>CAJGYO010000002.1:50444909-51644909 GCA_904845875.1 Miscanthus lutarioriparius
GCCAATGGCTATATTTGGAGTTTAGGGCTATATCCCCACAGGTGGTCCTGCCAATTCAAGTGTGTTGCGGTGGAGGAAAGTTGCTAGTGAGTTGAGGCTCATCTCTAAGTGTACGAAGGGAGCGAGGTTCAAACTTTTTTTTGCTTTAGTGTGCGTAAATGCGCTTCCCAACTAGACAACTTGAGAAAACGTGGCCAAATAAGTTGTTCTAACCTAGTTTCTCCATTTTAGTATAAATGAGGGCAGTGGGAAGAAACGGGCATAAAAAACTGTAAAAAAAAGTATATCGTTTGTTTTCTAGTTTTAGCTTATTTTGGCCATAGGAAGAAGCATATAAGTGCCAAATAGGCACGCAGTCCACTAACCCAAAACACTCTCGTTAGTTGTGATCTATATGTCCCATTTACGATTTGTGTGGTTATCTCCACTCACTAGTATGTAAAGCGGCTGTACTTTCGGTTGAGAAACCCTCAAATTCCGATTTTTCAACCGAGAGCATGAATGCGGGACCAAAGAGCCCCTCTTAGTCCCGGCTGTCACTTTTAGTCCCAGGTTGGTAATACCAACGGGGCTAAAGAGCCCTCCCTACCGCCACGTGGGTCGGGTTTTAGTCCTGTTGGTATTACCAACCGACCAAATGTTTTGTTTTTTCTTTTTTTCGTTTCTATTTTCAATTGATGATTCGTTTTGGTTTTTGAATAGGTTTTCGAATACGCATTCTACGCTGCTAATAATATACGTCTTCTACACGTTTATAATGTTCGAACATTTTGTACAAACTAAAGTATAAAACTAACGTATATATTACATGCATATACATATATTGTACGTTATTTTATGTACATATAATATATATATATATATATTACAAATAAATCTTGCATTGTATATTCTATCGTATTTTTGGGATAACAAATTCACTCCATCTGGTTTGGCTTCCATGTTTCGTTCACGTCATTGTAGAACTCGCCGGCGGGGTTTAAGGCCTGGTCATTAAGAAATCCTACCTTGGTCTCTTAAATTGCTTTCAGTTGATCACGTCATATGAATTTTTCCTTCAACCATAGAGTCTTCAATAAAAGTTAAAGGAAAAGTATTAATATATATATGTGTGTTGGCCACGTGATTACTTATATATATGAGCAATAAAAGAAATTGTGACTATATGAATATATTTATATAACGTACTTTGAGGATCTCTTCAGAAGTTCTTTTTGCGTACGCCATGATAAACTCGCAAACATAGTATCCGCAGTAGTTGTTCCCCTGTTCTTGCCTCAGAACCCACTTTTACGAGAAAAAAGATCCGGTGAATTGAAAGCATGCATGGTGTTAATTAAATTATATATATATATATAAATGTAGCTAGTACATACTTTGTGTACGTTTACATCCAGTGGCATTTTGCAATGTTTCATGTGGTGTTCCTCAATGAAATTTTTCCAAACACTGCGCCCAATAAAATAAAAAATTAATTTGGCCTTTAATAATTGTTGCCGTTAATAGATCGGGGTATATATAGTTGCTAAAGAGACCAAATTACCCTTGGATAATATCTATCATGTCTTGATACTCTGTTTGCTCTTGTCTTAACGAGTCTAAGATGCTCAACCGATTATTGGCCATATCAATGACCATCAATATCCAGTGATTGCTACATATGTTTTTATACACAAATATGATCGATATTAACTAGAGTCAACATATATATATGGGAGATAGCTTAGCTAGTAAGCAAATAATTGAACAAATGTCCATATGATCGACATTAATTATTTAACACTCACTTGAAGTTATAGGGGAAGAGTATGTCCTTGTTTTGTTGGTTCACTAAGAACCTCATGAGATTTTTCTCGAGTTCAACTTTCCATTGAGGCGGGGGATTAGGGTGTTTGAATACGACATTTGGATCAACGAAACCAACATCATTATCCTTTCTTTTTCTGAGTTCTGTCATCTCATATTTGCATATATAAAAATATAGTGTGAGGATATATAATTTATATATATACATGTAGTTTTATATATATGCACTTTAATAGTAGAAAATAATCACACTTACAGACAATAGAAGCTAATGAGACTTTTATCGAGAGAGTCCAGGTGGCATAGTTGGTGTAATTCTAAAAACTCGACATATATATCGTCATCACCACGGAAGTAATGTTGGTTTCTAACTCTGACAGAAACAAAGTTCTCTCCCTGTTCACACGCCGCCATGTATCACTTGTTTAGCAGGTACATTTGCGTACCTAGTTCACCTAAGGCCTCAGGGTTGTATAAACTCTTTTCATGTTCAAATTTCTTCCAAGGATCCACTTTCGGAGCAGATGGTGCTTCAGCGAGCACTTGGGCAAGGTCCAAACCGGTATCCTCGTAAAACCGAGCCAGATCCTCAAAATCGACGTCCAATAAGTCTAAGTTTGAACCATATTCATTATGAATGACAAGAGGGGGGACTGATTGTTGCGATTGTTGTCCGAGTTGTGCAACACCTTTCCCTGCTCTAGTCGTTTTCTGTGCCGCCTCAAATGACTTGGTGAGAGAGCGGTCGTAGTCTGATTTTGGCAGGGTCTTTTGAGATTCCCATTTTTTCTGGTCCACCTTCTTTCTTAGAAGATCTGGAGGTAGGTAGAAGTATGGTTTCTCCGGGTTCTCCCTCGCTTCTCGTTGCTTCTTACTTTTTCAAATAAACTATTCACATCTTTTTGTACTGCAGCTGTAGCATTTAATTACTTTTCACTTTTCTCGTAAGACAGTTTTTGGAGAATAACTGGATTAGTGGAGGCTTTCTTCTTTGCCGGCTGGTGGGCCAACGGCTTTGTTTGCGGGGTGGACCTCTTAGGAGCTGGCTGCTTCTTGGTCATCAAGGGAGGTGGGGCAGCCATTGGAGACCTCCTTGGAGGCGATGGAGACCTCCTTGGAGGTGGCGGCGGTGGCGGCATTGCCACCTGATTGCCTGGAGCACTGTGATGATCTGGTTATTGAATAATTGGACTTAGGTTGGTGGAGACCCTAGGAATAATGATGTAGCGCTTGCGCCATAGTATGATTATCTTCTCTGCTTCTCCTAGAGTCTTCTCCCCATCACCTCCTGGAATGTTAAGAGCTAGATCACTAAAACATTTGTTAACTCTATCCACTGAGACGCTAACATATCTAGGTGGTATTATTGCCCCATGAATTCTTGGTGTCTTGGTAGGATCTGGAGGAGAAAAACACTAAGAGCCACCATGATTGTGGCATTCCCTTTTGGAATATGTAGCTCACATGATGTAAACAGTGCGTTGATGTCATCCACGGGAAACGTGGCATTATCGTCATCTTGATTTGGCAACTCTGTGGATGCACACCTGCTTTTCAACCGATCGAGGGGCTAATATTAATGTTGATTCACGGATCGATGCCCGCCTTTGGGCACTTATTGCTATTTGCACTTGCTTTATGATTTCATCTTGCATTCTAGCTTGCATGTCTTTTTCAGTGCTCTCATGCTTGAAGCAACGCCTCCCATGACTCACTTAACATATTCCTCCAACTCTTTGATCGCTGCTTCCTCATCCTTCCTTCTTCTCGGGGCTTCAGAGGTATCTCTGTCGTTAGGGAAACCATGCTCCCAAGAAATGTTCTATCCTAAACCTCTCGTGCTCGCCACTGTGGTTCAGCAGTCCCGATGGCATACGCCAGTTCACCCTTCTCTCTATTAGGCCCTGAACGCACCAATAGCTTTAGCTTGTAGAGCATAAGAAAATCTTTGTGTTGCTCTTTCGAGTTTTGGGCCATGAACCACCTTCTCGGTCTCTAGGTCCAGTCTTTCCCCATGAGCTTAAAAACCAATTCTTCGCTGCTTTGGGGCCAATTGAGTGATTTCCGTGTGATACCCTTGGCAAGAATGTCCGCTTCCATTTTTTTTCCCACTTGGGAATGGCAGTCGCGTAGCCACCTGATCCCATGCCATGGTGGTATACCTTATGTCGGGTATTCTCTTGGTTCCTTCTCACCCGTTCCTCACCCTCTTCTAATGTTTTGTACTGTACAAAATCATTCTAGTAGGGCCTCAACTTCGCGAGCGGGCCCCTAGTATTGAAATTGGGCGTTAGGTTCTTCTTGACGTATTTTATGTATAGGGATTTCTTCCAAGTCTGGAATTGTGTGGCCATCTTCTTCATAGCCCACTTTCGAACTAGCTCCTTCAATTTATCATCGTTGATATCATCATAATCATCCGCTTGCAACGTGAAATGTTGAAGGATATCATCCCAAATTAAATTCTTATCAAGATCAGAGACAAAACTAACATGAGGCTCGTTGATCTTTTGCTTCTATTCACGGGCACTGATCAGAAGTTTGTCCCTTACAAGGCACCCATAATGTTGCACGAATTTCCTTACATGTGGACCAAGTGGTTCGCCTGTCTCGATATTGAATTCCGATATCATGTAGTGCCCCTCCAATGGCTTTTTCGGGCCTCGAATATTTTTGCTTTTCGCCGTTGTGGTCGTCGATCCAGAGGGCTAAAAAAAGAATAAATAAATATCATGTGTACACATAATAGATGATAGATATTCAAATATATATATATATATAAATATATATACCTCGCCAGTATTTTCTTGGTTATTTTCAAAAGCCAGGTATCGACTCCCGTCATCTACATCCTGCTAGTCACCATCGGCAAATTGAGTGCCGGTGTTGATAATATCCATCATTTCTTCATCCATGTTGTCTCTCGGGGCAACCATCTAGCTTTTACACCACTAGCTATATCTATAAAAAATAAAAACCATATATCTATAAAATGGATTGAGTCATGTGCTTAAAATTATAAGATGTTTTGCTTTTCGACATACATTGTAGACATATTGTATATATAAGTACATAACAAAATTCACGTATCTAGAAAAATCAAACCGTATTGTAATTTGAAATATAGGGAGTAGATAAAGAAGAACAAGCATCGCAACAGAAGTTTGAACAAAACTTCTCCCTCCTTTAGCATTGTCGTCTACTCGTCTTGTTCACCGTAGTCCACTCCTCGGCCCTTAATTTGCTTGCCTTGGCCACCAACACGAGAAGCACCGGCACGCGAAAGAAACGGTGTCGGTCGCTTGGTGGAGTTGAGACTTATGGAGGCCCAGGATTGTGAAGTTGGACTACATTTCCGACACTCGTTTCCGATGTTCAGGGCGGGCTATGACTACGGCCATGGTGCAGCAGGCAAAATCGCGCAACAAAAATCGAAGAGTTACAAGATTGCCGGCACGAGGGCTCGGCACATACATCCATCCGATTACATGCATCCATCCGATTACCCGGCGACAGTGCGGTTGGACAGCCGGAGATGAGAGCCACAGAGGCGCGCGTGCTCTCCGGTGTGGATGAGAACGAGCGAGGCGGCGGCGGCGTCAACAGAGACCACTCCCGACCCAAACACGGCGGTGGCGGCGAGCTTGCGCTTGAGGGAGCAGTTCTAGGGTTCTTGACGGCGTTGTCGGTGCGGCCGGGGAGGAGGCGCGCGATGGTGGCCCAACGGTTGCTGAGCCGCACGTGGGCGCGGACGATGGCGACGTCCTCCTCGGGCGTGAAGGGCCGGCGCTCCGGTGAGGATGAGCGAGGTGGGCCGGGGACGAGGATGACGCGTGCTCCTGAATCCGGTTGGAGAAGATGAGGGGACGGTGGCGAAGATTGAAGCGAAGCGTGGCGGCGGAGACAGAGAGGAAGAGAACTAGAGAAGGAAGAAGGATGTGGTTTTATAAAGGGGGACGTTTAGTCCCGGGTGAAGCCAGTGACTGGGACTAAAGTTTCTTTAGCCCCGGGTGATGGTTAGAACTGTGCCTAAAGGTATGACCTTTAGTCCCGGGTGTAGCCACGGCCCGGGAGTAAAAAGGATTTTGGCGGGCCACGAAAACGCAGCCCACCTTTAGTCCCGGGTGGTTGATCCACCCGGGAGTAAAGGTGGGCTGCAGTTTCTAGTTTCCAGAAGTTTTTCCTTTTTTATATATTTCTTTTATATAAATATGCAGAGAGTTATTAATTGCCTAATAAATAAAATATTATCCAAAAAATTATAAAAAAAATTCCTGGACTTGGTTTTGCATTATTATACACAACAAAAATTTATAACCTAAACTCTTTTGTTTTACTGTATAAATATTTAACATAGTGTAAATAATAATTACAATTTGCACCATGCAAAAATATACTACTTGATTAAAATAAATAAAACTATTGTTTATCGACAGGAAATTAGTTTTCACATCTTATTAGCGTTGATCATTTGATTTTTCATCACACATTCTCCACGGGAAATCCACCGTCAAGCAGAAAATTCATTTAAACCATAGAAAATATGAAACACGACAAAAAAATCTGAAGTCACAATTATTACATAATAGGTCTAATACATCACCATATTATTACATAATACTCTAATACACACTATTAAACATCACTATATATATCAAGCGGGCACAGTAGTGAACTTCTTAACGTATATCCATTGGTTATGATCGCGCCATAACCTTGGAGTGTCCTCATCATTTAGCTAGATGCTTGGGTCTTTGTTCACTGTGAAGGGTGAAATTTGGTCATGCTTTTCATAATCTTCTGATATGTCTGATTTGTCTTCAATTCCGACGATGTTTCTTTTCCCTGAAAGAACTATGTGGTGCTTTGGCTCATTGATTGGGTCATTATTGTTTTTCCCTCTCTTCGGTTTTGTAGACATGTCCTTAACATAGAACACCTAATTCACATCCTTGGCAAGGACGAACGGTTCATCTTTGTACCCAATATTGTTGAGGTCCACGGTTGTCATTCCATACTGGTTGTCGACTGCTACCTCGCCTCCAGTCGCCTTTACCCATTTGCACTTGAATAAATGTACCTTAAAAGTAGGTGCATAGTTTAGTTCCCATATATCCTCTATGCGGCCATAATATGTTTGCTTATTTCCATTAGGGTCGGTGACATCTATGCGGACACCACTGTTTTGGTTGGTGCTCCTTTATCTTGGGCTACTGTGTAAAATGTATTCCCATTTATCTCGTACCCTTTGTATGTGAGGATATGCCACGATGGCTGCCTAGCCAACAAATACAGTTGCTCATCAATACTCTCATCACCCTGACATTCTTTTCGCAACCAGTCGCTGAAATTTTCCATGTGCTGACGCGTAATCCAAGCTTTAGACTTCCCTAGAAACTCGGATCGGATCAACTCTTTATGTGTCTCGATATACGGATCCACCAAGGAGGAGTTTTGCAGAACTGTGTAGTGTGCTTTATTAAAATAATTGTCCTGCATACCAATATATGGTTTCTTCCCTAGTGTCCCCTTTCCACTTAGTCTCCCCTCGTGTCGCGATTCAGGAACACCAATCGGGTTAAGGTCAGGAATAAAGTCAACACAAAACTTAATGACCTCCTTTGTTCCATAGCCCTTGGCGATGCTTCCTTCTAGCCGAGCACGGTTGTGAACATATTTCTTTAGGACTCCCATGAACCTCTCAAAGAGGAACATGTTGTGCAGGAACACAGGACCAAGAATGCTAATCTCCTTGTCCAGGTGAACTAGGAGGTGTGTCATGATATTAAAGAAGGAAGGAGGGAACACCAACTCAAAGCTGACAAGACATTGAACCACATCATTCTGTAGTTTAGCTAGATCCATTAGATCGATTGCCTTCTGAGAAATTGCATTGAGGAATGCACATAGCTTCACGGTGGCTAGACGTACATTTGGAGGTAGAATTCCTCTTAATGCAACAGGAAGCAATTGCGTCATGAGCACGTGGCAGTCATGGGACTTTAAGTTTAGGAATTTCTTCTCTGGCACATTTATTATACCCTTTATATTCGAGGAGAATCCAGATGGTACCTTGATGCTTGCTAGGCATTCAAACATGCTTTCCTTCTCTTCTTTGCTAAGAGTATAGCTAGCAGGACTTAAGTAATGGCGTCCATCATCTGTCTTCTCTAGATACAAGTTGTCTCGTTCTTTCAAACATCGCAGGTCCTGTTGTGCTTCAAGTATGTCCTTAGGCTTCCCATACACACTCATGAAGCCTAGCAGGTTCACATAAAGATTCTTTGTCAGGTGCATCACGTCGATTGCGCTATAGACCTCTAGGACTTGCCAATATGGTAGCTCCCAAAATATAGACTTCTTCCACATGGGTGCGTGATCGTCGGCGTCGTTCGGAACAGGTTCGCTGCCATGTGCCTTTCTAAATACTACTTTCACATCCTTGACCATATTGAGTACATCCTCACCAGTTCGGTTGTCCGGCTTGGTCTGGTGGTCTGCCTTACCTTTAAAATGCTTGCCTTTCTTTCTTAGGGGGTGATTCGCAGGAAGAAATCGACGATGGCCAAGGTATACGACCTTTCGACATTTTTTCAAGAATATACCTTTAATGTCATCGAAACAGTGCGTGCATGCATTATATCCCTTGTTTGATTGTCCTGAAAGATTACTTAGAGCAGACCAATCATTGATTGTTACGAACAACAATGCTCGCAGTCAAAGTGCTCCCTGTTTGTGCTCATCCCACACGTGTACCGGGTCTGCTCACAAAAGTAGAAGTTCTTCAACTAGTGGCCTCGGTACACATCGATGTCGCTGCCGAGTTGCCTTGGGCCTTGGATGAGCACCGGCATCATAATAAACTTACGCTTCATGCATAACCGTGGAGGAAGGTTGTAGATACATAGAGTAATGTACCTTAAGTGCTATGACTATCGCTATGCTCCCGAAAGGATTCATACCATCCGTACTTAAAGCAAACCTTAAGTTTCTTGCGCCATTTGCAAACTCTAGGAATTCTCTATCAATTGCTCTCCACCGGGACCCATCGCCAGGTGTCTCAACATATTGTCTACCTTTACGGTCTTCTTTGTGCCATCGCAACAACTTTGCATGGTCTTTGTTTTTGAACAGACGCTTCAAGCATGGTATTATAGGAGCACACCACATAATCTTGGTAGGGATTTTCTTCGTGGGGCGTTCTCTCAACATCACCGAGGTCATCTCGCCGATCTTATATCGCGATGCATGACATATCGGGCATGCATCTAACTTCTGACTCCTCGCCACACGGAGAGCATGCAAATATTAGGACATGCATGTATCTTCTGGATTTCTAATCCCAAAGGGCAGACTACCTGTTTTGCTTCGTACGTAGTGGCGGACAATTCGTTATCCTTCGGAAGCATCTTCTTTTGGATTTTCAGTAACTCCCCAAATCCCTTGTTAGATACACCATTCTTTGCCTTCTATTGCAGCAATTCCAGTGTGATACCCAACTTTTTTTGCCCCGCAATCACAAGTTGGGTATAGCAATTTCTTGTGATCCTCTAGCATGTGCTCGAACTTGATCTGCTCCTTTTTACTTTCGCATTCTCTTTGTGCGTCATGAATGGCCTGACCAAGATCATTAGCGGGCTCATCTTCTGCCCCTACCTCTTCTTCAGCTTCCCCCATTGCAGTATCATTAAAGGCACCATATTCAGCAATAATGTCATCATCGTCCCATTGTTCTTCTTCACCTTCTTCCATTACAACCCCAATTTCTTCGTGCTTGGTCCAACAAATATAGTTTGTCATAAAACTCAACTTCAATAAGTGTGAATGAAGACTCCTTGAGCTAGCATATTCCTTTAAATTCTTACATATGGCACATGGGCAGCACATGAAACCATCGCGTTTGTTTGCCTCGGCCACACGTAAGAAAGAATGCACACCCTCAATGAACCCTTGGGAGTGGCGATCAGCATTGTACATCCAATGCCGGCTCATCTGCATTACATGACATACATACCATATTAAAACATAGAACATAATTAGTTAATTATACGATATGCATGCCACCACACAATGTATTAATTTATGAAAGTCTCGCTACAATATAGACAATCTCAACTACCACTAAAAAAACTAAAGCTAAAATGCACTTCAGTAGCATAAGGATTTCGCGACCAATCCCAACTAAAACAGACAGATCATGCGTTTGTTCAACATCTATGGGCTTCTTCCGCAGGATCACTACCTCATCAGCCGCCGTAGCCGCCTATGCAAGAGAGTTTTGCACGTGTTCAACATACTCTTCCTCCCAGTACCAGCCTGAACATCCAGTGCCATCCCACTAAAATTAAAATAAAAAATTAGAACTTTAATCACAATCATCATGAAAATAAGTATAAATTAACCATAATCATCAAATGCGACAAAATAACTCACATTGCGATCCGGACACTTGTAGAAGATATGGCCCTTGTTGGGACACTCCTTCCTCACCCGGTACTCCATCACAATCTTCTCCTCACACTTGCCGCATGCAATGAGAGGGAGGTCCGGCCTCAGTCGCTTTGGAACCCGATGAGAGGCCGAGGACCCAGAAGCAGTTGCCATCTACTCTCTATACTCATTTTTAATATAATATAATTTTCTCATTTTATAAACAAATAAAATTAAAAAAAAACTCTAAAATTCTCTATATCTCTAAACCATGAAGTGTGCTATGCATGCTAGAAATAAAAGCTGAATACTAGTTTTGAATAACTACTTTAACCTTTCTTCATTCAAATATGCAAACTTTAAAGTGATTTTGAGCTTAAATGGCTTACAAATAAAAAAAAATCCACCATAAAAAACTACATATATCTAGTCCACAAAATGAGATATGCTACTAATGAAACATGAGAATATAAAGTTGGTAACCTTTAGAAGCGAAGAATCGATGAAAGAATCGAAGAAATCTTGTGATTACCGGCGATGAGGAAGAAGAGAGGCCGACGATATGAAGCAAGAACACTAAGCTCGAAGTGGCTCGGGCTCGGAGAGGAAGAAGGGTTACATAGGAGGGGACCTTTAGTCCCGGTTGGAGACAGCAACCGGGACTAAAGGTCCCTTTTTAGTCCCGGACGGAGCCTCCAGCCGGGAGTAGACTTTTACTCCCGGTTGGAGGGACCAACCGAGAGTAAAAGTTAACCTTTAGTCCCGGTTGGTAGTTCCAACCAGGACTAAAGGTCCCCTACAGCAAAAGCCTGCCGCAGTAGCCGTTGGGCAGGGACCTTTAATCCCAGTTAAAGCTATCAACCGGTACTAAATATTTCTCTAGTCCTGGACGTAAAAAATATCAGGATTAAAGACAAATTTCAAAGTGGATCAAATGTGGTTTCTCTGTGACTATCAGGAGCACTGAGTTTTTAGTTTTTAGACGTAAAGCATGTTCAGGTGCAGAATTATTTGAAACTACTTAGTTGAGTATACCTGGCAACCGTACGTACCTGCTGTCCTTCAAGGAGAAAAAGAGGGGTCCAATCGATCTTATTACGTACTTGCCTTGTTCCTAATTGAGCAAGAGCGTGTTTATTAGCGACGTAAGAGTTAACTACTCGTAGTGCAAAGATTAGGTAACAGAGCTTTGGCAGCCAGTTACATGTGCAAGGCTACATATTGTTGCAGATTGACTGATAGAACATATAGTGGTATGAAACAAAAACAACTGAAATGGACTGAAGCCCTATCCTTGTCCTTGGCTGCAAACTTTTTATCTCAACTGACAGTCTATGTGATGAGCATCATGCTCCTGATTAATTCTGCCACACTTTGTTTTGCCTCATACGGGAAGCTCAAGTCTCTGCAGCCTTTTGCCACTAGGCGTTATATAGTTAGCACTAGCTCTAGCTGAGGCTGATGCGTTGATGCGCTAGTATCCAATTTGCTTTGTTGGCCAAGTGCGCGTCCCACTTCTCCGTTTTCACGGTGCCTCTCTTGTGCTGCTTCTCGATCTCCGTCTCTAGGCGCTACTGCTATTATTAGCTCGGAAAGGAAAAGGACGAAGCATGTATGGTGAAGTCTGTATGCTTGGACTTTTAGGTATACAGTACTACATTGCACATCTTTCAAGGTTGGATTTGGAATTTGGGTACGCGCCTACTGTGTGAAAGTGAAAGCATACTTGCTCTACCACTTTCGTGCTTGTTTTTCATTTTTCAGGTTGAAAGAACCTTCTGACATACTCCAAATAGACCTCTTTTTGTTGCTAGACAGAATCCACCGTCCCCATCTGGTATGGATTCCACCGGCTCTAGCTCCTATGTTCACAGTATCTCTTTTTCTCTCTAGCTTCATCGACTCTGTGAGAGAATGAGAGAGGAGAGAGAAAATGGATCCTGTAAACAGTGATGAACAGTGCTTGTGTCCGTAGGAGCTGGGCACAGACCACAGGCAATTTTCTTTTAGGTTCACCGTACAAGCCATATCCCATGCTTTCTCTGCTTCCAGTTATACTGGGCAAACGGGCATGAGCCCGATGAAAGCATGCCCCGTGGACACCAGGTCGTGTCGATTAGGGCCGCAGGCCCAGCCTTTGGCCCAGGCATGGCACGTTGTGCTTTTTTCTATGCTTGGCTGGCCCAATGAGCCTAGAAGCCTTAGCAGGTCGGGTTAGCCTGAGGCTCGCTTAGGCGCTTGCCGGGGAAGAGAGAGGCGGAGTTGCAAAGAAGAGCTGATGTTCGCTGATGGTGAGAGGAAGGAGAATAGCCGACTCTCGAGAGAAAGTCGCGGTCAGGGCAGGGGAAGAAAAGGAACGGTGCTCGGACCACAGACCGTCGAGACCTTAAGCGGGATGAGACCGCCTTGAGTAAGGAGGAGTCCTCATGCGGGGACGCGACTTTTGCGCCGAGGATGACCGGAGGTGTCCACATCGAGCGAGGAGGCAAAGACAACCAGCGAGGTAGGGCCGGGTGATTAGTGTTGCCCTTTGCGGCTTGCGCTCTCGCTCCATGCGGGTTGCGGATGGGAGGAGGATCCGCGGATGGGGGACGTGGGGGATCAACGCGGAATCGCAGATGAAGGAGGCGGTGAGGTGGGAACTAGGAATAATATGACCGAGTGAGTCTAAGGCAATGGTTAGGGTTGGGAGTTGGTGTTGGGCTGTGTAGAACGGGTCTGGTATAGGGCCAATGCAGTTTAACGGGCCATGTCGTGCCGCCCGCCATGCCTAAGGAGCGGCCTAGGCTGGCCCTATACATCGGGCCAGGCCAGCCCAGGCGGCTAGTCACCGGCCAGTGTCGTGCTCATGCCAAGCCAAAATATCGGGCTTTAGGTCGGACCAACGGGCCACGGCCCGTGGGCTGCATGGCCATCTATACTTCCAGCAATGTTAGGGGAGGCGGTTCACCAGCGAGGTTTGCCTTAATTAGTGATTCGTCAATGGCCTCGTCGACGAGACGAAGGCAGGATCACGTGGAGCTCGAGTCTGCTGGCAGTAGAGAAGAAGCCAATCTTGGAGGCGAAAGAAAAATAAACCATGGACTGTGGATCACGATCCATCGGCGCCCAAGAAACAGAAACCATGGCCCGTGTTCGCTTGCTCGTAAACGATCGTAAATTTTCAGCTGGAAACAGTGTTTTTCTCTCACACCAAATCAGCCAGCAGTAAATAATCCACGATACGATACAGCCTCCCGAACACGCTGGTCCCGGGAGCTCTGCTGTCCATTTCAAGAAGTCCCAGGCAGGAAGCTCTGGCATTCATTTCAATTAGTCCCCAAAGGAAAACAAACAATAAGACAGACGGTACGACCCCAAACATGCCCTGGTAGATACATAAGAGCAACTTCATTCCTAATTTATAGAAATGAAGATTTTACGGAAGAATACCCTACAACATTCTCTTTTCGTCCAACCTATTCATCCGTGTTGTGTCCATATCTTTTTTTTCCTTTTCCGTTTCCGTCTCTATGCCTTCTCCCGTTGCCTTCTCTTTTTTTTTTTCTTCGCTCCTAGGCTAGGATCCGTACGCGAGGTCTCAGGAAAAATGCATCCCGCCTCCTAGTGATGTCCGTGACTTTTCTTTGCGTGCTGCCCTTTTTGTATTTTTATTTTTTGTTTCTAATTTCGCGATGGAGTAACTCTGGTTTTTCTTATAAGGATAAAAACTATATAAATAATAAATACAATATTATGGGTCTTTAGACTTTTGACCGTTACTTAATAAGTAAATATTTTATAACCAAGCTGTTGGATTTAATTAGGAATAATTATCATTGTGACATGAATTCGGTGATAGTCAAACAAATCATATCTTAAACTAAATCTTGAGCAGTTTATCACCTAATCTAATCAAACAAATGTTTCTCCAAGCAGTTCACACATGCCATTGCAAATCTATGTTGTATGTGCATATACCCGTGCAACTTTCAATAAGGGGTGATATCTGGAAATCGAGACACGATGACACGTCCCAATCACGCGGCCTTCCTCCCAAAGCCACGCGTGCCAGCCGCAGGTGCTCGCCCCTACCATCCTGCTTGCCAGGGGTGTCGTGGCCTCGCGCGGTGGTGCTCGCCCAGACCGCCGAGTATGCGCTTGCCCAGGTCGCACAGTGCTCGCCACTCTGCTGGCGCGCTGGCGAGTTCCATGCGCCGCTACCGACCTTTGCGCCAGCGACGAGCTCCATTTGTCCAATCAGCGAAGAGACATTATGCTGAAATAAATGCATGTTGTAAGCGTATATTTCAAATATTTCAGATGTATTTCCAAGTGTTTCATATGGATGTTGCTGAAAGCATCTAGGCCCCGGTTTCGGTGATTAATGACAACACAAGATTACTGTGACTATTGTGTATTTTGCAGAGGCAATTTGAGTTAGGTCAGGGTAATGGTGATTGATTGGGTAATTATTGTTTTTATGCCCCTATCAATGAAAATCGTTTCGGTTTTCAAAAGATGGACGACAAGATTAAGGACGGATTAGTTCATGTCGTTTGGCATTGGAGAGACACTTAGAGTAGTTTAGGACTTTATTTTTTCTTTGTTCGTACTATTAAGGGGGTACAAACTAGTAGCTTGATCGATGTGAGTCTAATGGTTTAGGTGTAATGCACACTTGTCAAACTTAACACTAGGTAGCTCAGGGACAGCCCGAAGATCAAGTGGAACAAACCATGTTCACAAAGCGTTTGAATTGGAAGTGATTTGGGGGGTTTATTCGGAACCAGACCCTGGCTGACAGTGAGAACCAGACCAAGTCGTTGGGTCCGAAAGACACGTGGCAGCCGTAGGGGTGTGTCTCAGACTCTCAGCGCTGGGGAAAACCGGACCCTGGCTGGATGTGAAACCGGACCATTGGTCTAGGGTCCGGTTGCTACTGTCTGTGGTCAGGGAGAACCGGACCTAGTGAATAGTCACGGTCCAGACCAGGCGCGCGCTCAGTCCAGATCTGTCCAGAGAGGTTCCAGAAGCGTCATTTGTTTCCGGACTCAGTCTGATTGGGGCTTTTGGACCATGCGCTTGTGTCTGGATGCTCAACGTTCGGCTCTGACAACAGTATCTGCGTTGTAGCATCTCTGAGGGTCGAACCCAAGTGGAGTCGGTCCGGTTCTACCTGGGTCCGGTCCGGTAGTCGCGCAGAAAAGGGGAGTTGGTCCCAACAGCTTGGTGATCATCCGGCGGAGCTTGTGGATGACTCAAATCATGGTGTGAGCGGTTGTGGGCGATTCACCGCGATGGAGTGTCAAAGAATCAGCCCGTAGAGAGCACTTGATCCTTACGTGGATCAAGGGCGAGCTACACCCTTGCGCGGGTGCTCCAACGAGAACTAGTGGGGAGTGGCGACTCTCCGATACCTCGAAAAAATTACTTTGAGCATTTACTTTTGAGCAATTCAATTCATGTCTTTACATTCTTAGAATTGCCGTGCTAGAGTAGAATTGGAACCTATGGTGCAAAATTTTTGTGCGGTACAACAATAGAGAACACTTTTAGGCACAAAGGGTGAAATGGGCTAAGTGTATGGCTTAATTATTGCAAGAAATTTTAGATTAGCCTAATTCACCACCCCTCTTAGGCATCTTGATCCTTTCAGTTACAAAAGTAGATCGGGATGTAGCATATGTTGCAATGGTTGTACACATACGTTGCAAATGTTTGTTTCCAATGTTTCATCTATTTTTTTAGACGTATGTGTCTGGATGTTTGTTTTACACTCACACATATGTTGCAAGTGTTTTATCTTAATGTTGCGTATGTGTTGCAATGGTTTTCAAGTGTTTCATGTGTTTTTTGCAAGTGTTTCAGACATATATTTTAAGTATTTTATCTGTCTTCAGGTGTATGTAGCAACGTTGCATCTGCCTAGTCGCCTTCTACTGCCTCGCCTTGGTTTTTCTCCTCTTCGCCTTCTGCTGCCTTACATCTTTCTCATACTACAGAGGGGGCACGACGGGGGCCATTGAAGGGGGCGCGCCGCGGGATGGCGGCACGAACACGAGCGCACGCTCTCCCTTTCTGTTTGCTGCTAGATAGCGCTTCGGTCCCTTCAGTTTTCTGTTATGTGGGATGCTTAGATGGGACAGTCCTTTAGGTGGGCCATGACGTCTAATTTTATGGCTGCTAAAAAGAAGTTACAGAACTTGATATCTAACTCAACACATGGATAGTATGAAAACTAAAGTTATGATTTATTTGCGAGTAAATATTTTGTGCCTAACAATGAAAGAAAAAATTTATCAATGTTGTATTTTAATTCATAGGATATTATCATATTGTTACCAATTTTAATTTATATTATAGATACCATGATCATCATAAAATAAAGTATAGCTTTTAATTTTATAGAAAAATAAAAAATAAATAGATATGTAACATTGCGATCCTTATTTCCATTGATGAGTTCGTTTGTCTATGATTAAGCAGTCACAACATCAAAAGTAGCAGGGGGAGCACTTGCTTGTTACTTGATTCTCAGTGGCAGTTCATCTCTCAGAGGCAATTGTTCTCCGTGAGTGTCAGTCATGGTTAGCTGCAAGAATGCTGGTGGTGGTCCTGATGATGACAAGAGACGACCGCCTCGTCTGACAGCACAGGAAAAGGCGAAGGGGCCAAAGAAGGTGCTTGCAAAGAAGAAGCACAAGCTTGCCGATCGAGAGGTGAGATGATGAGCGAAGAGGTGAGTGTGCCGAGAGAATTTGGAGAGGTAGTGGCGCCCACATTGGTGATGTCCAGTTCCACCTTGAGGGCGAGAGCTTGGCACAGAGGCGACAGAGCAGCCTGAGGCAGAGGAGCCTACACCACGCCCAGAGCGAGAGGAGACTCCACAGCTATGTTGGTCCGCATGTGTTCGTACTGGTGCAAACCTAGACTTGAGGGTCCGAGACGTGGCGATCGAGTTCCAAGAGCAACTGCGAGAAGAGATCCCCCACCTCCACTAGTTCACCTTGACTTGAGGAACATCTCTGCTTATAGAGTTCATGAGCTGAGGTTTGTTGAGCTGGAGGAGTGGTTTCCACGTGGGAGAGAGCCCAGAGCTTCTGAGGGATGGTACCACCCACTTCACGAGGACTTCTACACCGCCTTGGATCTGATCGAGGTTCAGTTTCACAAGCACAGGGTCTGTCCTTTGGAGCATGTAGTCAAAGCAGGTGGTGAGGAGATTCACCCTTACTTGACCTATCTGTCGGGGTTGGCAAACCTTCTCGGACGGTCTAGGAAGCACGTGGCGACTTGGGTCGAGAGAGTTCTATGCTTCTCTTTGGTTAGATATGAGATCACCAGATTTGTAGTTTAGTCTCAGAGGTACACCTTACGGGCTATATGCTAGTGCTATTCGGGAGCGGCTTAGGTTACCAAAGTCCACCACGGACTACACAACCAAGTGCTTCAACACTAATGAGCTGCCTAGACATGCACTGTGGACGTACCCTAGACATAGACCGGGTAGCAACTTTGTTCACGCCACCATTAGAGAGGGCTCTAGTCGTACACCTCGTGACCTCTCGACTGTCATTCGTCTCTGAATGAGGTCATGCGGAGGACCCTCGCTTCCTAGGACTGGTTACAAGGAGGGGTTGACTAACCTTCGCAATGGCTCTGTCGCCGTTGGTTTCTTAGACTCGGTTTGACATAGTTGACTTTTCGATTTGTGAGATGGAGGACATCATTGCAGATGGTATTCGGGCGAGACGATAGCTTCCCAATGCCCATTGGATTAGCTTCTTGATTATGATGGAGATTAAGGCCATTAGAGGGTTTGGGATAGAGTTAGAATAGTCACCCACAGAGTACCCCATCTACATGATGACCTTAGTTGTAGATGGTCATCATGGGAGTAGGACACTGAGACAGTCACGCCACAAACTAGAGGTTCCAGAGATAGAGGCTAAGCAGGACGAGGCCATCAGGGCCGCTGTAGAGGCTGAGCTTGAGCAGCTTGAGGCATAGCAGGATGACGTGGTTTAGGATGACTTGTCTGATAGCTCCGACGAGGACTACCGGCCGATTCCACCCATGCCCCCATGGGCACACGATAGAGAGGCCAGTGGTTCTAGTTCAGCACCACCTCAGCAGACAGATCCAGCCCTACTCATTATTCTTGATAGGATACATCGTCAGGTAGAGGCACAGGCAGTCGCTACTTGTCGGGTTCATAAACCCAGGGTCCCTCGGGGACCGGCTTCCACGCCAAGGCTTGGCCCAAGAGTCTAAAACAATAGGCCGGAAGGGCGGCCCAGTCACCGGCTGCAAGGTCTGGCCAAAGAGAAAACAACGCCCGCTCGTCCACTACTTCGGCCCATCTCTCTGACCGGAGCATGTGGGGGATATACCCCCGGGTACCACAAGATGGTACATGGGCCGCATCATCCGAGGTGGCCCGGCCCGTAAGATCGAGGCGTGCATGGCAAGATTACAAGTTGTACTAGATATTGTAATAGTACCAAATATGATACTTTACTTGTAACCCTCCTCCTCCAGAGTATACAAGGAGAGGCAGGGGTCTCCCTTAGGGATGACCTCAATCAATACAGAATAATGAGACACATGACGTAGGTATTACGCCAACACGGCGGCCGAACCTGTATAAATCTTATGTCTTGTGCCTTATGTAACCATCTGGTTCCTGATTACATGCATCCTACCGATAATCTACCACCACGAGCACCCCCCTCAGTGGACTATCGACCATATTTCGTCGACAATGGCGCGCCAGGTAGGGGTCCCCTTTTAGGGATTGTGTGTGCTGATCTTCCAACGAATCAGATGGCTATTTTCTTCATCAACATCATCCATGGCGACCTGCTTCCGACAACATTGACGCTCGTGCCGGCCCTCATCATCGACTGCTCATCGTGGTCCCATGCCTTGTCAGCGCATCGACAGCTTGCTGCAGGCCCCATTTGCCAACACTATCCGCGGCTCTACGATCCGATCTATAGAACCGTAAAGGCCATGAAGATTTGCATGTATTCATGCACGATGGAAAGATGCGGCCCAACAGATCCAAGTTCGATCGGCAAGCACCAACCGAGAAAGCTGTCGTTGGGAATTTCACCGAGAAGCAAAAAGGACGGGCTCGAGACGTCAACAGCTCAGACACGTGCAAGACACAGCACAAGCACGGGATTCCTACTCCAGCATCAAGACTACACGGATCCACTATTTGTACGTGTATACATGTATGTGCGTGGGCCACATACACACCTTCCATGGAGACTGGATCGGCGTAAATATGCATGCACATACGGATCAAGCACATGCACGCACTCACCGTCGGAGGGGCCAGCCGTTGAGTTGCATGATGCCGTACAAGCTAACTGAAGCGTGCAAGGAGGATCTCGGACTGCTCCGACCACGTCCGTCTGAGCTACGTTCATATACTCTGACCACGGACCACGTCCCGAGCGGCTCCGCCGAGCTCATGTCGACCACGGACCATGTCAACCATGTCCCGAGTGGCTCCGCCGAGCTCCAACCACGTCGACCATGGACCATATCGACCACGTCCCAAGCGGCTCTACCGAGCTCCGACCACGTCGACCACGGACCATGTCAACCACATCCCGAGCGGCTCCGCCGAGCTCCGACCACGGACCATGTCGACCATGTCCCGAGCGGCTCCACCGAGCTCCGACCACCTCGACCACCAGACCACGTCGCAATGATGATCGCCACGAAGAACGGCGCTATGACAACCACGACCACCGTCACAACAGGTCAAAAAGTACGAGGATCAGACAACTTTATCGCCATCGACCAGATTTCTATCCAAAGATAAGTACACTTCTAATATTTATATTTAATATATTTTTCATTACGATGTTTCTCCATAACATTCTCGTCATGATTATTCTTCAAATAACGTTTGTCCATGTATACCATCTTAAATATAACATACAGCTATACTTAATGCAAATCCTCGACCAGTCATGTTGACGCTCGATGTCTCCAGAAATGGCCCTATCTCCGGCTCCTCCCTACACGTGCACGAGCGTACGCCCTCTGCGTTATGGGTGGTCGACAATGGCTCCTTAGCGACGCTTTGTTCTTCCCTACACGTGCACGGGCTCCGCGCCCAGCGTTATGGTTAATGAGCTAGCTAGGGCTAGAGACTCAGCTACACACTAATCGGGTCGGGCGAGTTTATACTAAGTATAAACACAAACTTCACATTAACACCGATGTTTACAAAGCACCAAGCGCTTTATCACATCATGCTCATTTGCAAATGATGCTTTGAGTGTCATACGCTATTTCTTCACCGCTGATTTTTTCTCTATAATTTATTACTTTGTACATCATGTACTACCATTCTACATATTTATATTGTAGGAATTTCGAGCTACGCATGGGGACTTCGTCGCTCGCTCCTCGACCTGTGCTCGGGGACTGCCTCGATCACTCTCTGATGATAGCTTGGGGACTTCGTCGCTCGCTCCTCGACCTATGCTCGGGGACTGCCTCGACCACTCTCTGACCACAGCTCGGGGACTTCGTCGCTCGCTCCTCGACCTGTGCTCGGGGACTGCCTCGACCACTCTCTGACCACAGCTCGGGGACTTCATCGCTCACTCCTTGACTTGTGCTCGGGGACTGCCTCAACCGCTCTCTGACCACAGCTTGAGGACTTCATCGCTCGCTCGTCGACCTGTGCTCGGGGACTGCCTCGATCACTCTCTGACTATAGCTCGGGGACTTCATCGCTCGCTCCTTGACTTGTGCTCGGGGACTGCCTCGACCACTCTCCGATCATAGCTCGGGGACTTCGCGTCTCGACTACATGCGACTGGTGACTCGCATATAGTTGGGATATTTTTTTCTCCTTTAGACCTTGCTACAAGGCTCATACATCTCCTTCCAGCAAGCTCAGGGACTACATCAGTACGATGCACCTGATGGTGCATGCTGTATCTAATTAATAAGACTTTTTTAGACCCTGGCACCACATGCCTACGTCACCTACTACCAGGCTCGGGGACTAAGTGGGCACACTTCACCTTGTGGTGAATGTGCTTGTTTTTCGACCCCTACGCCTCTGATGATCAAAGACGCTACGCTTCAAGACACCCTTACGTTTCTTCACAGAAACCCAAGTGGGTACACTTCCTAGGATGGAAATCTTTTTCTTTCTTCTTAAGAGCACCATACATTCTTTAGACAACCTACTTCTCTGGCGACAACGGTGGTCGGAGATGTCAAGAACTCAAGCCTCACTATTTGGAGAAGGTTAAAATGGCGTGTCGCATCAGAATACATGGCGCTCGGGGACTAGCTATGGGGGATATACCCCCGGGTACCACAAGATGGTACATGGGCCGCACCATCCGAGGTGGCCCGGCCCGTAAGATCGAGGCGTGCACGGCAAGATTACAAGTTGTACTAGATATTGTAATAGTACCAAATAGGATACTTTACTTGTAACCCTCCTCCTCTAGAGTATACAAGGAGAGGCAGGGGTCTCCCTTAGGGATGACCTCAATCAATACAGAATAATGAGACACAGGACGTAGGTATTACGCCAACACGGCGGCCGAACCTGTATAAATCTTGTGTCTTGTGCCTTCTGTAACCATCTGGTTCCTGATTACACGCATCCTACCGATAATCTACCACCATAGGCACCCCCTCGGTGGACTGCCGACCATATTTCATCGATAGAGCACCCGCTTCAGACTCTAGCCGCCTCCAAACGGCCTCTCCGATCGGAAAGCCTGGCCCAAATGCTACTTCTGACTCCGACCCCGCATCTCCGATCGAGATCACAGAAACCCTGCTCACCGCTCTTCTCCGACCGACGCAACCAGAGCCGACTGGAGCCATCCGACCGGGGACGCCCGCTCGGAAGGAACCAGGGGACGAACAGAGAAAGCAAGACAGGGTGCACAAGTCAAACCATGATACCAGGGACCACACCCCGTACGCCTGCAAGAACAGTACCCTGCAACCGCCCTAACACAAATAGTATTATAGGCACCAACATTTCTCTCTACAGTACTGTGGGCGCCGTCGATCTCCTACATGGTAAGGCCCCCCACATGCCTGGGCATCACTAGTGTTGTGGGCGCCGGGCCATACGGTAAGCCCCCCCCCCACGTACCTCTGGGCACCACCAGTGTTGTGGGCATCAGGATTTACCGTACTAGGAGAATATGGTGAGACTCCCCACATGCCTCTAGGCATCGGACAGTATTTGCAGGTACCGACGTCGACTCTTCCTAAAGAAGGCAGCACATCCTCCACATGCATCTGACATTCTACAGTGACATCAATAGTGTTATGGGCGCCAATAGTGTTGTGGGCGCCTACCATTATCTTGTACCCGATGGCGTGGGAAGCAAGACTTAGCAACCGATGTTATCCCTTTCCCTCACTTGTAAAGCCACCCCTTTCATCTATAAAAGGAGACGCACTCTCTTCCAATGGGGGAGAGGTCAAGTAGTTCAAACTCATCAGATCGACCAAGCTCACTAGCTCACAACCATAGAACCACCAGGTTCAGACCTCAAGCATACGCTTGAACACTTAGCTCATAGCATAGTTCTAGTCGCTCTTGGTCCTTCCGACCGGAGCCGACCGGACCTCGAACACTTAGCTGATAGCGTAGTTCCAGTCACTCTCGGCCCTTCCGACCGGAGCCGACCAGACCTCCTGTACACCCTATCTTTCTCCTTCCTGTTTGTAACCCCACTGCAGACTTCGAGCACCTGTGCTCAGGAATAAAGCCACCGACCGACTCCGACTGGACGTAGGGCACGTTGCCTGAACCAGTATAAACCCTGTGTCATTGAGTGCTAGGCCACCTCCGATCACAATGTACGGCAAAACTACAAATATTTACTAGTTGGTCACATTCTGCACCGACAGTTGGCGCCGTCCATGAGGAAGACGTTGTACGTTCAACACTTTTTGGTCATCGGATGACCCAGTTTTCCTCCACCTTCGCCATGGCGGGCTCATGCGATACGACTCGCTTTGGCTCACTAGAGTTTCCCACGCTCCCACCTATTGGGACGTGGGTTCCACCCATCTTCGAGCCATCCTAGGCCTTCCTCTTCGGAAGCGTGGACTTCGTCGCCGACCGGCTCGGTGTACTACGCCTCCGCGAGGAGGCAATCATCCCGACGCCCATCGGAGGGGCGCCCTCCATCAGCTTTGGCACGAACGACGACTTCGATGGTGCGGCATCTGCGCTTCATTCCGAGCAAACTCTCTACTCAAACCCCGCTATGAGTAATATACGTTCGGTTATTCACTCGTTGTTTACTGTTTTCCGTCAATTGTCCGGAGGGACCACGTTGTCCGTACCGTGACCACCACACGACCGGATCCCCTACGGCCTCGCGTCCTCCGCGGAAACGTATGCCCGGGGGCTCCAAGAAAAGCTGACACCGCCTCCTTTCACATCCAAATTCGTGGGAATGGCGAGCTGCGCTCCAACCTGTTTCTACGACCTCATGGACGAAGATGTTGAGAGTGACGGCTCCAGCATCGGTGACGTGGCACCTAGCCACCGTCTGTCTCGGGAATGCGCTATGGCGGACGCCCCGGGACAGCCACTGGTGGTAACGAAATCCTTACAGACTCACACCCCTTCGGATCCTCGCATGGAGACCCCGCGCCCACACGGGGGCACGACAGGGAACCACGACAATGGTGGCTGCATCAGCCACCGACTGCGCCAGCACGCTCGGTGCACCACATTGTGCCTCGTGCGAGTAGACCAGCGAGCGGCGCTCAGGGTCGTGCCCATTGGGTCCAGCATGACACCATGGACAGGAGGAACGATCCCCCACAGTTCGCTTGGGCCAATCAGAACATCGCCGCCACGGCGATGCTTCTGCGTGGCCTATCCGAGCCAAACGACCCTCACGAACGGGTGATCCACCGGAACCTCCAGGCACTAGTGGAGACCGCCGCCGTTCAACAAGTAGAGTATTCCGTATCGTGACGCTGACTCGTGGCCTCTTGAAGGCTCTAGTTTGGTTTTCGTGCATTGATGAAACCCTAAGTGCTAACCTAGTTTATCAAGTGATCATGAGATAGGTAGCACATTCCAAGTGGTGAAGCAAATGAAGATCATGACATGATGATGGTGATGCCATGGTGATGTTCAAGTGCTTGGACTTGAAAAGAAGAAAGAGAAAAACAAAAGGCTCAAGGCAAAGGTATAAATTGTAGGAGCCATTTTGTTTTGGTGATCGAGACACTTAGTGAGTGTGATCACATTTAGGATCGATAGCTGTACTATTAAGAGGGGTGAAACTCGTATCGAAATGTGGTTATCAAAGTGCCACTAGATGCTCTAACTCATTGCATATGCATTTAGGATCTAGTGGAATGCTAACACCCTTGAAAATGTTTGTGAAAATATGCTAACACATGTGCACAAGGTGATACACTTGGTGGTTGGCACATTTGAGCAAGGGTTAGAAACTTCACCGGTGGAGTGTCCGCCTGTAGAGTGCGGACAATCCGACGGTGCCACCGGCGCCCTAGACAGAAAAGACGGAGGTCACTGTAAGTGACCGGACGTTGGTCTCGGAAGGATCGGCACGTCCGGTCAGGTGGAGCATGAAGTCACTGGCGTTGGTCTCTGATCGGACGCTGGGACACTTGGTGACCAGACGCTGAAGGGCTACGTCTGGTCCTGCTAATGTGGCAGCACACAGAAGAGTCACCATGTGACCGGACATTGGGTGAGTCCGGTCGAGCATGACCGAACACGTCCGGTCGTGAAAAATCATTTCTGGATGCTTACTAAAAACGACCGGACGCTGAGGTTCAGCGTCCGGTCACTTTGAGCTACTGCGTCTGGTCATCACTTGACCGTTGGGATCGGGCGCTCAGTATTTGAAGAGAGGTGGCACGTGGCTTGCATCGCATGACCAGATGCTGAGGTCCAGCGTCCGGTCAATCTGACTGGAGCGTCCGGTCGGCCCGTGTTCAGTACAGTGGGGAGCCCAACGGTTCTATTTCATGGGAGCTTCTATTTAAGCCCCATGGCTGGCTCAAGCTCACTCTCTTGGCCATTTACATTGACATAGCAACCTTGTGAGCTTAGCCAAAGCTCTCCCACTCATCTCCATCATTGATTCATCATCTTTGTGAGATTGGGAGAGAATCCAAGTGCATTGCTTGAGTGTTTGCATCTAGAGGCACTTGGTGTTCGTGTTTCGCTACGGGATTTGCTTGTTACTCTTGGTGGTTGCCGCCACCTAGACGGCTTGGAGCAGTGAGGATCATCGAGCGGAGGTTGGTGATTGTCTCCGGCTCCGATCGTGGTGATTGTGAGGGGTTCTTGACCTTTCCCCAGCGGAGCACCAAAAGGTACTCTAGTGGATTGCTCGTGGCTTGTGTGATCCTCATCTTGTGTTGGTTGTGCGGCACCCTATTGAGGGTTTGGCGTGTGATGCTAATTAGCGCGTGAACCTCCAAGTGAGTGAATCGCCACAACGAGGAGTAGCTTGCCGGCAAGCAAGTGAACCTCAGTAAAAATTATTGTGTTCATCATTTGATTCTGAGGTGATTGGTTTTCATTGGTATTCATCATTGTGATTGATTGGTTCACTCCTCTACACAGTGGTATAACGATCTTGCTCTCTTTCTTTACATTACCACAAACTAGTTGTCAAGCTCTTTAGTGTAGCTAGTTGTGAGAGCACACTATATAAACTTAGTGTAGTGACATAGCTATTGTGTGGATAGTAACTATATAAACTAGAATTGTGGTAGGTGGCTTGCATTTTTAGTAGGCTAGCGCAACATTTGCTTCGCCTCATAATTGTCTAACCGGTTTGTTAAGTGTTGTTGTAGAAATTTTTAATAGGCTATTCACCCCCCCCTCTGGCCACTAGGACCTTTCAAGTGGTATCGGAGCTGAGGTCACCGTGATTTGAGGCTTAACAACCTTCGGTGTAAGAATGGCTCAAATCAACAATACAAAGAAGCCACCCCAATTTGATGGCACAAATTATCCATATTGAAAATCAAAGATGACCACACATATCAAGTCAATCAATAGAAGAGTGTGGAAGGTGGTAGAAACCAAAATTGAGATTGATGATCCGGAGAATCCCACCGCGGCCGAAGAAGTGCTTCTCCAAAACAATGACATTGCTCTAAGTGCCATTCATGATGCAATTGATGAGAGAACATTTGAGCAAATCAAGAATATTGAGATGGCTCATGAGGCTTGGAAGAAGTTGGAAGAATCATTTGAGGGCACTCAAGCTGTGAAGGGTGCAAAGGCATACATTCTCAAAGATAAGTTTGCAAGCTTCAAGATGAAGAAGGATGAGAGTGTGCCGGAGATGTTCCATAGGCTTCAAGTGCTTGTCAATGATCTCAAAGCACTTGGAGAAGAAGTGAAGGACAAGGACTTCTCCCATAAGTTCTTAAGATGCTTGCCTTCAAGATTTGGCACATTGGTCACTATTCTAGTGATGAGTGGTTTGGACACCATGACACCAAACCAAGTGTTGGGAGATATAATGACCGATGACACATATAGAGATGATGATGAGAAGATGGCTCTCTTTGTCAAGAAATTTGGCAAGTTCATGATGAAGAAAGGATACCGTGCTAGAAGAAAGAAGTCTTCATCCAAGAACAAGGAAGAGTCAAGAAGGTGCTTCAAATGTGGAAGCAAAGATCATCTTGTTGCTCAATGTCCATACAATAGCGACAATGATGATGACAACAAGAAGAACAAGAAGAAGGACAAGAAGGAAAAGAAAGAGAAGAAGGACAAGATGACCTTCAAGAAGAAGAAGGGTGGTTCATATGTGGTCACTTGGGATAGTGATGCTTCCTCAAGTGATGACGATGATAGTGATGATGACAAGACCACCAAGAAGAAGGCACTTGCAAGCAATGCTATCAATGAGAAGCCTTCTCTCTTTGACACTCCATGCTTCATGGCTAAGGACACTAAGGTACAAACTTGTGATGATGGAAGTGATGATGAACATGATAATGAAAATGATAGTGATAGTGATGATGATGAACCTACTAAAGATGAATTATATGACATGCTAGAAGATGCTAAAGAACACTTTGACATTAAGAGAATGGAATGTAAGAGCTTGAATAAGGAGGTAAAAGCCCTTAAGCAAGCCCTTGATGAGCTCAAAGCAACTCATGAGAGGCTAGAGGAAGCCCATGAGAAGCTTGGCAAGGCTCACAAAAAGCTTGAAAAGGCTCATTCCTCTTTGCTTGATGAGCAAAATAAAAAGAAGCATGTTGAAACTTGCAATGTAGGCTTAACTTGTGATATAATTGATGAATTATTATCTATGCCTACCATTGTTGCTCCCGCTAACCCTTCTTGTAGTACTTCTACTTCCACCTTATTTAGTACTGATGGTTTCACTTGTGATGCCTCACTAATGGTTGAGAATGAGAACCTCAAGAAGGAGGTCGATAAGCTCACTCACACCTTGGCTAAGGCCTATGGTGGTGAGGACCGCTTGCTTATGTGCTTGGATAGCCAAAGAGCTTCTCTCTATAAAGAGGGATTGGGCTATACCCCCAAGAAAGGCAAGACGGCCTTTGCTCCTCACAAGACTAGTTTTGTGAAGAACAATGGTCGGTTTTGCACTAGTTGCAAGCAAGTTGGTCATGTAGAGCATGAGTGCAAGAACAAAAGCAAAAAATGCTAATTTATCCTCCATTAAGATTAATTCTTTCTATGTGCTTACTAAGGGTACAAATGGTGTGATGGCTAAGTTCATTGGTAAACCATGGATGGGCTCAAAGAAGAAAGCCATTTGGATACCAAAGAGCTTAGTAACTAACCTTCAAGGACCCAAGCAAGTTTGGGTACCTAAAAAAGAATTGATCTTCTTTTGTAGGTCAATTACAAAGCCGAAGGAAGGCATTGGGTTCTTGATAGTGGGTGCACTCAACACATGACCGGTGATGCAAGAATGTTCAACTCAATCAACACCAATGGCAATGATGGCTATGATAGTATCACATTTGGTGACAATTGCAAAGGAAAGGTCAAAGGGCTTGGTAAGATTGCAATATCCAATGACATGAGCATATCCAATGTGTTGCTAGTAGAGAGCTTGAATTTCAATTTGCTATCTGTGGCTCAATTACGTGATCTTAGATTCAAATGCATATTTGGGGTAGATGATGTAGAGATCATAAGTGTAGATGGCTCTAATTTGATCTTCAAAGGCTTTAGATATGAGAATCTATACTTGGTTGATTTCAATGCTAGTGAAGCTAGATTATCTACATTCTTGTTCACTAAGTCTAGCATGGGTTGATTATGGCATAGAAGGCTTGGTCATGTTGGAATGAAACAATTGAATAGATTGGTTAAGCATGACTTGGTTAGAGGCTTGAAAGATGTTGTGTTTGAAAAGGATAAGCTTTGTAGCTCTTGTCAAGCCGGCAAACAAGTTGGAAACACCCATCCTAAGAAAGGCATGATGAGCACTAGTAAAGCATTTGAGTTATTGCACATGGATTTGTTTGGGCCAGCACAATACACTAGCATTGGTGGAAATAAACATGGCTTTGTGATAGTGGATGATTATACTAGATACACATGGGTATTCTTTCTAATGGACAAAAGTGATGTATTTGCAACATTTAAATCATTTGTCAAGGGCATTCACAATGAGTTTGAAACAACCATCAAGAGAGTTAGAAGTGACAATGGTAGTGAGTTCAAGAACACTAGAATTGATGAGTTGTGTGATGAATTTAGAATTAGACATCAATTCTCGGCCAAGTACACTCCACAATCAAATGGCCTTGTTGAGAGGAAGAATAGAACACTCATTGATTTGGCAAGGTCTATGCTTAGTGAGTACAATGTGAGTCGATCTTTTTGGGCCAAAGCTATCAACACGGCTTGCTATTGTAGCAATCGTCTCTATTGTCATCCATTAAAAGAGTAGACACCATATGAGCTCTTGAATGGTAGAAAGCCCAACATTGCATATTTTCGAGTCTTTGGTTGCAAATGCTATATTTTAAAGAAAAGCACTAGATTGGGCAAGTTTGATAAGAAATGTGATGAAGGATTCCTACTTGGCTACTCCACTACAAGCAAAGCATATAGAGTTTGGAATTTGGATAGTGGTACTCTTGAGGAAGTTCATGATGTTGAATTTGATGAAACCAAGGGTTCACAAGTAGAGAATGAGAACTTGGAAGATGTTAGAGGCATTCAACTTTCAAATGCCATGAAGAACATGGATATTGGTGAATTGATGCCTAGGCAAGTGAATGATGATGAAGATGATCAAGTGCAAGTGCTTTCTAACTCAAATGTGCAAGATGAAACAAATCAAGCTAGTACAAGTGGCTCTCATGACAATGAATAAGATCAAGTGGCTAGTACATCATCTCAACCCAATGATCATGCAAGTGCAAGCAATCAAGTTCCAATGCTTCAACCAACCAATATTGCAAGGGATCATCCATTGGACACTATTGTCGGGGACCTAATACCGGGGTACCCCAGAAGGTGGAACCAATAACCACCAAACGTTAAAAACTTCTGGACGCATAAGAGCGTTGCTTCACCCCTCGCGGGAATGACAAGAGCTTGGTTCCACCTCACCCGATGCCTTTGGGGTGGGCTCGGTCTCGCCCGAGGGCCCAGGGCTAGTCTCCGTCTCGCTCGACGCCTTTAGGGTGGGCTCGGTCTCGCCCGAGGGCTGAGGGATAGACTCCGCCTCGCCCGACCCCGGAGGAGCAGGGTCGGTCTCGCCCAAGAGATAGGGATTGGTCTCCGCTTCGCCCGACGGCAAGGAACAAGCCTCACTCTGCTCCATATCTAAAGATTGGATTCATCTTACCTGACCACTTCTCCCTGTTCCTTCAAGATGATAGAGACAGGGCAAGACATGATGTTCAGGTCAACCGTGGCTCCAAGAGCCATACCCTGCACCCTGGCAGGAAAAGTACTGCCAGGGGATGATGGGACAGGCGCTTTAGGCCCTTCCAGGCGCCGCAGAGCCCGAAAGGTGTCACAGGTGCGAGCTCTCCACCCTGTAGAGTTGTAGGCGCCGCCTTCAGCTCTAGGACATGGAACCCGATGAAGATATACGACAACCACTACGCTCCAGAAAAGGATTTTCTATCTCCACGAACGACGGATATTCTGTCACCACGCGGTGGACCCAAGGGAGCGGCGCCCGCTTCCCGACCCCTCAGGTCCACCAAGACAGAAGACCTTGGCCATGGCGCTACTCCAGACCCCGACCCCGCATCCCTCCGACGAAGACTCATAGGAACCAGAAGGCGTCCGGAGCAAGGCTGGGGGAGGCTCAAAAGTTAAAACCACTGTACTACGGCCCATACCCTACGCAGGGTAGCATTCTGTAACCAACCTGACATTCTACAGGGACATCGACAGTATTGTAGGCGCTTATCTTCCTTCGCACTCATCAGAATGAAGAACCAGGCCGGGTAGACGTGAGCCACAAGACTAAGTAGAGTACGCATCCTAAAGCCCTCACCCTTGTAAAGCCAGCCCCTTCATCTATAAAAGGGGATGCGCTTCCTCCATAATGAGGAGGGAGAAAAAAGATCGAACGAGACGACTCTCAGATACGCACAGTCAAGTTGTGTCGAACCTCTTGACATCCCTTCAACCCTTCCATCAGAGACTTGGGACCAGTCCCTCTCTCGATCGTTTGTACCCCTTACTGCAAACCGTTCACGGTGCTAATAACACGAGCAGCAACAAACTGGACGTAGGGACTCTCGGCCCAAACAGTTGGTGCGCCAGGTAGGGGACTTGCGCGTTCCAAATCAGGCCTCGGATGGCCACCCACGCAATCACCTGGGTCCCGAGCGCACACGTGCGGTTTCAGCGACCTAGATTTCATCATCACACTAGAAGGAGAGTTGGCGCTGACTCACTCTGCCGCCCCATCTCTTCCTTCCATCAACCTCAGTTGTCTTAGGCTTGAGGGCCCACCGGGCAACTCCCTGGGAGTCCGGTCACCAAGGGAGGTCTCACACAACGTCACCCTATGTCCAGAAGGTCCCGTACGGAGCGCCCCGACAGCGTTTCCATTCGGTCTCCGCAACGCTGTGGCAACCGCTAGCCACCTTCTGGCGCTACGGATGGTTCAGTCACCCACGGACATCGAGTTCGTGGGGGCGATTGAACATGATACGGAGACCCTTTACGGGCTCCTCAACGAGGAGCCGGGATCGTTCTCTAGCTCGGATTCCAGTAGGGGAAGTCACCACCCTTCTCGGGAGTGCTTCATGACGTAGACCCCCGAAGGTCACGTCAAAAGCGCCTCCAGGGAAGAGGTCACACCTACAAACAACCCTGACAGCAGATCCGGGGAAGAGACGATAGCCCCATCTCGCCTAAGGATGGAGTAGCTGAAGGCCCGTCAGCAGGAGATCGATGAGGCCGGGCAAGGGCTCGTCCGGGAGTACGCGGACATCAATCGCGAGATTGAACGCCGCAAAGACGGGGGGCGCGCACGCGCCACGGCCCATACCGTACACCAAAGGATCCTCACCGACGATGGGATCCTCCCTCACTTCGCTCGAGCCAGCCAGAACATCGCCGCAGCAACCGCCTTGCTGCATGGCCTCCCGGAGGCCGCGACGGCCGAAGATCGTCGGGCCCACAGGGAGATTCGCACATTACTTGAGCGCGCGGCGACGCAGCAGGCGGAAAGTTTGTTGTCTCGACAACATGAACCCAGCACCAGTCAGCGCGGGCCCTCGGTGTGTCCCACCAAGGACGCATCCATACGCCAAACACCGCCAGCCGGCGGGCAACCCTCCGTCGTCTCAGTACATCAACGCCTCGGCCATGGCCGCGACGTACGCAGCATCATCGATGCTCGGAGATGTGCCCACGGCGACGATGGAGAAGCAGCACGCCACGGCTATCATCCCCGATGTGGTGAGCGCTATGACAGCAACGAGGACCGAAGCCCGAGCCCCGGCCTGCCAGGCCCTCAGGCCTTCGCCCGACACATCCTCAACACTACGTTCCCCCTAAGGGCACATACAAACGCCCTGGAAACCCCTTCGTTCTTGTAGAGGGCGAACTCTACAAACGAAGTCACATCGGAATTCTTCAACTCTGTATCCCTGATGAACAGGGAAAACTCCTGCTGGGCGACATCCACGGTGGAGTATGCGGTCATCATGCCGCACCAAGAACCTTGGTTGGAAACGCATTCTGACAAGGTTTCTATTGGCCCACCACAGTAGCCGATGCCGAGCAAATTGTACGCACCTGCGAAGGGTGCCAGTGCTACGCTCGGCAAACACACCTCCCGGCCCAGGCTCTCTAGATGATCCCCATCACGTGGCCCTTCGCGGTCTGGGGGCTCGACCTGGTTGGGCCACTCAAGAAAGCGCCCGGGGGCTTTACCCACCTGCTTGTCACCATAGACAAGTTTACAAAATGGATTGAAGCTCGACCGATATCCACGATCAAATCCGAGCAAGCCGTGTTGTTCTTCCTCAACATCATCCATCGCTTTGGAGTACCGAACTCCATCATTACGGACAACGGCACGCAGTTCACCGGTAGGAAATTCATTCGATTTTGTGATGAACAACACATCCGGATCGACTGGGCAGCCGTCACACACCCCCGGACGAACGGGCAGATCGAGCGCGCAAACGGCATGCTTCTTCAAGGCCTCAAACCCAGAATTTTCAACCGATTGAACAAATTCGGCGCACGCTGGCTAGCTGAGCTCCCAGCCGTGCTCTGGAGCCTAAGGACAACTCCTAGCCGGGCCACCGGCTACACACCTTTCTTCATGGTCTATGGTTCCGAGGCCATTCTCCCAACGGACCTCGACTACGGAACACCAAGAATCAGAGCATACGACGAAAAGGGGGCCGAAGCATCTCACCAAGACGCCATGGATCAGCTAGATGAAGCCCGCGACATCGCCCTCCTCCATTCGGCTAAGTACCAGCAGGCGCTGTGACGGTACCACGGCCGATGGGTGCGGGGTCGAGCCTTCAACGTCGGAGATCTCGTCCTCTGTCTTGTGCAGAGCAACAAGGACCGCCACAAACTCTCCCCGCCCTGGGAAGGGCCCTACGTCGTCGCGGAAGTACTTTGCCCTGGCGCCTACCGGTTGAAAACCATCAATGGTGAGGTCTTCACCAACACCTAGAACATCGAACAGCTACGTTATTTCTATCCTTAAAATAAGCTTACACTTTTCCTTATCAGATTTTGTCATAACAAAACCCCGACCCTTAGTGACTTCCGACCCCTGCAAGTGGCGAGGGGTCCGATCTCACTCGGGGGCTGGCATATGATCATAACATGTGACATATGTGATATAAATATTGCGCTTGCAAAAAACTCATGTGTTATACTTACAAACATTCTCTAAGTTTTCCGTTCACCTCATAAACAAGTCCCAAGGGCTAAGATTTTGGGGACCGATTCTGAATACAACTGGTAGGACTACGAGACACCCACGCCCCAGCGGTTGCAACCTCTTTGCTCACCAGTTCAATCAGAATTAGTTCGCCCACATTCCTAGCTTCTTATGACTTAGACCATGAGAAGGGTCGGAAAGCACCAAAATTTTTCCTGCAGAAGGGAGAAAGATAAAAAAATTGCTTGCCATAAGCAAAGGGTGTAATTTTGTTCATTTTTTGCACAAACTCATCACTTACAAAGCGATTTCATTACAAAAAGGAACAATATACTTATAAATTCAGAGGACTATTTACTCGAGGGCTTCCCCACAAGGTTATTTCATTACAGTCTCTGCTCAGCTCTACTACAAGTGCTACTGCGGCCACTGCGCCACGCTCTCCATCGGTGACGCCCGGGGCGTATACACGGGCCAGCTCGTCTACTGTGGTCACCGTGCCATGCTCTTCATCGGTGGCATCCCGATATCCTGCCGCCTCGCTGGATCCTCGAAGGCGCCACCATCTACGATGCCTTCGCCGGAGCGTCCGGGGACTACGCCATCGTCGTCAGCCGCAACCTCGACAGCGACGCCACCGCCATGGCATCTAGGGACTACGCCATCATCCCCAGCCATAACCCTGACAACGGCGTATGAGCAAGAAACGCCTCCCACCAAAGGAGGAGCACAGCGGACGACGGCGCAGTCGACGACGTACGACGCCCACCGGCGCCTCTTCTCCTTCGACAACAGCGACTCCTCAGCAAGGGCAGCACGCACCATCTCATCTACGTTGGATAACCTCCAGCTCGACATCACACACCAGACTCGCGAGCCAATTTGTGAGTTTTCTCTCTCTCTAGCATTACTCTTCCTCACTCAGGAAGTGCCGCGACGCACGGACGCGTTCGGCGGAAAGGAAGAAGAAGGAGAGATAGCGGCTCAGAGGCAGAAGACGAGGTGGGATGAGAACTCCTCGCCCCCTCCCTATTTAAAGAGGACATGCGGTAGCTAAGGAAAGGCGAAAGGTTGGACGAAAAACCCTCACCCTTCCCCTCTTTAAATACGGAATCAATGCTGATTGATATCTGAGGGGACGCGCCGGAACTAATGGGACGTACCCCGGTCGACGAGGCGTCCCCCTTTGGTCAAACTGAGCACTACCTGGGTATTGCCCGCTACTGACCCGCTCCGAATGCGGCGATTAAGGCGCCCACATAGGCAGACAACTTTTCGCCTCCCCATGCAGGACCACGGACGACCCGACGACAGGACCTTTCGGATCTCCTGGGCCGGCCGTTCGGCCTAGAAGACACGACGAACGAACATCCAAAGAAAGATAAGCATCTCAGCTTTCTTACTTTATGCATTAAATTCTTTCACGAGCTTCCGACCCCGTCAAACGACGGGGACATGAACATCGCTCGGGGGATGCCGAGGATGTCAACCAGTCTAGACATCCCCCTCACCCGACCCCTCCGTACGCTTGAAACTAAGGGCGCGGCATACGGGCACAAAGCTTTGAGTAAAACTGGACGAACTAGCAAACCCTACGCCCCGATAGCTACGGTGTTTCTGTTCACCAGAAAAATCATACTCAACGCCCCCCGCGTCCCTAGTCTCGACGTCTGCCTTCTCAAAGAAGGGATCGAAGGGGTCCGCCTATAGAATCTCCCCCAAAGGAGAAGCTGTCAGGTTACCCAAGTTAATCAAACAGCTCGGATCGCCACCGAGACACGAAAACAAAGAATAGCAAATCTTATGCAGGTTATTCCAACCTCGTCACAAACGTCAGGGCCCGAGCCCATCTGGTAGGAGCTTTTTCGCCACTCATGCCAACAAGGTAACATTACCGACCCTGCCTTCGTTTCAATTATATTATACGTAGGCAAAACGTCCCAACGATTCGTGTCGCACCACGAAACGGTTGTCGCCTCATTCAATATAGGCGACCACAGGCCGAGGTTCGAAGGTCGGCCCGCGAAGGGCTCGAGGCCGCCTCACGCTGAACAGAGCCAGGGAGAGATAACCGAGACAAGCCCCAGCGGCCCTGCCTGACCCCGCTCAGAAGCGAACAGGGACGTCTCGACCTTCTCTCGTTCGATTCTAACCCCAAGCCAAACCCACAGAATCTCCATCGAGGAGAGGCCATCGGGCCCCCTGAGCTTATTGAACGACTCAGGCATCTGCCGGGAGGCGGGTTAAGAAGTTGTGGAGTGCCACCAGAGGGCCCTGCCGACCACATCAGCAAATGATGGACCCGGATTCCACACGAACGTACCCGTTAGTGAGCTCGTTGAGCGCGACACTCGAGCCGTCGAGGCAAGTGTCGTTCACTCAGCCCCTCCGATTGCGAAAACCGAGGATGGGGTGACACGCAAATAACAGCCGACCCCTATTAGACCCTAACAAGGCTCGGGGGCTTGAGCCAAACAATACAGGGACACAGGTTCGAAGGCCCCACCTTGCCGAGCCCATAGAGTCCCCAGTTGGGGATTTCTGTTGGAAGACAGGGCGGGGAATATCGCGATGACGTCCATGGACTTCATCAACCCTGTCACCAAAACCATAGTTCCGATCTCCAGCAACCCCCGACCCCAGCAAATGCAGGGGGTCGGACCTTGCTCGGGGGCTGGTTAAGGTACGGCTACCTCCTTTCTTTCTTTCGGAACAATCTCCTCGCATTATAACCAGCGGTATAATTCAGGGGAACAGATTGGTAAGATCGTAAAAAATCAAACAAAACAAAATTACGACGCAAAATCACAAAAAGCGTCCAGACCCAAAAAATACTGACACTTGTCCACATATTACATATAAGTTATTCTCAAAATTGTTCGACTAATTACTTCATGGAGGAGAACCATCTCTTCAGATTGTCTCGCAGTGTTTTTTGCAAGGGAGCAACCATCTTCTCCATTTCCTCCAGCTCTTCATCCTCGTGAGGTGGACGGAAGCCTTTCGCTCATCACCTTCAGGTTGATTTCCTTCCCATAATGAGCGTGGGCAACGGTGAAGGCCTGGGTAATCCCGGCGTGGAAGGCACTCTCCTCAAGCTGGCCCACCCGAGCCGTGATACCTGCGACACGAGCCGTGAGCGGGCTGGTCTCCACCGGCTCCGTCACATTCAGGGCATTAAGGACCACCCCGACCGTAGCCTGTAGAAGATCGTGCTCGTCGCTCTCAACCTGAAGGGCCCTTCGTGCATAGGCAGCCTCTTTTTCCAACTTGATGGAGGCATTTTCAGCACTCAACCTTCGGTTCACCGCGTCACCAAGCTCCGCCCGGAGAGAGCGGACCACCTCGACGTCCTCGTCCACCTTCTACTGGAGGGCCGTGGCCCTACTCTCAGCCTTCCACCGGAGGTCCCGCTTCATCTCCAGCTCCTTCAGGACCTTGCCAGCCTTCTCATTAGCTGTGGCATTCCTCTGTAGCAGCTCGTCTCGCTCCTTTTTGAGCCTGGTGATCTCCTCCCCATCCAGCTTAGACCTCACCGACAAATCCTCGAACATCCCGTGGGCCTCCTCTGTGTCCTGACGCGCCTGGGTCTCCCGCTCTTAGGCGGCAGCAAGCTGTGCGGCCATGTCTGCTCGCAGCCGGGCCTCCTCGGAGAGGCGATCCCACTCCACCTTCTGCTCACGGAGGAATTGGGATTTATTCTGGCTACGAGCAACAAGAACCTGAAGAGGAAGAAGACTGGTACCAGAAATGCGAAAACACAAAAACATACGAAGAAAGAAGAAAGCCCAGAAAATACCTGAGTGGCAGGGATAACGACCTCACGGAGGGCTCCTCTGGCCTGGTCCTGGGCGTTCAGCATGGTCGAGATCCCGATGTCAAGACCCTCCCGCTCCATGCTCTCGGAATGATCATCGAGCGAGAGAAGAGCCGACGTCGGGTCCTGAGCGGCCATCCACTGGAGCGGCGGCTCCCCCCGCGCAGGGGAGCGGCTTCCTCCTGACAAAGGGGCCGGTGGTGGCTCCTCTCGACCTCAGGCGGCACCACCGCCAAGACTCGAGGACCTCTCGGTTGGACCCTCCCCCGTCTGGGCCGCTTCGAGCGCCACGGGTGGATCCACCTGGGCCCCTGGTGGCGCAGATTGCACTACGTCCTCGGGCGCCACCACGACCGCGCTCGGCTGATCCTGGCTTGGCGCGGTCACGACCACCTCCACCGGCGGTATGCGGCCCTCGGCGGGCCGCTGTTCCACGACCGCCACGGAGGAGGCTGCTCGCTCAAGAACCTCCGCGGGCATGGGAGCCACCATGGCGCCTGTTGTCGGGTCGACTACGCGCGGCCCCGATGTCGGCACCACTCCTACCCGAAACGAGGGTGACTCCAGGCGACGCCGTCTATCCCGCTTGAAGGGCGAGACTCTTCTTGGGCGCCAGCCCCAGGGGGTGACCCGTCCGCAAGAACCTACACAAAGGTAATAACCATTAAGTCAAAATAAAATTGGAAAAAGGATGAAAACAGAGGAATCAACAGCCACGTTGACGCCCCTCGCCGGCGAAGCGTTTTGGGGATGGATCCCTAGATCCCCGCCGACTCATCCGGGCGGGACCGTTTCATGCCTGCCCCCTGCTTCGGGGCAGGGGGGTTCATCTCATCGGGCGCGGCGCCGGAGCCGTCCCCTTCCATCGTCTCACGGGTGCAGCACCGAGCTGCTCCCCTCCATCGTCGCCTCGAGAATGGTGGCGGCAGGTCCGCCCCATCCACGAGGTCTCGGCCGCACGCCGCGGCGGCGGTGGACTCGCCGCCTCCATCGACCTCATCGATCTACTTCCCTCCGCGGAAAGGGAAGGGCCCCAGACGGATGGGTGGCCACCGTCAAGATGTCCTCGCCCCTCCAGGACGTCCCAATCCACGCCGACGACTACCTCATCATCGCATCATCATCATCATCATCGTCATCGCGTCCTCCTCGCTCACGCCCTCTCCCGATCCCGTGCCTCCCGCTTTGCTTGTTTCGCCTTCTTCATCTCTTCCTTGCTTTCTTGTGTCCCGCCGGCCATGAAGTCGATTCGCCGCCGCCACGACCTTGTCCTTCAAAGAAGTGGAACTGGTCGTGTCCTTAAAGACCAAAGACACCTACCTGGTCCCAATGTCATAAAGCAAGTGTTAAAAAATGGAGATCCGGGAAAAAAAAAAGAGCACGGAGAGGAGAGCTTATTTAATTCAAAGAATCCGAGCTCCGGCCAGATTGGGGGTGTCCGGGCACCGGATACACAATGTCGAGGACCCTGCCTGCAGAATCCTTCATCGGCTCTGTCGCCTCCTTGATGCGCTGCGCCACTTCCGAGTAAGGGAGCGCCTCGTCAACAAGCACCGTCCCCTCGAGCGATATCCCGGGCATCATCCGATGCAGGGGAAGCACAAGCGCCATCAGAGGCGCCACCCTCCTAGCGTGGTAGGCACCGATAATCCCTGTCCCCTTTACACCCCGACCCTTCAGGGCTTGGAGGGCGGAAAGAAGGTCGGAGATGTGTTTCTTGTCTTTGGTCTGGACGCCCCAGCCCCACGACTCCGGAATGTCCACAATAAGACATCAAGTGTACTTCGGTAGGGTGGCACTCGCGTCATCCCTAACGTAAAACCACTGCGAGTGCCATCCCTTGTTGGATGTCGCCAGACGCATGTATGGGTAACCCTTCGACCGGGTATGGCGCAGATGAATGCTGGCACACCCCATCGGCGCGTTCACGTCTTTCCCCCCAATCTTCCTCTTTGACAGACTAATGTTAAAGAAATACCGCCACAGATCAAAATGGGGATCGATCCCCAGGAAACCCTCGCACAGGGCAACAAATGCTGCCATGTGATGAATCCCATTGGGAGTTAGATGCTGCAGCTCTACCTCATAGTAATCCAATAGCCCCCGAAGGAATCTATGCGCGGGTACCCCGAATCCCCGCTCATGGAAGATGGCAAAAGAGACGACATACCCTTCAGGCGGCACCGGCTCACCTCGCCGCTGTGTAGCAACCACTCTGGACGGCGGACAAAGGCGAGAAGGCCACAATGACGAGGCCCTCCAGACGCGGGAGGTGATGTTGATCGCCCACAACTCCATTAAAGCAAGAGGGGGGAAAGGCGCAGCGAGCTTGACGGACGGCGGCCGGAACACTAACGCAGAGCGGTCGATGGTGGCGGCGGGCGTGAGAGGCTGGGACGATTAGCGGCGGATGTTTCAGAACGCAAAGGTAGGGGAGCGAAATACGGAACCTTGGGGGCGAACCCCGTGGTTTTATAGGGGGCAACGGACATGAGAAGGGCAACCGTCCGCCTCGATCTCCGGGCCTACCATGCGCGCCGCCGCGTCACGTCGCGGGACACGCGCCCGCAGTCCCTATCCTCTCACCCCAAAAATCTCGGCGGACGGATCACCTTCCCCAGGCGAATCCGGACTCTCTACCCACCTGGGAAACATAAGCCACAAAGGCCTGTTTCTTTTCTCTTTGGCCCACCTAGGGCCCAGAAGCTCGTTGGCCGGCCCAACTAAGAAAGGATCCACGGACGATCCGAAATCAAGGGCAGAAGCACCAGTTAGGTCAGCCCCGAATCAGTTCCCAGCGAACGGGATACCACGACCCACTCGGAAAAATGTCCGGTTGACAAAAAATTAAGTCCTTCAACCTTACCCACGAAGGGACCGATATAACCCCCCGGGCGACTCTACTCAAATCACCCGGGGGCTCAGGGGCTACACCCATCGGGTGCGCTCGCGCGCACCCTCTGACAAAGTAACCTCGATGAAATCAAAAAACACCCTCCAGGCGGTTCTACTCGAATCACCTAGAGGCTCAGGGGCTACTGTCGGGGACCTAATACCGGGGTACCCCAGAAGGTGGAACCAATAACCACCGAACGTTAAAAACTTTTGGACGCATAAGAGCGTTGCTTCACCCCTCGTGGGAATGACAGGAGCTTGGTTCCACCTCGCCCGACGCCTTTGGGGTGGGCTCGGTCTCGCCCGAGGGCCTAAGGCTAGTCTCCGTCTCACCCAACGCCTTTAGGGCGGGCTCAGTCTCTCCCAAGAGATAGGGATTGGTCTCCGCTTCGCCCGACGGCAAGGAACAAGCCTCACTCTGCTCCATATCTAAAGATTGGATTCATCTTACCTGACCACTTCTCCCTGTTCCTTCAAGATGATAGAGACAGGGCAAGACATGACGTTCAGGTCAACCGTGGCTCCAAGAGCCATACCCTGCACCCTGGTAGGAAAAGTACTGCCAGGGGATGACGGGGCGGGCGCTTTAGGCCCTTCCAGGCACCGCAGAGCCCGAAAGGTGTCACAGGTGCGAGCTCTCCACCCTATAGAGTTATAGGCGCCGCCTTCAGCTCTGGGACACGGAACCCGACGAAGATATACGACAACCACTACGCTCTAGAAAAGGATTTGCTATCTCCACGAACAACGGATATTCCGTCACCACGCGGTGGACCCAAGGGAGCGGCGCCCGCTTCCCGACCCCTCAGGTCCACCAAGACAGAAGACCTTGGCCACGGCGCTAATCCAGACCCCGACCCCGCATCCCTCCGACGAAGACTCATAGGAACCAGAAGGCATGCGGAGCAAGGCTGGGGGAGGCTCAAAAGTCAAAACCACTGTACTGCGGCCCATACCCTGCGCAGGGTAGCATTCTGTAACCAATCTGACATTCTATAGGGACATCGACAATATTGTAGGCGCTTATCTTCACTGCCTTTATAAGCAGGGCCTGGCTTAGCCGTTGGTACCACCACACGTTGCACTTTAGCTCGCCTAGTTTTTTTTCTTTCTTTCTTTTGAGCAAGCTTTTCACCCAGTCTTTCTTTGCAACCACCGCTAGGAATGGCAGGAGCCTGGGTTAGTAGTTACTGCTTGATTTGAGGGTTTTCCCAGAATCCTACATGCCACCCTATAAAAACTCGGAGTCAAATATCATCCCGAGTATGAGGGCCGTGAGTATGAAAAGCATGGCACTGAGCGGTGTGAGGTTACCGTCTATATTGGGAAGAGTGAAGAGTTCCCTGACTTTACTAAAGCCTAGAATGTGATTGCAACCGGGTTTCACTACATCGATGCCTACCAGGTTGTGGCCCGCAAAGCCTTGCGGTATCTTTGCTAGATCTATGAAGAGCCCATTGCCCGTACCCCCATGATGCTCTTTCCACCTTTGGAAAAGAATCGACGGGCATGGAGGGCTCGCATGGAGGCTTTGCAAGGGCGGGATGCGCAAGAAAATAGTCCAACCATGGTGCACTTGACCACATATCTGCTTGCTCTAGATGAGCAGTATGATTGGCAAGCCTCAGAGCTAAGGAAGTGCCTCCGATGAGCTGAGGAAGCAGAGATCTTCTCCAGGATGCTCCAGGTGCAACTTGTCGAAGCGCATGCCAATATGGCAGCCGCAGAGAGTCGGGAGACTGCCATGTCAGAAGCTCTGAAGGAGGCTGAAGATCGGCATGTCCATTAGTTGGGGAGGCCTACTTGGTCACCAGGGCCAAGCAGAGGACGCTGGCTATAGAATGGTAGGATCCCTTGATCATGGAGGGAATCCCTGTCCACTCACCAGAAAGAAGGAGAATTGGTGTCGCCATACCGCCAGCACCCCCACCCTCGAAAGTGTCAGAAGTAGAACCCTTGATTCCTCTCACTCAGCCATTGCCTAGAGAGGAGGTAGATCCATAGCCAGGACGGTAGAAGAATCCACCGAGCTGGGAATGAAGATGCGTGTTCCAGAGTAGATTAGTTGCCTTGGGATGATGTAACCGTAGTAGTAGTGCTTTTCGTCGCTCTCCTCTAGTATTGTATTCTTGCTGTTGTTTTTCGTCCGTAGTAGTTGAGGTAGTCTGACCATAGGGAAGGTGAACCTGTGTCGAGAATGGGAGAGTGAATGCATGTATGTTGTATCCGTATAAGACCGTTGGAGTGTGCATTTTGTTTATTTCGCTGTGTTTATTGCGTCCACTTATCCTTAAGTCTTGATTAGACGTGCTTAGGGCTTTCAAGGGCGATGTTAAGAGGGTTACAAGAGAAATTACCATTCAGATACCAGCAGACCAGCCATGATCGGATGACATAGGACACTATATCGACTAATTGTGGATGTCCCAGTAGAACACTTGAATCTCTTTAAATCCCATCTGTTGTTGGATTTGAATTCCTTGTTCCTTGTTGTAGAAGGAACCCTTGTTGCCTGAATCTTCCCTTGCAATACTCCTCTGATTCTATGGTCTATGACCCCACCACCTTCATGGCGTATAAGTTGGTAATAGTTGCTTGGTTAATAGCTTATGGTGCCGCGATGAAACCGAGGGCCCCTATAGAACAGCTACCACATGGTGACGTAGCTCGGCATGCACTGGTATCGAGGTTGTTGACCAAGTACCTTTACCAAGTTACACCACCGTACCACTTTTGCTACAAAATGTTCTCCTTGGAAATATTTGGGTGTTCAAACGGGAAATCCACAACGGGTTGATGAAATAGTGTTCTCTCAAAGTAAGCAAGAAAACATGGTTTTGGAGGAAGAACGTATGACATGGTCTTAGTTTACATGAAAGACGGATGTGGTCAAGGAAGGGAAAGAAAAAGAAGAGTACTAGGGAAAGTTAGATGTAGGTGGTCGGGAGAGATTGTAAAAGCCTGAGTGGACGTCTTGTCCCAAGCCCTGTGTTTAGTTGACCACACTATGCATGCTGGGTTATTTCGTTGCATGCCCTGCGAATGCCATCTGTGTCGGGCCCATTAGCACCCCCTTCTCACGTGGCCGTAGCGTCGTGCCGCACTCGCCGTCTTCGTGCACTGTGCGTTTCTCTTTTCCCCAGCATCCGGTCGGCTCTCGACCCCCACACCTCATCCCCCGTACCAAACCCCCCTCTCCCCCTCCCTTCTTTCTTATTTTGGGGACACGGCCACCCACACGCCTGCCTCATCGAGCGAACCCTCACCTTATCCTCTCTGCCGCTCGCGTAAGGAGCGCACCATGGCCGATTTTATCCCCGCAGCATGAACCATCTGTGTATCCCATCCCCACCGTCTCCACTCCTAGCATGTTATGCCCCACCTCCATTCGCCACTATAAGATGCCCTTGGTCCTTGCTCTCCTTCTCCATTCCCATCCCCTCAAATCCGGCGTAGAGCTACGAGATCCAGTTGCCATTGTGGAGCTAGGTTTGTCAGTCTGAGGTGATGGTGTAATCTGAGAAGAAGGATCTAGTTTTCGAAGAAGTTCAAGTTTCCTTTAGATAGTTGGTCATAGGGTTCACGATGTTTGACTTCTCAGTCTCTTGTTTCTGGATCTATCGGTCATATGCCATATTTTGGATAATCATTATCTTGTTGTTTCTCCATTGCCCTCGTCTATCTCGACTTCTGGATTAAGTCTTGGTTGGATTAGGTTGCTCTCCACCATGTATCTCTAAATCCCTGTGTGGTTTAGTATTCGATGTTGTGTAATCTTTCGTGTAATTTCTGATCTACGAAATATAATCGTGTTTCCCCTCTTCTGGTTCTTGCTTCGAATCTTAAGATGAGATTCTTTTTAAGGGGGGTTGGTTGTAACACCTCTGGAGTTACGAGCTTGCTTAGCACATAGGTTAATGCCTAAGAGTAATTATCAAAACAAGTTTTGAGTTTAAAAGTTTAAAGCACACGTGGAATTATAAACGAATCTTGTGTGACTCGCTTTCGTGAATAAACAAGAAAATAAGGGTCGATAGTCAACTTATTTCGGTGCGTAACAACTTTTAAATAATCTTGTGGACAAAAGTTGTTTAGGGCTTGTTTATTTGATTAAGCATGAAAAACAATTTTTATAAACAAAATAAAATATAACTTGTGATTGGTACTTAAATAAAAATTGAAGTACATGTTGTGTTGAGGAAAATTCAACTTTGGAGGACGAATAGTGTTAACTAGGGTTGTTGCCACCTCAAAAATTGAATTTAAAATTTAAAAGCCAGTTTCTCACGTCCATGGTAGAAATCTGAAATTATATTTAAAAGCGTTGTTGTGGCGATTTGTGTTGCGCAAAATAATAACATAAAATCTAATGTTTTGTTCCATGGCTTGGTATGCAGTATAAGCTATCGCGTGAAATGTTTATGGGTGAAAGTCAATAGGATTTAGATCTTTTTAAGTTGCTGACATAGTGTTGCTGTTCACATCCGTGTCGCGTTGTCTCTCGTGTAGGCGCGCAGCCAGCAAAGACACGCGACGCCGATGTGTTTGGCTGCAGCATGCTCCCTCACGTGCGTACTTTGGCACGCGTTATTGAGAAGGAGCCATGCCGCTGCTGCTTCACGCACAGGCTACGCGTAGGGGCGCCATGTGCCATGCCGTAGCACGTGGAACATGTGTCGTCCTTGCTGCTGTCGTGCTGCGCCTGCTTTAATGAAAGTTGGCCGAACCCTCACGCTACTTCCCCTCCCTCTCTTTTTCTGCTACTGAGGAGGTGCCCCAACTCCTGCCTGCCTGTCGCCGGCTCATTCCCCGTTCTATCGCATGAGCGTGTGCATGACCCACAGCGCTGCCCTCCCTGCTCCTCCGCTGTTGTGCAGCCACCGAGCCTAGGAGCACTGCCACCGTGGCCATGCCGTCTGTCATCGTCCATCGCCCGGCCCCCTCGCAAGCACATGCACACCCCCATGGCCCCATGCTGGAGCTACAGACCCTCTGCGCTGCCCCTTCCGCTCCACAGCCACCCCTAGTGCGCCGTGGCCACCCGCCATCGCTCGACCACCGCGTACGAGCGCGCACGTGCCCCTCATCCCCACGCTGAACCTGCTGCTCCAGCCAACCTCCTGCTAGTACCTGTGGCCGCTCCCATCGCTGGCCGTCGCACACGCAAGTGCACTCGGGTTCCACGCCGTGTCTGCGTCATGGTTGCGCCACCGACGCCCCACGCGCTGGCCGAGCCGTTGTAGCCCACGCGTGTGGCCGGAGCCGCCGATGCCCCACGCCTCGCCCCGCCGTCATCCGTGGATGGGTCATCAAGCCCCACCGTGGTCGACCCTCCTTCCCAGCTAGATTCTGGCACACCGCCTTACCTGCCACGGCCGCGTGTGCCCGCTGTTCGGTGCCCTGCCTCGGTCCACGCCACGGCTAGTTTCAGGTCTGGTCGTGGTCCACGCACCTCCCTGCGCTGCCCCACGATAGTACCACCGCCGGCGAGCCACCGCATGGGCCGGCAGATTGCTTCCTCTGCTCCGTGCTCTACGTTTGAGGAGAAAGAGAAGGTGAGAAAGTGTGAACAGGCATGAGTATAGGGCTCTAGGTGTAAATTACGTGACTCATATAAATAGTGCTCTGGATCTCGGGTTGAATAGAGAAAAGCGCGGGGTCATTTCTACAAAAATGCATGCCCTGCCTAGGCCACGCCGCATGGGCCGGCCTGTTGGGCCGCTCGCCCTGCGCCTCCGTGGCCACGGCCTGCTCGGCACCCCGCCTAGGCCATTCGCCCCACGTTGGGCCACGCTCACCGCGCCTGGGCCGCTCGCGCCCGCGTGCTGTGCCGGCCTGTTGCCGCCGTGCCTAGGTCGGGCTACCTTGGCCGTTGGTCCAGGTCGAGCTGGGCCGCTTCAGGCCCAAGGATCTTTTTCTTCTTTTTTGGTATTTTTTAGTAATTGGCTGAATGCTTGGAAATTCATAGTAAATAGTAGAAAAATCATATGAGTCTTACTAGTGTGGTAGGATCATGTAGATTGTTATGCTATAGGCTTTGGTAGAAGTCGAGTGATTGCCTGTCACTCACGAGAGATAGGAAATATATTACTGTATTATTATCACTTGGAATATATAAATGGTGAAAGAAAAAATAGAGACCAGGCAGGGATATGGTTTGGGTATTAGTGGGTGTAAGAGGTTGTGTCCTATGGCCAATGGAGCATAGCTTGGTTACACTGTTTCCATGTCTGTGTCGGTTAAGGACCGACCACTGCATTGGACTCTAGTCAAGTCACAGACTTATTATCCCGAGCACATACTTGGGTATGGGCGCAAGGAAGACTTGTTACTCTCTTATCATGGGTTTTGGCTCTTTCTAGACCGACTCTCAGGGTGGTTTTGGGGTGGAGGTCCTTGCACTATACTGAGTCCGGGACTCAGGGGCGGGGGCTTAGAGTCCAAGTTTAGATAGGGACCTGGACCCCGTGATAGGAGGGTAGTGGGTTGGTCCTACTTATGCTTGGGGTACAAGCGGGGCGTGTGTTTTGGGGTACCCAGGTGGGCTCATTGATTCATGAATCACCGCCGTGTCGGTACGACTTGTCTACAATCTAGCACCGTAGTAAGAACTGGAAGATGAAAGATGGTAAAATAATTCTGATTGCTTACCACCTGCATGAAAGTAGCACAAGTGCTTACATAGAATGGTTAGTTAATGAACTAATACGACTGCTAATAAAAATTGAATATAGGACGCACGCTTAGTAATGCTTCCTATAGATGCAATAAACCCACAAGCCAGATAGCCTTGCATATCCTTGGAGTTTTTTTCTTTCCTCCTGTCGGGTAAGTCTTGCTGAGTACAATTGAGTACTCAGGGTTTTATTTCCCCTATTGCAAGTGATAGGTGGAGGCTAGAGCTGACCCTTGTGTGTGGATTCCTCCTGGTGGGCTCAGAGAGGATTCCTTTACGCTGCGATCATAGTCTTTATTTATAACTCTCACTAAAAAAATTTTATAAATAGAAGTGTTATAATATGTTGTCATAGTTTATATATCAATGTTTCATTATGTCATGAATAGCTATTTATTTCCGCTATAATTCTAATCACATGTTTATATTCCGCTGTTAAACTAAATTGTTCATAACTCTGATAACATGCTCATATTCCACTATTATAAATAATAAATATTATACTCTGATGTTACATGGAAAGTGATGTAAGAAATGGCTAAAATGTTGTAAGCTTTATTCTCTCATTTGTGATCCTGATGGAAAAATGTGGATTTTTGGGTTGTCCCTTGGGGTGTGCCTGACGGGACCACATGATTTAGTGCCCTCCCTTGGGTACTTAGTGACTAATGGAAGATAAGTACTCCTGAGAGGCATTAGATTAGGCGGTTCTGCCACACTTAAAACCTCTAAAAAGGAGCTTAGAGAAAAACCTGATAAACTTGATGGGATACACAATGAGCTCACCACTAGATACAACTTGCTAAAAGAGGAGTACACCAATCTCAAGATTAATCATGACAATCTTGTTCTTTCTCATGAATTTTTATCCAATGAGCCGCATGATGCTACTAACAATGTTGTTAAGATTGATATAGCCACATCTTGTGATGACTTGATTGTTGAGAGCATTGAGCAAGGTTCTAGTAGCAAAGGCAAGAGAGTGGTTGAGTCTGATAACTATGATGATTACAACAAAGTCAAGAGTGGGAATGAGAAGCTCAAGAAGGATCTTGAAAAGCTATCAACCACCAACACAATCGTGATAGAGAACCTTGACAATGATCATGATTTGGCTCTTGAGAATGAGATACTTAGAGAAGAGAATAAGAGACTCAAGATGGAGAAGGATCTTAAGATGCTATCAACTCATGGTGAACTTAGAGAAGAAAATAAGAAACTCAAGTTGGAGAAGGAACATCTCAAGACCGATTTAAGCAAGTTCACAAGAGGTCAATATCTTCAAAGTGAGCTACTAATGAACACCGTGATGAAGATGGATAGAAGTGGTATTGGATTCTTGGCACATTAAGAGAAGAAAAGCTCAAGCTCAACATCAACAATACAAGTCAAAGCCTAAGCCAAAGAGATGCTTTGAGTGTGGACAAGAAGGTCACTTTGCTCATGAGTGTGAAACTCCACCACCACAACCCTTGCCCAAGCATTCTAGACCCTTTGCTTTCAATGCTCACTATATGTTTAGAAAGAATTCTGGTGGAAAGATGAAAGTCATGTTCTTAGGTCCACCCAACAAGAATAGGCCTAAGCAAATTTGCATTGCTAAGTCACTAGTTGAGAAAGTCAGGGCCCTCATCAAGTTTGGATCCCTAAACAACAAGCTTGATCTTATGTGTGTGTAGGTGAACTACAAGACCGGTGGAAGTCATTGGGTTATTGATAGTGGTTGCACTCAACATATGACCGGTGATCCTCATATGTTCACCTCACTAGATGAAGAAGTGGATTGTCAAGAAATGATTACATTTGGTGACAATTCAAAGGGCAAAGTACAAGGGTTGGGCAAAGTTGCAATATCAAATGACCACTCAATATCAAATGTGCTATATGTTGCTTCATTGAGCTTCAACTTTCTATCCATTGGACAATTGTGTGATCTTGGATTTCAATGCTTATTCACCAAGAAGGAAGTGGTTGTATCAAAGAAGGATGATGAACAAGTAATATTCAAAGGCTTTAGATACAACAATCTATATCTAGTTGACTTCACCTCCGAAGATGCTAACTTGAAGACATGCTTATTCATCAAAACATCACTTAGGTGGCTTTGGCATAGGAGGCTTGCACATGTTGGATGAGCTCACTCAAGAAGCTAATGAAGAAGGAATTGGTGAGAGGTTTTAAGGATGTCAAGTTTGAGAAGGACAAACTTTGTAGTGCATGTCAAGCCGGTAAGAAAGTTGCAAACACTATCCAACCAAAGCTTATATATCAACATCAAAAGTGCTAGAGCTTCTCCATATGGATTTATTTGGACTAACAACTTACAAGAGTTTGGAAGGCAACCTCTATTGTCTTGTGACTGTTGATGATTACTCAAGATACACTTGGATGTTCTTCCTTCATGACAAGACCGAAGTGACCGCATGTGTCAAGAAGTTTGTCAAGAGAGCACAAAATGAATTTGAAGTGAAGCTCAGGAAGATAAGAAGCAACAATGGAAAATAATTTATTAACACAAACATTGAAGAGTATTGTGATGAAGTTGGGATCAAGCATGAGGTTTCTGCAACCTACACTCCTCAACAAAATGGTGTAGTAGAGAGAAAGAACCGGACACTTATCACCCTTGCAAGAACAATGCTTGACGAGTACAATACACCGCAAGATTTATGGGCGGAAGCTATAAACATCGCATATTATGCATCCAACCATCTATTTCTTCAAAAATTTCTTCGCAAGACCCCTTATGAGTTGCTCAAAGGAAATACGCCAGACGTCTCATTCTTTTGGGTGTTTAGTTGCAAATGCTACATCTACAAGAAGTGGCAACACCTAGGAAAGTTCCAAAGACATTGTGATATTGGTTTTCTAGTTGGTTACTCATCAAAGTCCAAAGAATATCAAGTATTTAATCATGCCACCGGCTTGGTTGAAGAAACATATGATGTGGAGTTTGATGAATCTAATGGCTCCTAATGAGCACATGAGAATCTTGATGATGTAGGTGATGAACCATTGAGGGAGGCCATGAAGAACATTCTGGTTGGAGACATCAAGCCTAAAGATGATGAAGATGAAGTACAAGTGATTGATCCACCTTCTTTCATCAAATGTGCCACAAGATGATGATAAAGATGGGAGAGTAAAAAATAAAGACACTCATATCTCCCATGATCAAATGGTGACACAAGCTTAAGATGTTGATGGTCCACACCTCCTCCTCAAGTGACTAATAGAAGAAATTTGCCTCGACTTGAAGCACATCCACAAGATCTCATCATAGGGAGTCCTTCAAAGGGTGTAGTGCCTCACTCTTAAAAACTTGCTTCATTTGTTGAACATCACTCCTTTGTTTCTTGCATTGAACCTAAAAGTGTAGAAGAAGCTCTTCAAGATCCGGATTGGATAAATGCCATGCATGAAGAATTGAACAACTTCACCCGCAATGAAGTTTGGAAACTTAAAGAGTGACCACAAGAGTCATTGGCACCAAGTGGGTGTTTCGCAACAAGCAAGATGATCAAGACATTGTTGTGAGGAACAAGGTAAGGCTAGTTGCAAAGGGGTTCTCCCAAGTTGAAGGTTTGGATTTTGGAGAGACCTTTGCACCGGTTGCAAGACTTGAAGCCATTCGTATCCTCTTTGCATATGCATCTCATCATGAAATGAAATTATATCAAATGGATGTTAAAAGTGCATTTTTAAATGGCTTCATAAATGAACTAGTATATGTTGATCAACCTTCCGGGTTTAAAGACCCTAGATATCCTAATCATGTTTATAGGTTGTCCAATGTGCTATATAGGCTAAAGCAAGCCCCAAGAGCTTGGTATATTCAGGATTTTCTCATTGAGAAGGGCTTCACCATTGGGAAGGTCGACACCACACTATTCACCATGAAGCTTAATGGAGAAATCTTCATTTGTCAAGTATATGTTTATGATATCATATTTGGCTCAATAAATGAAAACTATTGCAAAGAGTTTAGTGAATTGATGTCGAAGGAGTTCGAGATATCTATGTTTGGAGAGCTTACATTCTTTCTTGGTTTTCAAGTCAAGCAAATGAGAGAAGGGATTTTCATCTCTCAAGAAAAGTATACCAAGGATCTTCTCAAGAGGTTCAAAATAGATGAATGTAAGCCAATCAAGACACCAATTCCATCAAATGGACATCTCAACCTAGATGAGGGAGGTAAATCGGTTGATCAAACTCTCTACCATTCTATGATTGGTAGCTTATTATATTTGACCGTATCTAGGCCCGACATCATGTTTAGTGTGTGTATGTGTGCTAGATTTCAAGCTAGTCCTAAGGAAGCTCACTTAGTTGCCACTAAGAGAATCCTTAGGTACCTTAAGCACACACCAAGCATTGGCCTTTGGTATCCCAAAGGAGCTAGATTTCAACTCATTGGGTATTCCGATTCGGATTACGTGGATTGCAAGATTGATAGGAAAAGCACATCCAGAGGGTGTCATTTGCTTGGTAGAACACTAGTGTCTTGGACCTCTAAAAAGCAAAATAGTATTGCCTTGTCCACCGCCGAGGCGAAGTACATTACCGCGGGTGCTTGTTGTGCACAAATCATTTACATGAAACAAACTCTTCTAGACTATGGTGTAGTTCTAGAAAAAGTACCCCTTTTGTATGACAATGAGAGCGCGGTAAAACTTGCTAATAACCCAGGAGATCATGTTGCTAAAAATAATATATCACTAGAAGGTGTAAGGACCGAGGATCAATTGGTGGATATCTTCACAAAACTATTGGATGAGGCTACGTTTTGTCGATTGAGGAATGAGCTCAATGTGCTTGACCTAAGTAACTTCACTAAAAATGAGCTTGTGTTGACCCTTACATATATAGCATTGTAATATAAAACATGTTTAATTTTTTAGTAATGCACTTGTACTCGTTCTTATTTCATATCTCTAGAGTACATGTTGGCTTGGTTCGTATAAGCATTTCTAACCCCTTCGATATTATTGTCATTTGCTTATATGAACCAACCATGTTGAAAATATCACTCTTCTCTCTTACACATACTCGAGGTTGTGTTGCCATCAATCACCAAAAAGGGGGAGATTGAAAGAATCTAGGTCCTAATTTGGGTTTTGGTGATTAATGACGACACAAGATTACTCTGAGGGTTGGACCCAAGTGGAGTCGGTCCGGTTCTACCTGCGTCCGGTCCAGTAGTCACGCAGAAAAGGGGGAGTTGGTCCCAATGGCTATGTATTTGAGTGGGGGTATTTATACTTCTCCTACTCATCCAATTCCCCTCTATTGCCCATTTGTTCAGCTGAGGAAACACTGTGGAGTGCAAGGGAGAGTAAGAGCCTAGTGAGGTGATTGAGATTTGATAGTCCAAGATTAAGAACCTCATTAGTGCACAGGGAGTAGCAAGTGTGCATCCACCTTTCTCATTAGGTTTGTCTTGGTCAAGTGAGAGTTCGTGCTTGTTACTCTTGGTGATCGCCATTACCTAGACGGCTCGGTGGTGATTGGAAGCTTGGTGATCATCCGGCGAACCTTGTGGATGACCCAAGTCATGGTGTAAGCGGTTGTGGACGATTTACCATGACGGAGTGTCGAAGAATCAGCCCGTAGAGAGCACTTGATCCTTGCGTGGATCAAGGGAGAGCTACACCCTTGTGCGGGTGCTCCAACGAGGACTAGTGGAGAGTGGCGACTCTCCGATACCTCGAAAAAATTTACTTTAAGCATTTACTTTTGAGCAATTCAATTTATGTCTTTACTTTCTTAGAATTACCATGCTAGAGTAGGATTAGAACCTATGGTGCAAAATTTTTGTGCGGTACAACAATAGAGAACACTTTTAGGCACAAGGGGTGAAATGGGCTAAGTGTAAGGCTTAATTATTGCAAAAAAATTAGATTAGCCCAATTCACCACCTCTTTTGGGCATCTTGATCCTTTCAGTTGCAAAAGTAGATCGGGATGTAGCATATGTTGCAATGGTTGTACACGTATATTGGAAATGTTTGTTTTCAATGTTTCATCTATTTTTCATATGTATGTGTCTGGATGTTTGTTTTACACTCACACATATGTTGCAAGTGTTTTATCTAAATGTTGCGTATGTGTTGCAATGGTTTTCAAGTGTTTCATGTATTTTTGCAAGTGTTTCAGACGCATGTTTTAAGTGTTTTATCTGTCTTCAGGTGTATGTAGCATTGTTGCATCTCCCTAGTCGCCTTCTGCTGCCTCGCCTTGGTTTTTCTCCTCTTTGCCTTCTGCTGCCTTGCATCTTTCTCAGACTACAGAGGGGGCGTGGCGGGGGCGATAGAGGGGGCGCGCCGCGGGATGGCGTTGCGAACACGAGCGCACGCTCTCCCTTTCTGTTTGCTCCTAGATAGCGCTTCGGTCCCTTCAGTTTTCTGTTATGCGTGATGCTTAGAAGGGACAATCCTTTTGGTGGGCCATGATGCCAGCCTACGGTTCGGTTGGCCGAGCTGAGTCTGGACGCGCTACTGGCGCCGGACGTCTATTTTTACGGCTGCTAAAAAGAAGTTACAGAACTTGATATCTAACTCAACACATGGATAGTATGAAAACTAAAGTTATGATTTATTTGCGAGTAAATATTTTGTGCCTAACAATGAAAGAAAAAATTTATCAATGTTGTATTTTAATTCAAACAGAATTCATAGGATATTATCATATTGTTACCAATTTTAATTTATATTATAGATACCATGATCATCATAAAATAAAGTATAGCTTTTAATTTTATAGAAAAATAAAAAATAAATAGATATGTAACATTGCGATCCTTATTTCCATTGATGAGTCCGTTCCTTTATGATTGCTGCAGCAAACAGTCACAACATCAAAAGTAGCACCTATACAAATTAATTTCCGCGACCGCTGCCTTTGTATAAAGCGAATAGGTCAAACATTTGATAGTTTTTTTCTTCCGTTGCAATGCACGGGCATGTTTGCTAGTATAACTAAAAAGACAATGTACAAGATATAATTTATATTTTTTATGAGCAAAATTCTCCGCCAGTTACTGAACTTGGTCGGTGGTGTCATCCAAGTCCCTGAATTTTTACAGTGATATCTGTGGGTCTCTAAACATGATAGACGGTGTCATCAAGGTCTCTGAACTTTTAGGGTGATCACCGCAGGTCCCTCAACTTGACCGGCGGTGTCATCCTGGCTGAACTTTCAAAGTGATCACCGCAGGTCCCTAAGCTTGGCATGTGGTGATCACCCTAAAAGTTCAGGGACCTAGATGACACCATCTGCCAAATTTAGAGACCCACATATATTACTTTAGAAGTTCAGGGACCTGCATGACACCGCCGGCCAAGTTTAGGGACCGGTGGTGAATTTTTGCTCTCTTTTTTATAGTAAAAAAAATGATAAAATTACATGCTGTCTAAATAACAACGATAAAAAGTTGGGCGTCTGAGATATAGGACTATAGGAGATGTGTGTTCCTCAAGAAACTTTCATTCAAAGTGCAAGGACTATGGATAAGATCCAAACGTTTTTGCTCCTTGTTTGAACATCAAGCTGCTCTGTTGACTCGAGAAAGTACTCTACTAGATTCCTACACGGGAGTCTGGCACGCTGTAAGCATTCCACGGTATGTGTCTGGACGACTCAACGAAATTCCTTCAGTGCGCAGGGAGAACTCAAATTCGAATCTCTCCGTCGTCAACAGTCACTCAAAGCACAAACCGAAAGCAAAAAGAAGAGCATCGGAGCACGGCTTTCAAAGCAACACACCACAGACATCTAGCTGCGTGGCCATCTCTTTGATTCTTTGCCCGCCAAGAAAGCCTGCGGCACATGGAGTACACACCTCGTCCTCTGAACGACGATCTCCTCTATACAAAGCCGCGGCGGCAGCCACGACCCGTCCATGCGCCGCGCAACCGCAACAGCTAGCTGCAACGTCGCCACGTGCAGCTTCCTACAGTAATAATGCCGGCGGCGGCGATGCGGGGGGACATCACGTACAGCGGGCGGGCGCGGCGGGTGGCCGTGCTCCGCTGCCTCGTCGCCGCCATGGTGGTCACCATCCTCCTCGCGGGGCTGGCGGCGCTCATCTTCTGGCTCGTGGTCCGGCCCAAGCCCATCGACTACACCGTCACCGGCGCCGTGGCGCGCCACTTCAACGTGACGCCGCCACCCGACGCCACGGCCAACGCGACGTTCTACCTCACGCTCGCCACCGACAACCCGAACCGGCGCGTGTCGATCCTGTACGAGTGGGTGGAGTTCCGCGTGCTGTACGGCGAGGCGGCGCAGCTGGCGATCGAGGACGCGCCGGCGCCGTTCTGGCAGCCGCACCGCAACGAGACGCGGCTGGAGGTGCGCGCCGTGGCGCGGTCGGTGCCCGTCGGGGAGCAGACCGCGCGGGAGCTGCGGCACGACCTCGCGGCGGGGCAGGTGGGCGTCGACGTCCGGATGCGCGCGCGCGTCCAGTTCAAGGTCGGCGGCGTCAGGAGCAGGCGCTACGACCTGCAGGCGTTCTGCTCGCCCGTCGTCATCGGCCTCGCGCCGTCGTCTGCAAGGTCGTTCCAGAGCGTGCCGTGCGACGTCGCCATCTCGTGAGGCAGTATATGCCATGGCCCGCGTGCCACTCGGATCGATTGGATCACTACCTGAGTGCCTGAGTGTGGTGTGCTGCGAAAATCTTCTATATCTTGGCTTGGGTCAATATGCATGGTTTGTTAGGCTTAGTAGATGTTTGACTTGGTATGCCTACCCATATATGACGTGTCTTGTAAATCAAGCAGCTCTGGATGCTTCCTTCTTTCGTTTCAAAATTGGCTAGTGTGCTGAGCTTTTTGCCGTGTTTGATATATACGTACTATCATCAATCATGCTTGCTGCCTCTGTGAGTGCCATCCCCATTTGGGAGAGTTGCATGCTAGTTGCTAGCCCCTCTTGTTCAGTATCTTATCCCAAACAATTCGCACTCTTTTTTGTTTATTATATGTTCATGTCAAATTACATTGTTAAACTTGCATTGGCACTCCTCCACATATATAGCATATTTAAAACCTGGTGGCTTTCATCACTTTGCTGTAGCCATTGTCCATGCCGGCCCTTGATTGCAGTGCAGCTATGTTCTTCCTTCAAGTGCGGAATAATTCCTAAAGTGAAAAAATACGACAATGGACCCTCCTTCAATCAACTTTATTGCTTTGCCTCTTTGGAGTTTTCTGTGGTAAAGGAGGAAAAGCGAGCAGTCCATCACCACTTGCAACTAACTATAGTGCCGTGGCCCGTGGTGGCAATTTAGCAAAACCTAGTTGCCTCTCTTCATCCAGAAGAATACCCGGCATGCAGCCGTATTGCTACAGATCCACAGCATTGCACATTGCTAGAATATCCTCAGCTTTAAGGTATCTTCAGCTTCTACAACTTTTGGAGCTGAGCTGCACTACCGGACTCAGTGGCTTCCACTCGGCCAACAATGGGCCGGCAAAAGCGTCTTTGTCGAGTGTCTTTTGCTTTGCCGAGTGCCCGACACTCGATAAAGTTGGAACCGAAAAAAACCCGAAAAAAATCAAAAAAAAAACCCGAAAAAACTAGAAATTTTTTTTAATCGGTGGAGGCCCCCACCGGCCAGCGCCCGCCCATCTTCAGCATTTTTCGCGTAAAATTCGCGGCTACGAGGCCGGCGGGATTCGAACCGACGACCTCTCCCTCGCGCGTCCCCTCCTCTAACCACTGCACCACACTGCCACATATGTCTAAATTCTGTTTTGGTTTCCCACATATTATACTAAACCGAGTGCAAATTGCTTGTTTGAGGCCCTAAACGAATTCAAATAAAAAAGTTGTAAACTATAAAGTTTCATAACTTTTCGAGAGCTACACTTTTTGTTTAGGAAGTTTTTCCATCCGAGGTCGTTTACAAAATTTGAATTTTAAAATTTTGAAATTCAAACGCAGTTTTGCATGACAAAATGATTTCAAATCAAAAAGTTGTCAACTACAATGTTTCATAACTTTTTGAGATCTACAAAGTTTATTTTGGTTGTTTTTCGATCCGAGGTCGTTTGTAAAGTTCGAATTTTAAATTTTTGAAATTCAAACGCAGTTTTGCATGACAAGATGATTTCAAATCAAAAAGTTGTCAATTACAAAGTTTCATAACTTTTCGAGATCTACAAAGTTTATTTTGGTTGTTTGATCATCTGTTCATCCGACATGGTCGTTCTAACATTGTTCACAAATCTTATATATCTCTCTCGTAGTTTCATAAACTACAAGAGAGATATGTTAGATTTGTGAACAATTTTACTTTTACTTTGTTATATAAAGAAAAGATCAAAACAAACATTGTACATCTTGTTGAGTTATACAACTTTGTAGTTGAAAACTTTTTCATTTGAATTAATTTACTGCTTTAAAATATGCTTTGAAATTTTCTTTGCCGAGTGCCCGAAAAAAAACACTCAGCGATCCACTTGGCACTCCGGTCTCCGGTAGTGCTGGAGCTTAGAGTGAGTGCACCGATGGCGCTCAGGTGAGCCATGCATATTTCACTTCCATTGTATATGTTGAAACACTTCATTTTGGCCTATAAACTCTTGGGCCTAATGTGTGGAGCTGGGAATTGAAACCGGCCAAACAGCCTTATTACACGTCTAACTTTGTAGTACAACGATCATATTCGGTGTCATAAATATTGATGCTTTTTCCGATAAATTTAGTAAAACTTGAAATGGTTTGGCTTAGGACAAACCTAAAACATCACTTATTTTAGGACAAAGGGAGTACACACTAATAAACAATAACCTATTGCAAATTTAGGCGATGCTGCTGCTAGTATTACTTATTTGACGTACGTTTTCAGTGCAGCAACTTTCTTCTTAAGACAAGATCGCTGAAATTTAATATCTCGGTGCTCCTCTGAATACCTCTCTATAGCAGTAGTGTACTGGTCACAAACGTGCATGATGCATTTGGCATTTGCAGTGCGACAAGTTGGCCAGGAACAAAGCTGCTAGTAGCGAAAGAGATGGAGTTGGAGCTCTACGTACTAGTCTCTGATCTTGTCTGTCTGTCTGTCCTGGTGTGCGTGATCCACAAGCACGATGGCGCCCGGCCGGCCACGATCTGGCCGGCTTGGTAGCTACTAGACGGTAATGCGTTCTGGCGCACGCAGCACTACGGCCGGGATTTAACAAAACTAGCTGGCTAGCTCCTTGATGCTATGACGTGTGTCAGCACTAGCGTTTCCTCATGCATCTTGCGCCTATTAGATCGCTCCCTCCTCCCGGCCTGTTGTGCTTTTTCCTTGTCGTCGATCTTCTTTTCTATTGACAGGATTGCCGCCCGTCAGGCGTCAGTCAGAGGCCGTGCGATTTGTTTCTCTAGCTTCCATCATGGCTCCAACTTGAAATCTTTGTCAGGGTGGAACGTAACGTACGCTGAAACAAATCAACAAGGGCGATCGATCGACAGCTTTTGTCTTGATATGGAGGCATCGACAGCACTATATATCGGATGTTCATGCATGTATGGGATCGGATCATACATAACGCAGGGAAATATGTGCTAGCTATTACCTGAGTGTGTAGGTCGGATGGGGACTTTCAGAAAGCAGGTAACAAAGCCTGAATACTTTTGAGAATTTTGGGGCGGTGGTGATGGATCAATCATCACTGGTGCAGTAGCTTTAGTTGGATGAGAGGCCATACAATACATTGTGAGTTTGTGACAGTAGTGCATGCGGCATGCCAATTGCCATGCGAGTGGACCTGTGGGGTGGCGACGATTTGATTATTTTCTTCAGTCTGAAACGTTGAAGCGAGCGATGATACATGTCTTGAATCTGTGTCCTCGAAATTTTCATCTGAAAATCCAGTGTGCCAGGAGCCCAAAACGGCCAAAACCTCCCGGATGTTGTTATGTACACGTTGCTAAATTCAGAAGCTATGTAAGTCTTCAGTTACGTGATTTTCTTGAGAAAGCAAATCCTTTCTTCGTCACGTGATGTCGACGCACGCACCGTTGAACCGGCCGGGACCGAGGACACGTTAGCCAGGGGCCAGGGCCTATGCTTTGCTCTCGAAATGGGCCGACATTGGGTGGACGCCTATGAGTAGGCCGTATCTGGCCCGCCCGCTCGGGAGTTGAAAGCCGAAACAGGCCTCCCCGCCATCTTTCTTCCCTTGTGTGCTTGCTGTAGAGTAGTAGTATGTCCTCAAGTACACAGCCCCGACACAAAGATTAGCTGGTTGGATTCTTTATTATGGGATTTAACGGCGCTATATTTTCAGTAATAGACGACGTCTTCATTGACAGCAAGACGTCTGTAATGACTTCATTACCATGTAATTCTCAAAAAAAAAAAAGGTACATAGCCTCGACAGCTGTCACAAACTCCATCGGGAGAGGGAGAGAGGAAAAGTGGATAAACAGTCTGTTCGCTTGTTAGTTTCAGTCATGGCTTATCAGTTAACTAATAGAATATTTTTCTCTCACAACAGACCAGCCCAGAAACAAACTCAAACTCCCAAGTCACATCGTCAAAAGTTTTGCTTGCCGCCGCGGTCACCGGTCAGGCAGCAGATAGACCGATTGACGTGTGACGCCGAGCACGACGCCTCGCTTCCACGGGTCAGTCAGTCACGGCGCCATACTTGTGCGCTCCACGCTCGTCGTGCGCGCGAGTATATGCTGCTGGCCACACGCCGTTGCGCCCCCACGCCCCAGCACGCCCGGGGGACCTTGAGTAGATGGATTTTGTGGGTAAGGATGCCTTTATTTACATTTGTAGTATGTTTAAGGGGATACTTATTAGGGAAAATATTATACTAGTAGGATTTAACATTAAAGGTGTACTAAGCCTTTAAATAACACGTCTGTATTACAACGTATAACAAACTAATGCCCTGTTCGTTTCTCTTATAATCCGTACTTTTCAGCTTGTTTTTTTAGCTGGAACAGTATTTTTCTCTCACAACAAATCAGCCGGAAACAGTGCTTCGGCTTGTTTTTTCAGCGAAGGGAACCAAACTCTGACTCCATTTCTTAATTACATTGATCGTCCAATCATCTCTTTATGCAAAATCATGGACAATATTGAGATTGATCAATATTCTTAATATCAGATGCAATGACTTTTGGGTTGTCAATACTAAAATATTTGAATTAAAAGTTTAAATCCCTAATAATCTAACATGCCAATCAAATAAGCAATGGCGTATTGGTGGATTATATATCTCAAAAATAAAGATTAGGCACTAGGAGTAGGAGGGGCAGGAGAAAAGGCATGGTCTTGCATTTTTTACTAAGGTGACAAGCGTGATTCGTTGCCATAGACAACGATCCACAATGATGGATCAACGCGATCCGTCTCGCTTTATGCAACTGTTTCGTATTCGTGGTTGCCTCGCAGCTGAATGGCTGGACACGTGGACCATAATAGTGCGGAAACACATATACATATAGGATTCCATTATCTAAAAAAATACATATAGGATAATAATGCATATCCAAGATCCTAGGCCCTTCTGGCCCTTGGCGGTCGTACTTCCAGAGTTCCAGTCCTACCCCTAGAGCCGGCCTTGGACAGAGGCGACGCTGCAGAGTCAAGATGATGGGGGTTATCTACGAAAGTAGGAAGGTTTTTGCTTGCTTGCACCTGTGTACTAAACCATAATCAGTTTAGACTCTGAACACTGTGAGCATTTAGAATGGTCCCTTGTCTCCGATCAATGGATGCTTTGTTGAAGACATACTTAATTCAGCGTAGCATGGTCCCTTGTCTCCACAATAACACTGCTATGTTTTGCTACTGCCTCACCACATTTCTTGCTTTCATACAGTAATGTCTTTCCATTTGTGGGAAATATGAACCTATGTTCTACCATGACGATCGATACAAGTTTCATTGCAATTCTTTGAGAGGAAAACACGAGTTCTACACTAGCTCAATATCAATGATGATCCGTGCTTATCAAGAAAATTCCATTTCAGCCTACCCTCTTGACGCTGGCATCGTCTCAGAGTATCTGTAATTATGATATTCTGTCTTTTTTATCACAATTTTTTTTTTAAAAAAATCTCTTGAGATCAAATGGGCCTCAGTCACTCTCTTTGTCCCAAGTCAAACTTCTCCAATTTGAACTAAATTTATAGGAAAATGCATCAACGTCTACAATATCAAATTACTTTTTATTCAATTCTTCATTAAATGTGTCTAGATAGTTTATTTTATCGGCAGTGCTAGCGCCCGGACGTCCGCACGCCGCGGCTGCTCTCTGTTTCCCGCTCCTGCTCCGTGTCATGCGCCCCGCCCACTCGGATTCCACACTGCCCGGATGGCTCGCCCCGCCCACGTCGCCCGCCCCACACGCAGGGCCATCCACGCCCCTCTATTTCCCGTGCGAGCTCGAACTGCCACGCGCGGCGAGATGGAGGGAAGGGAAGGGAGGGAAGGGAGAGGAGAGGGCGAGGAAGGCGCGAGCTAGGAGCCGAAGCCCTGCGGTAGGTCACTGTCCGCTAGCCACCGGCGCCATTGCAACATATGCACACCCGATCTACTTTTGAACATCCAACTGGAACATTTGCAACATACTTATTAAGACAGATGAAACACTTAAAACATGCGTCTAAAACACTTGAAAAAAACGGAAAACACTTGAAAAGCCATTGAAAAACATATGCAACATCTAAATATATACACTTGCAACATACGTCTAAAAAATAGATGAAACATTTAGAATAGACGCTTTGCAACGTACGTGTATAACTATTGCAACATATGCAAAATCTTGATCTACTTTTGCAACATCCATATGAAACACTTGCAACATACCTCTAAAACATCTGAAACACTTGAAAACATGCGCTTGCAACAACCCCTGGCAGGCATGTGGGTGGGCGGAGCACTGCACAGTGGGATCTGACGCTAGGTCGTAGTGGAGGAGGATGGAGCCATGACGCCGCTAAGGAAGTGGAGCCCAGGACGAAGAGCGCTCGGGGACCACCACGCGGGCGCGAGAGGAGGCATGGTGGGAGGAGGGCGCAGGGGAGGCAGAGAGTGCAGCATCGTGCAACAGCTTGGAGAGGAGCGGGGACGAGACGTAGAGGAAGGCTGCCACGAGTGCAGGCTTGGCAGTCAATGTGGGCATCGCTACTGCACGCAACAAGGAGAGGTCAGTCTCGTGGAATGGACATCAGCGAGGCGGAATGGGAAACACAGCAGCACAGAGGCGGAAGTGGGTGCACGACGTCCGGTCGGATGGACATCCGCTCCTGAGCATTACCGTTTATTTATTTGGATTTGTAGATATGCACTTTTTCCTAAAAACTTGGTAAAGTTGGAGAAGTCAAAGTTGAGCTGAATCACATGCTTCATATCGCACAAAAAGTTCAGACCAATCACAATATTTTTTAATGTTAACCTCTGCTTACACCAAAAGACAGTAAAATAATATTACTGTTAGAGTCACTGGACAGGTGCTACAAGATTTATCTTGAGATTCCCATAGGTAATTAGAAAACCCCAGAAAGTCCCTGGATATCAAATCTGTAATGTATGGCCATATTTATTTTCTTTGGACATAATCAATGGCAGGTCCCAAATCTTCACATTAGAAACACCGGTATCATGATGATGCTTTGTTCTGGCAATGAATGGACCTGTAAATTTCGACAACCGTTGCTGTAAAAAACAGTCCAAGAAGAAGAAAAAATTGCTGTCCAAGAAGAAGAAAAAAATTGCTGAGATAATAATCAGAATACACAGCTATCATATTAAGGCACTTCTGATGTTTGCACGGTAGTAGAAGGCACGGACATGCATTTAACCATAGAATAAAAGAAAAGCCCGATACGTTCAAAAAAAAAAAAAAAAGCACGAGACATAGCTGTACAAACGCAGGATCATCATAAAAAAAAATAACATGGGTGCTATCCTGAACAACTAATCCCTTAGCATTTTCTAAACGAACCATGATCCAGGTCATAGTTAACTGCTGTTTTGAAGACCGTTTTCTGTTTCATCATTCACAAGTGGAAAATAATAGCTATCAGTATTGTTATGAAAGAACTAGATGGTACTTCTCATATTTAAAGACTTCTTAAGCATGTACAACACTGGAAAATTTACTCCAGCAGTTTTTTAAAAAAAACTTTTGTTAATGACAAGATTTGGTCAAACTTAAAAACTACAAACATCAGTAACTATTACATTATTCAGTTTGGGAACAAGTAGTTATATGTGTGGATATAAGAAAAACAATGTTGAATGTTTTTAAGAATAATATTCTAGAACAAATTAGAGGTCAAATATATGTATCGGAGACCATGCAAAGTCAAATGTGTAAGTGTTTTTGAAACTACGTACCTCATTTCTTTACTTCAAGGGTAGCAAGTCCAGTAATATCAGGATTCTTGAGCTGCTCATGCTGCTTCTTCCCTCTCCTCAACAAGTACTCTATGTGTACAAAGTTCCTACGGTCAACACTCCTTGCGTTGTCATGGAACTCTGCCGAGACAATAGACTCGATCCTGCAGCGCTCTTCAGGGGCCTTAAGGCGTGCTGTCCGAAGGAATCCCCTGTACAGCGCCAAAACCTGCTTCTGAATACCAGACAGCTTTGGACGGGAGGCCATATCATCCTTGTAAAGCAATCATCAGAGCCTGATACAAATGTAACTACCAAATGAGTTATTTTCAGACAATAGACATGTTTTTGTGATGGAGGAGATACCATCGTAATTTTTAATGGATCAAGCATGAAGCAATGGTCTTACTCTCCTAGAAAACCAGCTTGGCTGCATCAGAAATAATTGCCGCATCAAACAAATTATGGCAGCAGTAGATGTACCAAACAAGGAGAGATGTAACAGCCTAATGGGTCATTAATTTTTCTAAAAAGAAAAGGAAAACTACCTACAGTCCCACCTTAATTGGGTACCAAGGACTAATTTCGATCTTGGGGCGATGGAGAAGAATGACTTGATCGAACTATGGATTGATTGATTGGAAAGGGAGGTTAGCACATAACAAACGAATCATAACTAACTAAAATGAGAAGAAATCTTCGGATTTGATTTCACAGCAATGAGAGGAGCCCTAAGAATAGAACGAACTCCTAGGATAATAAATCCAAGCAATCTAGGAATACTGACCAAGAAAATCGGAAAAGGAATAAACCAATCCATAAAGGGAGAAAGAAATCTTCAGATTTGAACACCACTCGACTGCACAAGAACGATGGATGAACAGTGTTGAAGTTACAACAACAGACAGAATAGTGGAAGGTTGAGAATCCAGTGGGTGGAGGACGGAGGGATGCAAGCACAGTGCCCTGGCTATGCCATGTTTTGGGACTTGGGGAGTAGATTTGGAGTTCAGAGCAGGCCTTGGGCTCAGTCCCTGATGGCTAGCCTTCATAGTCTCGTATAGCCCATGAGATTTTCAAGTATCAGAATTTCTAATGTTGCTGGACTAGATTTTTTTTTATGCCATCACTCACTTTTTCAACCAGCTGGATCTTTCCAAACAAAAATTTAGCGGTCAGGATGTAATCAGTTGGGACCCATACTTGTATTTCCCATGAAACAATTTAATGCTTTGACATTACTGCGCTTTCCTGAATGTGGGAAAATAGCCTCCGATGATAACAGAGTCACAATTCACAACATGCAGAGTCGCAGACAAATAAGATGTGGTGCAGTAATTTAGATCTAGTTCCGTATAGATTTGGTTATGTAGGTTATTACAGCTTCACAGGTCATGCAGATTTGCAAGTTGTAATTGGTCGATACAGGGAATCGTAAAGCAATAATCTCTTAACTGGTGTCTACCATAGTTTCTATTCACTGTTTTATGTAATAATGTATGCACGTATAGGGCTTAACTAACTGCATATAATTGGACAGTTTTAGAACAATTTTTTTTTTCACCAGGGTCTGCTTTCTGCCACATCTTGAATCTAAAAGAACTAGTTGTGCACATCATGAATTGAGCACCATAAAACTGCATACTTATATTATGTGGTCAAAATGCTTATATAGTCAATATCTATGATACATGGTTTTTTTATGATGGTGCCAACTCTGGAAGTCAGACAAGCCTGGATGCTTCGTTGTAATCTTTCACCCATGCGTCGAAGATGAAGCCATTGCTGGTCAATTCAAAATAATGGCACACATATCAATTATCAAGTGAGCAGAACTTTGATAAACATGATAGCATGAACCACAAAGACGTTGCCCATTATCACAGTTTCATAGTCATAGAGCCCTTTCATATCCATGTAAGCACCACAAGAACTATGGCTGATAATGCAGGGGCTCTTACGGGGAAGTTTTCAACAGACAGTTTTTTGACACTTAGAGTACAATAAGCTTAATACAAAAGGTTTTGTGTGTGTAGAAGTTTTTGTTTGCCTAGAGAAAATAATACACCGTGAATCTATGATGGTATTTTTTTTCGCAGCACTTACCCTAATATAGTAGGATAGGACTAGAAATGGGCTAAAGTATAGCAAGGCATCACTTGGGAAAGAAAAAAAGACTACTCATGTTTAGAATGGCCACTGCCAAAGTTTTTTCTTGCCTCTGCGGCTACTACTAACACCAACTTGAGGACTTTAGCAACTGTCCCTTGCTTCCCAGCTCGTTGGTCATGGGTTACTATCTAATCATGATGATTCTCAGATAAGCTGCAACATGCCAACATCCTACACCCGCATTTCCTACTTCTATGTGCAGAAATGGGCCAGAGATCAAGGCTTGTCACTGGAAGACTGGAACATAACTGCAACCAGGGGGCGAACCCAGTAAAGGACATGGGTATACAAATGCACACCCAATAATTTTTTGCAAAAAGAAAAAAACGGAAAAAAATGAAGTTTGTAGGCACAAAACATGTATACTACACTTAGGGCCTGTTTGGATCCATTTGCACTAGAAATTAGCAGCTAAAATGAGTACGATCCAAACAGACCTGCTAATTATTAGTTGGTCGGCTGGTAACTATTAGTTCCATTAGCAGATTTGGAGTTGCTAATAGGTGCTAATTGTTCATATGTATGTACGATACACTATCCAACCACCTAATAGCAGATTAATCCAAACACCCCCTACTAAAAATTAGCTAGCTAAAAAAAAAGCAGCTATTAGCTAGCTATTTTTTTGTGCTAATGGATCCAAACAGGCCCTAACTGGATCAGATCAGATCCGAATGCAAATAACTTAAGCTAGGGTCTGGGTGCTCGGTTCCGCACAGCAGGAACGGAAGAGAAGGGGTGGGCGTACCTCTTGGGTGTTGGTCGCCGGTGAAGGGCCGAAGATGGAAACCTGAGCACCTGGCGACTGGCGTAGGGCGGCGGCGTCGTTGGCGGTGGCGGGGTTCGCTCAGCCGTCGCCACTAGAGAGAGGACACGGGAGAACCACGCGGGGGAACAATAGGCCGCCGATCATCGGCTCCTAGCCTTCCGACGAACGCCTCTTCCTGGTCTCACAAATGCAGTTTTCGGCCCACGTAAGCTAGAGTTCGGCCCAATCAACCGGTTTCGGCCTAGTCGGAGTTCAGCCCACACAAGTGATATTTTCTCTCTGTTTCCCGAACACTTTTTGTGCGCACATTCATTCCAACGGCCGTAAAACTTGTAGCTAAAAAAAGGGCGACCCTCTTGACGGCTCCTACGTTCCTCAGCTTGGTTCCCCAAATCCTTTCCCCACGCATGCATGTCGCAATGATCCATGCAGGTATAGTGCCATGGCGCGGAGGAGGGTGCAGTGACTGGGGCCCAGATTGATTGCGGACATTCGGGCGCGAGCACGCACGCCCAAGCGCGACGGAGGTGAGGGCAGCTGGATGTCGAGGCCGAACCGCCGCCGGCTTGGGGAGCGAGTGGAGTTCAGGTTCTCCGGCCTCCGCGCCGTCCAGGTGACCCGGAGACTTTTGTTTGTTTCTCTCAATATTACGCGTTGCGAGTTCGGCGATTCGGTGAGGCCGAGCGGTCGTTGGTTCCATTACTAGAGTGTATGCATTGGGAAATTTTTAGTGTTTTTTTTGGGGGGGGTGGGGGGCAAAGAATCGCAACTCAACATTAAGCGGTTTGAATTCCGGGTTTACAAAAAAAATGTCGTTGATGCTGGGTTACTGCCACGTGATGCGTGATGCGGCGATTTGTCCTCGCGTGATGGATCAGACAATCGATGAATAACCCAACTGAATGACTGAATTTAATCTTAGCATGCATTGCTTGGCAGCGTGACTGTACATATGTGCTCCCTGTAATAGAAAAGAGTTTCCTCCTTGGCGTCGTCATTTTGCAGTTAGATTCAGTAAGAGAAGAAATTGCTAGTCATCTTTTTTTTAAAAGTAAAGGCAGGAGCTCTGCCGCTCAATTAAGAAGGAAAAAGATTATAACAACAGATTATAAATCAGGAGATTATTTAATGATCATTTTTTCGCTACCTCGAGATAATTATGCTTTTCTTTTGGATTGTGCAAACCATAGTGAAGGCATCTTAGATGGCTCCAGCTCCTCATTATTTGGGGAGGAGTGTGCTTCTGTGCTATTGCTGATTGTAATGAGCATGAAGCTTTAAGCAGCGACTGGGGCCCAGATTGGTTGCAACTTTGGTTGTATAAGGGTCTCTGACATTTATTGCTCGGCAGCTGTACTCATTTTACTCTGGATAGACATGGTGACACGCATCATTAAACATACAGAGGAAACAATACATGTGCTATTTCATTTGTTCCATGATGGTGAAATAGAAACACCAGTTATGCTTGTGAATTTAGTGGTGATGTTGTGTGATGTCCTGAAGTTCTCGAGTTTATTAATGTGATTTTGTTTGGCACTTGTTCAATTGTTACCAGTGAGATAAGTTTGTTAATGTTATCGTCTAATTTGTTGTTTCTGAACAGGTGCCAGTAGTATCTGACAGGCTGTTACTTTCTATAATCTCAGTGGACACAGGCAAAACAATTGCCAGGTCCAGTAAAGCTGCCGCTCTAAATGGAATCTGTCAATGGCCTGACTCGATCCTGGAATCAATATGGTTTTCTCAAGATGAAGCGTCAAAAGAATATGAGGATTGTCAATGTAGGATTGCTGTTTCCATGGTATAGTGTTGTTGCTATACACATGTTTTGTTTATTACTTGTTTATGGGATTTTTGCCTGTACTATATTGTAGTGTTACTTGCAAAACATTACCTGTTACAGGGATCAACAAAAGGTGCTATTCTCGGGGAAGTTTTTCTAAACCTGACTAACTATCTGAGTTCAGAAGACTCAACTGCAATCTCATTGCCATTGAAGAAATGCAATTCTGGAACAGTTTTACAGGTTGGTCTCAATAGGTGTGCTATCCCCCACCACCCCCCTACAGAATTTCCTACAGAATTTCCAAAAGTTTGGTATTTTCATATGATTCACTGGGTTCACCATTCTTTTAGTCTAGTGATTCGGTTAGGCCATTGCCTTCACTTTGTATTGCAGGAGTGCTTGTGCTTAATTAATAATATACTGTAGCTTATGGTTTGCTACTCCTCGCATGCAACATAGTCTTACTAGCAGTGCACACACTGTAGTGCATCTACGATATAAGTCTGTAACTCTGTATTCCATTTGGTTTGACCAGTTATATCTTGCAAAGAGCTCACAAATCAATTTTAGTCTTAAATTTTTTGTCTTTGTGAAAAGATCACAGATTGTATGCTTCTCTGTCCAATAAATGAAGATACTAAAGCTTTTGGATTCTGAGATGTTCACGCATCTTACAATTTACACAAAGTTTGTGTTTTCCCATCCAATGAACAAAAATACTAAATACTATGCATTTTGATGTTTCAAGTGGTTGCTGAGACCATTTGTACGAGAGGTCACAACATTTCTCTCATTGGGGTGAGTTGGGTTTAAGTGGTTTTCTAGAGGGAACCACCTCGGTTTGTCTAGTTTGAGAATCTCTCAGCAGGAGAAATACATTTATTTTAACATATATTTACTTAAACTAATGTCTAATGTTTGTTATGTGCAGCTTAAGATTCAGTGTCTTGGCACAAAGTCTAAATCAAGGTACTTGATGGTTCCTATTGTTGCTTTGGTTATATCTTAGGTCTTAGGTGATCACCTCAGTACAACCTTTTTTCTTGGCTTCTCATAGAAGGGTTTTTTTTTGCTTACCTTTTTCCCTATACTTTGGTATGGAACTATGGAATGGACCATCTCCATGTTTTGTCTGCCATAGTCCAAGCAATGATGACATGGACAACAAATCATATGGTTCTAATAACTTGATCACCAGGAATGTTAATTTCTCATCAACAAATCATTTAGGTGGTTTTCATCAAGATGAAGTTGGGATTAGGGTACGATTGCTCAAAACTCTTCCTTTTTTTGTTATTAATTACTCCCTATGGTTCACAATACTTGTTTTAGAGATGGGGACGAGAACTAAGAAAGTAGATAAAGTGGAGGGAAGTAGGTTGTCTTGTATGGGGTTTCTTTCCCCTTCTTTTTCTCTCTAATATAAAAGATGTCTAGCTCTCCTGCGTGTTCGATAAAAAAAGAAGGTAGATAAAATGACAATACTACTCTCAATTAGTCTTCCCTAAAGTGTGCATACATGAAGAAATAAGTTAGGTGTTACAATTAAGGAAGGTTATGGGCTTATGGCTGGAAAAAATATGTTGAAGTTACCTAGTTGTAGAACAGGCATTTTGAAGATTGTAAAAGAGGCTAAAACAAGCATTTTGAACTGGAGGGGTATTAAGATTACTGTGCGCAAATATAGATTGTGAAATGTATTTCAGGATACAAGCTTCTCACCATCTCCAAGGAATGATTCTGACGAGGGATTGTACATAGAGAGGCAAGATACTGCTAGTTCTTTTATTGACATATCAGTGTGGGTCGTGGTGATCTGATTTATAGATCTAATGATTCATCTTTCAGTTCTCAAACTCCAGGTCGAAACATGCTGCTGGAGAGTATCGATGAGTCATCCTTAAGTGGTTTTGCTCAATTGTCATCAGGGGCATCTGGTTCATCCAAAGATCTCCTTGACGCTGCTGAAGAAACAATTGAAGAACTTCTTAGCGAGGCACAAATGTGGGAGAGCCATTCTCAAAAATTGAAAAATGATCTAGAGACATTACAGAAGGAATGTGATGAAAAATCCAAGAAACAGACTGAGATATTGCTGGAACTTTCTGCTTCACAGGCCGAACAAGAGTCATTGAGACAAGAAATTGAAGAATTGAAATTGTCTTTGGAGGTGGCTAATTCACAGCAAACTGTTACTGGAATTCCCAAGTCGGGTGATGCAATAGACGTCCAGCTTGAACTAAAAGATGAGGTACAATTTCTGAGAGAATCAAATGAAAACTTAACAACACAACTGAAGAAGAGTCAAGATGCAAATATAGAGCTTGTTTCTATTCTTCAAGAACTGGAAGAAACAATAGAAGCACAAAGGACAGAAATCTCCAATTTCACTCAAATGAGTAATGCGATTGATCATGAGCTACCCATGAATGCATTGTCGGTTCAAGAAGATGCGGAGTGGGAAAGGAAGATGTCACTAAAAGAAGATGAAATCGTAGCATTGAGAGAGAAATTGGATCGTGTACTCAGCATAGAAAATGCAGGTGGTGCTGGTTCTGATGCTATATATCTTGAACTGGAAAAAGAGAATGATTTTTTGAAGGTTCAAATGCAAGATCTGGAGAATGATTGTTCCGAATTAACAGAGGAAAATATGGAGCTTATACAAAAGTTGAAAGAAGTTAGTGGGGTTGAAGGACAGGATTCTTGCATTTCTGATATTCAGGAAATGTTAAATGCGACAGATCTTTCTGGGACTTCAAAATCCAGAGCAAAATACCTAGAAAGAAAATGTGCTGACCTTGAGCTGAGGATGTTGAATTTTCAATCGGAGTCTAGAGAACTAGAAGAGAAGCTCAAAAAAAGCCAAGAGGAGCTAAAAGAGAGAACTCTTGAATTATCTGAGCTCAGAGAGAACCTAAGTAGCTTCCGTGCTACAGAGCTGGAGAGAGAGGAAATCAATATTGCAAGAGGCTACCAGTTAAGAAGTGAAGAACTAGGAGACACTGAATCTGAATTGAATCTGTTGAAGGGTAAATTTCAGCTCAAAGAAAAAGAGATTGAAGGCTTGCAGCATTCTAAACTAGAAATGGAAACCTTTATAGATAATGTACTTGGACAGAAGATACAGGAGCTTGAAATCTGCAAAGTGGAACTAGAGTTGCATATATCAAGGCTGGAAGATGAAAAATTAGAATTATTGGAGTCCATTTCTGGAATGGAGGTTGAGTTGACTAATCTGACAAGTGAGTACGAGTCATGTATAGTGCAAATGGATGATTCTAGAACAATGATCATAGATCTCAAGGATAAAGTAGAATGGCAGCAATCAGAGTTGGAAGCTCAAAAGGTGGAAGTGAAGCAAAAACAACTAGAATTTCAGAAAAGGTTTTCAGAAGTACAGGAGGATTCAGAGGCTCTAAGAAGATTGAATGCTAAACTGCAGGGTAAAGTTGATAATCTCATTGAAGATTGCAATTCTCTTCAAGCATTGGCGGATGATCTAAAGAAGGAAAAGTTGGAATTGCACAGTTGTGCTACACAGCTAGAGCAGGAATTGGAGCACTCGAAAAGAAAGACCACAGATTTTTGCAGAACTGTGGACTTCCTAGAGGTAAAACTTTCTTCGATTCAGAAAGACATATCTTCAAAAGAGCAATCTTTTCTCTTGGAACTGGAGAATATACTTCATGAGCACAAGGAGCATGAAGAAAAGATAAATCGTGCACATTTCCTTTTAAACAAGATTGATAAAGAAAAGACTATCGAGGTAGAGAATCTTGAGAGGGAGGTCATGAGCCTTACTGCACAACTATCTTCAACACACGAGGAGAAAGAAAGTTCCATGTTGGATACTATTCGTGAGGCCTCCATCCTTCGAGCAGACAAGGCAAAACTTCAGGCTAATCTTCATGATGTAAATGACCAGTTGAGACATTACGAGTCTCAGTTGGAAGATATACGCAAGGAGTCTAAAAGCAAGATTAAATCCCTCGCTGATTCACTCAATGTGTCGAAACAAAACGAAGAAATGCTGAAAACAGATGCCGAGGATATGAGAAGGCTGATGGAAGCTGCTAAATACAATGAAGAAAATTTAAGAATAACTTCAAATGAGTTAGAACTGAAATATAAATCTAGCGATTATGAGAAACAGCAAATAATGGAAGAAAATTCTGGATTAAAAATTCAAGTTCAGAAAATAGCAGGTGTCCAAGATGAACTTTTGAAAGTGCAAAGTTCCCTTGATGAGGCTAAGTTTGAAAAGGGAAGACTAGAAGAGCTACTTCGGTTGATGTCTGAAGAATGTGATGAGCTAAAGGTGCAAAAGGCCATGTTAACAGACAAAGTCTCACATACGCAGGATACTTCAAATACAATCAATGGAGATAAACAAAGTAAAACATCCATGCAGCCAAAGCTGAGCACCATAAAACAGGTGAGTAATTTAGATTTCTTATTCAGTATGCTTTCAGGTACTTCTCTCAATAAAAAACTTTTGTGTGCGCACATGGTGAAACATATGAAACTTTTGTTATGCTAAATAATTAGATTTAAATGTGAAATGTGAAAAACAACTTGATTACTTTCTCTCAGCTATTTCCTTACTTTTTTTAGGGGAACAATGATCTAGCTACTGACAACGGAGGTTGTTCTCCAGTTAATGAGGAACCAGACCTGCAAGCAAAGATCCAGTCATTGGAGAGCAGACTTGCCAAAGCTCTGGAGGAAAATAGCATGTATAGGACACAGGTGAAGAGGTAATGCAATTCAGCACATACCTTGTCCATCCCTTTCCCAACTTTGTACAAGAAATATAATTTACACTCGCCCCTAAGATTTAATATTATATGTATGCATATCCAACGATTGATCAAGTTCCAATGATCTGTTAATAAAACTCCAGCTTGGCAGTCATGTTAAGAGTCTGGACAAATTTTTTTCTATGAATTGGTATAGGCTGTCAATCAGTGTTAGCAATCCAAGTATGCAAAAATCTTCAGAAGTATTCATGACCTGGCTACGGCCTACCTCCTAGTGGATCATATTGTTACTTTTACCCTGTACAGTCCCACTGCAGAGCGGCAATCTGGGAGCAGGAATGGTGAGGGGAATAATGATGACAAAATAGCACAACTGGAATCAGAACTAAAAGACATGCAGGACAGGTTACTGAACATGAGCTTGCAGTATGCGGAAGTAGAGGCCCAACGGGAGGAATTAGTGATGGAGCTTAAAAACGTAAATGCAAACAAAAAAGGGGGACGGTGGTTCTAGCAATTAGTGACAGAGCTCAAAAGCTGGGTGCCACAGTCATGACCCATGAGGCCCACAGGCCACAGCACAGCGAAGGTACCTAATCCGTGTGTTCATCTCCTGCTTCTTTGAATGCACCCAGTTGCATTTGATTACCTGGGGAAAATAATCGTAAAATTAACATTATCTTCTTTATTACTCCTATACTTGGGTTGAACTGGAGCTGAAGCAAGTTTTTTCTCTGCATGTTTGTTTTCGGAACCAAGGATAGGGGCTCTGTCATTCATATCAGGAAGAAGAGAATACACCGTCCACTACATATCCTGGTAGGACATACCGACAGAAAGGTCTCCTCAACACCTCACCTAGGAAGCATTTGTTTTATTGATTGGTTTCAATTTAAGTTCATGAGATAATGAAATTTTATTTCCAAAATACAAACATTCATTTTAGACACCGAACATAAGTATTCTGCTTTACTAGATGAATCACCAATGTTAGGAACAATAAAATCATTAAAAAAATGTGCCCAAAAAAAACCTCTTTCATCTACTCAAAGAATCATTTTGAACCTCCTCTGCTTCCACTATATAGCATCGATCCTTCTAATGGTACATGTAACGAGCTGCTTGTCTAATTGTCAGGAAGCATGTTGTGAAAAATGCCAGAGGCATCCAGATCTTGGAGGCCACCATCGTGAGAATTGAGCAAGGGCACCAAGAGCCACGGGTGTTCTCCAGCCTCGGAGACAAATCGGACAATGACTATTCTCAGAACTTGAGATGCCCTGATCGTCTTGAACTGTCAATACTTTGCGAGACTATGTGGGCTAGAGTGACCAATCATGTTCATATACATACAGATCACCCTGCCTTTTACACGACGCACAACATAGTTGCTGATAAACTTAGCTCTTCCTGAACTGTGCCTGAAAAAAAAGACTAGATAGTTGGTATTGGCATTATGTGCTAGTTCATCTCACTCTGCAAAGAACTTGTAGGAGACTTTTGTGTAGGTAACACATGTGATTCGTCTTTGTTTATGCGATCTCATCACGTGCCCAGAGTGCACGCTCCTTTGGGGTGCTGCATGATCTGAACTCTTAGGTGTGGTAGCTTTTCATGCGAGGATATTTATCCATCACCTGCAGCGGGCGCCGGGCATGGGTCGTTGACTCGGTTGTGTGCGAGCCTGCGAAGTGGACATGGTTGTGACGCCCTGTTGCATTCAGAATCAGGCATACGTATCTCGAGTCTAAATGCCCAGCCTGGACGGATGCCGGCCTGTTGTCTTTTCGATCGCGAGCAATCCATACATATGATATGATGTGATCCCTAATCTTTATCGATTAATTTCAAGATTTTTAACGAGTACAACGATTGTGGACGAAACCGTTTGTTGGGCAGATGCAGAGATTCAGAAAACTGAACCTCGCATGCTCGAGTGCTTTTCTACAAGGCTTATACAATACAATGCCCAAAAACAAAACAAAAATACAGGACAATAAGATTCTCACCCAATCAAACCAATCACTGTCTGTCAGCTTGCATTGCATTCGTGCAAGTGACAAATTGGCACATCCTAATAATTCTAAAAATTCTGTAACTGGCTGGACTTTTGTCAACCCAAGACGGCAGCCACCACCTAACCTAACACGATCTTGGTACGGAATGCCGCCTCATTGGCCTCCTCTGATGCCTTATTCTAATATATACTAGCCCATCACGCGCGCCATCGCGCGCGCCAGCAAATCACCTGGTTATGACGCAGGTAAAAAAAGATGTTTAATATTTGCATAGAAACAATATTAGGAGTTTAATGTAGATATGTCACGCACAAGATCTGAACGATTGGAATTTTTTTTACATTTAACACGGTAAGACTATTTAGAATTGTAAAGACGAAATCATTGATGTGGTAGATGACATTTCGTAGCAAAACATAGAAGCCAATGCACTAAACTATTTCAGATCTTCACACTACATGAGAAATATTTTAAAGCTTCTGTTTTCACACCGACTATGAAGCATGAGTATTTTTTTCTCTCTAGAGTCATAGAGATTAGAAATTGGAAGAAGTAAGGAAAAGGCATCTACCTTACCCGTGTATTTGCGTCTTCGTGGCCTATACCCATGAAATCTGCATTTAAGCCATCAGCCATAAATTTAGTGTTAAGTTTAGGTAGAGCAGCCGCGGGAAAAAAATTTGGAATAAAAATTGCCAATCTTTGAATTGTGATGAGGCATCTGGACTTGCTTGAATATTGTAAATCCATACAGAAGCAACTAATTAACTATTTGCAGATCTTAACATCCTACCTTCTTCATTTATACAATATGTTTAATCTCTTGTTAAAATAAATATAACTGTTTCATAATCCACAAGATCGTGCTACCTTCCTGCTAGAAGCTTAGTAACTTCATAAATCAGGTCAACATACTATATACAGTGCAAACCACCTTTCTGGCTTGGTTCAGAAGGAAAAAGTCTTGGAAAACCGGTTAATCTACTACAAAAATAAGCACGCTAAAACCCCTGGAAAAAACAACAATAAAGGCATATCATATCTGTTGCAAACATACTCTCTTGTACTGAATGGCTTCTATCATCTAAAATGCTATTTCTGTTGCGTTAAATGACCTCTATCATCTAATGCTATTTCAGTGTATTCATAAAAGATTGCAAGCGGTATGTCTCCAGTAAATTTGTTATACATAGGACTGTGGGGTGTTTGGGTACAAAGAATAACTGACTGGCTGCTATAGAATACTAACAAAAAAAATGAGGATTTATGTAAACAGGTGTACTAAAGAAACAACCACTTGTTCATCATTTGATATGTATCAGATTGTGAGGAACCCTCATTCCTTCAACTCTATTACTCCAACCACTTGTTCATCATTTGATATGTATCAGACTGCAAATTTACGTTTGGTTGCCACACTACAATGTAGCAGTGGCTGGAAAAATAAGTTTATTTGAGCCGTTCAGTACTGCAGTGGAAAGGAAATATGTAGAAGAACCACCAATTAAATTTGCAGATCACCTCGTCGTCGCTGACTGGCACGGACGCATGCACGATGTTGCCAATCACTGTGACCTTTGCGTCGAGGGTGGTCTTGGCCTCCTGCACCTCAACTTCTTTGGCTGCCAATCTCTTCTTAATTTCGTCTGTGCTCTCCATGAGCTTCTTCAGTTCCTCTTCTTGGTTGCTCTGCAAACAAACACGGTGCCGTCACGTAAAACCCACAACTCCGAGCAGTATCATCAGCATTGACATATGTTGAACCAACAAAAATGCAAAATAGTAAAGGCACAAAAATATGTCGAGTTATACTAAAAGCACCTCACAGTCATCATCATATCATTAGCAAGGGCATATGCTCAGACTTAAATAAATAAAACAGCGCCATTGTCACACACTTATAATCCAGAAGAGGCACATAGAATAATTTTATTACCAGGTAGGCAGTGATTAACTATTTTGGCAAACTTTTTTGCACAAGACAGTGTGCCTGTTGTGAACTGTACATAATTTGTTCAAACATTAGCAGATGGAAATATTAGTGGCTGCAATATTTGGCTCTCAGCTAATAATATGGTGCTTCAGAATTTTGTGGATTGCCAAAAATGCTCTATAAATATTAAGAACTATTTAAAAGAATTAAAATATGGGCATACATTTTGAAGCTAATGCTGTAAGACACAAGGAAATGAAGGACTATTTCACAGTTATGATCCCCTTAACCTATCAAAAAGTCTTGTCTCTGTCACAAGACTGGTATAATATAAGAGCATTGTCTTATGTACTGACTGAAATAAGAAAGAAGCACTTTTTTTTTAATTCTGCAAAAAAAACTGGGATGCAGAAATATTGCTGGCCTTTTACTTTTTGTACATCATCACTAATCCACAGGCAGAGCACATATGGCAAGATGCAGCACCTGATTACTCGAGGTGGTGCCTACTGGCCGGTGTATCCATGTAGACATCTCATCAATCATCTTGAAGGCATTTCCCCAAATGATGTACCTGCAGAACACATGTCAGTATTTGTGAAACACATTAAGAGCTGAGGAGGCACCAGCAATGAACCAGCACACTAATGGACTCATTCAGCACGTGCTTTGATTTATGTTCAAACCATAAACTGTATGTAACCTTTATTGAAATTGGAAAGCACAGAGAAGATAAACCATCTTACAAAACACATGTTGTCCGTACACGCCAACCCAGAATACACAGTTAATCTAAGAGATGCGTAGTTAATATAAGAGGAAACAAACAACGGCACAGACAACAGCATTAAACAAATATTTCAGGAGACATGAAATCACTAACCAATCCTGAGAGGCCCTGGGGAGCGACGCATGCAAAGAAATTCAGATCGAGATGATCACATTCAGGCCTGTAAAGACCAACAACTGTAAGCAATCTGATGGCAAACACACATCACTAGATACTACATGGGAAATCTAAACGAATAAGAACAAACATATACCTGTCAAATTTAGGGAGCACTACAGATACCTCACCCCGGTATATGAAACAAATTTAGGGATTTTAGTCACACCTTTCGGGCCCTCATATTATACACTTGCAACAACGAAGATCAATTTCGAGACCTGTGAAACCAAGCTTAAATCAGCTAATTGGAATATAAAACTCTCAAACTTGTAAGACCTGTCTTGTATGAATGCTTGTGGCATAGTAGTCAAAATTCACATAAAAGGAAACACTACAGATACCTCAGTCTAATCTGTTGCATTACTCTGTAGTCTGCAGTACTAAATAAATATAGACAACAAAACTATCTTGAGCATGTAGCGCTTCTGGGTAGCTGACTGAAGAATCAATGGCAACAACAGCACCAAGGCTGGGCCCGACTAACACCATAGGCCTTTTGATGTATGATTTCTAGAACTACACAAACAAGATAAGTTGTAAGGGTCACATCACTGTAACTAAGAAAATAACAGATCAATGTAACCATTAGATAGTAGCATCGGTTCACGACAACTCGACAAGAAATGCCTAGCCTTAATTGGCTGAACTGTTAGGCATAGGGAGGAGCGGTGGGTGTGTTGTTCATACTGTCTGGTACGTTGTGTTTTAACGAAATGATAAGCAGCTCTCGTAGGTGTTCGAGAAAAAAACACAAAAGTGGGAAATAAACGGAACACTATTGTAGCAACTCAGGAGAAAGTTGTTTATTTTATAGCATGCCTGGCAAGGATGGCGGTTCAGCTATTCTTATGCTAAGTAAGCTGTTACTCCCATGGTAAGTAAGCTGTTGAAATCAGCTACTATAACGCTCTAATGTTATAAGCAAGCTGTTCAAATCAGGTACTATCAGTACTCGATTACCATTCTAGCGTTTGCCATATTAGAATCACGAAATTAGGAGACCACAAGGAAAAGGACACACAATGTGGCAATTAGCAAAAGGTACAGATAAGCGAACGAGGACGAACAGGGAGAGCAACGACGTTGGGTACCGGCGATGGCGTGTAAGCGGTAACCCTAGCGCTCCCGCGCGGGTCGCTGTCGACGACCGAGGCGGACGGAGGGGCCCAGAAGGCGGATCCGGCCAACCAGGCGACAGATCCGGGCACCCAGCAGGCGGATCCTGTGGAGACGGGGAGGGCTCGCGCTGGATCCGGCTGGTCGCCGCAGATCCACCGCCTCCGTTGGCTGCGCGAGGTCGACGCCGTGCTCCATCCTAAGATCGGCCGCCGGGAGGGGCCCCGCGAGCGGCCGCTCCAGATCCACCGCCGAGGTAGCTGACATGACCTCCCTGTCGTCATGCACGGCCACCACGGAGGCTCCTCCGCCGCCAGAGGCCTCCGGCGCGTCAGGGCGTCCGCTGGCTGGCCGCGCGGCCGTGGGGACGACCGGCGACGGAGGGGCGAAACCCTAGGCCGCGCGACCCGCCGCGTTGCGTCGCGAGGAGGAAGCGGCGTGGTGGTGGTGGTGGAGGAGGAGGAGGAGGAGGAGGGAGGCTACCGCCGCGCGGAGGGTGGGCCACCGCCGAGGCCGTCCCGCGCCGTCGCCTGAGCCGCTCCGCGAGTCGGGAGCGAGGGAGGGAGAGAGAGAGAGAGAGAGAGAGCAGCAGCGAGGAGGAGTGCGTCGGGCCGTCGAGGGTTTTACAGCGGGCGGGGCATACTGTAGTGAAAAGGTGGAGCCAACAGGGGCCGTTGATCGGAGAATCGGACAGGCAGCGGGAATTCTGCCGACGTGGCCACGCTGGTTGGCGGCCAAAGCTTCTCGGTTTGATAATAAGAGATATTGGATATGGAAGGCCGGCACCCTCAATCGAAAATAATAAAAAAAAAGATATGGAAGGCCGGCAGGTGAGGCATCGGCAATGATTCTACAGCGCTCTTTTGCCACCAGGGAGGAGACCTTCTTCTCAATTTCTGGACTGCTGTCCAACGGCAGAATATTATGATTATATATGCAGGCAAATTTGTATGATTTGATACACCTGGGACTTTATGATTTCTCCAACTAAAGCAGTTGTTGGCTATATTCCCCAACCCAATATGATAAACCACCACAATACACTTTTTTTTTTGAAAGAGTAAACCACCACAATACACACAATTAGAAGATGGCATACTTAAAAGGGTTGATATATATTTTTGGTGTTGTTTCCATCAGTGCTTGCTGCATCTAATATTGCCTCTTGAGTTGTGAACCTTGCTTTGGTCTGCCAAAGTAGGTAGGTACTAGGCAACCATACCGATTCCAGAGCATTTCAAGAACAGGGATGCCATACTGAGATGGTCATGACCATGGCTTGAACCATGAAAGAAAAATCATTCATCCCATGCCATAATTTCGAATATACACAATTCAAGAAAAAATTTGCTGTCAGAAAAATGGTGAATGAATGATCACACCACCAGCTAGCCCTATATACTGTGACGCCGAAACTACTCACAAATTTACAAGGTTAATTCAAGTTAGCTGCACCTGCACCGCAATTGAACCATGCATGTACATCAATCATGTCATGAGTCATGACCCTGCGCCTCCGCCGGCCGGCGCGCGCCGCGCCGCCGCGTCTTCTCTCTGTTCGTCTCTTATGGCTTCGATCATCGCGACCACGCGCTGCAGGACGGCCTCCTGGTCGTCGGCGTCGGCGTCGTCGGCCACCGAAGTGGCGTCCCTGTCGCGGTCGGCGGCGGCGTAGAGGCTGGCCACGGCGCAGCGGCAGATGGGGCAGGAGTTGCGGACGTCGAGACAGCGGTCGATGCAGGGCGCGTGGTAGAGGTGGCCGCACGCGGGGACGACCCTGACGCCGTCGTCGTCGCAGAAGGGCTCGAGGCAGATGGGGCAGTCCTCGGGCATCAGGCCCTTCTTGGCGGCTCAGGCGGCCGCGGCGTACGGCACCACGGGCGGCAGCGCGGCCGCGGTGGGGCGGAGGAAGAGCGCCACGCCCGGGACGAGGTCGCGCATGACGCGGCGGCGCGCCCCCGCGACGGCCCGCTGCCGCGCGCAGCGGCAGTAGGTGCAGAGGAGGATGAAGCAGAGCAGGATGGAGACGAACACCACGGCCGTGGCCGCGCCCGAGGACAGGTTGAACTCCTGTGCCCGCCCGCCTCCGGAGCCCGAGCCGGAGCCGGACGACGCGGGGCCGACCGCCGGCGTGGCGTGCGCGTCGCCCGGGACCAGGCGCCTACTCGTGCGCTCCGTGGCAGCCATGCCCTGACAGGCTGCTCTGCGTTTGTGGGCGGGCGTCGTGGCGAGGGTATAGTAGGGCAGCGGGAGTTTTGCCCGGGTCGGGTCATGCCGTGCGTCGCATGTTTGTAGCTGAATGCCGGCTTAGCCTCGCGCCTCGCGCGTCGCATGTTTGTGGGCGGGCACATTGCCCGTGCGTTAGTTTGCCACGCCAAATCCTTAGGAAATCGTGGCTGTCAGAGAAGTTCGACGAGGAAAATTGAAGCCACGCTTGTGGCAAAGTACGACTAGAAAATAAATCTACGACGTGTAGGACAATGTGTTAAGAAAGTGTGGCAGCCGTAACGATAACAGCAAACAAAAAGCTGCCAGGAAAACTATAACATGACTAACCTGAGGCATGGCAACGAACCAACCAGGCGTGTGCAGCCGTGGCATGTCGTTGTAGGTGTAACTTTGCATGTGAAAGAAAACGGGTGTTTCAACCAGTGGCGTGGCGAGTGGCGACGTACTTTTGGGCTCTCAAATGATGTGCTTTCAAAGTGGTTAGGCCGATGTTAGAAGGTGTTAACCAAAGCTTTGCAGTGTGCCACGGCCGTAGCCCGTAGTTATCCTCCAGCGAACGTAACCTTGGAATTCAGTCGCTGTCACGGCGGGGCCAGGCAACGCAGTCCAGACAGCGGCGCGCCCCGGCCCCGGGGCCCACGCCAAGGAAATGTCACCTTCTATCCATGCCATTGCCATCTCACGAATGGACAAGTGACGTTACACGGCCGCACGAGCTCGTGCTTGATAGCTTCCGTTTTTTTTTTTTTTGATAACATGCTTGATAGCTTCCGTTGGCCGGTTTCGTGCGCTGCGCATTGACAAGCTGACACAGCTCCTCTGCTTCACTGGAGTGTGCCTAGGCGAGCGAATTCCACTAGTCTTTAGTTGACAGCTCAAATAAGAAACACCTCTGTCTCTCTCTCCTACGTGACGAATTGCGATGCCCCTGTTTAGAACCGATTATTATGCTTCTGATGAAGAAGCCAGTTTTTCTCTCTGCTGCCCATAGCAGCCATTTTTTTCATAAGAATAGCAACTAGTCAACCACTTATGCAGAGGTTATTGCCCCAACGACGGCCGGCGCCAAAATCGGGGGGCCAGGACGAAACGCGCGTCCCCGCCCATCTCCCACGCGGGCGTCTCCCGTCGGGCGTCCGCGCCACCGTCGCCCGCGGGCCCAGGCAGCCCCGACGACCTCCTTGTGGAGCTGCGCCTGCTCTTGCGCCGGAGTCTCGGGTTGCCGTCGTCGCCGGTGCCGAGGAGGCCGCACTACACGCCAAGGAGCCCGAGGGGCGCCACCCTCTTCGGCTTTCCCGCCGATTTGGGCGCCGCGGGCTGGTCTGGTGTGCTACAGGCTCGGTTGGCTGCGCCGATGGGCGCGCCCTTTCCAGCAGGAGCACGGTCGCCCTGAGCCTCGCGTCCCCGGGCACCTCGTCCATCACTACCAAGAGCTCCCCGCCCTCGTCTATGACCAAAGAACCCGACGGCCTCTAGGTGATCCCTCCACCCGCCGTCCCTGCCCATCCTAGCAATCGCTATGGCTCGTTATGGAGTAGAACGAGAGATAAATCGGAGGAACGAGACCCACTATAACATGTGGGACCGGACCACGTCAACTAAAATCCGGTGGATTCTGGATAGGTTGGTTACGCAACTGGACAACTGGTTTACTAGCTAAACTTTAGCAGGGGGTAAACAAACACGCCCTAAGTCAGAACTTATACCGAGAAAAACCAGACTACATTTTTTCTCCAATACCATATTGTGCCGCTAACGAATATATGAATATGAATCCGTTCGGCCTTGGATTACCACCAGGACCTAAGTTTTACGCTCACGAATAGCCGAACGTATCAGTAAGCAAAAGTTCCTTTCTTTCAAGTTTCAAGGGAAGCGAATCTGTAAAATCTGTACGCCGACGCAGTGACATCTAGTATGGTACTGTAGAGCATTCAACGAGAAACTGGAGAAGCATTTTCACATCTTGACAATTCTGTAGCCAGTGCAGGTGTTCTCTATTCTGGTTTGAAGTCGTTTCCATCTATTTTGATTCGCTGAAAGAACGAAAACAGTCAAAGTTTTGCTGAAACTTAAGTGGAGAAGAAAAAAACACATAAGCTTCCCGTGTTCTACTGTTCTGGGTACAAGTAAGTAATAATAATAAGATAAAGAGAACACATCCTGTGCCCTTTCAAAACCTGATTGCAAAATTAGCAATGAAATTCATGCTAAAAATATCTTTGTGACAGAACTAGAGAGGAAAATATAAGATTCTATAGCCTTTTTTTAGGGAGCCAACTGCAGTTCTGTATCGGTTTGTAAAAAAAGTATTGAGCAAATCAGCATTAAGAATTTACCTCAGTACAAACTCAGCTTGCTGAACTTTACATGCAGGCTTACATTCATATATAGTCCCTGCAGCAATAAACTCATCTTAAGAAACCATTCAGATATGCTATCAAACTTGAAATAGAAGTTTGGGCTAGAATAGACCCGAAATGAAATGAGGGGCTTTTTTTATCAAACATGTCCATGTGTTACATAATTTAAATACAAAAAAGCTATCCAACATTGGGAAACGAGACAGGAATGCTACATGTATATTTATGTTTTATCTTTTCTAAAAGACTAAAACAATTAAAGCTAATCTATTTGATGATGACTATGGCATCCACAATGTCTTATTAAACATGTATCAATAAACCATGATGGATTTTTTTCTCCCGTTGCAAAACATAGAAATATTTACTCCTAAATATCCTCATAACTTTAATTTTCATACTACCCATGCATTATAGTACAGTTAAGTATCTAGTTCCGCGACTTCCTTTGAGGACCTATAAAAATCTTTAATTTTAATTTCTAATTAAAGTCAGCAAGGAGTTAGTTGTCGACGTGTCATCTGTCCACTAGTGATTACAATGGGAGACCTCTCTTGATTTTCCATGTGACGTGTCAAGGATTGCACTAGTATATGCATACGGCTTGAAGGCACATTTATTTAGACTGGACAACATACTACTCAAGATTTCAGTTGACGGTTTCATTAGTTGGACCATCGGCTAACCAGGTTCTAATAAGATAAGTTTTGTCCTAATCAAATCAAAACTGCATCAACAACTTGTAGAGAATCTTGTTTCTTAGTAATTAGAGAATGGTCAAGGGTTCAAAGGCCCATGATGTTTTATTCTTTGTTATGACATTTATGGGAAAAAAATATAAGAAATTGGCATGGGAGGCACTTGGAACAAAAAAGAAACCAAAAAAGGCAGATGGGTGACAAGGTTGAGGGGAACATTAAAAAATGCGGATGGACAATGGGGCAAGATGACATGGTACTGGGAACCTTTGTTTCATAGGGAAGGGCGAGGCGTTCAGAGGCCTATGATAGTGCATTTATTCTTTGTTTTTTATATTTATGGAAAAACTTAAGAAATCAGAATGAGGTACTCAAAACAGACAAAAAAAAAAGCGGACTGGGTGATGGGGGCAGGCGGAACAGAAAAAAAACAGACAGACAACAGGGTGAGCGGGCGGAACGGAAAAAAAAAAGCGGACGGTCGATGGACAAAGAAACTGATTGCGCTTTAACATTAGGAAGAGTTTGGCTCTTTCTACTTTCTTGGGGAAAAAATGATTGAAACTCAAGAGTATAACTTGGCTACACTTTCGAGCTTTCAAAACTGAATCAATTTTCATAGAGAAAACATCAGGAACTTTGGCCTCTTCCTTTTCACTTTCCTCCTAATGTGCCCTTAAGTAGTACAGCTTTTGCTACAATTCTTTATTGAACTCCAATTGATATCAACTAGATTATGAAAAAAACAAGAGTATTGTAGAAAATATGCATAGCATGTTTCCTTACATTGGTTGTATGAATTGTAGCTCCAGTAGTCATGTTAATCTTTTGATCTGGCACAAGCTGAATATCCATCTTCTGCAACACAACTGCAAGTGCCACTATCGCTTCTAGGAGAGCAAATTGATCTCCAACACATTTCCGAGGACCTCCACTGAATGGGATAAACCTGGGAAAAAGATGTAGCAGGAGCATGGCGCAGCTCAGTTACATTTGCCGGTTAACAAAAGCTAATCAGATGCTTAATGGAAATATGAAGTGACAGGATAGAAACGATATATCGCAAAGTTGTATTCTGACCTGAAATCTGTGTTTGACTCATTTGGAACAGGTCCCTCTAAATCAAACCTCTCTGGAATGAACTCATCTGCTCTATCCCAGACCTTTGTAGAAGGAACAAACAATTAATTGTAGAATGCAAAAATCTGCTAAGTGCTTGCATAGACATTGCTACTAATGGATGAAAACACCATATGAGCAGAGCACAGCTCCAGCACAACAAAAGCATAGGCATAGCAAAGCATGCTTCAAATGGTAGCAAAGGATGATAACTACGTAATATAATTATACTTCTAAGTTCAGGCTTTTAGGGCATATATGACAGCAAACTAGTATACTCAATGCAATAAAATAATGTTCATGAAACCATCTTATCATTATATCATGGAAAAGCAGGTTGCATCAAGACCTAACAGATAGACTAATAAACGATACCTTGTAATTTTCTTAGTAAGCCTACAGCAACTTGGAATAAGATCCTCCGTATAATTCACAAAATCAGACATGTATATTCAATATTCCACGATGCAAAGCATTTACTTTAAAGACCTCAAATACTGCCAATTGTGTGTGATTCATATTCAGATGGAGAAGTACCTCTGGGGACCTGTGTATATTGTACACAGATATCATAATATCTTGACCAGCCTTAACCTTATAGTCTCCAGGAAGAACATCATCAACTATTGCACGCCGTAACAGCACCTATCAGTAATTAGTCCATGAGTCACCAAAACCAATTATAAAGTTGCTTGTCACTAGCACAAGAAACGTACAGGAGGGTGTGGATACAGCCGCATAGACTCATTTATACAGCGCATCAAGTATTTCAGCTCCTTTACATCCTCATATTTGGGGAGTCTACCTTGTAGAACACGATCTACTTCATCTTGAGCTCTCCTCAGTGCAGCCGGATCCTTCAGTAGTGTAACACTGAGCAGTCAACATATTAAAGTGACATTTTAAGTAATGCATTATTTGTCACTTTGGTTGATAGATGGTTACTGCAAGGAATATAGCACTACAGGAGTACCTTACTGAGAAGATAGATTGTCCATGTCAGTACAGAGCCTGTTGTTTCATGACCAGCAACTAACATTGACAAGAGATCATCACGTAATTGTACACTGCTTACCTGGAGAACCCAAAGGCATGTCAACTAAAGCAGTCAAACTTGCAATAAACAACATGCGTGTCGTGTAAAATGGTGAAATGGAGCACTATATGAAACTGCACGCAAACCGAGCATGAGAAGTTTAGCAACAGAAGCACAAAAAGATCTTGCGTTGTCGAACTTCAGCAAAACTTGGCATAGAACATGACTCACAAGGAACATAATCTTCTCTCTTAGTAGTGAAATGATATGCAAATCTTTTGCGTGTTAGAGGGAAAAAAACAAGAACAGAGAGATGATTTTTTATAGAATTTTTCAGTCTTTTGTCATAACTTTTCATAAATCAATGGAAAAGAAAGGACCAAATACTCCTAGCAATCACCTTTACACACAAGCATAATGTGCCGCTTCTAGTAGGTAAAGCCTCATCATCTAAACTAATAGAAAGAAACAGAAGATATAGACTTTAAGTGCACATTCAGAGGGGGGGAAAGGTGATACACTAAAGCTGCACTGTTTTTCATTTAGATGTATGCAGTAATATGTTCTATGCTAAACATATCCTTTTTCCTAAAGATATTTGAAGCTGAATGACACCAGGTTACAAACTGCATGCCCAACCAATAATTGTCCCTCCGGGCAAGGCAACAGAGCTAATAAAGCAACATTTATGAGCTGGGCAAACAAATCCATGGTTTTAAATTTTCATGGACCAGCAGAAGGATAAATCAATAATCAAAGCCATCATCAGGCAAATGTTATGGAGCATCAACAGCAGTAGATGTCAAATTATTTTCATGATGAGCAAGTAGCTTCATATAAGTAGAAATTGTGGAAATTAAAGGTAAAAGAAGCAAAATATTGTAAAAAAATGGAATGCGTTAATCACCTCATCTCGGCTAGCAAGTAGGAAGCGTAGAATGCTAGGGTCCCCCTCATTTACATATTCCTCACCCTCAATCTGTTCATTTTCAGCTTCCACTATTTCTTTACACTTCATAATCAGCTCTTCAACAGTGTTTCTTATAATCCTAACTGCATTCTCTGCTTTTATCTGTCTTGGAATTATCTTGCACAAGAAATCAATCTGTGACAAATAAACAAGGATCATATCAAACATCAGTCAAGTGATTTTTCCTTTCGGCCAATGAACTAGGAAACATAGGTGAGATTAAAAGTTAGAAGAATGAAGTGAAAGATGAGCCAACCTTCCAGTATGGCAAAAGATCTGTAGAACGAAGCTCTGCTTCTTTGAGTGCAGTATAAACAGCATCAATGACAGGACTATCTGTTGTGAGGGAATCAAAATTGTAGTTGAACAATGACAAACCAATCACATCCAATGTCAACTGAGAAAACCTCGCTTCCATATTGACAACTTCCCCACTCAAAGCATATGGCTCAAGTTTCTCTATTAATCTCTCAGCACATTTACAAAATACCTTTTCCACGATAATGGACAGAAATCTTTTGTGCAGGGAAGGCACAACAGCTCTGCGTCTCACCTAAAAAAAACATACCAGCTTTGGAGTGAGATTAAGGATTAACTTACAGTCCAATTAAATTTAGCTCCAAACTACAATGGTGCCGCAAATATGCAAGATATAGCTGCAGCAAGAGAAGAGATACAACCCTACTAATTTATTGCACTACTACTACCATTTATCAAATATATGTCAGCCAGCCCTTTACATTATTGAACATCATGAGGAACTGACTACCCTCTCCGGCGGCTCTCCGCAACCACTCCCAATGGCGCAAATTGAAATGACCCGTCTTCAACCTAAACCGTTTATAAATCATGCTGGTTCAACCTGCAGGTAAGTTAAACCAAGTAACCTCGTTTCTGCTGGTCTGGTTTGGTTTGGGTGCCGTTTAGCTGGTCAATCCAAACTATGAACAGGTCTACTGACATACAATTGTTCCAGCCCGTTACAGAGCCTTACGACTGTGATAGGCCATTCCATTCGCTAAACAATAACACTAGTGGCAAGAGAGACAGAGAACGCACCGTCCATAGGTCGCCCTCCGCGATGGCGAAGCCGGAGCCGAAGAGGAACTCGGAGACTTCAGCGACTAGTCCCTTAGCGTAGCGCGAGCCGTAGCCGCGCAGCACGTGCCTGGCGACGGCGGGGTCGCTGACGATGACGAAGTCCTGCGGCCCCGCGGCGAGGCGGTACACGGGCCCTTCCTCGCGGAACCACTTGAAGAGCGGCAGGAAGAGCGCGCCGCCGAGGAGGTCCCGCACGTCGTCGAGCTTGGCGGACGCGACGGGGATCCCCGAGTCGTCGCCGCCGCCGCTCCGGCTCCGGCCGACCGCGCGCGAGAGAGACGTGAGCCAGTCGGGGCTCGCCCACGGGGTGGCGGTGGAGGGCTCGTCGCCCCCGCCCCCGCCCGCGCTGCTTCCGCTTCTCGGCGGGGGCAGGCGGACGTGGGCGCGGCGAGGAGGCGGACGTGGCGACCACGGAGACGGCGACGCGGCGACGGAGGCGAAGGCGGTGGCAGGCATCGCCGCGCGCCGGCCGATGCCACCAGAGCAGCTAGGGTTTGGCCGTTTGGGATTGGAGTTGCCGGGGTGGGGAGTGACGGAACACGGAAGGAGGGGGAGTGGGGATTGGTGTGAGGGGAGCAGCCGTTGGCCGTTGGAGGGGAAGGGGAATCGGGGATTATGGGATGTGGTGGGGCCCGCGTGGAAGTGATTAAGGGAGGCAATTGTCATTTGTCACAGAGGGCAGCGCGTGAGTTTTTGAATCCGTTGGATTTTGCGGGTGGATTGGGCCCAATACAATAGCAGGCTTCCTGATCCACGGTGTCACGCAGGACGTGTTGTTGGTTACGATGCAGCCCAGCATACAATACGGCCCAATATAAAGATGTACAGTACTTCCTCCGTCCACAAAAGAATATGATTATGGATACGTACTAGTCAAACTCTGCCTCCAAATAAATTTATTATGGAAATATATCATATAACTAATCTAATAATACTTATTTTGTACCATAAATGTTATTGTTTTTTATATAAATTTAGTCAAAGTTCAAACTGTTTGATCTCTCAAAATGCGAGAATTGCATTTTTTCGTGGACGGAGGGGGTATATAGGTAGAAAAAAATCAGCGAGTTTGTAAGAATGGGTTTGCTTAATGTAATAGCCAGACGGCACCTTGTCTGTCGACTGTCGTTCTCAGACAGCAATTTTCGGCACATAGGATGCCCTGCCCGTCATTTTCGCCCCAAGGCCCTCGAGGGTTGCGGCGGAGGTATACCGGCAGTGTTCTCGCCGTTCGAACAAAAGGGTAACTGAGCGAAACAGGGGCAAGCAAACGAAGCATGCTAACGCGTCGGCCATACCACGGGAACGGGAGAGACGAGAGAGAAGAAAAAGGGTCCGGCCGTGTGTGCCGTGTTGGTGGCGGCGCAAGCATGGAGCTGGTCCCGGCGCCGTCGGCGTGGGCAGTAGTAAATGAAAAGCTGGCTGACGCTGACGCCCGGCTAGCTGCCCGCGGAATCGAGCGCTGAAACCCATGCGCCGCAGCAGCCGTCGTGGCGCTGAAACACATGCGCAGCGACCCGCATCCTATGCCAACGCCTTCCATCCCCACGTGCACCCTTTTGATTCGGAGGACGGGTGCATGCATGCACAGCAGAGCAGCGTAGGAGTAGTACTGTACTACTGCGTACTCCTACTCACCACCAGTAACTGACAGTTTTACTGCGACAAGTTACCCGCCTGCCCAACCGAACTGAGGTACGGAGTAACAGTTCAATTCTACCTGCACTGCCCTCAAGTCAGGCTACTGCACTGTTTACCGATCCCAACACGATGAAATGCAAATGCTTTTGGAATTGGTGGGCTACCACCTGCAGGACCTGGGAGTGACGTCGTAAGGTTTTCCTTCCACGGGGCAAAACCGGTTCACGGAGAGGGGAATCATTGCGGCTCTCATCTAGCGTGGATGACATCGAGCCCACGCGCAGTTTGGGTCGTCAGGCACCAGCCAGCCAGCCAGCCTCGAGCTCCATGAGTACAGGCTCCAGTCGACCTCTAGTGATTCCAAGGGTCGTGTGTTCGAAATATTCCTTATTAGCCCGTGTTAAACATAAATCTGGCCCGAGCAATGCGTTGTGACTTGTCTGTATGAGGTTGGAAGCTGTCCCCATTCTTTTTTTCAATTCCTAGCTGATCTTTGCGCTACTATAAGACAGAGCTGCCTATTATATATAATGGAGTTGAAAAATGAATAGGTAGATATTTTGCATCAAGATAAGGTCGGATTGTTATGCATGTATACCTAACGATAAAACAGGGGCTCTAGTGAAATCATCAAGACTCATATGCTCCTTGCCGAGTCGCCAGTCGGTGGCCTTTGAATAAAGTTTTGGTAGTAGCTTGACCTCAGTCGATCGAGTCTCAGCTTACTATTTGGTTGAGCTGTGGCTTCTGAAAAGTAGTTATTGTGAGCTGTGGTCTTTGAAAAAGTGTTATAGGTTGTGAGTTGTGAGAAAGCCGAAAGCTGTTTGGTTTAAATAGTTATGGCTTCTTAGAAAAACTGTTGTCAGTGGGCCTCACATGTTAACCACAACATGCAGAGAAGGCCATGAAGGATGCCAGGGCTGGAGCCGCACTCGCCACCGGGGCCGGGACGGTGCTCGCCCGCTCGGACCTACAGGAGAGACAGAGGTGCAACTGGCCCAGAGCCACACCGCCGACAGCTGGAGAGGGAGGGCACGGGTGAAGGGGGCCACCACCGGGACCGGAGTTGCACTTGTCTATTCTCGTGGATGAGGGAGGCGAATCGAGAGAAAGAACGAACTGATACCCAACATAACTAGTGGCAGGTGGGTAATTTTCGCAAAAATATCGATCCTACAATCAGTAGAAGCAAGTCCCTAGCTGTTGTGGAAATTATACTAGGGGAAAGCTACTTTTTGTGTACAGTAGAACCTAAGAGGAATTTGGTCCCTTCGGTCAGCTTTTGATTTTTCCAGTAGCCAAAGCATGTTTAGAAGCCAAACCAAAGGGGCCTAGGGGGCTTAATTTTGTGGCAGCCCTAGTTACAACCGAAAAAAAAACAAAGAACTCTTGTAAATACGAGAAGCTTACAAAGAGATCAAATATAACTTCCTTTAATAGACAAAATCTAAGTAACCCCTTAAATTTACATGAAAATTACCATCTTTATCAATATTAAAAAGAAACTAAAATATCCTCTCAAGTTTACTTCTAAAACTACCAAAATATGATATTTCGAAATAAAAATTTAATAACTATAAAGTATATCTATATGTGTTGTAATCAAATACAATTTAAAGTAGCCCCTATATTTGTCTAAATTATCCACCCTGGCCAGATATAGTCGAAGTCACCTTAAATTTGCATCACTTATCCATACCTACTATTATAGTAGATACATATAATTTAAGTCACCCCTTAATTTAAATCTACATTACCAGACCTACATTTACTTACCCACTTGTACTATTATGAAAAGAATAACTGTGAAGGATGCATATATTTCCAAATACCCAATTTTGCCACTATTGGCATATAAATAACTAGCTCAAGGGGAATATACATGATGTGTCCACCGTACAAACCAAGTATATATAAATGAATGAATAATGACAAATATATATTTCTACAGTTATAAACAATCCTGAATTTTGTCCTTAAACAAATTGTTTCAGTGACGACAAGGACAATTCATTTTGAATCAAATTAATACTCCATAAAAGTAATTGGCATAGATGTTCCCTTAAACATCATATAGCAATGAAATGGGTAAATCTGTACATTTTGACTAAAACACTATTAACTGATAGCTTAAGTTTAGGCACGATATTTTTTCAAAAAAAAAAATGCTAACACACACATAATTCTTCGAATGCACAGAATCGAACAGCAAGAGCATTGAAACAACTATTTATACCATTCTAACCAGGAGTCCACTTTAGGATCTAGAATATAGTATATTTTGATAAAATACAAATGAAGAGTGTTGAATGAAAGGTACAATGAGCACTAGATAATACAGATTCATGACATCACTACACATGAACTAATAAAACAAAGAGCTAATAACTTAGCTAAAGTTCCACCTAAAACATATATCTAAGACACATGGTGGTCAACGAGAAAAACTATAAATATAATGAAGAACATATAGACTAATTATTATCACAACTTGATAAAAAAAGAGGTAATAATAGTACTATATGTTATAGTAATTGTAGTAACCACCACAACAACAACAATAATAAAGCCATTATTGCTATCTATATTGGGCTTACAAGTTAGGTATCTATTATATGCCTACAGGCATATCCAACACTCAACATGTCTTTTTGAACGTCCAGCTCTCTCTCTCTCTATGTCATGGATGCAGAGCGGACCACACGCGCTCGACCGTTTCCTCCCGCCACTAGCTGTCTGCCGCAGCTCCTCGTCAGCACATCTCTTGTGTCACCATAATATATCATGGATCCCTCCCTCGCTAATAGAACTCTCCCACTCTTGAGCACATCATCACCGATCTTCTGTAGCCCGCCTCGCCACCACACTTACCTCCTCCGACTAGCCGGCATGCAACCACTCTCTTTCTCATCAACAGTACGTCCTCCGTAATGGCGACAACTGTCACAGTTATTATTTATTTTCTTTTTGAAATTTGGTAAGAAAAAGGGACTGAAGTACGGGTGATTCATCCCCTTGTGCCGTGGTCCACGACGACTCGACGTTGGCGGTGCGCGAGCTTGGGACAGGTAGAGGTAGTCACGCCGACACCCGGCTCCCGCGGCCGCGCGGAGTCCACGACAGGGACCGATCGAGAGGGACGACGTGAGGAAGCGGGCGGCGGCATCCGAGGCTAGCAGGCTGCTGCTAGCTCGATCGGGCGCGGCCGCGGCCGGCGGGGGCGCATGCAGCCGTTCGAGCTGCAGCTGAGTATGGGCACGCGTACTCGCCGGTGTAGAGCTCGCGACAGAGAGAACAGACTCGCAGACTCGCGTCGTTTTCAAAGGCTGCCGAGTGCCGATGGCCCGCGCGCATGGCGCGAGGCGTGACGAGGCAACGGTTGCCCGCGGCCTCGGTCGCGTCGTGTCGTGGTGGCGCCGTGGTCCGCGCTCCAGCTTTGCACATGCCTGGCCTGGAGCGTGGAGACGAGACGAGACATAGCATGAGTCTCTGAAGAAGTCTGAACTGATCAAGGCACTGGTTGTGGCGTAGTAAAATGGAAGCTGACCTGACCAGCCCATGCCCATTCCAGGCAGAGTAGTATGCCATTGCCATGCCACGGCAGCTGCGGATTCGGGCGCCGAAACCCATGCGCCAGCAACCGCATCCGATGCGGCCGCGCTTGCCTGCTTCCTTGACTCTCTCTTGCCATCTCCACGTGCACCCTTGGTCCGGACGAAAGTTAAGAGCTGTGCTGCCGACCTGGAAGTTACCACATGGTGGAACCGACGAAGTTACTGTTTACAGATCCCAACATGATAATGCTAGTGGGGTTAACCTGAGAATATAGCAGAAATACTAGCTGCTGCACGCGCATGCAGTGGCAAGGCTTTTTACGATCGAGGTGAAGAAGGTAGGCACCAGCACCTCACGCTTCACGGACAGGCCGGACACACACGAGACGATCAAGGTTCGAGGATTCAAGGTGGCTGGACCGCTGGAGCACGAGCGACCTCGAGCCGCACGCGCACTTAGTGTAGGGTCGTCAACTAGTAGCCTCGACCTCGAGCTTCATACCGGATCAAGCCGACCCTCCAGTGAGTGAGTGTAGGGTTTGAGGTATACAGAGCCTAAACCCTACTGATCAACAATGTACTCCTAGTATAGAGATTTAAGATACAGTACTATGAGTAGTCGCAGGTACTGGTACGTAAACTAAAGATAATCTCGAATTAAATCAACTTCTACAATTATCCTAAGTCAAACTTTTTTGCGTTTAATCAAACTTATATAGAAAAAAAAACCAATATTCAGAAGTTAAGGATCACGTCGTCCGTTCCAATATGCTTGGAATATTAGAATCGGACTCCATATCGTGGTTAGACACGCGTGTTCTAGCTCATATATATGAGCAGGACTGCGTATGAGCATTATGCTCTGCTCTTCTAGTCTAGATTGGTAGTACGTGAGAAGGTTGTGACTCTAGATCATGGACGGGATGGAGAGATGCGTGGGTGCACTATGGAAGTAAAATACGACGGTTGGAAGAATACCATTTTCACTTTAATATTGTTGCACGATGCTTGTTCCAATTAAAATGAGCTACTTATTTTTGTTGTATTCAATCTAGGACCCATAATAAATGCTAGTGCAATAATGCAATAAGGTATTAATACCATGTGAGAGTTTGATAGAAGACTGACTCAACTTAAATAGGTAGTTATTATATGCACCTATTGTGAATCTAAGAAAGGCGAAAGGTGAGCCACATAGTTGTTCAACATGCCCTACAACGCGAACAGGCTCGGGCGGCTAGGTAGTGACATGAGTGGTGCGGCGTCAACAAAGGTTTTACAGCTCCAAACTCAAAACTAGAAGGGTTAGAGTAAGAGATGACTAACTGAGGGATGGAAGATGAGTGAGAGATGGAAGAAATAATTTTTTGTTCTTTAATTAATATTACATGTCTGTGCATTATAACATGACGTGTATTTTGTTGCGCTAGTTATTTCTGTTGCATTTAATTGGACCTGACCCAACCTTAAATCAAATAATTTCAACAGAAGCTATACATAAAGTTTTGGTTTGGAGTGCTCCAACAGAACCGCTTCAACTCTCGGCTTATTAGGCCATTCTCAGTGATAAAACATATTTAATATGATATGCCACATAAGCATTTTCGATGATGTGGCAATGTTTTTAAGAAGATAGGGAAGAAACGAGTTTCATGAGGACGAAAATTTCTTGGCATGATTACCAACTCTCTGCGAGCCTTCCCTATGAGTTATGAAATTAAATGTCTATAAAACCATAGAATGGAAATTTTCGTTTAGAATGGATGTTTCATCCATATTTTATTTTATTCTATATGATATAACAGTCTTGAAACAACGTCACAAAACTCCTCGGTAAGACTAACCTATAACTCATATAAATAAAAACTCTCGGCTTATTAGGCAGCTCGAGCGCATGTCATATACGACAAGCTTTCAACTGATCAAACCAAAGGCACCACCCCCTCTCGGCGCCATATTCAAAAATCGTACTACTACTGCTGCTAGCGCTGGCAGTAACGCTCGGCAACGACGAGTACCTGTCACGACTTTCTTCTCAAATTAAAAAGAAAAGATGAGAGAGCGCTATGGATTCTCTGACTCTGAGGCTCTGAGCTCGCGTTTGTCTGCGGCGCTCTCGTCGTCGACGGCAGGGGACAGGTCGACGTCCGGCGCGGCCGGTTGCCGCGACAGGCGGAACGTGGCCGGACGAATAAAAATCTAGGCGCACGGGCGGGAGCATCCGATGCTCGCGATCGCGAGTCGCGTCGCGTCGCGCGGCGGGGCTGCGGCGTCGACTCCGGCAGCCAAGTACGTGAGGCACGCGCGCTCGTCAGGGCCGAGCGGAGCGAGCCTGGCCCTGGGTGACAGACAGACAGGGGGCGAGTCACAATCGTCGCAGCGCCTATCTGGAAATGCGTGGCGGCTCATGGAATCCCAGGCGGCCGCGCAAGATAGGCGGGGCGGCGATTATTTTAGGCCTTGTTTAGCCCCTGTTTAGTTCCTCATGCTAATCGTCGCAGCACCTATCCGGAAATGCGCGGCTATAGTGACACATGTGCTAATGATGAATTAATTAGGCTTAATAAATTCGTCTCGCGGTTTACTGACGGATTCTGTAATTTATTTTTTATTAGTATCCGAACACCCCACACGACATCCGATATGACACACTGGCATTGTTATACTTGTACAAAACTAGTAGTGCCGTATTTGGTTTAAATAGGATAAGAGGAACTAATAGTTGGGTGTCGGGTCAAATCAACTGTACGCCCAACGGATATGAGGCGCGTGTACCTCCAGCTCAAGGAGTAATCACACCCATCGAGAGAAGAGGGCCACCGGGGGCTCCTTACAATGAATATACATAAATCGGTGGTCAAACTAGCTAATTGAACTTTTCCTTTTTTTAGACCTCTACAATAACTTTTTTTTTGCTAGCCTATTTTGGGCGTGTTCGCTGGTCTGGTCCAACCAGACCAGCCGGCTGATCCCCTCAGCAAACACTATTCATCAACCAGCCGCTACAGTATTTCTCTCTCACAAAATCAGCCAGTTTCAGCCAAGTTTCAAACCAGCAAACGGAGCCTTTAACTCATATATTTTAACATATATGAGTTGTCTTAAGTGAAATTATTTTAAGTTTGCTTACAGTTATTGATTTATAGAAAATGACATCAAATCAGTATCATAGATATATCGTGAAATATTTTTTTTCTAGAATTGAGTTTTTTTTAGATGGAGAGACCGTATGTCATCAATGGTAAAAAAAAAAAATTCAAACAAAGATGCGTGCTCGCTTTCGTGACGGGAATAGGAAGTAATTAATGAGGCACTACCATGCATGTGCAATCCAAACTGATTACGAATTCTTGGAGGGATTTGAGTGGGAACGTACGTGCCACAAGTCTATTCAACGTGCCTGTATGAACTAATCAACATTCAACTCCGAGTGAGCTCACGACACTGTTATTGTGACGACGTACCGACAATCGGGATTAGGTTTTCAGGAGATCCGGAGTGAAAGGCTGCCTTTTCAAGATAGCCAAGGAGGAGGGTGGTGTTGTGATGATGATGACGACTTTGGGCAGCTGCGGTCGTGCTAACACGATGCTAGGAATGTAAGCATTTCGTATGGAGTACAATATTTTTAGTACCGTGAGATTCGGACTAAAGATTTTTGCTGAGAATTGTATTGAACCTAATAATTGAAGCGAGTGGTGGCCCAGTGGAGTAGAGGATCCATACCAATACCATGCATGTGTGCACTGTGCAGGATTTTGTGTGGGGGATCGGGGGCTTGGGGCTATCATCATTAAGGACCTAAATGCAATAACTGTGTCATTCGAACGTGTTGGGTACAAAAGGACACCCGCCCAATACAAAAGGGCCGAAACAAAGGGCCCTTTCTCCCAAAAGCAGACCACATCCCCAAGCAAGAACCCCAGCCCAGGGAGGAGAGGTAACCAAGCGTCTCAAGCAACCTCCCGCCCCCGCCCCTTCCTCGTTTCCTCCCTCCCTCCATTTCACACCCACCGCCACACCTCCCTCTTGTCTTCCTGCTCTCACCAAAGAACCAGCACACACAGCCCGAGCAATCCATTCCCATACCCGCCATGTCTGCGTCGCCGGAGTTCTACAAGCCAGCGCCGCCGGCGTTCTCGCCGTGCAGCTCGCCGCTCCTCCTGCACGGGGCAGGGGCAGGGGCAGGGGCAGGAGCGGTAGCGGAGGAGAGCACCGCCGCCGCCGCGACCATGTGGCAGGAGGAGGAGGAGGACTACCGCTGCCGGACGCCGACGAGCGGGGAGAGCCAGGTGAAGCCGCCGGGGACGTGCCCGCCGGCGCCGCGGAAGCCGCGGGCTCCCGCGGCCCCCGCGCCGTGCCGGAAGCGCCTGTTCGAGGTGGAGGCGTTCAGCCTGCGGCTGGAGGAGCTGGAACGCCTCTTCTGGCGCCCGCACCCCGCCGCGCAAAAGCCGCCGACCGCCCAGAAGAAGCGCCGGAGGGTGGCCTGACCGGAGCCCATGAAGAGCAGCTAGCTAGCTAGCAGCTTCGTGTAGCTGTTGGTGCTAGTAGTAGAGATCGAGTAGCAGCGCTAGCTAGGTGCAGGGCCGGCCAAGTGGTTTTGGCTTGGGTCACATCAGCTTAGGAGGTGCATGGTGGTAGGGGTGTTAGGAGTACTGCGTTTTTACTGCTGTACTTGTACTACTACAGCTCGTATATATATCTCTATAGCTAGTTTCCTCTATAGCTCATCAGTAATCAGCAGTTCTTATAGTTGCTAGATGCTGTTCAGTGTATGTGATGATAGTGTTCAGTTATGGTGTCAAAAGGTGTAGCTTAATACTAGGCAGGATCGGAGCTGCATGCCCTGAATCTTCATTCTTCCATGTAGCCTGTGTAATGAGAAGCTCACTTGTACCGCTAGCGTCATATGTACTCCGATCGGAGCTCTCATTTCGCATTCACTTATTACACGCACGGGCTGTTCTTTGTATCTTCTGTTCATCGACAACTGGTCTTGGCCCCCTTGGAGGGCTTCTAACAGAGCTCCAGCTCCAGCTTATTATCAAGAGGCCCTACTAAATGAGATAAAAATGGTTTCGCCCCTGAAGCCACCAAAAAGCCGAAGCCCTTTTCGAATTAGAAACAAGATAGAATCAAAACTGTTGGTTCTATCTGTTCCTTTCAAAATGCTCTCCGAAATCGTTTTACCAAACGTTCCATATGAAGTGCTTTAGCTTCACTAGAGAATCTGCTTCGCGTTGCAAGGCGGAGCCATTTTAGGAGAATCCGAGGTGCTGGCAAACTGACTTTGCGGTGAGACAAGACTTGTGCTCAATCGATATTTTCTTTTCCCCACTGGAATGACTTGGCCTCCTTCGTACACTGAAGCTGACGCACATGATGACAGATGAGAGTTCTGTTTCAGCAACATGGACGCCTTCCAATCCGCCGTGCCAGTGTGCCACTGCCTGCTGCTGCAGCAACCAGCGAGCAGGAAGTTAAGCAGCCTGCAAAGGAGAGGAATCCGAGCCAAGCGGAGCGAGCCAAACCGGTGGTAATCATGCGCGGCAGCGAATTCACCGAAACCGCTGCAGCTTTGGCGTCCTGCAACTGTTGGTGCGTGCGGACAGCAGCAGCGCAAGCAGTCGCAGCTGTCCGGCGGCCCAGGAATGGTCGGGCAATCGCAGACGGCGGGCACGGCGCACGCAAGAAGCGCGCGGGCGGGGACCGCACAGTCCCGTTGCCCTGACGCCTGACGCCTCCAGCAGCCTGCTGCTGCTCGCACAGTGGCGACGGTAGGTCGAGGACGGCGAGGGCAATTGGCAACACGGACGACACAGGTTACGGGCCTGAACTCGTCTTAAAAACCTGTGTAATAAAAGCATGAGATCGAGGCTTGGATCGCACACGTACGAGACCAGAGTCGGCGCTGAAAGTTCTGCGCAATCTTAAACACCTCTACTATATACAACCTCTGACTCCTCCAACCGTCCAATAGAGAGTCAACGTGTAATGGCCGTGCAAACCATGCGAGGTCGGTCCCGGTGATTATCACATCCTTCAGCTTCCAAGCAAAACGATGAAGGCTACCGGGCAATACGGATGAAAAGTTGAAAACAGACCTCACTGAGCCTGCCTCAAAAGCTTGTAAATAACTCAGGCTGCAGTTGCTTAAGTATACGGAGGTGAAACAGACCTGAACCGGTATTAAGACATGGAGTACATGAATCTATTGCAGCGCCATTGATTAGTTACACAAATACCAGAACTTGCTACTGTACAATTGCCCCGTTCGCTTGGCTGATAAAATAAGCTATATTTGAAAGATCGATGACTGATTTGTTGCGACGAGAAAAATCTTTGTTCGTTGAATGAAAATGTATGCTTTATAAGTAAAAGCGAACAGGGCGAATGTTTCTTAACGCATCCGTGCAGTTCATAATAAAGGCATCTGTGACATGCAATGCAATGCAACAGTACTATAATCTGAGAAAAAGGGTTGCTACAAGTATTTATGAACGATTCATATTTATTACTGAGCCAACGTTCCATGTAGGGTGTACAGTTCTATTCCTTTTGGTGAGTGTCAACCCGCCCCACTCGCTTCATATAATACAGGGTCAACGCTTATAAATATACACCATGGATGGGCGGGCGATGGCCTGATGGTGTTAGCATCAGAATGGCCTGAGGGTGAAAGAATCGACAAAATTGATTCTAAGGTGAAAGAAGAGGGGAAAAAAAATACAGCTCCTATGTGCAGCTGAAGCAAACAGAAGAAAAACAATCACCGCAAAAACCTCCCCATCGAGTCTATGGCCCTGCCTCGATCTTCTCGACAGTTTCTAGTCTCGTCTTCCGTTTCCACCCTTTCATGGTGGCCACCAGGTTAACCAACCCGACTACCTGACTTTTGCTGTATTCCTGTTGAGTTCAGAAACAGCAGCGTTTAAATTCATTTGTACCTCCCACATAGGATCAATGAGAGATGGAGGTTTTGCGGGGTTCTTACTGGATGAGACCGTGCCCAGTGAACGTACTCGGTCTCCGGTAAATAGTAAGCCTGTTTGATTGGCACAAGAATTGTTAGCAGCAATCCTCTTTGCCAAGATTTCACTAGTATAAGAACAGAATGAACACAAATGAAACTGCTGTTCACGGAGAACCACTAGGGCAGCAGGATGGCGAATGCTCTAGGTAATCAGAACGTGCCACCGCTAAGTAACAAGGTATCGTAGGAACTGGCTACCACTAATTTGCTCTGCTTACCTTTATGAAAGTGTCCACAGTTTGCAGCTTCGGCCTTACATTTGATGATACGATGTGCTGCAGCCCATTAATTAGTACCTGAAAGAACATCAAAGCCGTTACTATGGATTCCTCCATGGCATTCACTTCCAAATATTAAATTGAAAAATCAAGACCTGGAGGTCAAGTGACATCAAAGCACGCCCTTCGTCAGTGCACCTTTTCACTCTAGAGAGACCTTCAACTAAAACTTCCGATATGCTCTCTACGCCATACTCTAGCAAAAGGTGTTGGAGCTGGGAAGCACATATGTGAATTTACTCAGGTTGTCAGTAAATTCATCATCAAACGATTCATAAGAAAGAAAGAACAGCATCCTTTTCAAGATGAAGCAGAACAAACTCTAGTAAGTTCATTACTTAGCACCAGGATAAAAAAAAAACAAAGTGAGGTCAAAAGAAAGGGGGAGGAAAAAAAAGAAAGAGAGCAACTATTTATTAGTTCTCTCACACTGACCTCCTTAGAAATTCCTCCATGGTCCAATCTTGTTTTGTAGTGTTTGAACTCACCCAATAACAAATCAACATATCTGCAAATAACAAACACTTGGTCAGTGGTGCACAGCAGTATCTGCAAATAACAAAACACTGAGGGCCCGTTTGCATCCTTGGAATTGAATTCATTCTAATAATTATAATTTAGGCATAGATTAATTAAGCTAATATAGTTATATATGGAATATATTTGTATATTTATTGTTAGGCATACAAGGGACATACTTATATGTTGCATTTCTATTATAGGGAAGTGAGTTGAAGAGTGTGCTATAAGTTGGAGAATAGAATTATAGCATAGTGATCTATAGAATCCATTTCCATCTCCCACCCTAAGAATTTTAGATAGACTTATTTGTGAGCTTGGGAATGTTATGGAATGTCAAATTCCAAGCCAAATAGCCTAATCCATTATGTAGATTTCAATTCCTACAAAATGAAGGGATCCAAACGGCCCCTGAGCATTTTTCCGATAACCCTCTAAACTGATTTTGTGTTCAACTTACCCATCCAGATCTTTCAGTTAGTCCAATCTACATCGCTGCAGGTATTCGTGCAAACGTGATTTGCTGCCGCAGGTATGCTCCTATGCGCTCTGTCAGTTGTGTGATCGAGATTTGAGACTCACGAGAGAAGAACGAAGAAGAAATAGATGAGGATAAAGGAGAGAGAGACGGCTAGATAGGGTCACGAGATTTGCCTGTTTCCTTTCGGCTGCAGGTTCTGGAGTTTTGGTTGTCTACGTGATGGGCCTTGGGACAGGCCTAGTGCCATGCGGTTGCGACTTGCAGGACGAGGACACAGGCAGGGTGCGCCGGCGCAGCTGCAAACTTCGGTTTTGATCGGGTGTTCGGTTCTCTACGTCTGCAAACCGACACCGAAGCCAAACACCGAAACGTTGAAAACATAAAACCGAAACCGAAACCTGAAAAAACCGAAAGCTTGGTTCAGTTCGGCTCGGTTCGGTTATCGGTTCTCGGTTAAAGTGTGCCCAGTGCTATGGTCTACTACACAACCACTGAAGATAAATTACCACAAAGTGCTTTCTACAGTAATCATACAACAAAGGACATCAAGGCTGTCAAGATTAGATTTAGACAAGGTGAATTGCTATAAAACTAATGTATAAATGATTATGAAGAGGTAAAGGAGAGTTTCAAGGAAGCGTAACAAACAGTAGGAAAGCTGCCAAAACAGAAACTAAAGAAAGGGGGCAAATTTGTTCAAATTAAGAAGGCTCCAGTATAAACATACCCATTGTGCTCTATTCCAAGCTCCTTCACCTCCCATTTAGCATTCGCAATCTTATCTGGATACCTGAAAACACATTCAGTCCGTGACTCAACTGAGCATACATGTGTCATGTGTGGTGATTCAAAACATCAAGCTATGGTACTAGTCCCTCCATTTAAAATTGTAAGTTTAAGTTTTTTCCTGTCAAACTTGTCCAACTTTGAACAATTGTATAGAAAATATATTAACATTTGCTATATTCAAATAAAAGCACTATCAAAAATATATTTCATGGTGTATATCCAATGAATGTTCATGCATTTTTCTATAAACTTGGTCAAAGTTGGAGAAGTTTGACTTAGGACAAAGCTAAAAGTGACTAACAAATTGGAAAGGAGGGAGTACTATCCATCTAACTACTAACAGCATGTCAGCATCAATGGTGATGCAAATCCCGCACAAATTTATATGGCCAAAGAGAAGATGAAAAGAGAAGGGATTGGATGATTTGACATACCCATCAATATGCAAAAGCATACGTGCACTCGTTCTGTGAATGTGCTCTGTCAAAGCTGGAACAGAGTCCACCTATGACACAGAAGGTAAACTCTGGAATTAATTGCAACTTTTCTATTTATGGACTACCAAATAAGCAATGAAAACCTCCCAAAGTAGAGAAACGTACCAGTGTCCTGAAGAACTCTTCAAGAACAGAACTGTTATTTTTAGACAATACTGAGTGTAGATGGGCTCTAGATCGGTTCAAAACTCGAGCAACCAATGATAATGTTTCAGCAGCTGCACATCTCTCCTGACGGAAAAACAAGTTGAAATGCACTTTTTAGAACGAGGACACTGAAACTAAGGAGTCCGGGCATGCAAAAATTATCTTTTTTTCAAAGCATAAAGAAAAATGCATTCTGCCATACAAAATGCTATGCTTTCATAGCAACCTAACCAAGCAGAAAGGTAACTTCAGACTCCATGAGTTACAGTTCAGCCAAGGTTTACATTAATAATGGGGGACACATCCAATGGCTTATAGTAATCAAAAGGATGTCCATCGAGATTCTTTCCGTTGTCACTATTTTACCTCCATGGTACACACACCATTTGCTGAAGACATTATGTGCTACTTTTGACCTCCACTCTCTACCACTGTTATTTTAGGACAAGGTATATAATCGAGTTGCTAGTCCACAAAGAACTCTCAAAGCCTAGACACCTACTAACGCCTTCTACATTGAATGCCAAAAATTTGTCATTCCGACAACCTCCAAGGCTATAGGCCTATAGCTTATTGGCATGTGATGCTTGTATGGAAACAATTAGAATAAGCTAGTATTGTCATACCATCACTTCAATTATGGCAGCAAGGCAGCAACAATACAGAAATTCCTAAAAAGAACAGCAAACTAAAAACGAAGAATTGTCCCACATAAATGAGTAAAATGTATTGCCTAAAAGATGAACACCTACCAATTTTTTTTTTATTTTAAACAAACTTCGGAATGGTTAACATTAATAGTTGATAAGTCGATAAATACTAATTAATTGTGAGAGCAGATTAATCATATCTGCAGTAGACTTCAAGGTATATCTTCAAATTTTAGAGTTTAAGACTGCAGGAATTAGCAAAGTTGAACTCAAATGAGACAAGCTCAAGTCAAACAAGCAAACACAATTCACTTTTGTCTATTACAGGGCAAACGTTGCATGGTAAATATCACAACTCAGTTCCATATACAAGAAAACATGTTAAGTCTGCAAATGAGTTGGGATTACATAGGATTATGTAAAGCCCATGTGAAACCGGCAGTTACCTTTAACCCATAGGAGGTGAACATTGAACTGGGAGGCGCAGTAGGCATCACATCCATTTGGCCGAAAGTTGAATTCATTGACAAAGGGGATGAGGATGAAGGTGAATATGAAACATTATTTGGCTTTGTCCACTGATCAGAGTCTTGTGTTATTTTTGATAAAGCGGCTTTAAGCCGAGCTGAGTACAGCGCAAGTAGTGGTAAGGACAATTAAGAAATGCGATCATCTATGTAAGCAGTGATAGCTAAGAAATGTGTATATGAGGACATACTGTGGAGAACTAAATCCTTACATGATTGATGATCAGGTAAAGGCTTGCTGCTTTGACTCTTGTCTAGGTTCCCAAATGTCTCATATATGTAGTGATAAAAGATGCCAAACAGTTGGGAGATACCCTGAAAATTTTGTCCAGCATGATCAGACAATATTCCACAAACTTGCCACCCCCGCCCCCCCTCTCCCTCTCTCCGCAATTGACTACACGATGATGGATATGACATAACTAACCTTAAAAAGCTCAACATTGACGATTTCCAGCTTTTGCATCAGCCTGGCGTATTTGTCCATCATCCTAATTCCAGTGGCAATTTAGCCTATAGGAAGCAATGCATAGAAACATTACTAAGTTAACACAAGCATTTAATACCTTAATAAAGAAAGTGATGAGCCTGTCTGCGATGAAATGTCTCCATCTTTCCAATGTGAAGAATTGCCTTTTACAATTTTTGTTTTTGGTATTCTACTAGGCAACTGACTATCTTCATCAATGAAATCCGCTAGAAGGTCTTCATTCTCTTCATCAAAAGATGAATTTTTTCCATTGCCATGATTATTGCTAACTGATGAGTCAAAAAGCATATTGGACTTTGGGGATTCGGCAGAGCCATTTTCTAGCTTAAAAGAAAATGGATTTTCAATCTTAAGCCAAGAAGCAAATCCGAGCTTTTCGTTTCCTGAGTTGGCTGTAGTTGAATTCCCATGGTAACAATTTATTGGCAACTTGAGACTTCTACTGGTAGGAGAGCACAGTGCAGCACCATCACCAGTTAGACCTGCTAAACTAATTATTTGTGAAGCTTCAGCAGACATTATTGTCCAAGATTCCTTTTCCAGTACCATCTTAAGTGCCTGCCAGACGAATGGCAAAACACAGTAAGTTAAAAATGCTACATGCAGAAAACACAGAGAATGACTCACTGCATAGAGAGCTAACAGTTTGCAACTCCGATCTTTGCAGTTAAGTCCAAAAGGTCAGAGTAAAACACAGTACTGACTAGAGCAACCACACATTCCCAGAAAATACACATTTGTTTTCTCTCTTTTAGACATAGAACTACAATCAAACGTCATTATTAATGTATTTTCTTACAGATTATACTGTGAATGAAGTGACTTATGGTACATATCAATTGCAAACCCTTCTAATGTGGATGCACTGACTTAATGTTCGTATCAGCTGCAAACTCCTTTTGTGAAAACATAAGAGCACTGGTAGCTCATATCAAAATCAGTCACAAAAATGGGCTACTATGAAACCAGCACTACCAATGGGGAAAAGGAAAAGAAATCCGAAGAATGTTCCTAAAGACTACAAACACTTCATGAACTGCATACACATTTTAAGTTATATCTATGGCTACAGTTAAAAAGATGATAGCACTTCAAAATTCACATGTTTCAACTTTGAGCACTACTAATTAAGAACCGAGTCAGAGTTATTGACATACATATATATTTTGCCGGTGAAAGGACACCATGTAGTTCAAACAGACAGTCTTCAACTTCTGGCGGAACTCACTAGCTTCAAACCCACAAAATGCTTCGCCAGCCAAAATGAAAATGACGAGATCTTCATAATTCTTCAGGAATTGGTATGTGCTAGTTGAACAAACAGCTGAACTAGATAATAAAACAGACAAGCGACTTGTTGCCAGCTGCCAAAGATTTCTTCGCCCTCTTTGAAATGTTTGCGCAACAAGTTTTGTAGCATCTGTTCTAAGCTGATAGAATGGAGAACCTGTTTCTGATGTACTAGCATCAGGATTGCGGACCTCAGATGATGATGCTCTATCACTTTTTTCAGCTGTAGAACCGTCCTGAGTGACTGCTGCACTTGATTGACCTCTTCCTGAATTAACTAAAGTTTCATTGCTATTCTGAGATATGTCATTCTTATCTGCTAGATCTGGACCCTTGGAGTCAATATTCTGAAGAGGAAACCAATTTCATGAATAAGAACAAAACCTTATACTGAAAATTAGACTAAGTATAGATAGCATTAGATCCACATATATATGTATATATAGGTTATTGGATAGGACGATAGGTAGTATTAACTCAGATTTCTTTCATACTGAAAACAGAAGATTATTCACCATATATTGAATATAAGTTCAACAGAAAATAAATAGGACAGTTGCCCCGTTCCACCAAACAAGAGAGTTTTAAACTGATAGCATTTGACATCTTTTCTACTCCAATTCAAAATATATGTCGCTTTACAATTCCTGCTGGTCAAGCTTTTAAAACTTCCATCAACATATGCAGAATTACGTAGTTTGGCTAAGATAGGTGTTGCTATTCATCATTATTGAGTTGCATGGTGGGAAATTCACTTATACTCCAACACTCCCCCTCACGTGGAGGCTCCCTCAGGCCTCAGACGTGGAATAGGAGCGAGCAATAATTATTTATTTAATTGCACTAGCCAGGATTCGAACTCAAGATCTCTGGCTTTGATATCATATTGAGTTGCATGCACTGACTAGTTCAACCCACAAGCTTAAGCTGATGGGGAGAGGTGGGCAATTCACTTATACTCCAACAATCATGAAACACACCTTCATAATTTCTCCTTTCTACGAAATGCCATATTTTCATATAAATTTCTAGTCAAAATGTCGCCTTGTAAACCATGCGGATGTCCTTAACATCTTATATTTTGAACCATAAGGAGTATATCGACAGAATATCGTCGGCAGTCCTCCGAGAGGTATCCCACGAATGTAGATTGATCGGCAGAGGTGCGCGTAATCAGGAACCGGATGGTGACACAAGACACAGACAGCGATTTAGACAGGTTCGGACCGTCTGATCGACGTAACACCCTACGTCCTGTGTCTTTAGTGTATTGTATTAAATATGAGATGATTTCGAGGGGGGCCCTGCCCACCTTATATAGTCTGGGGGGGGGGCAGGGTTACAAGTCGGTTAGATCTAGGAGATAACCGGTAAGTAATAACAGATTACAGGAATCATGGGATCGAACGTATCCTAACAGATCTCGTAGTATCTTTAGGATATCGCCCTTGATGTCTTGCGGTACACGCCGAGAAGTGCGTGCACCGTAGGTCTTCGTCTTGTGGGCTGGACCGCCCCTGGGAGTGCAGCCCATGTAGTCTGCCGTTGGTATCCGGGGTCGTACCCCCCACAGCTAGTCCCCGAGCGCCTTGTATCCGCTGTGCAACGCTGTCTTGAGCTTGTCCGAGCAGGTGTAAACAAAGCCGAGCAGTCAGACTCATGGTCCGACCACCATAAGGAGTCGCCGAGCAATTGTGGACTGTAGCCGACCAGCTTAACTGTCCGGCCGAGCACGGGCTTACTCAGGCAAGGCTTGCCAGAAGGATGTAAGGAGCTCAAGTTCGAAATTGAAAATTTTCACGCAGTGGACCAAGTGTGCCCATTTAGAGTACGACCACGGGAAAGGGAGATAATCTTCTTCAACTTCAGGAGGCACGGAGTCTTACAGATTAAAGAAAGCACTCACTGCAAGGTGAAGTGTGCCCACTTAGTCCCCGAGCCTGACAGTAGGTGACGTGGTCACGTGGTGCCAGGGTCCAGAAAGAAGGAAGGCAAAAAACCAGCCGAGCAGGCAACCAGTCCCCGGGCGGAGCCCTGAAATAAAAAACGCACATTCACCGCAAGGTGAAGTGTGCCCACTTAGTCCCCGAACCTGACAGTAGGTGACGTGGTCACGTGGTGGCAGGGTCAGAAACAACAGTAACCAGAAGAAAGTCCCTTAGTCCCCGAGCCTGCTGAAAGATGAAAAATGAATCTTGTAGCAGGGTGAAAGAAAAGAAGTCTGAAAGCTTGCCGTCGTCATCTGACATGCGCGTATCAAGACCCTAGACGTGCTGCCCAAGATCAACACCCTGATCCGAACAGCATGGAGCAGCTTGATAGCACACCGATGAGACGTAGCAAAATCCGACCACCAAGGGAGTCCCCAGCTTAGCTGGTAAGCCCCAGTATAGCTGACGATGAAGCGACGAACAATCCGACCAGTTGGTTGGCGAAGAAACGAGCGCCGAGCAGCCCAACCAACTGGTCGGCGACGAAGTGACGAACAATCCGAACGCCGAGGAGTCCCCAGCTTAGCTGGCGAGCACCCAGCATGGCTGACGATGAGGCGTTGATCAATCCAAACGCCGTGAGTCTGGCGAGCCCCCAGCGTACCTGACGATGAAGCGACAGACTATCCAATCAGTTGGTTGGCAAAGAATCATGCACCGAGCAGCCCAATCAACTGGTCGGACGCGAAGTGAGCGCCGAGTAGAAATGAACGGCGAACAATCCGATCAACTGGTTGGCGACGAAGGTCACGAACCTAGCGGTCCGACTAGTTGATCGGCGGAGAAGTCCAAAGGCCAGGTGGTGTGACCACCCGGACGATGATCTGATGAGACGTAGCAAGATCCGACCACCAAGGGAGTCCCTAAGCTTTGCTGGCAACTCTTGCACGAAGAATCCGAACGCCGAGGAGTCCCCAGCTTAGCCGGCTATGAAGCGACGAACAATCCAAACGCCGAGGAATCCCTAGCTTAGCTGGTGATGAAGCGACGAACAATCTGACCAGTTGGTTGGCGAAGAATCGAGCACCGAGCAACCCAACCAACTGGTTGGTGGCGAGGTGACGAACAAACAGAACGCCGAGGAGTCTGCAGCTTAGCTGGCGAGCACCCAGCGTGGCTGACGATGAGGCGACGATCAATCCAAACACCGTGGAGTCCCCAGCTTAGCTGGCGAGCCCCCAGCGTAGCTGACGATGAAGCGACAGACTATCCGATCAGTTGGTTGGCGAAGAATCGAGCACCGAGTAGCCCAACCAACTGGTCGGCGGCGAAGTGAGCGCCGAGTAGAAATGAACGGCGAACAGTCCGATCAACTGGTTGGCGACGAAGGTCATGAACCTAGCGGTCCGACTAGTTGATCGGCGGAGAAGTCTGAAGGCCAGGTGGTGCGACCACCCGGACGATGATCCGATGAGACGTAGCAAGATCCGACCACCAAGGGAGTCCCTAGGCTTAGCTGGCAATTCTTGCACGAAGAATCCGAACGCCGAAGAATCCGTGCACCGTAGGTCTTCGTCTTGTGGGCTGGACCGCCCCTGGGAGCGCAGCCCATGTAGTCTGTCGTGGGTATCCGGGGTCGTACCCCCCACATAGTATAAGAAGCCTATTCAGCTGTAGGCTTCTGGCAGGTTTAATTATTCTTGGTTTTCCAATACGATTATGTAGTTTATATGTTCAGTGAGGCAGAAAAATGAACTTTGTAGTTTCTCATATTTGTTTGCACTAACACCCTGAGCCTAGGCAGCTTTTTTTTATGAAATTCATGATTGTTAATCAGAGAGATATGGAGATTTCAACAATAAAATGGACAGAAAAAATAAATGTACCTTATCTCCTGAAGAAAAGCTCATGATAGCATAATATGAGCACATCAATGAAAATAAGCACTCTAGGGTTCTCAACAAGCAGGGGCGAAGTTTGGGTTCAGGAACTTGAACACAAAGATCACTATATGTAAACCTGCAGAAAACAAAAAACATTGGTGAAGTGAATGCTCAGAGAAACTTGAATACAGTTTGATACTTTGGTTCTATGAACTGATATTGTCTATGTTTTAAACAATTAAAAACTGCAGATGTATGACAAGATGTCTTCATGACCTGCCTTCTTGTGTCGATTACAAACTTCAAATCTTTTGAAAAAGAAAATAAAAAAATAGGGACCACACAAAAGTTTTCCACACAGACAAAAAAGAATCTAGGTCCACCCTGATAAATTCAACTATGAAGCTATGACTCGCAGATTACTAGCTATATCTATATTCCAAGCCATATCCCTACTATACAAGTCACAATAGTTTATTTAAGCATAGAATGCAGCCAAAAGAACCATTGAACCAAGATAAGGGGCTGAATACAGACCTATTTTTCTGCGTATTATTTCCAACCTCCTGCAATTACTTTACAATTAGAAAACTGATAACATAAAATATCAAAATATTGACACGGACAATCATATGAATAGCAAAACTATACAGAGCATGCTAATAAAGCAAATCTAATACCTCTTCCAACATTTCTTTCAGGACATAGTGTGTTCGAGAGAGTACTTCCTGCAAGAAGAAACTCTGCATCTTTTCAGCCATGCCACTGACATCACCCATTAGTGCATATGCATCAACAACCTACATCCATGATTAATTGTTAAAGAATGTTATTCTAGCAAAATAGATAAATAATAATTACCATGTTCTTCCAAGAACCCATAAAAAGATTCTTGAGAACACTCACAGTTAGATAGTTTTCTTCATCAAAGATCTGACAAACACCAAGTAAATGAGTGTCCAATTTTTGGATTGTCCGAGCCAACCATGCCTGCATAGTCAGAGCAGAAATATCATCACAAGGATAAAATATGAATCTATCAGCTGGAGTGAACAATGCAGATAGCTCGACTTAATTTGAAGGTATAAGATGTTTATCTGTATGAACATACCAACAGTGTATAGATTTAAGCCAGCTTACACTTCTCAAATTTAAGGATAAAAATATCTCAACAGCAGAAGGCAGGCTATAAGAGGTGAACAAAGAAAAAGATAATTACCTCTATACCTCGTCCCATTTCTTGTACAGCAGAAAGGCCTGAATAATTCTCCAAAATTTGCAAATATTCAGGCAACAATTGGAATGCCTAGAAACATCAGTAAGATATCATTAGAAACCTAACAATTATTACTGAGGGACCACTGGTATTTGACAACACATAAACACATATACTAAGCTTGTTCAGGTCGAAAAGCAACATACCCATATTCCTATAGGCGATTTATGGGTCAGAAATTTATCATAGCAAGATTAGAACGAACAGCTGCTCATATCACCCTAGGTTAAAGAAGTCTACTAATGATGAAGGAAGATAGAATAACAATAGCCAAATCAAGCTCACCTGAAAGTAATTTTCTTTCTCAACAAAAGTTTCAAGTTCCATCTGCATGTCTAGAGCATGACGAAGCTCTGTAAGGACAGGAAGAACATCCTGCATTACACAAAAACTAAATCTTTTTATTTATAGATCCTCGATTCAGTTTACCTAGAGCTAGTGATAGTGGAAGAGAAAAGCATTTGAATTTACTATGTCACTAATAGTTTTCTCCTCAAGACATCAATTGATGATAGGATGGTAATTTAGTGGTCTACAACGATTGGTTGGGAACAGGCACCAGGATTCCAAAGTAAATGCTGCAAATTAGCATGATCTAACAGATAAGAGCAAGCACCTACCAGCAAAGCTTGTTTCTTTTTTGATTTTACATTGACAACCAGATCCCTTGACACCTCATTCTTCGAAGAGGTTATATGCCTTCGGCCATTCTGAAATATTGATCTAATTATAAGGCCTAGAGTCCTAGATATAAAAGAAGGTACCAAACAATGTCAGAAAGGACAAAGTTTCACAAGATATTACCATGCAAATTACATTTGCAACCTTTAAGTCTTGTTCTAATTCCATCACTAACTGCATCCCCTTCACTGGCCAAAACTAAATATCAGTAATCTGAAATGTCCTTAAAAGGAAGTCAACAAAGATCACATTTTGGTAGCAAAACTGAGGCTAAAGCAGCATTAGATATCTTCATTATTTCATAGCTAAAGGGCATTAAAACCTGAACATGTTGAAGGAGATGAACATTCATGAAAAGTATCAGTTGGGAAAAAAAAGGAAAGGCATGAAATTGAAAACTATCCAATCCTATGCAGAGAAAAGACAACTAAACACTGAACCGCTTCTCTACTCTGGTGGGAGACATACCCATTTCTTCATGGTGACCCATAACATGGTGTGATAATCTCTCTGCAATCTTGTCAAGCTGCGCTAATCTCAACGTAGACTGAAAAGAAGAAAAATTTACATTAGAAAAATAGATGACGTTAATTTGGTTAAGAAGCACACGTTCATGCAGGTGGAGCAGGACATTTGGTACCAATTACAGTTAATGGATAACTAGAATGCTTCTAAACGACAAAACGGGGACGGTTTCTTCTACAGAGGTCATAGCTCTCATTGTTGAAACCGACACCAAGCCATTACAAATTTAGCTATGTGCACTTATGCATGCACACGTTACTCAAAAGCATGGTACACGTAAGTTTTACTAGCATGTACTTCGTTCATAATGTCCTAGAAATGAAAAACATAAGCTGCCGCCACTAACCTGCTTATCGAAATAGGTGGCATCGCCGCCTTCGTCTGGAATACTTTGCAGGATGTACTTTATTGGATCAAACTCCTGTGAATAACTCAAATTTCAAACTCAAAACACATCAACACTGAAAGCAGCAGACAACCAAATCTATGTCAATGCAGCACCCACCTCCTCATAGAACACCTCCTCGAGCTCCTCCACCGGCTCGCCCTGGGGGTTGCTCCCATAGATGGAGACCAAGTCCTCCGAATTGGATGGCAGGTTGATCCTCTCATGCGGTGGCAACCCAGCGATCGCGCGTGCAGCAGCAGCTGCCGCTGCAGCTCGTTCTGGAACCTATAGAATGTGCAAAACAAATGTGAGCGACCTCTACCTCATTGATCCGACAATGCTCGAGAGCAAGCCATGAAAGGAGGGAGAAAGCGTAAAGGACCTCAGGGCGGGGAGGGGGCGCGGTGGGGGTCGGTGGGAGGAGGCCAAGGGAGCGGGCCGAGCGGACAGAGCTGAGGAGTTTCTCGCCGACGCGGGAGAGGTCCATGCCGCCGCCCTGGATCAGGAGCAGGGGCAGGAAGACGAGCGGGCTGGGCCCGGACTCGAACAGGTGCTCGCCGCCGCCGCCGAAGAGGGATGACGAGGAGGAGGAGGCTGAGGGGGCGGTGGGTGGCGGCACCGCGTCGCGTCGCATCTCAGCTGCGCCGCCTTCCGGGGCCCCCCTCGCCGCCGCGGACCATGTGAGGGAGCGCCGCCGGCTGCTCCCAGATCCGCGCGGTGGTTAGGGTACGCGCGCGCCGGCGGTGGCGCGGTATTGGCTGGATCGCGCGGGGGAGGGGGTGACTGAACAAGGTGGTTGGTCGCGTCGGGACCGGGAATTCGCGGGATGTGTAATAAAGTGGAGAGGAGACTGCAATGGGAGCGCGGTGAGGTTGAGGTAACACGGGGAGGAAGGGGAAGGGGATGACCAGTCTCTCTCTCTCTCTCCGTAACTGTAAGCGAGTGATGACTTGTCTCCTGCTGTTTTTTAAGGATTTCCAAATCTAATTATTTCAGCCTAATCATTTGTTGGTTTCAGCCAGTCCAAATAAGCCATTATTAGTGTTTTTCTTAAAAAAACCAGTATCAGCCAGCCCAAACCAGCACCAGCTCCAACGAGCAAACAGGCCCCAAAAAAGCACAGTAACTAATGAAGTTTCAGGCTTCCAACAAATACACTATCAACTGTACAGTTTACATTTCCGCTTGTCCGTGTGTTTTTTTTAAGAAAAAGTTCTATATTACTGCCTCTAAGTTTGGCCTATGTCAAATAACCCCTCAAACTAACATCAGGTTTAATTTATGTCATGTTCGCTTGACTTATAAGTCGTACTTTTTCAGTCAACGAACAATATTTTTCTCTCACAACAAATCAGTCAACAGTACTTTCAGTCATGACTTATTAGCCAAGCGAACAGGGCATTAGTCCCTCCAACTATTTAAGTTGGTCCAACTAATACGTGAAAAAACAAAAATAACAAATCATGTTAAGGGGTAAACTAGACCAACTAAAATAGTTGGAGGAAGTAAATTGAACCAAATATAAGTTTGGGAGGTAATGCAATACTTGAGGGGAGTAATTTAGACTTTTTTCCTCTTTTTAAAGACTAAACATAAATTGTTCTCCACGTGTACCCTGGCTCTGTTTGGGTTGGCAATGTTGAACTTGCTCATGCAGACGTGGTGACCCTATGTTGGATTAAAGAGTAAAAAGTGATAAAAATTGAATCTATGTTTAAAATGTGTTGGGTGACTAACAACGATGCATTACTATATCTAGCTATGATTGAGGTAGAGATGTATGCGGGAGAGATCACCTTCCGCCTTTTCTTAACTTCACAATAGGTGAACATAATAGCCAACTATTCAAGGTAAGCCAATCTGCAGTCAATTTCCTTTACAACATTACTACTTTATTGTACCCAGCATTTGTCGCGAGTCTTAAAATTTATTTGATCTGATTGAAATAAGGTTGGGCCAATACAATTAAATCAAAATAAAGATATCTATCCCACTATAATTGCATTGGATGGATCCAAGTGACTGCACAAGAAGTAGTAATATCATGTTGCAATCCACAGTCATGTTTGCTAGTCTATACCTTAAAAATATTGGAAGGAGCTGAATGACGGGGCGTGGTGAGGTCTAAGGAAGGGGTGAATTACGCAGCTTAAAAGCTAATGACCTCTAAAACCTACTTATCAAAACCTAAGCAAGATATTTATCTAGATATGCACTACGTTTTTGCTAAGTGTTGCTACTCTAGCGCAAAGAGTTTTACACCCTAGGTTCCAATCAAATCAACTAACCCAGTTGTCGGTGTTTTGGAACCGGGGGTCCTTAACCGACTAGTGAATTTGTGCTGCGTGCTCCCAATTCCGGATGGAGATGCAAAGAGACACAAGGTTTATACTGGTTCGGGCAATGAATGCCCTACGTCCAGTCTGAGAAGGTGTTCTTGTATTCCTTGCACCGGGGTGCTCGTAGTAGGGGGTTACAAGCTAGGCGAGAGGAGGAGTTCGTCCCCGGTCTCTGTGAGGGGAGGTGATATCAAATTACAGAACGAGGCGTGTTGTTCGTGCGAGTATATGTGATCCTCCCTTCGTCGTCCCTAGAAACGGTCCTGGCTGCCTCCTTTTATAGCCGCAGGGAGGAAACCAGGAGTACATAAGAGAGCTACACGCGGAGCAAGGACTATTCGATGACGATTTACTCTCAAGCAAAGCATGGCGTTGTCGTGGGAGTTCCGTGAGATGTCCAATCGGTATGGTCTTCATTGCAAGTAACATCTTTGCGCATTTATTTATTGACTTTGGTGGATTGAGAGAGGCTCGGCGGCCTTCGTGAGCCGGTCGTCGTGCGAGGCCCGAGAAGTGACCCAGTGCGGATGCGGTCTCAGCAGCTATCGAAGCGGAATAGTGCGAGACGATGCGCCTACGAGGATGATACACACGTGTGTCGTCGGTAGGGATGGTAAAAAGGTGATCGACCGTTGTCCCGTCGCTCTGTTGCAGCCAAGACCGCCGATCGTGGCTTACGTAGTGGGGTGCGGCCGGCGCGTGTCGGATGTGATGACTGCCGGAGAGACTTTTGAGGCGGAGGCGATGAGGTTGTGGAACGAGCCCGGCCTCGGGCGAGGTGAGCGGCGGCCGATTCGTCCGAGGCCCTTCCGAGGGGGTCTCGGGCGAAGGCGGACGGGCGAGGCGTAGTAAGATCGAGTGAATCCGAGGCCTGTTGGGGGGGGCTCGGGCTAGACGGGTGGTCGGGTCGCCGATTCCGAGGCTACTGAGGAACCCGTTCGACTCCCCCACGTTGCGATGTCCTTGTGTGCAAGAGTTAAGCGGCGACATGGTGGTCGTGTAAACCCGCTCTGTGCCGTCTCGGATGGCGGGGGTTGACGCGACGGCGTATGTGGCCGGTCACCGCCATCTTGTGCCATCGTCGTCGTCTGCCGGAGTGGTTGGGTGCTTGGATGCGACGTTTGGTCGAGCGGTTTGGTTGAAGAGGCGGCTACGGGGCTAGTGCCGAGCCGGCCTCGCGCGAATCGGACAATCGGCACTTCTTTCGAGATCCCGGGCGAGGGGGTCTCGACGAGGGGGCCTCGGCGAGGCGGTCTCTCAAGTAGTCGGAGAATCGTTTGCTTTCGGCTGGGCTCGGCGGACGGGTCTCGGGCGAATCGGAGATTTCGGTCGAGACCTCGTTTGTTCATTCCGTTGGTTCTGTTTTTAGGGTCTAAGCAGTTCTTCGATCTTTGCTTGGGGTACCCTATTTTCTGGTATCCGACAGTAGCCCTCGAGCCTCGGGCGGGAGTGTGGGATACTCTCCCCGAGGTTTTTTCGAGACTTTCGTTTCTCAGTGGCTTTTGTTGGGTTTGCTTTATACTCGTGATTCTAGTGGGTGCGCACGAGCGCACCCGCCGGGTGTAGCCCCTGAGGCCCTAGAGGAGTGAGTTTACTCCTTTAGGGGCTTTTTCTTCGTTTGAGTAAGGCGCTCTATCGCATTTGCTTGACCCATGAGAGCGAGTTCGGGTCGCTTGTTTGGGTGCAGGAGGAGCACCCGAGCCTGCCGAACCCTTGCGTGCGTCAAGGCTACAGGAAGAGCCCCCGAGCCTCCGCGAGGAGCGAGAGGGCGATCAGGAGTTCCCCTGACTTTTTGTACGACCCTCGCGCTTCCTTTTCGCTCGGAAGGAGGGGTTGTTTGCCGAGCCCTTCGCGTGCGAGCCTAGGCCGCTGGGTCTCGTCAAGGTTGTAGGAAGAGCCCCCGAGCCTCCGCGCGGAGCGAGAGGGCGATCAGGAGTTCCCCTGGCTTTTTGTACGACCCTCGCGCTTCCTTTTCGCTTGGAAAGAGGGGTGGAACATGCCAGGCTACCCTCGGTGGGTGCGAGCGATGACATTTCCGGTGAGCTTTTATCGGGTAAGTCCGAGTGGAGGCCCGTGCCCCATTCGATAGGGGTCGGCTAGTGGTCCAGAGACGTGCTCCAAAAAAGTACCAGAAGGCTTCTCTAGCGGGTGCTAGGGCCGTTCGATTGGCCCTAGGGGCTCGGTGCCTCCCTACGGTGGGATCCCCTTTAGAGAACTCCTGCTTTGGTCTCGGACACGACTTAGGGCATCCCAAGCAATCGCTTGCACGGGCCTCGGCCATGTAATGGGCTCGCCCATAGTTGTCCCTCGACTACTGTTCGTCCCGAGTAATTTGTCGAGACCATAAATGGTCCACCTTGAACCTCCGGACCGTGAAGCGGGCGGGGTGCCCTTTTTCGTCGTTTTTCCGATCCTCGGGGTGTACTTTCGGCAAGGTTTGCAGGAAGAGCCCCGAGCCTCCGCTGACGTAGCGAGAGGGCAATCGGAGTTCCCCGGCTTTTGTGCGACCCTCGCGCATCCCTTTCGCTCGGAAGGAGGGGTTGTTTGCCGAGCCCTTGGCGTGCGAGCCTAGGCCGGCTGGGTCTCGGCAAGGTTTGCGAGGAAGAGCCCCGAGCCTCCCTTGACGAAGCGAGAGGGCGATCAGGAGGTCCTTGGCTTTTTGTATGACCCTCGCGCGTCCCTTTCGCTCGCCGAAAGGGGGGTTGTTTGCCGAGCCCTTGGCGTGCGAGCCTAGGCCACTGGGTCTCGGCAAGGTTGCTTGCAGGAAGAGCCTCCGAGCCTCGCTTGCGTAAGCGAGAGAGGGCGATCGGGGAGGTCCCTTGGCTTTTTTGTACGACCCTCGCGCATCCCTTTCGCTCGAAAGGAGGGTTGTTTGCCGAGCCCTTGGCGTGCGAGCCTAGGGGTTGGGTCTCGGCAAGGTTGCATGAAGAGCCCCGAGCCTCAGCGAGGAGCGAGAGGCGATCGGGGAGTTCCCTGGATTTTTGTACGACCCTCACGCTTCCTTTTCGCTTGGAAGGAGGGTGGAACATGCCGAGCTACCCTCGGTGGGCGCGAAAGCGTGACATTTCGGTGAGCTTTTATCGAGTAAGTCCGAGAGTGGAGGCCCGTGCCCCATTCGATAGGGGGTCGGTTAGTGGTCCGAGACGCGCTCCCAAAAAAGTACCAGAAGGCTTCTCTAGCGGGTGCGTGGCTGTTCGATTGGCCCTAGGGGCTTGGTGCCTCCCACGGTGGGATCCCTTTAGAGAACTCCTCTTTGGTCTTGGACACGACTTAGGGCATCCCAAGCAATCGCTTGCACGGGGCCTCGGCCATGTACGGGCTCGCCCATAGTTGTCCCTCGACTCTATCGTCCCGAGGCAACTCGTCGAGACCATAAATGGCCCGACCTTGAACCTCTGGACCGTGAAGCGGGCTCGGTGCGGTTCCTTAGCTTTCGGAAGGAATCGGTGGGGGTATTTCCTTCCATCGGCTAACAACGCCCCCGTAGCGTTTTTTGAGGCGGTCTTCTCGGAGCTGCCGTTGTTGCGCGACATGGTGTCGATGGATGGGACATAACCGTCTCACGCGATTAAATGTGGAGAAGGGGCGCGTGGGCGGAGATATCGGATCTGGATTATATGCGCCGGATCCGAGGGAAACTCCCGATTTTCGCCGCCCGCGGTTTCATCTTACCCTGCATAAATACGTAAAGAGCCTCGCCCTCCCTCCTTACCTTGCTCGCATTTGCTTTCACCGCTTCAAGCCGTTCTTTCGAGTGTAAAGCGCGCGGGAGAAGAAGGGAGAGAGAGAGATTTACCGCCGTAGCGCGTCCTCCACCGCGCAATGGTGGCGGTCTGTCATTCTCCTAGCGGATCCCTAGGGAGCGGTGCAGCGTCACCGTGGAGAAGCTACGATCATTTGGTGGACGCCGGTCTCCTTCGCCCGATCATCGATTACGACGAGCCGAGTGGATTGCTCCGGGGAATGAGTCGAGCGAGGCCACGTGATGGCTACGTGGTGAGCTTCGTCGTCTTCCACGAAGCGAGGCCTTGGCTTGCCGGTGGACCGATTCATGCGGGCGCCCACACTACTACGGCGTGGAGCTCCACAACTTCAAATTTAACTCCATCGCACAGTGGCCATCTTCGGCCGCCGTTTGCGAGGGTACTGGGATCGCTCCCCACCGGGAGCTGTGGCTCCATTTGTTTGGGCGGTTTTACCACCAAGTCGGGCGGAGAGCGAAGGGCGCTCGGAAGGCGTTGAGGCAGTGGTGCACCTGCACCAGTGCGCCAAGACCGGCGACACCTCTACATCCCAGCCAGTGGCATCATCCAACCGTCGTTGGTACGACGGTGGTTCTACCCTATGAACGGTGACGGCGGGCTTCCCCTTATACCGAAAGCGGGTTGTGGAGAGTCACGGAGAAGTGGGGGTACTGGCGTCATCAAGCTCGATCGACCTGAGCTAGAACCGCTCTCGAGGGCCCCGGGAAGCTACGTGATCGCTGCCTTTACGGCGGCCGTGGTCGTGGCGGCCTTTCACCGCCGGAGGGTGTTGCTGCCGATGGCTCGGCGCGCGTTACGCTCGAGATGGACCCGAGCGATCGATCGAAGGCATCGGGATGTCGCCTTCACCCTTCGATGAGGAGATCCTCGTCGGGTAAAGGGAGGCGGTGGATGGGAAACCAAGATTGATGGCTTCTTTGCCGTTCCCGATCGCGCGCTTGTCGGCGAAGTACGTTCCACGGTAAGTTGGGTGTTGCCGAGGCCTTCGCGCGCCTTCTTGCTTATTGCTTTTTCGCCCGTTGCCTTATTTCGTCGTTTTTGCGAGGGGATAAAGGGCGTGCGAAGCTCCCCGCCGCCCGTTCTCGAGGACGCCCCCAACAATGAAGCTGTGAATAGGGCGTCTGCCGAGGAGCGAAGAAGAAGAAAGACGCTAAGGTGGCAAGGCGCACGAAGAGGATCCTTGAGCGAAAAAATTTGGGCGACGACGCCGCCGCAGCAGAGGCTCGATGGTCTCCCGTTGGAGTCATCTCCCTCAGTATCGGTGTCGGATTCCTCCGGCGATGTTGGCATGGTCGAGGAAGGGAAGGGTACCCTGGACCACCTCCCCGACGTTAGGGAGGTGGCGCTCGGGGTGTCTCTGGCAGACACCCGTCTCGTTGTCGAGGACGACACGCCCGAGACGCGTGCTGTCAGCCCGGTGGGCTCGGCAGAGGAGGTGGAGCAAGCGACGCCAGGGGCGGCTCAATCGTCTTTGCGGACGGTCGAGGGGGTGCCGGGGTCCGGCGGAGACCAGCCGGTACCGGCGGATACGGAAGCCGTGCTTCCGCTGCCACCACCGTCGTTGTAGAGGAGGGTCGCTATGTAGAAGCGATTGCTTCCTCGTTCGCGGTAAGTCTTTTTTTTGGCAGAGTTTGTAGTATTTCCTGCTTGCCCCCTGGTCGTACGCTGACCTTTAGGAACGCATTCGTTTCCAGCCAGAAGCGCCGGGTGGAGGAACCTGCCTTGGCGCCCCATAAGGCGCTCAAGGTGAGCACCAGCTCCACCGCTCATCGGGTGGCGGAGGCGCAGGCTGGCGTGCAGCATGGCGCGGCGTCGGGCGGGGCCGGCCCGGAGGAGCCGGCTACTCAAGGAAAGGGCGCCGAGGTGGCCATGGAATGAGCGGGGGAGGACGAGTCCACGCCCAGCGAGGTCGTGGGTCTTGGGGCGAATGAGGCCGAGGCGTCCACCACTGCTGGGGCCATCGGGGATGAGGCCAGAGCCCCCAAGGCTTCCGAGGCCAGGGCAGTGGATGCCGCCACCGAGGTAGAGATGGCAGAGGCCAGAGCCCCCGGGCCCATTGAGGCCGAGGTGGTTGGGACAGAGGCGGGCGGTTTCAAGATCGCTCTGGTTGACGATCTCGTCGAGGATTCTTCCTGTGGGAAGGAGGCGGCGGACGCCGAGGCGGCCAAGACTGCAGAGCGGCCGGTCCCGACTCCTACCGAGGGGAGTTCGGTCCTGTCCGGGTTCGGCCGAGAGCCCATGGTGGAATCACCCGCGTGTTGCATGGGGAAACCGGGCCGACCCCGAGGGGGGAGCCTGTGTTTGCCCTTGAGGACGTTCTTAGAGGGGGGGCTGGGACACCCTCGAGCAATACCATCACTGGCGGTGCGATCGATCTGACAATGATGTACATTATGCAAAGGACTGCCCGGTGTTACCCAGGTACGCACTTCTCTTTCTCGTGTCGCGTTGTTTTTTCTCTGAGCCCCCCTTGTGGTGTTTGACGTACGTCTTTGCCTGTCTCAGGAGCTCAAGACTCGGTCCCTTGGGAAATCGTTGTTCCTCTGAAAGGAGATGGGAGTCGGGAGCAGCTCCCGTGACAAAGGGCTCGCTTGCCGACGCCCAGAGTGTTGTCGGCAAGCGGAGGTCTTTGAAGTGGAGGACCTCCGCCTTCGCTATGTCGACCTGAAGGCCGAGGTGGCTATGGCCAAGGAGCAGTCTGCCCCTTTGGTGGCGAAGATCAAGGAGCTGGAGGAGGAGCGGGATTCCCTCAAGTCCCGGGCCCAAGAAGCAATGGCCTCTGCCAAGGTCACCGCCGGGCAGTTGGGCATAGAGCAGAGTGAACATCGGCTGACGAAAGTCGCTTTAGCAGAGGCTACCAAGGCGGCCGAGGCCTTTCGAGTCGAGGCTTTAGCCTGGAAGAACAAAGCCGAGGGTAAGTTCCGCTGAACCGCGCTCCTTGTTCTGTCTGCTGTGGTTTGCGTTCGACCCCTGACTCTTTGTCGTGGTGTAGGTCTGGAGAAAGAGGCCTCCCAGTATTTGAGGCCTCCGTCGCAGCACAAGCGGCGCTGGACATTGAAGTCCAGGAGCACGAGGCTCTCTGCAGCTGTGCCATCGCCTGCAAGGCTCTGGAGGTCGAGGGGGTCCAATCAGCCAGCTCCCTTGGGAGCCACCTGATTGCGTTGAGCGGCCGTGTCCACGAGAGGCTCTGGGGGGCGTTGCACATGGGTGTCAAGCGCGCCCTGGCCGTCGTTTCCTCGCACTACGCCGTCAACCTCGAGGCTGTTAGCGATGGCTATGTCTTGCCAGAAGATGATGAGGAGGCCGATGCAGAGGTCGCGAAGCTAATGGAGGCGATGGAGGCGCCTGGCACAGTGCTGGCCAGCCTGTTTGAAGAAGAGGTGGTCCCTCCCGCGCCAGCCGCCGATCCCTGAATTTTGACCTGGGCCAGCAGGGGCCATGTAAACGGATTGGTTTAATTGTCATACCGTGACATTTTGTGGCCGTCGAGGCCTTTTAAAGTACTTGCGTATGTGTGTTTTTAACCGCTTTCTTATTCCATTTCCGAGCCTGTGCCCCCTGTCTCGTTCTTGGATACCCGCAGAGAACTTCCTCGGAGCCTAAGCCGTCCCTTGGCGAAGGGTGGCGAGGGAGTTGCCGTAGCCCGGGGGCATAGGCTTTTCTCATGGCTCGACCGGCCCTTTGGCCTTAGGACACGCTTTTGGTCCTTAGGTTTCTTGCGACGGTCCTGTCGGAGCGCGAGAGAGTTTGGCATGGAAATTTTCGAAAGACGGTTAAGAAACGGCGTTCGGGACTTAGGGGGTTCCCCCTTTTTAGCCCCGAGGAGGCTCGGCTCTGCAGAGGCAGAGCCGAGTCTCTCTCAGAAGCGACAGTGACGTCGAGCCCCTATCGATAGACAAGCTCTTTGCAAAGAACTTCCTCGGAGCCTAAGTCGTCTCTTGGGCGATAAGGTGGCGAGGAGCTGCCAGAGCCCAAAGGCGTGAGGTCGTTCTCTACTCGGTACCGGTCTTTTGCCTTTGAGACGAACTTTTGGTCCTTAGGTTCCATACAAATTGAGTTGCCTATTAAGGGGGGGCCTCAAAGATTGTAACAACTTAAAGAACACTTCTTTATTGTATTTCGAGAAACAATGTAAACAACGTTTGGAAACTTAAGGGTAGAAACGACGTAGCTGTTTCTATGTTCCAAGCGTTGGTGAAGATTTCGCCCTTCTCGTTGGCTGACTTGTAGGTTAGGGCTTTAGTACTTGGGCGACGATGTACAGCCCTTCCCATGGCGGGGGTCACTTGTGGCGGCCCTTGTTTGCTGCCTCACCACAAAGACTGTGTCGCCCACCTTTAGGTCTCGGCTCGAATGTGCCAGCTTTGGTAGCGTCGTGAGGGCTTCTTTGGTATTTGGCCGAGTGTAGCAAGGCAATGTCTCGGGCTTCCTCAAGTTGGTCGAGGGCGTCCTCATGAGCGGTCTTGGTTGCTTTGCTCGTTGTAGGCCTATAGTCTCGGGGAGCCGTACTCCAAGTCGGTGGGGAGGATGGCCTCGGCCCCATAGACCAGGAAGAACGGTGTGAATCCCGTGGCTCGGCTCGGTGTATTCCTCAGCTCCAAATGACCGAGGGGAGTTGGCAAGCCATTTCTTGCCAAACTTTTTCAACCGGTTGTAGATCCTTGGCTTGAGGCCTTGTAGGATCATGCCGTTGGCACGTTCTACTTGGCCGTTTGTCCTAGGGTGTCCTACGGCCGACCAGACCACACGGATGTGGTGGTTGTCGCAGAACGTCAAGAACTTGTGGCTGGTGAATTGCGTCCTGTTGTCGGTGATGATGATATTTGGGATTCCGAACCTGTGGATGATATCCGTAAAGAAAGACCGCTTGCTTGCTCGGATTTGATCCGGGTGATTGGACGAGCCTCGATCCATTTGGAGAATTTGTCGATGGCTACTGAGAGATGGGTATAGCCTCCGGTGCCTTTCGCAGAGGCCCAACCATGTCCAAACCCCCATATGACGAATGGCCATGTGATAGGGATGGTTTGGAGGGCTTGGGCGGGGAGGTGCATCTCAGCTGCGTAGTACGGCATCCTTCGCGAGGCGTATTAGCCCGTGGCATCGACCATCGCTGTTGGCAAGAGAATCCTTGGCGGAAGGCGTTTCCCACTAGCGCCGAGGCGTGCTGCGTGGTGCCCGAGAGGCTCCCGCATGCAAGTCCCGAGTAGTGATTGGCCAGCCCGGTGGTGATGCACCGTTGGAGAATACCAGACGGGCTATGCCTATACAACTCGCCTTTGTAGAGGACGTACGTCTTGGCTCGTCGTGCAAGCCGTCGGGCCTCGTTCCTGTCCATGGGAAGCTCTCCTCGCACGAGGCGATCAAGAAAAGGGACTCGCCAGTCCGTTCCTTGGTCGGCCTCGGGAGACCCTATGTTAATTGCCATGGACTCGGGCTCGGGCGACGAGGTCTCGGTGGCAAAGGGGGCCTCGGGACCTATGGGGGGCTCGGCCGATGGGCCCTCTACCTTCGCTGAGTCATAGTCGATGGATGGCTTGTGGAGGTCTCTGGCGAAGATGTTTGGGCGGACCGGGGTCCGTGCTGACGCCATCTTTGCCAGTTCGTCCGCGGCCTCATTGAACTTTTGTGAGATGTGATTGAGTTCGAGGCCATCGAACTTGTCCTCTAGGTGGCGTACCATTGTGCAGTACACCTCCATCTTGAGGTCATGGCAGTTTGATTCTTTCATCACTTGGTTGATGACAAGCTGTGAATCGCCTCGAACGTCGAGACGCCGTACCCCAAGTTCAATGGCGATCTGCAGGCCATTGACGAGGGCCTCGTATTCGGCCACATTGTTGGAGGCGGCGAAGTGTAGTCGGATTACGTAGCGCATATGGACTCCGAGGGGTGAGATGAAGAGCAGACCCACGCCTGCTCCGGTTTTCATCAGAGACCCGTCGAAGTACATGGTCCAGTACTCTGCCTGGACTTGAATAGGTGGTAGTTGGGTATCGGTCCATTCTGCCACAAAATCAGCCAAGACATGAGACTTAATGGCTTTTCGGGGTGCGAAAGACAGGGCTTCCCCCATGAGTTCCACGGCCCATTTGGAAATCCTTCCCGAGGCCTCCCGGTTATGGATTATCTCTCCCAAGGGGAAAGATGACACCACGGTCACTGGGTGGGACTCGAAGTAGTGACGCAGCTTGCGTCGAGCCAAGATTATGGCGTAGATTAGTTTCTAGATGTGGGGGTAGCGCGTCTTGGTATCGAAAAGCACCTCGCTAATGAAGTAGACAGGTCGTTGGACGGTAGAGCGTGCCCTTCTTCCTACCTCTCGACCACTATGGCCGCGCTGACCACTTGGGTCGTTGCGGCGACGTAGAGTAAGAGGGCCTCGTCTTCGATCGGTGGTACCAGAACGGGGGGGTTGGAGAGCCGCGCTTTGAGTTTGGCGAGTGCTTCCTCGGCCTAGGGGGTCTAGGAAAAGCGCTCAGATTTTCTCAAGAGACGGTACAGAGGTAAGCCTTTTTCGCTGAGGCGCGAGATGAAGCGGCTCAGGGCCGCTAGACATCCCATAACCTTCTGTACTCCCTTGAGGTCTCGGATTGGCCCCATATTGGTTACGGCAGAGACCTTTTCCGGGTTGGCCTCGATGCCGCGCTCTGAGACTATGAATCCTAGGAGCATGCCTCGGGGGACCCCGAAGACACACTTTTCGGGGTTGAGCTTGACGCCCTTCTCCCTAAGGCATTTGAAGGCTACCTCTAGGTCATTGACGAGGTCATTGGCCCGCTTGGATTTGACAACGACGTCGTCCACGTAGGCCTCGATGGTTCATCTGATGTGCTTGCCAAAGACCTGGGTCATACACCATTGGTACGTGGCCCCCGCATTTCTGAGGCCGAACGGCATAGTTGTATAGCAGTATAGGCCAAATGGGGTGATGAAAGAAGTTGCGAGCTGGTCGGACTCCTTCATTTTGATTTGATGGTAGCCGGAATAGGCATCAAGGAAGGACAGGGTCTCGCATCCCGCAGTGGAGTCAACGATTTGATCAATTCGAGGTAATGGAAACGGGACTTTTGGGCATGCTTTGTTCAGACCGGTGTAGTCCACACACATTCTCCATTTTCCATTTTTCTTCTTAACTAATACGGGATTAGCTAACCACTCCGGACGTGACACTTCCTTGACGAATCCGGTCGCCAAAAGCTTCTGTACCTCCTCGCCGATGGCCCTGCGCTTCTCCTCGTCGAATCGGCGCAGCGTTGCTTCACCGGTGCAGAGCGGCTGGATGTCGAGGGCGTGTTTCGGCGACTTCCCTCGGTATGCGGCATGTCCGGGGACTCCATGCGAATATGTCGGCGTTCGCTTGAAGAAAGTCGACGAGCACACGACCCCTATTTGTTGCCGAGGGTCGCACCGACCCTCAAAGACTCGGTTGTTTGAGCAAGTGGGAATTCGATCGGGACGAGCTTGATGGCCTCCATGGAACTCGAACGTCCGGCAAGACGACGCTTCGAATCGGTACCTCATTGCCGAAATTTGGTTGAGGTAGGCGATGAGGGCCTCGGACTCCACTATAGCCTCGGCGTACTCGATGCACTCGACGCCGCGCGATCGTATGCATGCTCGTGACGTGGAGTCAATAGTGATGACACCGTTGGGGCCCGGCATCTTGAGCTTGAGGTAGGTGTAGTTCGGGACCGCCATGAACTTGGCGAGTACGGCTGTCCCAGGATGGCGTGATAAGTCCCTTGAACCCCACCACCTCGAAGGTGAGGGTCTCCCTTGCGGTAGTTGGAGGGGCCTGCGAAGCACGGGTAAGTCTATGCGCTTGAGGGTCGTCTGGCGCATCCCCGGCATGATGCCGTGGAAGGGCGCGGCATCGCCTCGGAGTTGTGACCGGTCGAGCCCTAGGAGCTCCAGCGTGTTGGCATACAGGATGTTGAGGCCGCTGCCTCCGTCCATCAACACCTTGGTGAGTCGGGTGTTCCTGATTATCGGGTCAACGATGAGCGGGTACTGGCCGGGGTTTGGGACATGATAGGGGTGGTCATCCCGATTGAAGGTGATCGCCTCCCGAGACCAGTCGAGGTACCGAGGAGTGGCCACCTTAACCGAGAAGACCTCTCGGTGTTCCCTTTTTCGCTGTCGCGCCATGAGGCACGTCGAGGGCCCACCGAAGATCATGAAGGCATTGTGTACCTCGGGGAACCCATCGCCCTTGTCGTTGTCTCTGTCGTCCTGGCCCCTCTTCTTGGCATCGTCGTTGGGGAGCCCGAGCTTGGCGTAGTATCGCCGAAGCATGGTGCACTCCTCGAGGGTGTGCTTTACCGGGCCCTGATGGTATGGGTAGGGTCTTTTAAGCATGTTGTTGAAGAGCCCTGGGCCTCGGGGATTCTTGCGGTCTGCGGCCGTGACGAGCCCGGCCTCAAGAACCTCCTGTTTCCCCTGGCGTCCCTTCTTTTTCTGGGGGGGGCGAGATGTCGAGGCCCCGGGGGTCTCCTCCCGCCTCTTCCCCTTGGAGTCATTGTTGGGGAAGATGGCCCGATGGCCTCTTCGCCAGAGGCGAAGCTGGTGGCGATGTCGAGGAGTGCGGATGCCGTGGTCGGTACGCTCCGGCCTAATTCTCGGACCAGGTCTCGACAGGTGGTGCCGGAGAGGAATGCCTGGATGATTTCTGAGTCGCCGATGCTGGGCAACTCGGTGCATTGCTTGGAGAAACGTCGGATGAAGTCTCGGAGAGACTCGTCCGGTCTCTGGCGGCAGCTCTTGAGGTCCCAAGAGTTCCCGGGGCGCGTGTAGGTGCCCTGGAAATTCCCGACGAAGACCTTTACCAAGTCGTGCCAGTCGTGGATTTGCATAGGGGGAAGGTGTTCGAGCCAAGCTCGCGCTGAGTCTGACAGGAATAGGGGGAGGTTGCGGATGACGAGCAGGTCATCGTCCGCACCGCCTAGCTGACAAGCCAGACGGTAGTCGGCCAACCATAGCTCGGGGTTGGTTTCGCCGCTGTACTTCGAGAGATTCGCTGGCTGACGAAACCGGGCCGGGAAGCGGGCGCTGCGGATGGCCTTACTGAAAACTCTAGGGCCAGGCGGCCCGGGAGAAGGACTGCGGTCCTCCCCACTGTCATAGCGACCGCCTCGGTGCACTCGGTAGCCCCGGGCGGCCCCATCGTGATCGTGGCGCCGTCGTCTGCCGCCCATGTGGTGGCCGTTTTGCGCCTCGCGTTGGTCGTCGAGGCGGTCGTGCACCGAGGGCTGTTTCGAGGCGTCCCCGCGTCGTCGAGACGTGGAACTTTCGGCCTGCTGCACCGCGGCAGTCTCGAGAAGGCCCCGGAGTTCGTCGTGGACTCGTCGCCCCTCCATGGTAGAGGGCTCGGGCATCGCCGGACCGAAGATTGCGCGCCCAGCGGCGACGTTACGCTAAGCGCGATTGAAGACAGGGGTTGCTCGCCCCCATCATCATCATTAATCGCGGCGGTTGACGTCGCGAGCCCCCCACCGGGCCGTTCGCCATTGCCGCGCCCCATTGCTCTTGCTCGAGGTGGCTCGGAGTCTTCGCAGAGGAGTCGATCTTGCTCGACCTTGGGTTGAAGCTCACGAGCCGCTCTAGGTCTACGCGTCCGAAGTTGCTCGGGGTGAGGATACCGCCGGCTGGCCTGGCGGGGACCCCGTCTTGGCGGTGGTGTGGCGTTGGCTGCCCTTCCTCCATCGTTGCCCATGCTCGGTATTCCGAGACCGACGTGGAAACACTCACGAGTCGGGTCGTAAGCGTCCTCGCCATCGGAATCGGAATGGCCGAAGCAGTAGTCGCTCGCGATCATAAAGCGGCGCATCGCCTCAGGGTCGCGAATCCCGAAGAAGTCTGCTCCAACCCACGCCTCGTCCTCCTCCGAGGAGTCAGAGTGGGGGTGGATTGGAGTTGTGACTATGGGGTTATGGGCATGACGTTGATGAATGGAGACGAGGGCGCTGGCGTAGGAGGCGGCGACATTGGTCAGCCCGAAAGGGTACGGGGATGGCGCCGTCGCCATGCTCTGCTCCGTCAGAGCTGGCTTCTCGAGAGGAGGCGGGACAGAGCTTGATGATGGGATGTCGCTGTGCGCCACCAGCCCTTTTCCCTATCGAGGCTTAAGCCGGACAGGTCCCCGTGTAGGGACTCTGTGCCAGCAACGGGGTATGGGATTCCGGTGGAGCACAGATCGGCATTCTGTACTTGCGTGGTGTTAGGGTGGATTCGCCCGCGCGGCGCTCGGCGAGCTTGACGGGAGCGGCAGCCCGGGCGCCGCCCGCGCGTGGGCTGCCAGCGCAAGACGTCGTCGTCGGTCGATGGCGCTCTAGGTGAGAGGAGTACCATGTCGTACTCATGCCCTAAAGACATGAATTCTAGGCTTTCGAACCAGACGATCATCCCAAGACGCAACGATCGCACGGGATCTGCCATTCAGAATCTGGTGGGATGACTAAGCTGACACGCAAAGGCCCCTACCTGGTCCCGCCAACTGTCGGTGTTTTGGAACCGGGGGTCCTTAACCGACTAGTGAATTTGTGCTGCGTGCTCCCAATTCCGGATGGAGATGCAAAGAGACACAATGTTTATACTGGTTCGGGCAATGGATGCCCTACGTCCAGTCTGAGAAGGTGTTCTTGTATTCCTTGCACCGGGGTGCTCGTAGTAGGGGGTTACAAGCTAGGCGAGAGGGGGAGTTCGTCCCAGGTCTCTGTGAGGGGAGGTGATATCAAATTATAGAACGAGGCGTGTTGTTCGTGCGAGTATCTGTGATCCTCCCTCCGTCGTCCCTAGAAACGGTCCTGGCTGCCTCCTTTTATAGCCGCAGGGAGGAAACCAGGAGTACATAAGAGAGCTACACGCGGAGCAAGGACTATTCGATGACGTATTTACTCCTGGAGCAGCATGGCGTTGTCGTGGGAGTTCCCGTAGATGTCCAATCGGTATGGTCTTCACTGCAAGTAACATGCTGCGCATTTATTTATTGACTTTGGTGGATTGCAGAGGCTCGGCGGCCTTCGTAGCCGGTCGTGCCGAGGCCTGTCGTGCCGAGGCCTGAGAAGTGACCCAGGTGCAGATGCGGGTCTCAGCAGCCATCAGGCGGAATAGTGCGAGACGTGCGCCTACAGGATACGGTACCTGTGTCGTCAGTAGGGATGGTAAAAAAGGTGATCTGACCGTTGTCCCGTCGCTCCTGTTGCAGCGCACTGCCGATCGTGGCTTACGTAGTGGGTGCGGCCGAGCGCATTAATCGGATGTGACAGCCTGCCAGAGAGACTTTTGAGGCGGAGGCGATGAGGTTGTGGAACGAGCCCGGCCTCGGGCGAGGCGGAGCGCGGCCGATTCGTCCGAGGCCCTTCCGAGGGGGTCTCGGGCGAGGCGTAGTAAGATCAGTGAATCCGAGGCCCTGTCGGGGGGGCTCGGGCTAGACGGGGTGGTCGATCCACTGATTCCGAGGCTACAGGAACCCGTTCTGACTCCCCACGTTGCGATGTCCTTGGTGCAGGAGTCAGGCAGCACAGTGGTCGGTAACCCCTGCTCTGTGCCGTCTCAGATGGCAGGGGGTTGACGCGACCGGCGTGTAGCCGGTCACTTCGCCGTACTGTGCCATCGTGCGTCTGTCGGAGTGGTTGGGTGCTTGGATGCGACGTTTGGTCAGAGCAGTTTGGTTGAAGAGGCGGCCACGGGGCTGGTGCTGAGCCGGCCTCGCGCGAATCGGAGAATCGGCACTTCTTCCGAGGCCCCGGGCGAGGGGGTCTCGACGAGGGGGCCTCGGCGAGGCGGTCTCGGGCGAGTCGGAGAATCGTTTGCTTCCGCTGGGGCTCGGCGACGGGGTCTCGGGCGAATCGGAGATTTCGGTCGAGACCTCGTTTGTTCATTCCGTTGGTTCTGTTTTTAGGGTCTAAGCAGTTCTTCGATCTTTGCTTGGGGTACCCCATTTTCTGGTATCCGACACTAGCAAACTAAATTAGGAAAGGTAAAGCACACAACTTAGGAAAGCAAATAAAATGTGGAGCCTTACATGATATATAGAATGGAAACTCCCGTTGAAAGCTTCTCACTTTATGTAATTTTTCTTCTATTATCTTTGTAATTTTATAGGTGTTGCGAGTGAACATAGAAGCTTCTTTTTGTACAAATATTGAGATATACTAATAGATAATGATATTTAATAAAAGTCTTGGCGTAACCTCCCATCAAGGTATTGTTCCAAAAGTTTTCTCTTCTTTAATTAAGAATTGTGTTGCACAATTGTTTATATTATATAAACACGAGACTAGGGATGGATAACAAGTCAACTCGACTCATTATGGCTTGGCTTATTAGGATAACGAGCCGGTTCAACTTGGTTCTTTAAGACAACAAGCTCGGCTCATTTAGCTCGCAAGCCAACTACTTTGGCTCATGAGCCGGCTTATTAACAATTTCAACCAATTAATAAACTAATAGCTACTAATTAGTCAATGCAACCATCTAGCTAAAAAATAAATATAGCTCGGTTCTAGACTTCCATCTCTTGCTTGCAACATAGCACCAAAAAAATAAGTATTACTGATTTAAACTCTCTTATATTTGGATACAATTTTTAATGTTTCTGTATACTTTGTTCCAGGACAGAGGGGGTACTTGATCAAGAGGACACTGTGTGCAAGCTGAATTGCCAGAGCTTCTTGGCCAACTCAGCGTCAGAAGCTTTGGAGCTTGGTTTTGCTATGTTACAGTTGTCAAAGAACTTCCCACTTATTCCCTTAACCTGAGGATGCATTGACACATAGCATGTCGTTGCAGCACCCTTTATAGCGAAGATAAAACAAAAGGCAATACAGATCATAATTCAGTTCATGTTGCTTCGACAAACAAGCTAAGCAAATAGTAAAAACGATGAGGTGAAATCCTACCTGTTCTATGCTTCTACCAAAGATTCTGCCAAAGGAGACCATTAGAGCTGTAACAGTAGCAGAAAACAAAAAGGGTTAAAGTTCCCACAAGAGCTCCTAATGGATGTAAGCATGTTGATTGGATTAGAGACCCTTTTGGGGTTGTTCTGAAAGATTTGATCAGAAAAATACCATGGACGATAGGCATGTTCTTGGAATTCTTGGTCACAATGACACCAGGGTGAACTGCATTAGCTGAAATATTTATTCCTTCATCCTATCCATGGAAATTGTTCCTTTGTTCTATCATTAATCTAGTTCACACATTAATCTCGTGCTACTATACAGTAAATTTCTTACAGTGTTAGAGAACTAGGATACCTTGAGAATTCGGGACAGCTCACTGCATCACGCACGCCTTCGCGCGCGCCGACAAGGTAGGAAAGGAGATACCTATATTCTAAAGACCACATGAGTCTTGCACAGAAAAGTTAAATGTGCCAGTGCCTGACATTGCTGTGAAAACCACAGCACTTCATAGATTACCTACAGTGATATTAATTCTCGTAGAAAATTTACTCACACATATGCATCTCATAGGAACTTTAATGATTTCAGCATATATATATTAGTGTTAGCCACACTGTGAGCTGCTAATAGATAAAAAAATGAAGCTCCACAACTTGATAACTTGATGGTAATTGACTCAGCGAGTAAACTGCAAGCCAAAGTTATGATATTCACAAAATATATCACGACATTGCGCCGAAATGGCAAGCGACATGATGATCATTAATTGTGACCAATTTTACCTTTCTTACAACAATTGAAGATAAGCAAACAAAACAGCTAGCAGCACCAACAAAATCAAAACGCATAACGCCATTAACAAGGCAATCACTTCACACCTCTCAAAGCAAGCTGTCATACTACACAGTTTGCCACATTTAGTGAAGGTTCTAGCTAGGCATGCTTCTTAGTTCTTACTGACTACCGAGTAACAATAAAAGTGAGCGGTATGTTGCAATGTGATATGTTTGTAGCGATAACTGGCACGACAAAAGCATAAAGAATAGCTACTCAATATTACTAAGTACTGACGTTTAGATGCAATGCCAGACCTGAGAATCTGCTCCAGCGTGAGGCGTCCACCATTCTGCCGTATCTCCGCTTGCACAGACCCGACATAGCGATCCATGACGAAACAGAGGTGGCCGCCGACCCTCACAGCACCATGGAATGTGCACACGTTCCGACACCATGTGGAGGCGCGCCTCAGCCACTTCACCTCCTCTTGAATAACCTCGAGCCCGTCCCCTGCGGCCAGGGGCACCCTCTTCACTGCCACCCGATGCTTGCACCGCTTGACCTCGCCGCCGCCACCGCCACGAGACAGCGTGCCGGCCCACACCTCCTGGTCGGCGGGCCTAGGCGGGCCGCTCCCGATGCGGCGGGCGAGCTTGAGGTCCGGGTGCGAGGCGAGGTCGAAGGAGCTGCATCCCGGCCACTTGTGGGGGCAGCGGGGGCCAGCTCGCGGACGTGTGCCACCGTGCCGCCCGCGCACCGGCCATCGGTGGAGCCCATGCAGCCGGATCTAGTGGAGACGGGGAGGGCTCGCGCTGGATCCGCCTGCTCGTCGTAGATCCACCGCATCCGTTGCCTGCGCGAGGTCGACGCCGTGCTCCAGCTTTAGATCTGCCGCCAGGAGGGGCCTCGCGAGCGGCCGCTCCAGATCCACTGCCGAGGTTGCTGACGTGACCTCCCCGTCATCATCCATGCCCACCACAGAGGTTCCTCCGCTGCCAGAGCCCTCCACGCGTGTCAGGGCCTCCGCTGGCTGCCCGCGCGCCCGTGGGGACGACCGACGACGGAGGGGCGAAACCCTAGGCCACGCAACCCGCTGCCTTGCGTCGTGAGGAGGAAGTGGTGTGGTGGTGGTGGTGGAAGAGGAGGAGGAGGAGGAGGAGGAGGAGGGAGGCCGCCGCTGCGCGGAGGGCTGGCCACCGCCGAGGTCGTCCAGCGCCGTCGCCTGAGCCGCGTCGCGAGTCGGGAGCGAGGGAGGGAGCATACATGAGAGAGGGAGAGGAGGGGACGAGAAGTTTCCTGAAGGAGAATCAGGAGCTAGAGTATATATTTGCTCCACCGGATTCACACGAGAAGCCACAGAAGCTAGGAAAATCAATATAGAGCGACGAGGAGGCAGAAGAAGCAGATTCTAAAGGAAGCGGCTACAAGCAGTCAGGGCCACACGATGGCGGATCCGATGGCTTGGAACAATTGGGGTGACGTGGATGCTTCGAGAGGCGGCCAAAGTAACAGAATCCGCTTCGAGTGATCTAGGCCTTCGAACGTGAGATCGGGCGACGTGGATGGCCTGGTTGGCGGCTAAACCTTCCCGCTTTGATATATAGAAATTGGCAAGCTTGGACTGACAGTAAGCCATGAAGCCTTTGAAAGTGTTGGAACTGTGTACAGCCCAAACAAGAACTTGTGTTATTCACGCATCAACATTATCAAGTATACCCAATTTTGCGCGATAATTCATGTTGCCATAACTAGAGATTACCCAGAAGGATTGCGTATTTTGCTGAAACAGATCCCACTAGGGTAGCTTAGGAGATGTGCCATAGAAGACACGTTGACAATCCTCCCTCGACACCGCCTTCCTTGCACGTCCTCTTCATGTTCTCTAATAAGAGGTTGGTTAGAAGAAAATGCCCTGCCATCCAAGTCCAAATGCTACCGCATTCTTAGAGGCAGTCTGATATGATAACTCAGAAGAACAGAGCACGTATGCCCCGGATCTTCAAACTTCTGATAAACAACTGTCGGCACGAAAATTCGTCTCGTGCCGGGCACACAAGCAAGCCGGAAGGATCTGCTCGATGGAGCTGTAGATCCGACTGGCTTCAACGCAGGGGTGATCGATCCTGCGTACTCCTCCCAAGACGTACCAGTCAATTTGACCCTGCAATTGATAAGGAGAGAAAGTTTATCAGTAATTTAAAGCGGAACATGCCGGTGTTGCCAGACAGTTCCGAATGTGCGGCTCTGAGAGCCGATGTGGAAGGAGATTGACTAAATAGCCGAATCCAGCATACTCATAAGAATAAATCAGTTAGAGCTCATGAAATTATGGAAGAAAAAATCGGTTATCATTCAGGATGAATATAATTATTTATACAAATATTAGTCAATGGCAATAAGATGTCAACACTAATCAGTTTATGCTAAGCCAATGACTGCAAGTAACTGAATCTCTTTTTATATAAAAAAATAGCTCACCATCATTTAATCATTTAATAGAGATAAATCTAACAAACATATTAGATCTCATCTATCGCTACAATAATAAGATCATGGGGCTAACATATCCTTCAACGGTCTCGTGGCGTGAACTGTATATGTGAAAACACTTGATATCGGCTAAAACAACCGATGCAGGCATAGCTGAAAGCTCTAGTTTGGTTTTAGTGAATTGATGAAACCCTAAGTGCTAACCTAGTTTATCAAGTGATCATGAGATAGGTAGCACACTCCAAGTGATGAAGCAAATGAAGATCATAGCATGATGATGATACCATGATGATGATCAAGTGCTTGGACTTGGAAAGAAGAAAGAGAAAAATAAAAAGCTAAAGGCAAAGGTATAAACCATAGGAGGTATTTTGTTTTGGTGATCAAGACACTTAGAGAGTGTGATCACATTTAGGATTGATAGCCGTACTATTAAGAGGGGTGAAACTCATATCGGAATGCGGTTATCAAAGTGCCACTAGATGCTCTAACTCATTGCATATGCATTTAGGATCTAGTGGAGTGCTAACACCCTTGAAAATGTTTGTGAAAATATACTAACACTTGTGCACAAGGTGATACACTTGGTGGTGTTGGCACATTTACAAAGGAGGTGGTGTTTGCAGGGTTGAGATGGGTTTGGGTCCCTCTCTCCCTCCCACCGAGCAAGCTCGGTGGGATTCGGCGCTTTCGGGAAAATGGAATGCCTATTTTCTATTGCGCTGGATGAAAATTCTTGTGGTTGGCACATTAGAGCAAGGGTGAAGAAGTTAGAAGTGAAAACGAGTTGATCGCGAAGACGCTGGCGTCGGTCTACTGACCGGACGCTGGGTCTGAAAGCACCGGACCCTGGCAGCGTGTGTCCGATCAAACTGATGGGTCTACGCAGTACCGAGGGTATTGCACCGGACGCTGATCTGTGTCCGGTCAAGGTGGACCGGACGCGTTTGGTCGAAGAAATACGCCTCGGGGAGCTTACTGGAAACGATCGGATGCTGGGGCTTCAGCGTCCAGTCAGTTTTACCAGAGCGTCCGGTCAACTACGTAGCCGTTGAAATCGGGCGATCGGCGTTTGAAGCCAATGACTCGTGGCGCTCATCGCACGACCGGACACTGAGGTCCAGCGTCCAGTCAATATGACCGGAGCGTCCGGTCGGCCCGTGTTCAGCCCAGTGAAGGGGTACGACGGCTCTATTTCTTTGGGGCTCTATTTATAGCCCCATGGCCGGCTCAAGCTCACTCTCTTGCACATTTTCATTGATATAGCAACCTTGTGAGCTTAGCCAAAGTCCTCCCACTCATCTCCATCATTGATCCATCATCATTGTAAGATTGGGAGAGAATCCAAGAGCGTTGCTTGAGTGATTGCATCTAGAGGCACTTGGTATTCGTGTTGCGCTATGGATTTCGCTTGTTTCTCTTGGTGGTTGCCACCACCTAGACGGTTGGAGCAGCGGTGGAGGATTGGCACGAGTTGGTGATTGTTCGTGGCCATCTCTGGTGATTGTAAGGGGAGTTGTACCTTCCCGGCGGAGTGCCGAAAGGTAACTCTAGTAAATTGCTCGTGTCATTGAGTTACCTCACTTGTGGGTCGGTTCTTGCGGTGTCTTATCGTGTGGATGAGGTTTGTGAAACACCTCTTAGCCACCGAACCACCAAGTGTTGGTCGACACAACGGGGACGTAGCGTGTTGGCAAGCACGTGAACCTCGGGAGAAAATCGATTGTCTCTTGTCTTTGGCATTCTCCCGGTGATTGGCTATATATTCATCTTGTGATTGGTTCATCCCCTACATGTCGGTATAATCACCCTACTCACTTATTTACATTCTTGCAAACTAGTTGATATAAGCTCTTTAGTGTAATTAGAATTAAGAGCTTGCTTTATTATTTACATTCATCTAGTTGAGCTCTTTAGAGTAGCAAGATTGAGAGCTCTTAGTGGGTAATTACATAGCAAGTTTGTGTGCCTAAGTAATCATTGCAACTAGAGTTGTTGGATAGGTGGCTTGCAACCCTTGTAGAGCTAGAGCAAGTTTGCATTACGCTATTTGTCATACTAATCAAATTGCTCTAGTTGATTTGTAGATTCTTAAATAGGCTATTCACCCCCCCTCTAGCCATATTAGGACCTTTCAATAGCACACAGTTAAGGTCATGCCCTATCAGGAACAAATCTACTAAATAATGGTCCTCGCTCCATGGTGCTAACAGTGGAGTGTGAGGCAGAATCACATAGGTCGTGATAACGGACCATGTAACGGTTAAAACAGTCGACAAAACATAACTCATCGTTTAAGGTGCAGATTAGAACAATTTAGATTAATAAACGATGGGTTAAACATGATATAAGGCCGATCTAGATCAATCCCAATCGGGCAAAGTGATATTGTTGTAATTAAATAAATAATGAAAGCAATAAACAATATCGGTAACTTAATGAATCTATTCGAAGAACACCACCCTTAGATAGAACCGATAACTTGACCTTAATCTAGTTCGAGCAGTGGAGGTCGTCCAGATCGATGCAGCCGTATTTGAACTAGACAAGAGTCGATAACTAGCTTATACTAGAGTCGTAGTGGAGGTCGACCGGATCGATGCAGCCATATGAATAGAAGTATAAGCCATGACGGTACTTATAGACAAGTCAGAGGTCGGCTGGACCGATGCAATCCTGCTCGCTGAAGAATTCACCGAGATCTACTCTACTCCTACTCCTAAGGGGTGGCCGGAGCCGAAAAAGTAAGTAACTTGTGTTTGATTGATTGGTTGTTTTTTTTACAATAGCCAGAGTCCAATGTTTATACCTGGAGCCTAAACATGAATTCTACTCGAGCACGACTCATTACAATCTTCGGCATAGAAGAAAACATTCCTATCTTAAAATAACTTAGACCCTAATCTTTCCCTTTTTGTAGAATTCGATATGTAGTTCCCTGGCGCCAACCGTAGCTCATCATCGTTATCTACCGACGTCATTCAAAAAGATCCGATTCCAGAGTCGTATCTAAATCAGCTGATATCGATCCTTATGCAATCGATTCCTTGATTGGCATAATCTTGAAAGTCTTTAAATTCCCGCGTTCTCTTTCCAAATTTTGGTGTAAACACATGGCCCCCAATTTTGGGATAAAAGTGATTTTATTTCAAAATTCCTATTTATCTGTTTACCACATCGCAACCGTTCTATTCGCATGATTCCTGACTTTTCGGCCTGAGTTTTATATAATATCCCAACAGTACCTCTTCCAACTCACTCGGCCTGTTTGCTTTTCCCCTTTTCCTTGAGCAAATCTTAATATCCGACGCCGTCATCACCAAGGCCTCAAACCCTAGCAACTCCTCTGTTCTATCAAGCCGTTATTCAAGCGTTCTTTGTCAGATTCAAATCTACTTCGGCTTTAATGGGGACCAGCAACCACGTCCCTGAGGTATGCCTTCCAAGTTTCCCATTCTCCAAGTACCAGCCGCTACCCTGTATTTCTATTCTCCTTGAATTTATTTCATCCGATTTCTAGGAAATGAGGAACGCAATCTTGATTCCATCAGCTGTTGCTTCCAATGTCTATTTTATTGAGCCTATGGATGACCCTGATCCATCTAATTTTATCCATCAAGAAACCAACCAAATCCCCTTCAAACAGTCTACGGTGGATTCGTCCTCCTGGAATATCAAAACCCCCTTTAGAAACTGGCCTAAAATGCCTAAGGGGTGGAGAAATTGGCTTCATAGGGTATCTAAGAAAAAGGGCAGAGATTAGGAGGTGTATGATTTGCATCAATGTTTGACACTCTCATTGTCCGAGATGGAGAGGAATGATTCACTCTTGATTTCTGCATCTTACTTCTGGTCCAATGCTCTGAATGCTTTCGTCTTTGGTCACGGCCCGATGACCATTACCCTGGCCGATGTTTACATGTTGACCGGCCTTAGAATAACTGGATCAATACAACCTTATGAATACTTGAGTGTTGGTTCCAAGAAATTAGCCAAAATATCAGACTGCTCAGGATGGGCAAGTTATATTCTGAACCATATTGAAGACGAATCAACTGTCAATGAGAGAGAATACGTGGCCTTTCTGAATATGTGGTTGGAGAGATTCATCTTCTATGGATCATCTTGTGGTTCAACTTACAATCATAAGCTCATGGCAGAGCACCTGGCAGTAGGCAAGGATATCCCTCTTAGAAAGTATCTGCTAGGGGCTGCTTATCATCTGATGTACCAGGTAGCTGCCCAGTTACTGAAGAACGAACCGGTGCACACCATCAGTGGCCCTTGGTGGTTAATACAACTATGGCTCAACCTGTACATGCATAAGATTGTAAGGCCTGATCTCAGAAGCCTGAGTTTTCCTTCTTCCAACTTTGATGAGGAATATAGAGACGAGGAAGGAAGAACTCGTCAGTGCATGAGTTATGTGAGGCTGCATTGGCCATATTAATTGATATCGATATTGGCCATCTCTTCAAAAAGTTTTATAGAGGGTTTGATGCAGACACCCTGACTTGGCTACCATATGATGAAGATGAGAACAATGAGCTGATCTTTCCATTCAAATTTCGATTTGAATCAGGCTATTCGGATGAGACGGCGGCTACAATCTTTAACTCCTTCAACAAGCCCTGCGTTCTTCTAGCCAAATTCTATCATGGTCATGGCAAAATGGCCATAGGCTCCTTCCTTCCAGGCAACCTTCCAACTTATGAGTTCTACAATCCATCCTTCATAGCCTGCCAGTTTGGTTTTGGTCAACTTCCCCCTCAATTGTTCTTCAAAGACACACTGAAGCCAAGAGAAGATATCAATGAGGTGATGAAAGCATCTAGAGTCTTTCAATTGGGATCAGATCTCCCTTCCCTTTGCGTGCACGACTGGACCAAAGTTAGCCTCTCTTCCATTCTCTTTGACTCTTGGTGGCAAGAATGGCACTCCCATCTTTTCTGTGGATTGGTCCATCCTTTGTGCATAGCTCTAGATGGGGAATTTGCTTCTGACAGAGAGGTAACTTATCATCGCTTTCTCAGGAAACTATTTGATGAATCTTCTTGCTAACTATTCTAGCCGATCTTTTTAGGACGCTGAATTCAATCCTCTAGGCTTGGATAGGAAGGGGCACCCTATAGATTATCAGCCATCATGCTCAGTCTCAAGAATAGGATCAACCGCACCTTCATTGAAGAAATTGATGAAAACTTATGCTGCCCCCACAATTGTGACTTATCAATCTTCAAAATGCAAGGCGGTCCAAGGGATGACCCAGAAAGCCGTTACTGGAAAGAGTCTCTGTAGGATGAGACCATCAGCTGCTCAGGTAAATAATTCATATTATTCTTCAACTGATATTCAACTTCTAATCCTGTTCCTTCGTAGTTATCGAGCATTGCGTCCCAATCTGCTATGGGTGCTGAGCTGCTATCTTAGGCGTTTGGTTCAACACCAACTGAACCTTCATCGGCTGATCCTCAAGAGGAGCCGATTTCAGTTGAAATAACCGATGCTTCCATGACAATAGAAAATATGAGTTTTATCCTTGATGCTCGTCGGAGTATTTTCCTGATTTACTTAGTCCTTCACCTGACTCCTTACCATGCCAGATACTTTTTGAAAACACACCTATGCGAGAGCAGGAGCCTAATAGTCCACTTAATGATCCTGTCGGCGTTGAGGGTGATTCTGTTGCCGTCGACACCTAGACTGTTGATTTTCTGGTTCGGCATACAACTGATGGTAAGGAAGTTACATGTTCCTTTTATCCTTCTGCAATAATCATAAACTAAAAATTTTCCTTGATATTGCAGATAACAACACTAAAAGCTCAGAGCCGATTCAACCAGATGTTACTGGTGCATCATCGGCTCCTGCTCTTCAGATAGAGGCTACTACAGAGAAGGTACTATAGTCCTTTTCACCATCTATTCTGCTATGAACTGATTCAAACCTCCTAACCAAGATTTTCTTATATACAGGCACTCAACCTTCTAGCTCTGAGCTACTCTTTCAATCTTGAGGAGTATCTTGATGAAGATGAAATCAGCTCGTCAGCCACCCCCTCTAAAGAAGCTTTGTTAGAAAAGACCAGAAATTAGCTAAGAAACATATTGTCAATGTTTGAGAAAAATATAGCCGATTTGGTCCAAGATACTGATTCAATGCAGAGAGTCTCCTTGGCTATTAAGGTAATCCATCCCTAGTTCTCTCTAGAGTCTTGTCACCTTTATCTATTTTCAAAGATCAGGCCCTAAAGGTGAAAAAGGCTCAGAGGAATCTGTCCGACCGTGCAACTTTATTGGCCAAGGGGAACTTCAACAGGCAAGAGGCCAAAGAGATGACACAGTTGATTGATCATTTGAAGAACACCTCCCTCAGTATCGACCTAGAGTTGTCTCAACTGGAAGTTAGGCGTGCAGAACTTGAGAAGGAGCTGGAAAATGTGAAGAATACCATTGATCGTCATAAGTCTACCCTAGCTCAAATACCCAATGCCATTAAACAAAAGAAACATGAATTGCTAGCCAAAGTCAGAGAAGGCAGAGCCATCCGAAGTAACCTCGAGAGCATTCCTGGATCAGCCGAAGAAGATAAACAATAAATCGCAGAAGTTGACACTACCCGACTAGAAGTGCGGAAAGCAATCCAAGATATTCTAGGCTTGTAATTCGTGTATCATATATCTTATGTAGAATCAATGGTAACCATACTTTCTGTTACCTAATTGTTCTTCTTGTTTTCGGCTAAAGAGCCAATTTGAAAATAGTCGATTCCAGACTCCCGATCTTAATCCAATTAGTTCTAAAAATACGACCTTTATTAAGAGAACCCCTTGATCTTCTGTCTTTAGTCGCCCAACGCCGTATTCTCTTCGGCATTAGTGAGGTGGCGCTTCGCCTTCTATTAATTATGGTTGCCTTTTGCACGTCCCGAGGCATCTACCTCTTCGCTCCGTGGCTTCAAATACCAGCCGAGGGCTCTGGCCTCGAACACATCTGCACTCACAACCGCTCATGTTCCTTTGCACTTCTCCACCCTCGCAAAACTCTGTAGCGGCCTTTCTCCCTTCTTGTAGATCTGATCGACTTCATGGCCGCGAGGACAACTATGACAAGCATGTGGCGGAGGAGGTCTCAGAGGAGAATATGCTGGTGAACCAGCGCCTGTGGCGCATGAGGTGAGATTGATATCTTCTGTTTATGATGATGAACTGTCCTGATTTGTCTATAGATTTGTTTTGAATGACAGTCTTCGTCCTCTTCCCAGGGCCGGTGAGCCCTATGACGCTGCATCTTCTGCGCTAGCCTCGTCGTCGGATTCTTTCGACTCCTACAACGGCAACGACGCCTGGCGTTTTCTTTGAGAGTGGAGGGTGGCTCAGAACCGCTATTCCGAGGCAACTCGGGAAAATAGCCAGCTTGAGATCCGCCTTGGGGTCTCTCAGGCTACTCTTCATGCAGCCGAGGAGGAGGCCAGCGCCGTTCGAGCGTGACTGGCCGAGTCTGATGCCGCGGTGGCGGGTAAGACGAACTTCAGGAACGCCTCTATTCTGATTTCCACTGTCTTTATCTTGATAGTTCTTCTGTTTTCTATGATCGTCAGCCCTGATAGTGTAGTTGGAGTCCCTCCAACTGGCGGCGAACACGGTCACGGATGCTATTAACGCTTGGGGCTCCCTCATCAACGCTCGCCTTCACGACATTCCGGCCCACGTTCAGGAGATCGCCCTCCATGACTTTTGTCATGGTGCATCGGTGGCGCTGACAGCGGCGCAAGTCTAGATCGGGTGCGAGCTCCACGCCATGGAGACTAGTTTCCCAATGGGCGATGGCCCCGAGGAGCATGAGGATCTACTCGAAGAGTTTGTTGTCGTGGCCGAGACCATTGTGGACATCACATCTACTTAGGATGTGGTGAACAAGGTCTTTGATTAGTTTGTACTTAGGGCGAATTAATGAACAAAGTCTCTTGCTCTTCCATGAACGTGACTTAGTGCAATGCTCTTGTGTATGTCATGACTGTCTTTGTTTTTGTTTTTGCTCTATAGGCGATACGTATCGTATCGGCTTTCACTTCTACAAAGATTTTCATTTTTTGAACTAGAGGCGATATTTTTCTAGTACTGGCTATTAGAGCCGATGACTAAACGAATCGGCTATCAAGTGTTGATCAAATGCTAGGATAATATCCCTTCAAATATTTTTCATCGATCGCTATTGACAGGCTGTACCAGAATTTTTCAGACCAATGGTTAAACGATCGATCAATCCAGGCTAAGCATATCATTAAGCGAAACAAAACTTCCTTTAATAGATCTGTTAACTCTAAATTACACTTGTGATTCGACTTAGCGTTCACATATGTCGGCCTAAGCCTATCTCCAGGACCAATGCTTATTCTTCCTTAATCCAATGGCCGACATGAAGCCGTGACTATTTACTAAAACAAACTCTCAGAGCCGATTGCTTGGATCGGCTGTTGGCTTTTATTGCTGATTTTAATGAAGCCTCCTACCCATAACTTGCCAGAAAAGCATATGAAGTCTGCTAGCTCCCAAAAGACTAGATCAGATGTTGCGATACTTACAGACTCATCAGCGTGAACCAGTTCGACATCATCTCCATGCCATTGAATCAAACATTGATGCATGGTTGATGGCACACAACAGTTTGTATGAATCCAATCACGACCAAGGAGTAAATTGTATGACCCTTTTCCATCGATGACAAAGAATGTGGTGAGCAGAGTCTTACTTCCGATTGTCAGTTCAACGTTCATTGCCCCCTAGGTCTTAGATGCATTACCTCCAAAGTCCTTAAGCATCATGTCGGTTTTAATCAAATCTCCTGATCCCTTGCCAAGTTTACGAAAAGTGTTGTAAGGTATGAGATTGATAGGAGCACATCCGTCCATCAACATCTTGTTCATCGGCTTCCCATCAACAAAACATTTTACATATAAAGCCTTTAAGTGCCGATGCTTGACTGATTTATCAAATATTGCCTATTGTATAACTGCCCACTTGGCAACTATCTCCTCATACTCCGATTCATCAAAATCTGAGTAAACTTGTTGATCTGCTGGAGCTCTAAACTCTGATGGCAACAGAAAGGCCATTTGAATGTTAGACGATGGTTGTCTTCTATCGGCTGTTTGCTTAGCACGCCATACTTGAGATTTACCGGATGTCTAAGCCTGTTCCAACTCTCTATTCCTTAGGCGTTGCACTCCTCTCTTCTGGCTTCTTGTTAAACCTCCTAGACACCATTGGTCTTCATACCAAACACATTCTTCTTCATTACTTTCATAATCAGCCCAGTTTTGATTAGCAACTCGTTTTCTAAGCCGATCATGAATACTTCCATTTTAAAGCGCCGATCCATGTTATTATGATGATACGCATCTTAAGCATGGATAGACCGGTGGTTGGCTTGAAATTGCCTAAACTCCCAATATTAATCGCTACACTCTAGACAGTTATTTCTGGTAGGCAATTTTAAACCTTTGTTCCAGTAATGTCTGAAGAAAGGACAATTCCAATGTGATTCAGCTTGCTTTCTTTCATACCTCTCTTTTTCCCATTGACGCTGGTATTCTTGCTCTTCTAACCAATTCTGATAATCCTTTTCCTTCTGCCGCTGCTATTTATTCAACAAAATTCAAGATGTAACCCGTGGCTTTGTCGCCCCATCCTTTGACGTTTCTCTCTGCTCATATCAGCTCTTTTGCTAGTCGCGATGTCTTTTAATTTCTCTGTATTCGTCAGCCGATATTTGCATCTCGCGATCGACTGTTCCAGTTTCTCTTGACTTGGTTGATGTCAGGACCTTAGTCTTTCCTTTGAGCAGCTTAGCATCGACCATGTTTTGATCTCCTGGGAAAGGATTATCATTAACTTTCATCTTCCGAGGCGTATCAAATTTGAGCCTCCCTTGCTGAATAGCCCTCTGTATATGCTGCTGGAAACTCTGCATTCATTAGTAGAATGAGACATAGCATTGTGAAACTTGCAAAACTTCTTATTTTTTAATTGATCAAGGGGCAACATAACATGATTATCGGGCAACTTGATCTGTCCCTTCTCAAGCAAGAAATCAAAGAGCTTGTCTGATTTTATGACATCAAAGTCATAGCTCTCCTTGACTCCTCTTCCCCAAGGATTTGGCACCATTACTGTCTTTTTGCCCTAATTCCATTCAGCCGCGGCAACCTCTTCTTCTTCATCTTCATAGCTGTCATCGACTGAATATGGATTATAAGCTTCGGCCACTGTGGTACTCTTCTGGAATTGGGTATCTCTACGCATACTCTAGAATTGGCTATTGAGTGCCGCCACTCGTTGAGCCAATTGACCTAAGTTGTCAAATTCTTGTCCCAGCAGCTTTTCTTTCTATATTGGCAGCATCCCTTGAACGGCCAAAGCAGCTAGCTAATCATCAGCCAAATTTAATGAGAAGCATAAATTCCTAGTCTCTTGAAACCTCTAAAGAAACTCAGTGTCTGATTCGTTAGTTCTCTGCCTTACAGTTGTTAATTTGATAATCTTCTTTTTCTAGTCCCAGTATAAAAATATGTATGAAATTTCTTTTTTAGGTCAACCCAATTGGCAATGGAGTTGACTGGCAGTGATGAAAACCAAATGAAGGCTGGCCCTGACAGGGATAAGGAGAAGAAATGAACTTGATGGGCCTCTTCAACGGATGCTTCGTCCAACTGTGTAAGATACCGATTGACATGTTCTATTATGCTTGTGCTGTCTTGTCCAGTGAACTTAGCAAACTCTGGGAGCCTATAATTTGTAGAAAGATTGACTAAATCATACCATTCTGGATATGGGCGTTTGTACGAGAAGGTCAGCCCTTTTGGCTTCAGACCGAACTGATTCTTCATCATCTCGGTCACCTTTAGCAACAACTCGTTAGCATGTGAATTTGAATTTCTCTGCACTCGCTAACCCATCTATGGATTGAAATCCCATGTGCCTTGATACCCTGGATTCGGAATCATGTGAAGGGAGTTATAATCTATACCATAATGATACCCCTATGGAATCTCTATCTGCTGGGTCCTTTGCTGGTTTGCTGCTTGAAGTCTCTAATTGTTGACATGAGGATCTATATCTCTACGGATTCTTTAAATTGATGGTGCTATTTTTTGAGCCGACAATGGTATGTGGCCTGATGTGCCAAAATTAATCATCTGGTTCTGACCTTGCCCCATCGGCTATTACACATGCTGCATTGACGATCCAGGATTATACTGTATCTGATTCGTACTAGTACCTTGAGCTTGCTCAGATGAACTCTAAACTATCTGGACATCATCTTTAACAGCTGGTGCTGCTTCTTGATGGCTGGTACCGACTTGATTAGTCCCCTAGGTCGACGGATGTGGAATGTTATAATAAGCCGGCCCCACCTGATCAACTGGAAACCCATGAAACACCTCCTTCATGGTATTGTGGAATGTGTTCAAGAAAATTTTATTATGGTTTAATATGACATCATGAATAGATTTGTTTATAGCTTCCATGAAGAAACGCCTGTCTTCAGTATCATCTGCATCTGTCTGCCCATGCAATAGAACTCTTGGTAGTGGACAATTATATTGTCACATGTTTTGGTGTAGGACAACAAACACTTGTTCTAAAATTCTTCTATAGCTTTACTGATGACATCTTTATCTCCATCAGGTAGGTCTTCATAAGGTACCATAAGGATGTCGTTGTAATTGTAAGCCGCCATGACGATTGTGGGGTCCCACCGAGCGTGCCAGAACGTGTGTCGGCACAAAAATTCGTCTCGTGCTGGGCACACGAGCAAGCTAGAAGGATCTGCTCGATGGAGCTATAGATCCGCCTGGCTTCAACGTAGGGGTGGTCGATCTTACATACTTCTTCCGAGACGTGCTAGTCAATTTGACCCTACAATTGACAAGGAGAGAAAGTTTATCAGTAATTTAAAGCGGAACATGCCGGTGTTGCCAGACAGTTCCGAATGTGCGGCTATGAGAGCTGATGTGAAAGGAGATCGACTAAATAGCCGATTCTAGTATACTCATAATAATAAATCAGTTAAAGCTCATAAAATTATGGAAGAAAAAATCGGTTATCATTTAGGATGAATATCATTATTTAGATAAATATTAGTCAATGGCAATAGGATTTCAACAGTAATCATTTTATGCTAAGCCAATGACTGCAAGTAACCGAATCTCTTTTTACATAAAAGAAATAACTCATCATCATTTAATCATTTAATAGAGATAAATCTAACGAACATATTAGATCTCATCTATCGCTATGACCAGTGGGGTATGAGGCAGAATCATGTAGGCCGTAGAAACAATAATAGATTTGATGACCCTAACTTATTACTAGTATTAGTGGGGTATGAGGTAGAATCATGCAGGCTATAACGCAATAATAAGATCATGGGACTAACATAACCTTCAACCTACCCTTACTTCAACGGTCTCGTGGCATGAACTATATATATGAAAACACTCGATATCGGCTAAAACAGCCGATTCAGACATAGCGCACAGTTAAGGTCATGCCCTATCAGTAACAAATCTACCAAATAATGGTCCTTGCTCCACGGTGCTAACAGTGGGGTGTGAGGCAGAATCACACAGGCCGTGATAATGGGCCATGGAACGGTTTTCGTTAGCCGGTAGATCTATTCAAGACCAGGCATGCCTTAACCGCACACTATGCGTGATCAAGATTGACATAAAATAACCGATAAAACATAACTCATCGTTTAAGGTGCAGATTAGATCAGTTTAGATTAATAAGCGATAGGTTAAATAGGATATAAGGCCGATCTAGATCAATCCCTAGTCATTCAAAAAGATCCGATTCTAGAGTCGTATCTGAATCAGCTGATATCGATCCTTATGCAATTGATTCCTTGATTGGCATAATTTTGGAAGCCTTCGAATTCTCGCGTTCTCCTTCCAAACTTTGATGTAAACGACAACAGATGCAACCAAAAGTAAATCAGGAAACGATTTGCATAGATAAGACTATAGAAAAGACTAAGACGACACACCGATGTGGTTAGTCGCAAAATGCAATTCGAGGCCATCGTGGGAAGGCGTGCAATCCTTGGTTATCACACCAGCGTTGTTGTTGCCGAAAAGACGAAGCAATAGCATCATTTCTTTTCCTCCCTTGAATGGAATTAGTGGAGCAATTTCAGTAGAAGTACAGTTCTTATCTCACATGAGAATGTTGAGGGGCATGTTCAAAGACTCGAACTCGGCGGCGAATCTCCTCACCGACGCCATACAGCTGAGGTCCAGCTCTAGCACGTTGACTCTGGCTCCTGGGATCTTGGCCACGATGGCCTCCTTGGCCGCGAGCCCGGCGGAAACATTGCGGACGGCTATGATGACGTGCACGCCGCGCAGCACCATGACCCGCGCCGTCTCCAGCCCGATGCCACTGGACGCACCTGCACCGTAGTAGTTCCACAAGCTTAGCTCAGACAGTCGCACTAGCAGAGAAACGACTTTTGATCCACTTTGAAATTTGGCTTTAGTCCCGATATTTTTCGCGTCTGGGACTAGAGAAATCTTTAGTCGGTTGGTAGCTTCAACGGGACTAAAGATCCTCGCCCAACGGCCATGCGGCATGCTTTTCTTTGCGAGGGACCTTTAGTCCCGGTTAAAGCTACCAACTGGGACTAAATGTTAACTTTTACTCCCGGTTGGTTCCTTCAACCGGGAGTAAAAGTCTACTCCCGACTGGAGGCTCCGTCCGGAACTAGAAAGGGACCTTTAGTCCCGGTTGCTGTCTTCAACCGGGACTAAAGGTCCCCTCCTATGTACCCTAGCCTCCCTACCCGTCAGCCGCCCCTCACCCTCTCTCTTTGTCCCCTTCGACCCTCCCTCCCTTTCCACAGGCATCGTCCCTCTCTCTCCACCTCCCATTCATGACCCCTCTCTCTCATCGGCGTCAGGCAGCAGGGGCGATGCAGCGGTGGTCCTACGGCTCCTCAGCTCGTGTCGTCGTGTGCGCCCTCCCCAGATCCCGACGGCATGAGGTTGCGGCCTTGCTGGGCCCTCGGCTCCCGGTGGCCATGTGAGCCTCGCCCAAAGACCAGCTCCGGCCTAATCTCTCCTCTCCACCAATGACTTCTCAGATCCCGGTAGAGGCGAGAGAGCTAGTGCCAGTGCAGCTCTCGGCGACATCTGGGGAACCAAGAAGAAGCAGACTCCATGAGCTCAAGACGCGCAGGCGACTGACTCTGTCGACGAAGAACACAACAGGATCGCCACGGTATTCATTCCCTCCTTTCCTCTTCTTTGCTGGTACTTTGTGTGCTAATTCTATTTGTTGCTGCACTGAGCTGCTAGTGGATTTGGTTTTTGTCACGATTTGGCAGATTTCTGAGTGGATTCGTTATGGCGGACTAGATCTGGAGCGTTGCCTATCTGCATGGCTATGCAGCAGCAGTTCAGAAGCTGAGTGATTCATTTTGCTACTGCTGTTTGTAGGTAGTATTAGCTGTATCTAGTGTTTTAGTCATGATGTAAAAAATGGCACTTGTAGCATATTCGAAATGTTGTAGGAGTGTGTTTGAACTGTGATGGGTGTATGATACTTGGGCAACATTTTTAGATGCACTAAGCACTTGCAAGAAGAGTTGTGTAATGTTCTCTGTTTTTATATGATGTAGTTGACAATCATCAATTGAAAATAGAAAAAAAAATTTGAAAACCTTTAGTCCCGGTTGATAATGGCCCACGTGGTCAGATCGGGAGGCCTTTTTAGCCCCGGTTGTTATTATCAACCGGGGCTAAAGGTGGATCTTTTGTCCCGGGCGAGAAATCGAGACTAAAGAAAGAGCCCTTTAGTTCCGGATTCGTGCTCCCGGTTGAGAAACCGGGACTGAAGAAGTTTCCCAACCAGGAATAAAAGCTTGTTTCTGTACTAGTGGTCTCAACCGAAGGATCGGAGGAGTATTTTTCTGACGAGTGAGTAGTGACGGTGTGCGTGCCCATACGAGCCGTATGGAATACCTGTGATTATGGCGACCAGGCCGTGGCCATCGACGCCGGCGGTGACCTCCTCCGCGGTGGAGCCGCGGGAGAAGCCCGAGCGTCCTTCGCGGGAGAACAACAACCCCATCAGCCAGCAGATTTGACTGGCGATACTATGACGTGTTTGATGAGGCTGGCTGGAACGGCGTTGTGGACTTGTGGTTTATGGTGCAATGATTTGATTCTGACAACAAAGCATAGAGAAGATCTGAACACAAAGTAAGCCCTAAGCACATGCAATTGTTTTTGGAGTTGAACTTGAGCAAAGACATATTTTTAAGAGGCGTACGCGATGCACGAATTCAGTATTCCGACCATGGCCCAGCTGGATCCAGCCTTATGACTCCCCACCACCCCAACCCCCTCACCCTAACCCCAAAAAACAAACCATCGATCCCTGGTAACGTTAAGCAATCTTTTCTACTATATGCACAAGATTTGAAGTTCATCGCTTGGATGGATTTTCTCCGAACGAAGTATAATAACTAACTCCGAAGGGTCCAAGTATTTTTTGGATCGAAGTATTTTTCTCACCCGGTAGGTGGTTGAAGTCTTTTTCACCTAAAAAATTGAGATATTTGTCAATTTTTTTTAATTTACTAACATAAGTGCCCGGGCATTGCAACGGAAAAAAAAACTATCAAATGTTTATGGAGAATGAAGACATGAATAGTATATATTTATTTATGTTTTGCTCTACAATATTGATACATTGTTTTTCGGTTGCAAAGTACAAAAGTATTTAGACGTCAATATATTATAACTTTAGCTTTCACACTATGCATGTGTTGCTACAGTTAAATGTCGAGTTGCATGGTTTTCTTTGACAATCCATAAACATATGTAATTTTAATCTTTTATTAAAGTCAGCAAAGAGTAGTTGGTAACGTGTAAAAATTTGGTCTATCCGTCGATAATTATGCTGAGAGACCTTCTTGATTTTTCAATCGGCAGCTCTTGTTATGGATCATAAAGATACATTTATTTAGATCAGATTAGATAACAAAGTGGTTAAAATTGCACATTGTTTGATTAGTTGGACAAACAACTAATCAAAATTTAGTAAAAATAAGTTTTGTTTATACTTAAAATTACATCAATAGTTTAGTATTGCAAAATTTTGTTTTTAGAGGAGAGATCAATTCAAAGACTCACAATGTTATATTTTTATTTTATTTTATGAGAAAAAAATTACCGGTCAAAAACATAGAAAAAAAACACTGGTCGAAAACTACAACTGTAAAAACGGAAAACAAAAAAACAGAAATGTAAAGGGATTACCGAGAGAAACAAAACAAAAAAAAACCCGAAATAGAAAACGAAAAATTTGAAACACAGCCAATGGAAACAGAAAGCAAAGTAAATAACCGGAAACAGGAAAAGGAAAAAAATCAAAAAGACAAACGATGGAAAGGAATTGGAGACGGAAAACAGAAATTTCATTTGTTCTGTTCCTTTATTTATGTTCTTCCACACGTATTTTACTTATTTTCACACTTCTCCATGGATTTCCTTTTTTTTTTTAAAAACTTCTGCACGGAAGCCTTATTCACCGCACGCAACTAAACGCCGCAGTGCCTGGGCGAGTCCGCGGTCTGCGGTCCGCCACGCCCGCCGCCGGCGACTCCCCAGGAACAGCCGCGCCCGCCCTGCCGAACTCCGGTCCCTCGGAGTCTGCCGAGCCGCGTCGCTCAGAGCTCACCGTGCCGCCATCTTCAGAGCTGCGTCTCCACGCCGCCGTCCTTAGAGCCTCGGAGTCTGCCGAGCCACATCCCTCGGAGCTGGCCGCGCCGCAATCTTCAAAGCTGCCTCTCCATGCCGCCGTCCTTAAAGCTTGCCGCTTCGTGCCGCCGTCCTCGGAGGTCGCCACGTCGCCGTCGGAGCTCACCGCGGCGTCCTCCCGCTCCGCCCGTCCACCGGCCTTGCTCGCCTCGGCGGCAAACTGGACTACGGCCGAGCCATGGCCTACGCGAGCTTCCGGGGGCAATGTAAACCTACTATTTTTTAGCTTCTTCACTCTTTCACGCTTGTCTCAGCGGAAAAACCGGTGCTTCAGCACTGAAGCGCAGCGGAGGTGCCCGTTTGGTACGTCCACACGCGAAGCTGCACGCTCGTCTACAAAATCGAGTTTCCGATGGTGAGACCCAAATCCGATTCCGTAGGAAAGCGTCGTCGAGATCAATCGCAAGTTCATCTTGATTTCCATCCCTTTCTCTCTTTTTGCTTTGGTTTGACCTGATTTATTAATTGTCTAATATTTCTTCGTATTCTCGTCGATTTGGATTCCTATTCTTACTTTTTACCCCATCAAGAAGCACAGTATTTCAGATCGAACGAGAGAAGGGTTGATACGTACAGGGACGGAAAAAATATCTTTACGTGTTGCGTTGTACTTGGACTCTGCAGATCGAACGAGAGAGGGGTTGATACATACAGGGACGGAAAAAAATTACACGTTGTGTTGTACTTGGACTCCGACTCTGCTGCCAGTTCAAGCATGATGAGACTCACAATTAGTCAACACAGACCATACCAAAAAAAAATAAGCAGAAATTTTGTCTCTTTAGTATTATGTAATTATAGATATAGATATAGATTTGAATTAAGTTTCTGTCGGTGTTTTGAACAGCCGACTAGTAAATTTATATATTGCGCGTCTGACCCGTCTGACCCGGATGGTGTGTTAAGAGGACACAAGAATTATACTGGTTCAGGCCGAATGTCCCAACGTTCAGTTTCGGTCTGCTCGTGTTACCATCACTGAATTGTAGTAGGGGTTATAAACAGACGAGAGAGGGAGGAGCTCCCAAGTCTCTGTGGTTCAATTGCTCAATGCTTCTACTGTTCGATCTATCGGTCGATCGATCTCCCTCCCTGAATGGTGTCCTGTCTTCCCTTTTATAGACCAATGAAAAAGAACAGGATACCAGAGACCGAGAGAAGGGAAGAGGGAAAAAGAAAGAGAAATAAGGCTTCGGGAGTGCGTCATCCTCCTCTTCGCGTGGGTCCTGCTGACCCTATAGATCGTGGTGGCAGCGGCCTCGCACCGGGGTCCTGTTGGCCGCTGCAGCATACGTGCGGGCGTCGTGCGCCATTCTTGTCTTCCATCCCATCCGAGTAGACGGAATGGTCAAAGGGTCCCCTGACAGAGGCCATACGGGGGCTATTGGTATAGTGCCAGTCAACTGACACCGGTCGACTGACGTTGGACGGTGGTCAGGCAGGGAGTTGGTAGCACAGTGCTAGCCTGTTGACGCGGTGGGCGACGTGAGTCTCCCAGCATAGCCTGAAGCGATCGCTAGTCACATCAGGACACGCCCGAGACGTGCTCCCAGGCGTGTCCCTCCATGCCGTAGTGGTTGAAGCGGTTCGGGTCCCACCCTGGGGCCACTGTTTTTGTCCGGTAGCAAATCCGACTCCCAGAAAACGGGTGAGGCGGAAATCTCGCCCTGGGGGCCGGGCGAGACGAAATCCGACCCTTGGGGGTCGGACGAGGCGGAGCCCTCCCCGTGGGACCAGACAAGTTGGAGCCCGCGCCCCAGGGTCGGAGGAGTCGAAGCCCATGCCTTGGGGTCAGACGAGGCGGAAACCTCATCCTTGGAGTCGGACGAGGCGTGGCCCGACCCCTGGGGGTCGGACGAGGCCGCAGTTGCGTCCTTAACCATCGGATGAGCTGACATGATGCTCATTGATCCTTTGGCTCGGATACCCGGGTATAGATATCCGACAGTAGCCCCGAGCCTTTGGAGGAGTGAGACACTACTGCAAAGTTTTTTTGCGATTTGTTGCTCCTGTGGCCGTTGTGCCGTGGAGGCGGGTCGTTATTGGAACTTCGGCGTCTTCCCCTTTGGTTTGTTGTACCGCATAGGGTAACAAAGTAGGATTTAGGCACCTAGCCTCCATGTGGAGGACTGGTAATGGCCGTGGAGATGCGCAAAGTTTCTACGGGCGCCCAGCCTCCGTGGGGAGGACTGGCAAAGGCCGCGAAGGCGCGCCTGTGGGATATTGGCACCCAGCCCATGAGGAAGGGACTAGCGAAGGCCGTGGAGGTGCACCGTGCAGACATAGGCGCCCAGCCCCTGAGGAGGAGACTTGTTGGTAATCCGTTTTCCACCGGGTGCACGCGAGCACACCCATTGCGTGTAGCCCCCGAGCCTGCGGCCGACCGTGGAGTCGGTCGGAGGCTAAGGACCTTGGTACTCTTTTTTGGGGTTGTGGACTCTTGTGTCCCTTCTGGTCGGGGTGTTCGCCCATGTCCGTTCTGACCGTAACCTATGCGGTCGGCTGGACTTTTGAGTCCAGGTCGGGTGGCTCGAGCCCCCGAGCCTCTAGGGGCCGGTCGGAGTCGGTCGCCTGGTTTCTTGCATCACTCCGTTAGTGGTTTTCACAACCGGAGGTGACTCGTCATTTGTCTGCGACCGCGTGTTCAGTCTCTTTGCTATGCCGAGCCCCCGAGCCCCCGCACGTATCTGGGATCCGATCGAGGGGTCGGTTTGTCTTGTGATCGTCATCCCTCATGTGTCCATTTGCTAGAACAGAGGGGCTGAGTTGTGCCATGCTTTCCTCGCTGGATGGAGCACGGTGTTCAGTGAGTTATTAATGGGCTTGTTCGATTGGAGCCCTGGCATCCCCTTTGCGGGGGCTCGGTTCAAGATCAGCTAGTGACTGACTCCAGATTCTTGGTGGCCGGTCCATATAGTTCTCGGATCTGTTCGACCGGTCCGAGGACTCGATGCCTTTCTTCGAGGAAAAACCATGAACCTTGCATCATCCAAGACTCGAAACAAGGGTCAGGACGCCCATGGCACTTTGCGCGCTTTGGGTATTGGCCGCTAGCAGGCCCGTCCTTAACCTCCCCTCACTCTAGGGTGCCCTGGAGCGGCCGTGAACCCACTGTTGGGCCAGCTTCGAACTCTTGGGCGTTAATAGGCCATGGGAGCGTTTTCAACTCCATATCCCATTTACCTGCCGGGGGCCGTAGCCTTTGAAGGTGAACAATCGCTCGACGGATCCTTCTCGAGGAAGATTTGGATAGGCATACACTCATCTCTTGAGGCAGCGATGCGACTGATGCAGCATGGAATAGTGAGGGCACGACCCCCGAAGGAAGTGGATCTAGCGAAGCATGGGGTGCGTTAATTTAGGCAGATGGTTCACCCCTCGCCCGTTCTACCCTTACCTTATAAACAGAGCCGTTTCTCCCTAGCCTCCGTACGCGCAGCCGCATCCTTGCCCCTCCAGTCTTTCTGCCTTTCACTCACCTGTTTCTGCTCCGCCACCGGTGAAGTTCTCGTTCTCCAGCCCTATGCCACCACCGGATCTTCTAGTTCGCCATCCCCGTTCCTCGATGGAGCCGTGGCTTTGCTTCGATGTTTTCCATGCGCACATGGAGGGTCTAGTTAAGAAGGGCCTTCTGCGCGCAAGGACCACGGCGATGGAGTGGATCATACCTGGTGGTGAGGATGCACCGTCGCTGCTCGATGGCTACGTCATCTCCTTCATCCCCTTTCACGAGTGTGGGTTCACGACTCCTGCCCACCGATTCCTCCGAGGGCTGCTGCACTACTACGGGCTTGAGCTACAGCATGTGAATCCCAATGGAATTCATCACATCTCGGCCTTCGTCGCGCTGTGCGAGGGGTATCTAGGGATCAATCCCCACTTCAAGCTATGGAAGTACTTCTTCGCCGTCGAGCTGCAGAAGAAGGAGAGGATGAAGCCAGACCTGGCGGTGCTGATGGGATATGCGAGCATCCATCTTCTAGGCAACCGGTCGTCGAATTACATGTCCATCTCGTTGTTGAAGTCCAACAAGGGGTGGCATAAGCTCTGGTTCTACCTGAGGAACGACGCCGCCGCCCCTTTGCCCATCTTCTTTGGTCGCCTGATTGAAGAGGCACCGGACGCGTGGAGGTACGGGCCCATTGTGAAGGAGCAGAAGAGGCTCGGTGACCTTCTCAAAGCCATCGTGACTCTAAAGGGCCACAGTCTTCGTAGGACCGGTGTGGTCGGAGCATACCACGTTAGTGGGCTGGCGCCGCTGATGGTGCACGCTCTTCTGATGTACAAGATGATGCTGGATGGAGTGCTCGATGGTCGCCGATGAGCCCCTCAGCATTGGTGAAATGGCACAATGCTTCAAGGAGGTGATGGAGTGCTCGATGGATCCATCGGTGGATCTCACCCCTATGTACTCGGTCCTAGGGCATCCCGCGATGCGGCTAGATGTGGGTTTCATTGAACTGGTAAGCCTTCTTCGAGCTTCTTTCCTTGGCCGACCCTCCTTTGTTCTTAGATTCTAAGCGCCGGGATTTGTAGCCCGGCCTCTTTGCCCGTGAGTCTGACCTACCACTGCTAGAGGATGCGGCTAGGAGGGCGGTGAACCACGCCACGACTGAGGCGGCGAAGGCGAAAAAGGAGCGGAAGAAGGCGAAGAAGGAGCGAGCGAAGCTACAGCGTCGAAAGCGCCGGCAAGGCTCGGAGGAGAGCAACGATGATGAGGAGGAGGAAGAGGAGGAGGATGAGTTTGACCCCAACATCCCATGGGGTGCGCTTGCGTGTGAGGATGAGCAGGCCGACGCGGGGCAGGCCAACATGACCCTGATTCTGCAGCATGCCCCGGCGCAAACCGAAGAGGATGCGCCTCCAAGATCGGTGGGGGAGGACATGCCCCCGAGGTCGGAGGAGCAAGTTTGCCCCGCTCCAACCGACCCAACTAGGGCATCAAAGCGCCAATTGCCGATGTGGCGGAGTCGGAGTCGAGCGACCAGCCCCCGAAACGTTCTCGGATAATGGCGTTGAGGTGAGTTAACGACTTCTTTGCCCTTTCATTGTGTTCTCGGATTTCATAGTGTGATGTTGGTGCTTTTAGCAGGACTGGCCCCAACAACCTCCTAGAGTTGGCGCCGTAGAAGATCCTGGTGCGTCGGCCAATCCCCTAGGAGCCGACTGGTGCGGTGCCGGGGGCGAGCCGTGATGGTGCCGAGGCGGACACGGCGCCGCCTGAGGAAGTGGGGGAGGTGGAGGCGTCGATTGTGCTAGAGGAGGCACTCGTGGAATCGGTGCCCACATCGGTCTACGTGCTCGAGGTGGGGCAGACGAGAGGAGGCATGACCGAGGCGTCCCTTGTGGATGCGGCGGTGGCTCGAACTTCAGAGCCTGAGCTGCCAGCCTCTTCTACCATCAGAGGGTCCACTCCTAAGGGAGCACCAGTGATGGAGGAGGTACCGTCGGCTCCCATCGGGCCCACGCTGACGGTTGCGACGGCCAACCCCTCGGTTGGGGCTAGGCCCTTCAGGTTCCTTGTCCGATCGGGCGACGATCCGCTCACGTGGGGAAGAAATTGGCTCCATTGGGCCAGGCGGCTGGACCCGAGCGACTTGGTGTTGACTCTCGACGACCCGACGGAGGTGAAGGACTGGACGAGCGTGTGCTCGGGACTAGAGTCCGCAAGTTTGCTCTCTAACTGATGTGTTGGGGGTGTTGAAGGATGACGTCGCCCCGGCCGGCCAGGTTTGTTGTGTCTTCATGTTTTCTACTTTCGAGCCCTGTTTATATAATTCTAACCTGATTTTTCCGCAGTCCCTTGTGATGCACAACCGAGAGAAGTCCCTATTCCTCCATCATGAGGGGGAGGTCTGGGGGCTTGCTGCCAAAGTGCCACGGCTGTAGGAGGAGGTGGCGAGCCTCTAGATCAAGGAACGGAAGCCCGTCAACACGCTGACGAGGCTGAGGACAAGCACAAGGCTTTGGTCGCCAAGACCGGGGAAGATGCCGCGGAGCTTGGATGACTCCACTCGGCACTCAACCTTGCCTGTCAAGAGAGCGTCGACGCTCGGCGCGCTCGAAAACGAGCAGAAGTTGAAGGAAGAAGCTGAGGGTTTGGCTGCCGCCTTGCCCGGGGATTGTTGATGTTTCACCACCGATAGCCTACCACGGGGGTACCCGAGGCAGTTTGTTCGGGCTTCAGCGTATGCAGAACTCGACGGTGAACGTAAGAGACAGTCGATTTATCCTGGTTCGGACGCTTGATCATGATCGAGTAATAGCCCTACGTCCAGTCGGCGTTAGCCCTTGTGTTGGATTGATTGTAATCTATTCTCGTGTGTCAATTATCACCTACCTAACTAAGGAGCCCTGCCCTCCTTTATATAGTCAGGAGGCCAGAATCCTAGTCGGTTTACAATGTAGAGTCCTAGTAGGATTGCAGTGTAGTATTACTACTAGAATTACATGGGAGGAATCCTAATCAATCTAGACCTCCTCTCTTCCTTGCGGGGTATCCCATGGGTCCCGCATCGACAAGCCCCCGAGCACTTCATGGTTGAGTTCTGGAAGCCTCGTCTTTTTCCTTCAGGTCTTGCCGAGTAGAAACAAGCGTTGTCCGAGTGCTTTCTTGAGTGAAACCATGTAGCGCTTCCTGGGATCTTCGAGTGGTGTGTGCTTTTTGAAGAAAAAAGCACACGCAACTGGGTGTAGCCCCTGAGCCTCTTGCTATTTGGAACAAGGAGCTAGAGGGTCTTGTCTTGAAGTTGCTCTGATTCTTCGTCGAAGGTCTCCCGAGCATACACCCGGGTTCTTTTTCAAAAAGAACTCGGATATAGCTTGGTACGGGTTCTTTTTGTTGTGAGGTATTGAAGTGGTCTGTCTTGAAGAAGTCTTCTTGGTGACCTGCGCTTTTTCGAGGAAAAAAGTGCACTCACTGAGTGTAGCCCCCGAGCCTCTTGCTATTTGGAACAAAAAAGCTGGAGGGTCTTGAATCTTATGTTGTTTGAAAACTCTTGTCTTGAAGAAGTCTTCTGAGTGATATGAGCTTTTTTGAAGAAAAGTGCACTCACTGAGTGTAGCCCCCAAGCCTCTTGCTATTTGGAACAAAGAGCTGGAGGGTCTTGAATTTGAGTTGTTCAAAGAACTGAAAGCCTTTCCTGTTGCAGGCCCCGAGCATATTTCTGGGTTATTTTATTCAAAAAGAACTCGGATCCAGGATGTTGGCATATTTTCTGGTAGTCTGCTGTTGTCAGATGTAGTTGTGTGGTGGTGGTTGAGTGTTAATGTTATTTGTTCATGGGTTGTACAGTGTTGGTATATTCTTCCGAATATGCTCGTTGTTGAGTACTGTTCCTTCACGCCTGAGTCCTCTTTCATTGAATTCTGTCTTACTGTGTCCTTTGTTAGGTTTGTTCCATTGGTGCTCTCGGTCCATGTGCACCGCTTCTTTGGTCTATAAATACCCTCCTTGTGTGCTGTTTTGATTCATCGAGCATTTTGTTGCGTGGTCTAAAATCTCCGTAGTCATGAATATGATAGTTTATGAAGTAGAGCAGCCCCCGGGCGTATTTTATAGTTGTTGTACATCTTGTCGTAGCTGGAGGAAGTCTTGTGATAGGGATTAGAGGTAGACTAATCCCACAGCGGTATTGTCCCGGGAATTACGTGGTAGTAGTTGGAGGAAGTCTTGTGATGTGGGATACATTCCTTCATCCAGCAGTTCTGGGTTGATCTTCCTCGCCTGCTCTGTGACTGTTCGGTGCAGATCAACACCATATCTGATATCACATCGGACTTTGGTAGACAAATGCCTGCATGCTTCTCTTGGTCCACGTTTTCCCACCATGCTGCTGGTCTCCACCTTGGATGTGCTGCGTTCTTCCTTTGAGGAAAACAGTGTAGCCGGGTGCGGTTTGTTCTACCGAGTAGCAATTTGGAACACATAGTCGTTCCAGAGCCTAGTTGTGTCCGGGTTCCTTTTTGCTACCTTGCTTGTCATAGTACCGAGTTCGTTGGGTCTTGTAAGATGTGTAATCTTATATTATTTTTTTTTGAACCATTTGTAATGGAAAGAATCTTGTCCTCTGAGTTGTCATTCTTTATTCTGTTGATGTACTGGTTGTTTATGAGATTCTCGAGTTCTTTCTATAAGTACCGGGTTCTTGTGTTCCTTGCGAGGTAACTCTTCGTTGCTTCATGGTTGATGAGTTCTTTTTGTAGAAATATGATAACTCTGCCGGGGTGCTGGATGGATAAGTCCGAAATCTGCCCGTTGAACTGTACCGTTGTGTAGATTTGTGCCGCCCATCATTTCAGCTTTATCAGTTGTGGTGAGAAATGGATCGTTGCATTCTCATGCCGTGTTTAAATGGGCCTGGTGGGTCGTGTTTTTACTGCTGTAAAATCTATTTAAAGGCCTTTCTTCTTCTTTTTCTTCGCTGCCCTGCTTTTGCCTTGAAACCCTAGTCTTCAAAACTCCGCCGCCGCCCTTGTCGCCATTATCTGAGCGCCGCCGTCTGAACATCATCATTCCTTAGTGCTTTATTGCTTCTACTAGTATATGGGTAGGAAGAAATCAGCTAGCAAGTCCCAGGCAACCTTTGTAGACGAGGAGGCATCACTTTCTGTGATTGAAAATCAAGAATTCATGGCCATGAGGGCTTCTCAGAAGATCTGGCCGGTTCCGACTACGACCGAGGATTAGTTGTGCGAGCTTGTCAGCGATGGTCTGATCCAGAGTAAGGACATTGCCGATTGGAAAGCTCCGGGTGAGCATCGGGTCCCAACTCCAGGTCCTAGTGAGATTGTTCTTTTTGTCTCCTTTATCCATGCTGGATTCTGCCTTCCTGCTTCTGCTTTTCTTCATCGATTTCTCGGTTATTTTGGGATTACCTTGAACCATCTTGCTCCCAATGCTGTCCTTTATCTTTCTGTTTTTGTTCATCTTTGTGAAACTTTCCTTAGAATTCCTCCTTCTCTTTCTCTCTTCCGTTACTTCTTCCATCTGAAGCCCCAACCCCGCCGCGATGATACCCATGTTCTTGGTGGCTGCGGGATTCAGTTTCGCCAAGGTCTTAAGAGTAAATTCTTTGATTATGACTTGGTTGATTCTGTGAGGGATTAGCGTGTAGACTGGTTTTATACCGCCAATATGATTCCTCCTCTTGCTGTTCATTCTGGGTCTGGTCCTGTGGTTAATGACCGATGGGAAAAGAATCCCCTGACGACGGCTGAGCTTCAGGCGATCAAGCCATTTCTTGAGAGGATATGTACTCTGAAACAACAAGGCTTGACCGGCTTCGGGATTATTTCTAGTTTTCTTCGTCGTCGCGTTCAACCTTTAAAGGAGCGAGAAAATTATGGCTTTGAGTACTCTAGGGCGGAGGACCCTTCTCGTATGGTCCCTGCCCTTGAGTTGACTGATGAGGCGGTGCTCGAGCGCCTTCAGAAGATGTTGAAAGGAGTAAGCATTGTTCTGCGTGCTGTCCTTGAGTATTGTGCTAACAACCCACCTCCTTCTGTAAGTTGTTTTTTCTTGTACGGATACTTTTTGTATTTCTTTTGCTGTATCCATTTTTTGCTTAATCTTCCTTGTCTTGTTGTTTTACTCTTTTATAGGAATTGGGGCGTAACTTTGTTGATCCGGTTCCCCTCAATGATTGCCCTGCCAATGTGGATACTGGGGATAGTCTTGCTGGGGCGTCCTTAACTAGTAAGTTTGAAACCACCACGATGTTTCCTGGTATTTCTTCCACAATCCTTGATGTATATGTAGAGTATGTTCCTCGTCCAATTCCTCGAGCTCCTCGTTGTGTCGAAAAGAGGGGGCGAGCGGATTGTTCTTCTTCTGGTTTGTCTGCTGCCAAGAAAGCTTGCCAGTCGAGTACTCGTCCAGGTACTCAAGTTATAGGTCACATGCTCCTAGGTGAGCATATTAATACGCTTTGTCCTTTTGTTGTTTGTTTTTGTATTTAACCGAGTACTTTTGTCCTTTTTCAGCTGGCGCTGATGTTGCCTTGGTTGAGGATGAAGAAGAAGAATAGGATGATGATGCGGCCCTTGTCACGCATCGGTGAGTTGTTTTCTTGTTTTCCTGTTGTTGAACACCTCTTTTTGTTTTGACTTTGGTCTTGTTCTCTTGTAGTAAGCGGTCGACGGGTTCGAGTTCTTCTAGGGCTCCGGTACCGACCACGCCACTCCTGTCGCAGGGTGGTGGTGATATCTTTGCTGCGATAGTTCCTCCTCTGAGATCTTCTATTCGTCTTGGGGATTTTATGAAGAAGAAGATAGCTAAGTGAGTGAACCCTGGCTTTGTTTTTTCGCTTATTTTTTTCCTTTTTTCTTGATTCATATTCTTATCGTCGAGTTTCGTTATCATCTTGCAGACCCTCGCCTTCTCTTACTCCTCCGCCGCCCTCTTGTCAGTCCTCTGGTGCGCCCCCGCGTACTGAGTCAAAGGACTCGGAAAGTACGGTCTGTGAGGGAGACAGGGCCCCCTAGTGATCATGCTGCTTCGGATCTGCTGACTCCGGGGGCGACCGTGGCCGTGGGGGTGGATCCATATGAGGAGGTAGCTGGGGCTTCCTAGGATACGGCCCTAGTTTTGCCTTCTTTGCCTCAGTCGGCTTCTCCCTTTGCTCCTGTTGGTTCTGGTGGTTAGCATTTGGATGATGTGTTGCAACAATTCGATGCCACTCATCGGTTGTCAGAGCTGACTGCTGCATGGGGATCCTTTGCATCCTTTGTGACTTCTTTTGGGGAAAAACTTGAGGTATGTTTTTCTGAAGTTCTTTCTTTAGATGTTCATCTTTCTTCTGTCCTTATGTCTTGTTTTTCTCTCTCTCTTTTTGCTCAGTCTTTTTCTCATGATCATACCGGCTTCTTTTTCTCGTCTGAAACCGAGAAAAAGTTGTCTTCCGAGGTCAGTGCCCTAAAAGAAGAGCTTGACCTTTGTCAGGCCGAGTTGGAGACCGAGCATCAAACGCACCAGAAGGAGGAATAGGCTCCCCGTGCCCGGGTGGTTGAGGCAGAAGAGCAGAGGGATGCAGCTGCCTAGGAGGCCTTAAAGAATGTGGAGGCCATGAAGAAAGAGTGCAATGGTATTGCGGGTTCTTTTTTGTTTCCTTTTGTATTCAAATTTCTCTTTCTGCTGACTTGTTTTTTGATGCTTGGTCTAGATCTCCGAGTTGAAAAGCAGAAGCTCACGGAGGGTATCGAGGAGATGAAGACACTTGTTCGCAATAATCACAATGAAATTTGAGGAGGTAATTACTCGTGCTGAAGAAGAACTCACGCTTGCTAAGTTGATTAGGCGTGGAGCTGACAGAGATCTTGTGCAGGCCCAAAAAACTATTGAAGTCTTGACTGGCAAGTTGACGATGGCTACTGAGAACTGGAAAGCTTTGTGGAAATCATTTCGGTCAGTAGCCGACCTTCTCCGGACTCCAACAGATGGTGGTCAATCTTGGGCCTAGTTTATTCCCAAAGTTCTGACCCGTTTCCAGGAGTTCATGAAGAGGTGCGCCCAACTATGTACCAGGAACATTCCTGCCCAGGTCCGGGTTCTTGCTTTGGAGGTCCCTTTGTCCAAGATTGCAGAGGAAGCCAAGAGTCAAGAATATCTGGATGCCGTTGAAAAGGTGGAGCCTGAGGTCAAAGATTTAGCCAGGAGGATTGTGGATAATCTTGATATTGATATTTCTTCTCCTGATGACGATGCTTGATGTAATTGACCTTTGTACTCCATCCCCTGTAATAGGATATTATACTTCTTTTTGAATGAAGATCCTTTATTTCTTGTCTTCGTCTTCTTTGCCTGGAAGTCTTCGCCTTGTCTATGAGTTGTCCAAGTGATCAGAATTTTTTCTGAGTAGTCATTTGTTGGTCGTGGTGCGTATCCATAGTTTATGATGGTCGTGTTGTTTCATCTGTTGTAAGGTCGCTCCTTGATAGGTCAAGCGTTTGTATGGCTTTTATCTGCGTTGTGAAATCAACCCGGTATATGTAGATCGTTGTCTTGACAGATATTCTTGATTTGTCAAGTGCTTGTCTAGCTTTCGTCTGCGCCATGTAAACATCTCGGGGTAAGTAGATCTTTGTCTTGACAACCTTTTTGTTCTTGTCAGTATTGAAAAAACTTAGGACCAACGATCTCAAGTAGCTTCAGCTTCTTCTTTTTAGCTTTTTGGCTTCACTGGAGATGTGACCAGCATCTGGCTCTTTCCCTGGTTGTAAAAACATCTTAGGATCGGTTCGGGTGTTAGCTTATCAACTACCCTCATCGGCGGGCTCAAGCATCTTTTTAGCTCTTTTGCTTTCGGCCGGTATGCTCAGGCATAATTTCAGCTATTTTGCTTTTTTGGTTCGGGTGTTAGCTTATTAGCTACCCTCATCGGTGGGCTCAAGCATCTTTTTAGCTCTTTTGCTCTCTGGGTATGCTCGGGCATAATTTGACCATTTTGCTTTTTGTTTGGTGTTAGCTTATTAGCTACCTTTATCGGTGGGCTCAAGCATCTTTTGACTCTTTTGCTCTCCCACCGATATGCTCGAAGCATAATTTCAGCCATTTTGCTTTTTGGTTGGTGTTAGCTTATTAGCTACCCTCATCGGCGGGCTCAAGCATCTTTTCAGCTCTTTTGCTCTTGGTCGGTATGCTTAGGCATAATTTCAGCCATTTTGCTTTTTGTTTCGGGTGTTAGCTTGTTAGCTACCCTCATCGGCGGGCTCAAGCATCTTTTTAGCTCTTTTGCTCTCGGCCGGTATGCTCAGGCATAATTTCAGCTATTTTGCTTTTTTGGTTCGGGTGTTAGCTTATTGGCTACCCTTATCGGCGGGCTCAAGCATCTTTTCAGCTCTTTTGCTCTTGGCCGGTATGCTCAGTGAAGACAACTCGGGGAAAGCCATAATAAGATATATGTTGTGTAGAAAAACCATCTTTATTGATCATGAACGTTGATAAGTCATAATAATACATATGTTGTCGATGAACACTATCTATATTGATCATGAATGTTGATCCCTTGTGGCTTGTATATATATTCTTCCTTAAGTTGTTTTCATGCGTAGAATCTTCTTAGTTGGCTGATGTGCCATGTATTGCTGACTTCTTTTCCATCCTCGGTTGTCAACTTGTATGTGCCTGGTCCGGTGACTTTTGTGACAATAAAAGGACCTTCCCATGGACTTAGTAGTTTATGGCGTCCGTCAGCTTTTTGTATTCTTCTTAGTACTAGGTCTCCGACTTGGAGTGATCGAGGCTGGGTACTCTTGTTGTAGTGGCATCTTAAACCTTGTAGGTATCTGGCTGATTGAAGGGTAGCGTTTACTCTGACTTCTTTTGAACTGTCGAGTTCTAATCTTCTGGTGTATTCTGCTTCTCCTTCCTCATACTGTTCTATCCTTGGTGACGTCTAGATCAAGTCAGCAGGTAGTACGGCTTCTGACCCGTAAACTAGGAAGAAGGGTGAGTATCCGGTGGCTCTGCTTATTTGAGCTCGTAGCCCCCATACTACTTTGGGCAGTTCTTCAATCCATTTGGATCCATAGTCTACTAGTTCTTCATACAATCTTGGCTTTAATCCGGCTAGTATGAGTCCATTAGCCCTTTCTACCTGTCCATTGGCTTCTGGATGTGCGACTGATGTGTAATCTATGCTGAAGCCGCAATCCTGCGCCCAACTTTTGAATTCTATAGCTGTGAAGGGAGAACCCAAATTTGTGATTATTCGATTGGGCATGCTGAATCGGTGCATAATGTCTTGGATGAACTCGACTGCTTTGGTTGTGCTGTATTTTGCAAGTGGTTTGTATTCAATCCACTTGGTGAACTTGTCAATTGCTACAAATATGTACTCGAAACCGCCCTTTGCTTTTTTGAGAGGTCCTACTTGATCCAGCCCCTAGTAGGAAAAAGGCCAAGCGGGTGGGATGCAGATGAGATTGTGGGCTGGTACATGAGCTTGTCTTGCGAACATTTGACAACTTTTGCATTTTCTGACTAGTTCTTCTGCATCTTTCAAAGCTATTGGCCAGTAGAAACCGATGTGGAATGCTTTGCCGACTAGTGTTCTTGAAGCGGCATGATTTCCACAGCAACCTGAGTGTATTTCATCTAAGATCTCTTTGCCTTTTTCAAACGAGACACATTTTAGGAGTACTCCTGATGATGTGGCTCTTCTGTACAGCTTGTCCCCTACTAGGACGTAGTTCTTGCTTCTGCAAACAACTATGGTAGCCTCCTCTTTATCTGCTGGCAACTTATTCTCTTTGATATAATCAATAAAAACCTGGGTCCATGAGGTGTTGATTACCAAAATCTAGGTGCCTTTAGCTGGGAGTTCAGGGGTTATCTCTCTGGGTTGTTTGATAGAGGGAGCTGATAACTCCTCTATGAATACGTCGGGTGGGACCTTCGCCCTGTCCGATCCGAGCTTTGCTAGGACGTCTGCTGTGATATTAGAATCGCGCAAGACATGTAGAATTTCCAATCCTTGAAAATGTTTTTCGAGTTTTCGTATTTCTGCACAGTAAGCGCCCATGTTTTCTTTGGTGCAGTCCCAATCTTTGTTTACTTGGTTGATGACTACTGCTGAATCGCCGTATACTAGTAATCGCTTGATTCCAAGGGTAATTGCCACTCGGAGTCCGTGGATGAGGGCTTCGTATTCTGCTTCATTGTTTGTAGCTTGCCATAATATCTGAAGAACATACTTGAGTTGTTTTCCGTCTGGAGAAATGAGAAGAACGCCTGCACCGGCTCCGCCTAGCTTGAGTGACCCATCAAAGTATATCTTCCAATGGTCAAGGTTGGTATTTGACATAGGTTGTTGAATTTCAGTCCACTCGGCAACAAAATCGGCAAGGGCTTGAGATTTAATTGCCTTCTGTGGGGTGAAATCGATATTGAGAGCACCAAGTTCAAGTACCCATTTAGATATGCGCCCTGTTGCGTCTCTATTGTGTAGGATGTCTCCGAGTGGGAAATCTGTCACCACGGTAATCTTGTGGCTTTCAAAATAATGGCGAAGCTTGCATGAAGTTATCAAGAGGGTGTAGAGTAGTTTTTGCATATGCGGGTACCGGATTTTTGATTCTGACAGTACTTCACTGATGTAGTATACGGGGTGTTGTACTTTATATACGCGCCCTTCTTCTTCTCTTTCTACGACTATCGCTGTGCTGATCACAGTAGAAGTTGCTGCAATGTATAGCATCAAGTCTTCATATTTCTTTGGAGGTGTGAGGACGGGCGAGGAGGTGAGGTATGCCTTAAGTCTTTTGAAAACTTCGTCGGCTTCTTCTGTCCACTCGAACTTGTCTGTCTTCTTTAGTAGTTTAAAGAAAGGTAACCCTTTTTTGCCGAGTCTTGATATGAAATGATTGAGTGCCGCCATGCAGCCTGTTAGTTTCTGCACATCTTTGATATTTCAGGGAGGGCCCATCTCTGTTATGGATTGAATTTGCTTGGCGTTGGCTTCGATTCCACGATGACTGACCAAGAATCCGAGTAGTTGTCCTGAAGGAACTCCGAATACACACTTGTTTGGGTTCAATTTCCATCTCCACCTTTTTAGGTTTTTGAAGGTTTGCTTCAAGTCTTCAATTAGTGTGTCCGGGTTCTTTGTTTTTACTACTATGTCATCCACGTATGCTTTCACGTTTTCGCCAATCTATTCTCCAAGGCACGTTTGGATAGCTCTTTGGTAAGTGGCACCAGCATTCTTGAGTCCAAACGACATGGTCTTGTAGCAGTAGGCGCCGAACGGAGTTATGAAAGAGTCTTGCTCTGGTCTTATTCCTTTAATGCAATCTGGTGATATCCTAAATAGCAATCAAGAAAGGATAATAGGGCAGATCCTGCTGTTGAATCAACTATCTGATCAATGCGTGGTAGCCCAAATGGATCTTTCGGGCAGTGTTTGTTGAGATCTGTGTAGTCGACGCACATGCGCCACTCGTCTGTATTCTTTTTTTGTACTAGAACTGGGTTTGATTGCCAATCTGGATGAAGGATTTCTTTGATGAATCTAGCTGCCATCAGCTTTGTGATTTCTTTTCTAATTGCTGCCTTCTTGTCGGGTGTGAATCGTTGTAGCCGTTGCTTCACAGGCTTAGAGCCTTCGTTGATATCGATTCTGTGCTCAGCCAACTCTCTTGGGACACCTGATGTAACACCTGGGCTCAGGGCTTAATAGGATTAATAGGATACTCGTACCAATAAGTTGCAATTTCTTTTCCGGAAGCCTATCTGCAAATAACTCCAAGGTTAAGCGTGTTTGGCCTGGAGCGATGGGTGACCGACCGGGAAGTCCTTCCTGGGTGCGCACGAGTGAGGACAAAGTGCGCAGAAAAGACCTGTGTTGGTCTGTGAGGGCAGTCTATATCCTAGAGAAGCTGCCAGATGTAAGCGGGCCCGGCCTCGGAGAGGCGAGACGTTACAGAATGGCTGTAACACCCCTGGTGTTTAGCCTTTACATTTGCACTGCATTTCATGAACATGAGCATCATGCATCCCTTCGTGAACTTATAGCACATGAAACATAATTTCAAAACATTGCAACGTGTTGTATATTTCATGTGTGTTGTTCTTTTATGAAATGTAAAGTGTGCAACACTTAAGTGCAACATGTGCCACTCACTTAGTGAAACAATATTAGTTAATACTATGCAACAAGATCATGAAACATGTGAAACATGACTATGAAACATTTGCAACATTTCTTATGTTTTTCATTGTTTCAGTGTATACCTTGATTGATTCTTGTGTGACCAATGCATGGTGTGGCTAGAAATGCTTGTAAGTAACTTAGTTACACTTAGAATGTCATTAGGAACAATGTTCATGTTGATCATTTTGCCTAATTAGGTTTCCAAGTCATGGTTGACCAATTTGGACCCCTAGAGCTCATGTGTTTGACTATTTAAAAAGTGTAGCTTAGGATGTTTGCATGTCTGAGCGACCTAAAGCAAAGTTGTAGTAAATTTTATAAGGAACAAAAGTTATTTTGTGACCAACCCATGAAAATGTGCACAACATGCTCAAAAGGGTCCCACAAGCCAGTTTTGGGGTTGGATTCAACACTTAGAATTTTTCTAAGTATGAAACTGAGTTTTCAGTTTCATGAACTCGACTTTGGCACGATTTTACTCTCCATCCTTTGCAAATTAGACTTTGGTCTTTGAATAAGTTTTGTAGCTGGCACATAGGTCTTCAACTTTTGTTTAGGGAGTTTGCGCTAATGATCAAAGGATTCGGAAATCCATCGTCTCCATTTGGCGCTGTCAGTCGGCTTCATCAGGCCTGATGGCCGTTCTGACCGACCGGTCATGGCCGACCGTGGCTGGAGGTTGCCACCAGCGTGTAGCCGCCACGCCGCCTTTGCTCGTTACATTGCGCGGCTGGCTGGCGGCGTGAAGTGGGCGTGCCCCTGCGCCTTCGCACGCGCTACGCTCCAATTTTCCTCCTTCGCCTCCACCGCTTGCGGCCGACCGAGCTCGGCGTGCCGCCATTGTCTTGCCGAAGCGAGCTCCGCCTCCGTCTTGCTTCCTCGCCTCACCACCTTTGTCCGATTGATCACGCCATAGCTCCGCCACCATTACCTCTACGATCTCCACCTCTTCATGCTCGTGTTGCCCCGTTTGGTGAGCCACATTTTGCGATGCGCTCGAGTGGGAGGTCGGCCTAAACGCCGCCGCTTCATCACGGCCATCGTGGCCCCATCTCCTGTTCCTCTCTCTGTTGAGCTCTCTACCATCCTAGTACCCTCCTAGCTTCTTTGGTGCTCGGGTAGGAGTAACGTTAGACGCTACCACTGTGTGCATCTTAGGAACGACCGGTCGCTCTCTCGCCATGGTTTGCCATGGCCACATACACGAAGCTCACCGTTGTTGGCCATGCTTGGCTCGTCTCTCAGTTCTAGCTAGAGCAAGCATGAGCTTCCCTGTTAGCTATAGTTTCTACCCTCTAGATGTAGTTCGGTGATTCGTTGTATTCACGCCGGACCCGCTGACCTCGTCGGCGTGCGTCCAGAGCGCCGCGCTTGTTGGCGGTGCATGGCTGTGCACCTACACCGCACCTCGGAACCTTAGTTCGTCTAGGAAGCTTCGCCGTGGTCTTGCGGAGCTCGCATCGAAGCTCGGCGGGACAATGGCAGGTCGCCGTCGTCGAGCGCCGCCGTACCTTGCGTCTGCATCCCATTGCTCTCTCGCCGCCGGCAAGGCTAGGGTTAGGAATATGTCATGTTCTTGGTACCGGTCGGTGCGGGTTGCTTAGGGAGCACGCGTTGGTACACTCGTTTTTCGGAGGAGGAGCCGTCGTCGGCGAGCCTCGCCGTGTGCCGCGCCGTCGAAGCCGCCTCCTCTGTTTTTAGCTCACTGACCGGTGGGGTCAGCTGACACCCGGGTCCCACGTGTCAGTGGCTGAGCAGTCTTAGGGCTAGTTCAAAAATACAGTTTTGAATGCTGATTTGATATTTTGTATCTCCTGTTTTGTAGATCCAAATTGGATGGTTCCAATTTTGTTAGACTCTGATTAGGTCTAGTATTTAAGAAAAATATATCTTGAGCACATTTTGTAGAAATTTTGGATGAATTAAATAGGAACTTGAAAAGTGTTTTTGAGTGCATGCAAACTTGTTTAAATCATATCTTGAGTTTCTGTGATCCAAAAATTGTGAAATTTTTATGGTAGTCTATTTAGAGCATGTAGTGTCTACTGTAATTTTTGTAGAATTAATGGGGCAATTTTCATATATGTTTACTATTTCCCCTAATTAATTAAATAAATTAAGAAAGGTATTAAAAGAAATGTTTTGGTGATGGACACCCTACTTTCTGGTGTTCTTGTGATATGTGTGATATGTCAGTAAAGTTGGTTTTGTCCAATTAAGCGTTTATATCATAAGTTAACAATTATTTGTTGCATTATGTCCCTCTGGACAGATCTGGGGACTTTGGAAAGTTCCCCATGATATTGTGGTTTTCTGTGCTTGTGATGAATACAAAAGTTGTAGATAATTTATGTATCTAGCTCATGTTAAAATTTGAGGGCATTTGGCCTAGTAGTTTAGAAACTACAGCTGTTTAAAGTTAGGTTCCTGTTTTGCTTACTCTCTGCCTTGTGAGGACAGAGTTCTGTTGAATTATGAATTCGAGCTGGTAAAGTGTCGAATCATGCTTTGAGGTCTAAAAATGAATTGTAGACAATTTCATAAGCTTTCCAGATTGTCTTGTTTCATGTCATTTGGAATTATAAATCTCCAGTTATGGCTAGTTTACTGTACCGCTACATAGTATTCATTTGCTGAAATACAAATGCTTGATTGAATGTGTTGCAATGTAATCGTTGATTGTTTGGGGGTTAGCCTAACTTGAAAATATGCTTAGGTGCAGGTGCTAGGTCATTAACTGAAGATGAGCAATTATACATTAGGTTGTATAAACTTGGTTAGTAAAGTGATTTGAATAGGGCTTATGTTGGAATATGCAAACTACAGCGAACATGTGCATTCTCCGAGCATCCCTGACAGTCGTTCATGTGCATCCATGATATTTATCTTGCGCATTCATGCAATAGGTGTGCCGGAGGGAGTGACATTGCTGGAGTTCGAGGGAGCCAACTAGGAGGAGGAACCCGAGGTGCAGGAAGTCGATGAAGCAGTCGCCGCGGAGGATTTGCCCGAGTGCCCTGACCACCAGCCTTCCTCGTTCCTGAAAGGCAAGCCCCGGAGCATATTAAGCCTCCCATGTTTTTGCAAATACTTTGAGTACCTTTTATTGTTGATGATGCATTAAGTATAGGAATTGGTTGGAACCAATTGCTGCATTATATATCCTTCCTTGTCCAGATATCGCACTGGAATCCTATTTAAGTTCAGGAACGGGTTATATGCTTAGCCATGCTTAGTGCGGTAGAAGTCAGGTGATTTCCTGTCACCTGCAAGCTTTAGGATGAGGTGGATCACGGTTGGCTATATTTATTATCGTGGAAAAGAACCACGTGATTAATGAATTAAGACCGGGCGGGGTCTTGTGTAGGTTTGAACATAGTGACTCCGTCAAAAGTCGTTTAAGGACCCGATCTGTTAGACGTCCTCATGTCATGTTGAACGCAGACCTAACACTTAGCTGGCGGATAAGTCGTTCCGACCATGAAGCCTAGTAGCTCGACTCAGGCGGGGGGCGGCGATGGCGACATTCGGAGGTAGTAAGGATGTGCGGAGAGCCATTGGCATAAGTCCAAAAGCGGGTTAGAGTCCCGAACAACCTTGGCGAGTGGTTCTCACGAGAATGTCGATCTGATCGGACTCGCGACTCTGAATCGTACCAAAGGTGACTTGTTTGCGACTCGACGGGAGAAGCGGGGTTTGTGTTTAGGAATACCCCTCCAATTTGGATAGGAATCGATTCGAATCGCCGTCTCTCCCGGATAGTGAGAACTTGGTGAGCAGTGACAGCAACGTAGATTCAATTAATTTAACGATATGGTTAAATGGATGATGATGATAAGGTTGCCAATGAATACCGATATGGTTATTAATGTTTGCACCTAATAATATGATTGCTTAGTACAGGTGCTAATATAGTTGTCGGGAGTTAATGGCAAAAAAGTCACTTTGCTAGTCGAGGCTAAGATTTGATCATTATTACTTATGCTTTTACGCAAAAAGAAAGTGTCGGCCGGATCCACTACAATAAGCTTTGCATAATCCTTGGTGTCATTTATTTTGGTTTCGGCGGGTAAGTCTAGCTGAGTACATTCCCGTACTCGGGGTTTATTTCCTCTTGTTGCGAGATGACCTTCTATATCGGGGATTCGTAAGTATTGTCTCCACCCGTGGGTGATGAAGACTAGATCATGGGCATGATCTCTGTTCCCTTATCTAAATGCTTTTTTGCGGACTGTGATCGTGAACCGGTATGTGTATTTGAACTCGAGTGTGTGAGTTAAACTATTTGCTTCCGCATGTTTTACAAGACTTGTTTTGTAATAACGTTGACTCTGTGATGATGTAATCTATTTGCAAAGCGTCTGTGAAATGTTGTAACGTCACGATATGTTATGTTGAATTCTTGTGATCTTGGTTGTATGCAAGTTGGTTTGAAATCCTCGAGATTTGAGTTGACTACCGGGTTTATATGGGCTCAAGTTCGAGAATTTGATCGTTTGGCGATTGTTTTTTGTACTTGTGCTCTTATAAATTGGTCGGTTCTGTGACGGTGGCATCGAGCTAGATTCAACATTAAACATGTCTTACTGGCTATTTAACACAAAAGCTTTTGTTGTAAAAACGGTTTTCCAACTTATAGTTATATATAAGTGTTCAAAATCAAAATTTTTATGGTATCTTGGTGATCACATCCTTTATAGCCCACTTAAGGACTTCTAGGTGGCTTATATATAATTACTAACTTGGGGAATTGATTGTTTCTATTTTTCGTCATCCATGCGGCGTGATATTGCATGGGTGCCATTCGTTTGAATGGTAATGTATGGATCAATTGCCTCTACGCTAAGGTAAGTGTGAGTTGTGAGAGCATGTTGTCCAAGCTGTCGGTCTAGGGAGAGCTAGTTGTGGTTCTTGGAGTATTTACATGTTGCATACATGTATATATATGAAGGTACTTAATTGTGGGTACATTTGTCGGGTAGTTTGGATCTCAAAGTATATATATCGGGGATGTATATATGGAGAGTATCTTAGTTCTTGCTTGTGTAATTAGCATTATATCTTGTTGGGTTGGGCTGCAATGAAGTTTCTCTGCAGTACGCTAACAACGCACCGTGTAGATCGACTAGTTACCGCTAATTGAGAGAACGTATGTATGCCACCGTATATTCCGCTAAAGCTCAAATTTTACTAGGTTTGTGAGGACGTACGGAACGAGCATGCATCATATTCACTCATGTCATTCATATTGCATTACCCTCCCTTATAATTGCTTATCCCAAGTGTAAAGTGCAATCTCTCAAAGAAAATAATCCTCTCACGTGAATTGCATCCCCTTTTGATATAGATGGCGCGCGCCGTGTTTCCCTCTTGGTAGCGAGCACCTTTCTCGGACCAGTTCGATACTCCCACTTTGCTCGGAGGGTGCTCGATTCGATTGGGTACCGGAGGCACCCGATTCTACGTGGAGGCAGGTGGTACCATTGGGAGATGTACCATGGTACGTCGTGACCTTCATCGTGCCATAAAACCCCACAAGACCGTTGTGGCATGGGTGGAGCATTGAGACCGATGGGCAAAGCCCATGGGAAGCCGCTTCGAGTTGCTTTGCCTGGATGTGTTGATGGATATAGCACGAGCTTCCGGGGATGAGTTAGTGGGTGGACCTGCTTCATCCATTCCCGAGTATCTCCTCATCGAGGCTAAGTGGACTCGGGGCGTTGGTCGAGCCTTGGTTCGAGGCCGTGGCGAACGGGTATAGAGCGACAACGCTGGAATGAGTGCTATGATGGCGATCCTGAAGCTTTGTCGAGTCGAGGCAAAACAACCTTTCGAGTGTGCTTGATGAAGCCGGCAAGGCAATGGAAGCTCGGCACAAGTTCAAAGTTGCGTGCCGCAAGTATTGTCGTAAAAGGCGAATGCATGTGGGAGAGCTCAACGAGAAGTTGACGAGATTCGTGGGATTGCAAATTATAAATGCAATGATGGGGTCAAACCGCGACGCGAGAGAGACGAGCTTCATGACCGGTGATGAACCTCACTATTGAGAGAGATGAGGCTGCACAAGAGTTGGATCGTGTGACACGTCACCGGGATGCGACTTTAGAGTTAGCGAGAAGAAAGGCGTCGGGGTTGGATTTTGGCCAACCACAACGCCTTTCAAAGGGAGCAAGCACTTTGCAAGGACAGCTTGAAGAGCTTGGGTTGAGCACCATCAGCTGCACAACCGTCATTTCCTATTCCGCACCCCATACCAAGGTATCCAAATGTGGGTGGACCTCAAGTGATTGAGGCCGATGAGGAAGAAGAGGGCGTGCGAGATGGTTGACAATGCGGTGAAATTTGGAAGAAGAAGAAGAGGAAGACCGGAAGAAGTCCAAGGTGTCTTCGGCGTGGATGAGCGATCACTTGACGCGCGTAGTTAGTTAGCAGGTCTCGTTGGTATAAGCTTTTGCAGTCATTGATGTAATGGACTTAAGTACAATGACTGATGTGGGATGTACTCTATTAATTCAAACTCGGCATGTAATGTACCTTAATTCGCTCCTTTGGGACGCGTATCGTAATGGTTAAGTTTAAAAACTTGTCATGTTGGAATGCCTTTGCGTATGGCGCTAGTAATCTACTTGATGATGTGGTGATTGGAGAATGAATTATTGCCTCTGTTATTGTATGAAGTTTTCATTCTCGTCAAGAATTCAGTTTGGCACAATTACATTGTTCCTCTCCAATGTGCCGACATCATCAATAATTACTGGTTGCGCATTGTGCAGATGCCTCGTACTCATTCGCCCGGTGCGGGTGATGATGATGATGATCTTCCACCGCCACCACCACCCACACCAACGGAATTGATAGCAATGCTTGCGGAAGGACAGCGCACTATGGTGAGGCCCTCAAATGCGATTGCGAATCGGGATGGTCGTGGTCCACGCCAAGGACCGGAACCAAATCGATCTGATGATTTCAAGGATTTCCTTGACACAAAACCCCGATCTTCAAGGAGGTGAGGAGCCTCTACAAGGTCGATGAGTGGTTGAATACTCTTGAGCAGTTCCGCTCGCTCCGCTTGACCGAGGTGTGAAGATCGAGTACGCATCTCACCAACTGCATGGGCCGGTGGCATTTGGTGGAGTCATCATCGGTCCACTATGCCCGCTAATGCCCAAATCACGGGATCAGTTCAAGTCTGCGCTTTGGGAAATTATATTCCTCCTGGTCTCATGGCGATCAAGCATACTGAGTTCATGAAGTGACTCGGGGAACAAGAGCTTGAATGAATACTGCGGGCTTTCAATAACCTTGCAAGGTATGCTCTCGAGTTTGTTGACACCGATGCCAAAAGATTGCAAGTTTCAAGCGGGGACTTAGCCCCAAACTTATGAAGACCATGGGAAATTGCAAGTGTGCTCATTTTAATGAGTTTGTGAGTGATGCATTATCGCAAGAGAACAACAATCTGTGTATCTTTGCATCAAAAGTCATAAGAGAGCCTATGAGGCGGGTGCCTCACAATCCAAGGCTCCCATCACGTAGAGGGCTCCATTCCGTCCTCCAGCGTCTCGCCGCTAAGTTTAAGCCCACCGCAGGAAGAAGAATCCCGCCAAGACCTGGGTTTCGCAAGGCATTTCTGATTGTTCTTCCCAAGGGCACTACCGGTCGGCAGTTCAGGGCTCCTCCAAGCAACATGCCGTGGTGGAACTGGGCGCAACAAGACAGGCCTTTGGGCAGGGAATGCCCCTACCCTAAGAAGAATAACTACCAAGGTGGTCGCTGGGGTAGGTGAACCACACTAATATTAATGAGATTCCTTCGGGAGAGGTAGTGATCATTTGGTAAGTTTCGATCGATCAACACCCTTGCAGGTTGTACTATTTGATTCAGTGCTTCGCATTCCTTTATTAGTCCAGCATTTGCATCCAAGTTTATCTGAAGAAAACATATCTTGTTGAGGGTGAGGGTTATTGTATTAGGGCTGCCAGTGGTGTTATCCCAACCAAGCTGGTAGTTGGGGAAGTACAATTTGAGATAGAGGGGCGAAGTTATTAGGTTGATCTGGTAGTTTTACCGGGGCTGGGTATCGATGTGATATTGGGAATAAATTGGATGAGCAGGCACGGGGTGCTTATTGATACATCGACTAGAGTAGTCATGCTCAGAGATCCCAGTAATTAGGAAGGTTTTCTGGTGCAACTACCAAGGGACATCAATCTTTCTTGTGTGGCTAATGCGGTGCAAGCAAAGGCTATTGCAGATATCCCTGTAGTGTGTGACTTTCTGGATGTTTTTCCTGATGATTTGCCTGGATTACCCCCGGATCGGGACGTGGAGTTCAAGATAGAGTTGCTTCCTGGTACAGCTCCTATCTCTAGAAGGCCATATAGAATGCCTCCCAATGAACTAGCTGAACTTAAGACCCAGTTGAATGAACTTCTAAAGAAAGGCCTTATCCGTCCTAGTTCATCTCCGTGGGGGTGCCCAGCTATCTTTGTGAAGAAGAAAGATCAATCCCTACGCATGTGTGTAGATTATAGACCCTTGAATTCAGTTACAATCAAGAATAAGTACCCTCTGCCACGTATAGATATCTTATTTGATCAGTTATCCAAGGCAAAAGTCTTTTCCAAGATCGATTTGAGATCTGGGTATCATCAAATCAAGATTCAGCCCGAGGATGTTCCAAAAACCGCATTCTCTACCAGATACGGTCTGTATGAGTATCTTGTTATGTCTTTTAGATTGACTAATGCCCCCGCACATTTTATGTATCTGATGAATTCAGTGTTTATGCCCGAGTTGGACAAATTTGTGGTGGTATTTATAGATGATATCCTAGTCTATTCAGAGAATGAAGAAGATCACGTTGAACATTTGCGGGTGGTTCTCACTAGATTGCGAGAACACCAGCTGTATGCAAAGTTCAGCAAATGTGAATTTTGGCTTCGCGAGGTACCTTTTCTTGGACACGTGTTGTCCGATGGAGGAATTATGGTTGATCCCACCAAGGTGCAAGAAGTATTGAACTGGAAAGCTCCCATCTCGGTGCACGAGGTTCGGAGTTTTCTGGGGTTGGCTGGCTATTATCGTCGCTTCATCCCGGATTTCTCTAAAATAGCCAAGCCTATGACTCGATTGCTGCAAAAAGACATGAAGTTTGTCTGGACTCCTGAGTGTGATGCGGCTTTCCATACCCTGCGAACTCTTCTAACATCGGCTCCGGTTTTGGCACAACCGGATATCGAGAAACCTTTTGATGTGTTCTGTGATGCATCAGGTATTGGGTTAGGAGGTGTTCTTATGCAAGAGGGTAGAGTCATTGCTTATACCTCTCGCCAACTTCGGAAGCATGAAGTGAATTATCCAACGCATGACTTAGAACTCGCTGCAGTTGTTCATGCTCTGAAGGCCTGGAGACATTATTTACTTGGCAATGTGTGCAACATCTACACTGATCATAAAAGTCTCAAGTACATCTTCACTCAACCTGAGTTGAATATGCGTCAGAGAAGATGGCTCGAGTTGATCAAGGATTATAACCTCCAAGTGCACTATCACCCTGGCAAGGCAAATGTCGTAGCGGATGCCTTAAGCAGGAAGTCTCATTGCCACTCTTTGATTGAGAGTGATGCCCATTTGTCAAAGCTCCTTCATCCTACCGTCCTTCACAACATCACCGCTCGGTTGTACTCTCTGAGGTCAAATTATCGAGCTACGAGAAGACGGATGCGGGTGTTTCATCAAGCGCCAAGATGAAAGAGCAAGAAACCAAACATTTTCGAGTTGATGAGGAAGGCGTGTTATGGTTCAAGGATTGGTTGGTAGTTAGAAGGATAGAGAGCTTAGAAATCAAATCATATCCAAGCTCATTCCTCTAAACTATCTATTCATCCCTGGTAGTAGTAAAATGTATCATGATTTAAAGCCTCGATTTTGGTGGACCAAAATGAAGAAAGAGATCGCCGCTTATGTGGCTAGGTGTGACACTTGTTGTCAAGTCAAGGCGGTACACATGAAAGCTGGATTACTTCAGCCACTCTCTATTCCGGAGTTGGAAATGGGAAGAGATAAGTATGGATTTTATAGTTGGACTCCCCACTACTCAAAAGAATTTTAACTCAATTTGGGTAATTGTGGACCGACTGACCAAATCAGCACACTTCATTCCTGTCCGCATAGACTTTCGTCCAACCGACTATGCGGAGTTGTACTTCAACCAGATAGTCCGACTTCATGGGATCCCTCGTACTATTGTCTCGGATAGAGGACCACAGTTCTTTGCTTCGCTTTTTGGGAGCACTTACACGGATTATTAGGAACTAAGCTTGTAAGAAGTTCTGCATATCATCCGCAAACCAATGGGCAAACTGAGCAAGTGAATCAAATCTTAGAAGATATGTTGAGAGCTTGTGTCATCTCGGCTAAGGGCTCATGGGAAAAATGGTTACCCCTAGCTGAATTCTCGTACAATAATAGTTATCAAGAGAGCATAAAGATAGCACCGTTTGAAGCTTTGTATGGCCGGAAGTGTAGAACCCCGTTGAACTGGGTAGAAGCCGGTGAAAGGAGATATTATGGAATTGATTTTGTTCAAGAAGCCAAAGAACAAGTCCGTACTATCCAAACTCACATGGCCGCAAGCACAAGCTAGGCGAAGAAAAGTTATCTTGATCGACGTGAGAAAACCTATTGAGTTCGAAGTTGGAGACTTCGTTTATCTGAAGGTTTCACCTATGAAAAGTGTCCAACGCTTGGTGTGAAGCGAAAGCTTGCGCCAAGATATGTTGGTCCGTTTGAAATCATTGGACAAAGTGGTAAAGTGGCGCATAAGATTCAATTACCTCCCGAGATGAGTGCTATCTTCAATGTCTTTCATGTATCTCAATTGAAGAAATGTCTTGGCGTCCCTCAAGAGAGAGTTCCATTGGGGATATCGAGTTAAAATCTGATTTGACCTTTGAAGAAAAGCCGGTTCGAGTGATTGACACTCGTGAGCGAGTGACTCGAGTCGGGTGGTCAAGTTCTACAAGGTCATGTGGAGTAATCGGGGTAGTGAACGCGATGCAACGTGGGAAAGGGAAGATTATTTGAGGATGGTTATAAGGAATTCTATCAACAATGGTACGCTTTTCAAATCTCGGGACGAGATTTTTTATAAGGGGAGGGCTGTAAACCCCTGGTGTTTAGCCTTCACATTTGCACCTTGCATTTCATGAACATGAGCATCATGCATCCCTTCGTGAACTTATAGCACATGAAACATAATTTTGAAACATTGCAACGTGTTGTATATTTCATGTGTGTTGTTCTTTTATGAAATGTAAAGTGTGCAACACTTAAGTGCAACATGTGCCACTCACTTAGTGAAACAATATTAGTTAATACTATGCAACAAGATCATGAAACATGTGAAACATGACTATGAAACATTTGCAACATTTCTTATGTTTTTCATTGTTTCAATGTATACCTTGATTGATTCTTGTGTGACCAATGCATGGTGTGGCTAGAAATGCTTGTAAGTAACTTAGTTACACTTAGAATGTCATTAGGAACAATGTTCATGTTGATCATTTTGCCTAATTAGGTTTCCAAGTCATGGTTGACCAATTTGGACCCCTAGAGCTCATGTGTTTGACTATTTAAAAAGTGTAGCTTAGGATGTTTGCATGTCTGAGCGACCTAAAGCAAAGTTGTAGTAAATTTTATAAGGAACAAAAGTTATTTTGTGACCAACCCATGAAAATGTGCACAACATGCTCAAAAGGGTCCCACAAGCCAGTTTTGGGGTTGGATTCAACACTTAGAATTTTTCTAAGTATGAAACTGAGTTTTCAGTTTCATGAACTCGACTTTGGCACGATTTTACTCTCCATCCTTTGCAAATTAGACTTTGGTCTCTGAATAAGTTTTGTAGCTGGCACATAGGTCTTCAACTTTTGTTTAGGAGTTTTGCGCTAATGATCAAAGGATTAGGAAATCCATCGTCTCCATTTGGCGCTGTCGATCGGCTTCATCAGCTCGATGGTGCGTTCTGACCGATCGGTCATGGCCGACCGTGGCCAGGAGGTTGCCGCCGCGTGGCCGCCACGCGCCTTGCTCGTTTCGATTGCGCTGGCTGCGGCGGCGCGTGAAGTGGGCGCGCCCGCTGCCCTCCGCCACGTGCTCTGCCACTCCAATTTCCTCCTTCGCCTCCACCGCTTGCAGCGACCGAGCTCATCGGCCGCCATTGCTGCCGAGCGAGCTCCGCCTCCGTCTTGCTTCCTCGCCTCACCACCTTTGTCCGATTGATCACGGCCATAGCTCCGCCACCATTACCTCTACGATCTCCACCTCTTCATGCTCGTGTTGCCCCGTTTGGTGAGCCACATTTTGCGATGCGCTTTCGAAAGCAGGAGAGGCCGGCTCGAACGCGCGGCGGGGCACGGCCATCGTGGCCCCATCTCCTGTTCCCTCTCGGCTTGAGCTCTCTACCATCCTAGTACCCTCCTAGCTTGCTGGTGCTCGGGTAGGAGTAACGTTAGACGCTACCGTGTGTGCATGCCGGAACGGCCGGTCGCTCTCGCCATGGCTGCCATGGCCGCATACACGAGCTCACCGTCGTTGGCCATGCCTGGCTCGTCTCCGTTCTAGCTAGAGCAAGCATGAGCTTCCCTGTTAGCTATAGTTTCTACCCTCTAGATGTAGTTCGGTGATTCGTTGTATTCACGCCGGACCGCTGACCTCGTCGGCGTGCCCAGAGCGCCGCCGCTGGCCGGTGCACATGGCCAGGCACCTACACTGCACCTCGGAACCTTAGTTCGTCTAGGAAGCTTCGCCGTGGTCTTGCGGAGCTCGTACCGAGCTCGAGCGGGACAATGGCGGGTCGCCGTCGTCGGAGCGCCGCCGTACCTTGCGTACCGCCGCTGCTCTCGCCGCCGGCAAGGCTAGGGTTAGGAATAGGTCATGTTCTTGGTACCAGTCGGTGCGGGTTGCTTAGGGGAGCACGTTGGTACACTCGTTTTCGCCGGAGGAGCCGTCGCCGGCGAGCCTCGCCGTGTGCCGCGCCGTCGAAGCCGCCTCCTCTGTTTTTAGCTCACTGACCGGTGGGGTCAGCTGACACCCGGGTCCCGCGTGTCAGTGGCTGAGCAGTCTTAGGGCTAGTTCAAAAATACAGTTTTGAATGCTGATTTGATATTTTTGTATCTCCTGTTTTGTAGATCCAAATTGGATGGTTCCAATTTTGTTAGACTCACAGTTAGGTCTAGTATTTAAGAAAAATATATCTTGAGCACATTTTGTAGAAATTTTGGATGAATTAAATAGGAACTTGAAAAGTGTTTTTGAGTGCATGCAAACTTGTTTAAATCATATCTTGAGTTTCTGTGATCCAAAAATTGTGAAATTTTTATGGTAGTCTATTTAGAGCATGTAGTGTTTACTGTAATTTTTGTAGAATTAATGGGGCAGTTTTCATATATGTTTACTATTTCCCCTAATTAATTAAATAAATTAAGAAAGGTATTAAAAGAAATGTTTTGGTGATGGACACCCTACTTTCTGGTGTTCTTGTGATATGTGTGATATGTCAGTAAAGTTGGTTTTGTCCAATTAAGCGTTTATATCATAAGTTAACAATTATTTGTTGCATTATGTCCCTCTGGACAGATCTGGGGACTTTGGAAAGTTCCCCATGATATTGTGGTTTTCTGTGCTTGTGATGAATACAAAAGTTGTAGATAATTTATGTATCTAGCTCATGTCAAAATTTGAGGGCATTTGGCCTAGTAGTTTAGAAACTACAGCTGTTTAAAGTTAGGTTCCTGTTTTGCTTACTCTCTGCCTTGTGAGGACAGAGTTCTGTTGAATTATGAATTCGAGCTGGTAAAGTGTCGAATCATGCTTTGAGGTCTAAAAATGAATTGTAGACAATTTCATAAGCTTTCTAGATTGTCTTGTTTCATGTCATTTGGAATTATAAATCTCCAGTTATGGCTAGTTTACTGTACCGCTACATAGTCTTCATTTGCTGAAATACAAATGCTTGATTGAATGTGTTGCAATGTAATCATTGATTGTTTGGGGGTTAGCCTAACTTGAAAATATGCTTAGGTGCAGGTGCTAGGTCATTAACTGAAGATGAGCAATTATACATTAGGTTGTATAAACTTGGTAAGTAAAGTGATTTGAATAGGGCTTAAGTTGGAATATGCAAACTACAGCGAACATGTGCATTCTCCGAGCATCCCTGACAGTCGTTCATGTGCATCCATGATATTTATCTTGCGCATTCATGCAATAGGTGTGCTGGAGGGAGTGACGTTGCTGGAGTTCGAGGGAGCCAACCAGGAGGACGAACCCGAGGTGCATGAAGTCGACGAAGCAGTCGCCGCGGAGGATTTGCCCGAGTGCCCTGACCACCAGCCTTCCTTGTTCCTGAAAGGCAAGCCCCGGAGCATATTAAGCCTCCCATGTTTTTGCAAATACTTTGAGTACCTTTTATTGTTGATGATGCATTAAGTATAGGAATTGGTTGGAACCAATTGCTGCATTATATATCCTTCCTTGTCCAGATATCGCACTGGAATCCTATTTAAGTTCAGGAACGGGTTATATGCTTAGCCATGCTTAGTGCAGTAGAAGTCAGGTGATTTCCTGTCACCTGCAAGCTTTAGGATGAGGTGGATCACGGTTGGCTATATTTGCTATCGTGGAAAAGAACCATGTGATTAATGAATTAAGACCGGGCGGGGTCTTGTGTAGGTTTGAACATAGTGACTCCGTCTGAGTCGTTTAAGGACCGATACGCTGTACGTCCTCATGTCATGTTGAACGTAGCCTAACACTTAGCTGGCCGGATAAGTCGTTCCGACCGCGAAGCCTAGTAGCTCGACTCAGGCCGGGGACGCGAGCAGTGGTGACATTTTGGAGGTAGTAAGGATGTGCGGAGAGCCATTGGCATAAGTCCAAGGCGGGTTAGAGTCCCGAACAACCTTGGCAGAGTGGTTCTCTGAGAATGTCGATCTGATCGGACTCGCGACTCCTGAATCGTACCAAAGGTGACTTGTTTGCAATAGGTATGGGTAATGCAGTATCGCCATGAATTTTGCTAATGTTGGGCGCCCGAGGATTGCGTGATATGATGAATCAAAGTCTGCAACTTCAAACTTGATGAATTCTGTACGGTAGTTTGAGGGAGTTCCAAAAGTAACCGGTAGAGTAATTTGTCCAAGTGGCATGGCTGCCTTGCCGGGTACTATCCTATAAAAAGGGGTGCTTGTTGGTGTAATCATCCCGACGAGTTGTAGTCCCATCTTCCTTAGTGTTTCTGAAAAAATGATGTTGAGTCCGGCTCCTTAATCGATTAACACTTTTGTGACAGTCAACCGGCGATAGTTGGATCTAGAACCAATGGGTAATGGCCTGCGTTTCCTACGCTAGTCCATTGGTCTTCTCTTGAAAACTGGATTGGATACTGTGACCAATTGAGATATCTTGGAGTAGCTGGTTCTGCTGCCATGATGGTTCATAGAGCTAGCTTTTCTTGATGTTTGCTTCTATAATCCGGTGCCCTGGTGAAGATCACTGCTACTTTCCCCCTGGATTTTTGGAATTCCTTGTCTTCGTGGTTGTCTTCATCTTTTTTCTGATTGTCTTCTTTAGTGTTTCCCTTTCTATCTTTTCTTATGTATCGATCATTGAAGGTGTAGCAATTTCCGATGGTGTGATTTGCTTTAGGGTGCCAGATACAATGCATGTTTTCAATGTCGTCATAGCTTCTAGGTTTGGAAAACTTCCTTGATTTGTCGGCCATTGCTATGGTGTTGTCTGGTCCACGTTTTCTTTCCTGATGTCTGATGTTTCGATGATTTTGCTTGTCCGAGTTGTCTCGGTTGTTTCTATCCGGAAACCTTTCTCGTGTCTTCTCCTCTGCAGTAATCATCTTTTCTACTGTGCGTCTGAATTCTTCATTGTTTCTCGGGTTTTCTTTGCAGAAGTCCTAAAATTGCCACCTAGCCATGATTCCGTGAGAGAAAGCTTCGATTACTTCTCGTTTGGTGATGTCATGTACTTGAGCACGTAGTTCGCCAAATCATCGATAGTAATTTCTGAGACTTTCGCCCCCTTTCTGTTTGAGCCCTTTTAGTTCTGCGTGGGTGATGGGGTGCGTAATGATACCTGCGAAATTTTCACAAAAAACTCTTTGCAAGTCCTCCCAATTTCTGATTGACCCTGGATTCAATTTGTCAAAACATTGGAGAGGCATGGTTTCTAGGGCCATGGGAAAAAACAAGGTCTTGATATTGTCGTCTCCTCCGGCTAGTTCAATTGATTGTGAGTAAATCCTGAGCCATTGCCTTGGTTCGGTCTTACCATCATATTTAGAGTGGTTAGACGGCTTGAATTTGTGAGGTAGTCGTATTGAAGCAAGTCTGTTTGTAAAACAGGGGAATCTATCGTGTGTCCTGGCTTCTTTGTATTCTGATTCAGCACCTCCTTCTGGCCAACTGTTGTCTTGGTGAGAGTAGTTCTGCGAGGCTGTCCGAATAGGTACTTTGCTTCTGGTATTTCTTGGTTGCTTGACTCGGTAGTTTTGACTATGGTCTCTTCTACTTTCTCTATTGTGACTTCCACTTGGTCCAAGTCTCTCGAAAGCGGATTTTCTTTGATTTTGATCTTCCTTCCTATGAGATGTTGTCCTGGTAGGTAGTCTTGAGCGGGTCCTTCCGTCGTGCGTTCTTAGGGCTGCTGACCAGAGTAAGTCTCGGAGCTGCTCCTATCTTTCACTGGGATGTGATGTCGCTCCGAGTTCTTCTAGTGCTTCTCGGATCCTATCGTAGGGTGTATTTGCCGCGCGTCTTTCTTCGACTTCTTATTCTGATTTTCTTCTATTGTATTCGGCGAGATCTTACTCATATTTGATTGAAGCTTCCTTGCGCTGCCTAGCACGGCGTTGGCGTCCTTGTTTCAATTTGTTTCTTCTTTCTCTAGCTTGCTTCTGATTCTTGGTCTCACCATCGTAGCCCTGGGCAAAGGGTGATATGTTGGACTCAGATTCATCCGATGACCTGATGTTAGGTGCTCCTAGGGGTACCAATGGTGATCGAGGGCGGCGAACCATGAGTACTTCCCGTGCATGAATTGTTTTGTTATCGGCGTTGGTTTCCACACCGTCGGAGTTGCTGATAACTTTAGTAGAGGCTTCAAGGTCGTAGATCGAGTCTCCTTCTTGGTAGGGTAGAATTGCTGTTGTCGTCGTGCCGACTAGTCGGGTACTGCTATCTTCGGGAACAGAACCTGGCCAGTGGACGATGCAGTCTTGAGATGTTATAGTTAGTACAAGACCTTCCTGAGCTCCCTTTAGTGGCATTCTAAGCACCGTATCAAGGGATCCTTCCAGCTGTGCCTGATAAGATTTCACCATGTTGTGGAGTCCGAACGGGAAAGGACTCGACTTCTTGGTGGGACTATGAGTGTACTCTGAGTTGTATTCTTGATAGGTTGAGGTCACGTTCTGGAGCCCCACCGGAAAAGAACTCGGTTTCTCAAAAGAACTCGAGTAAGACTCCATCTCGGATGCAGAGCCTGAGTTTGAGTTGGATGTGCAAAGCCGCGAAATCTGAGTTGGATCAGACATCACGATCTGCGCGAATCTTTCGGTGAGTTGATTTGTCGTAGTCACCGAAATAGAAAGGTCTTCATGGCGAACCGAATCTTCGAGGAGACGGCTTCGGAGCTTGCCATCGTCGCCTGCCTCGTAGATCCATGAACCGAAGATGAAGGTTGATCCCGTCGAGAAGATCATGTCGTCGAGGTCCATTGAGCTCTCGGATGCAAATTCGTCGAAAGCCCCTACCTGGCGCGCCAGCTATCGATGTTTCACCACCGATAGCCTGCCACAGGGGTACCCGGGCAGTTTGTTCGGGCTTCAGCGTATGTAGAACTCGACGGTGAATGTAAGAGACAGTCGATTTATCCTGGTTCGGACCCTCGATCGTGATCGAGTAATAGCCCTACGTCCAGTCGGCGTTAGCCCTTGTGTTGGATTGATTGTAATCTGTTCTCGTGTGTCGATTATCACCTACCTAACTAAGGAGCCCTGCCCTCCTTTATATAGTCAGGAGGCCAGAATCCTAGTCAGTTTACAATGTAGAGTACTAGTAGGATTGTAGTGTAGTATTACTACTAGAATTACATGGGAGGAATCCTAATCAAACTAGACCTCCTCTCTTCCTTGCGGGGTATCACATGGGTCCCGCATCGACAGGGATGTTGGCATGCTCCAGAGGAAGAAGACGGTCCTCAAGGAGCAAGTGAAAGGTGAGGCTCTGGTTACCTTTTTGCTTGACGTTTGCAGTTAGTTTTCTGATGCTCTTTGATGTTTGGCTTGGGCAGTCCTACAAAGGAGACTCTCCGAGGTGCGGGGTCAACTCTAGTCGAAGAGCGACGACCATGACACCTTGCGCGCTACCATCGGGTTGGTCTTCAATGACCTCGGGGTCGCCCCGGCCATGGAGACGAGCTCGCTCGTAGTTCGGGTTACCCTAATCCTAGATCAGGCGCGCGCACTCACAAGGGAGGCCCTGTACACCAGCGTCCATCGCGCGTTCACCATCGTCCGCTCCCACTACATTAACATTGACCTGCCGGTGATCAGTGAGGGCTTCATGCCTGGCTACACTGATGCTGAGCTAGATGAAATTGAGATGGAAGTGGCTCCCCCAGTGCAGGACCTAGCGGAGAAGGTCGGAGAAGAAATCCTGCCCAAGGGTGTTTAGTTAGATAGCTGAGTCCGACGTCGGTCTTTTTGTAAAGACTTTTATTATGGCCGGAAATGTTGTTTGGCCTTTCTATATATATATATATAAAGTTTGTTGTGATCCAACCCTTGTTTTATGTTAAGGCATTAGAAACTTAAGTTGCGAGCGACTAAGTAGTGATCACGCTGGTGAGCAAGCGATGCCGTAGCTGTCGGGGAGTAGGCGTTTTGCATTCCGACCAGTTTTACTTGTCGTTAGTTTTTGGCAACTCTTGTTTCTAGGTCTTGTCATAAAAAAGAAGAGTCGGATGGGAAAATATTTCTAAATAAATGTACTCCTATCAGCCCTCGAGTAAAACTCGACCCTAGGTAGTTGCTAGGGTCGGGTGTTAATGAAGACCGATCAGATCAGAAGCGAACCCGATAGGAGGTAACATTTTTCGGTTTTTGCAGAAACATTACTTAGTTTGATAAGCATATTGGAAACTTTGGAATGGGAAGACTAAGGGTAAAAGCGACGTAGCTGCTCGATGTTCTAGGCATTGAGGAAGACCTCGCCGTTGATGGTCTTGAGCTTGTAGGTGCCTAGCCGGAGCATCTCCGTGACGACGTACGGTCCCCCCTATGGCGGTCCTTGCTGCTCTAGGCAAGGCGGAGCACTAGGTCCCCAACATTTGAAGGCCCGACCCCGCACTCGATGGTTGTGGTTCCAACATAACGCTTGCAGGTACTTGGCCGAGCGAAGGAGGGCGACGTCGCGCACTTCATCTAGCTGGGCTCCTTCCTATGCTCTCCCTTGTAGGAGCTTCTAGACAAGAACCGCTTCAAAAGGACGCAGTCTTTGTACAGGTGCTTGATGGGGAAAGCATGGTTCGGGCATGGCCCTTCGAGCAGCTTCTCAAAGTGGTCCGAGGTACCCTCCGCGGGCTTCCGGCCCCCTTTGCGGTCGGCGCTGGCCATGAGCGAGCCCATACACCGCCGCTTGTTCTTCCTTTTGTTGGGGCAGTTGGAGGCGCCTTCGTCGGCCTCCTTGTCCCACTTTGCCTTGCCCTTAAGGGTGTGTTGGCCGAAGGCCTAAGGTCCCATCAAGTCAGGGCTCAGGCTTCGGTCTTCACCGCTGTCATAGTGTCCTCCATGGTGTGGATGGTAGCCGTGGCTAGCCCCCTCCTTCGCATCGCCGCAGGCATGGATACGGGCGTCGAGGGTGTCATGGGCGTCGCGGTGGAGGCCGAGATGCTCATGCACCAGAACCGCGGTGCGTGGCCCACCGCCTTGTTGGGCCTAATAGACCGGTCCGTCCTCGTCGGGTTGTTCTAAGGGCGTGTCGCGTCTGCGAGCATCGAGGGTGTTGCGCGCGTCGCGGTGGGGCTCGAGACGCTCATGCACCGAAACCACGGTGCACGACCTTCCATAGTTGAAGCTGAGGAGTTGGTTGCTCCTAGGGGTGCGGACCTCCGGTGTAGGCAGCTGCAGCTCCTCGGGTGCCTCGGCGATCGCGTCGAGGCCGGTGAAGAGGAGGTATTGTGCGGCAGGGGGAGGCCACACCAACTCTCCCTCTGTCGTGACGACAAAGTCCAGGTTCCCCAAGCGCACGCTCGTGCCCGGGACCCATCTGACATTGCGATTATCCATCCGAGGCCTGGTGTTGATGTCGAGACGCGCAAAAGGCCCCTACCTAGCGCGCCAACTGTCAGTGTTTCGAACAGCCGACTAGTAAATTTGTATATTGCGTGTCTGACCCGGATGGTGTGCTAAGAGGATACAAGGATTATACTGGTTTGGGCCGAATGTCCCTACGTCCAGTTTTGGGCTGTTTGTGTTACCAGCACTGAGTTTGTAGTAGGGGTTACAAACAGGGGATAGAGGGAGGAGCTCCCAAGTCTCTGTGGTTCGATTGCTCGATGCTTCTACTGCTCAATCTATCGGTTGATCGATCTCCCTCCCTGAACGGTGCCCTACCTTCCCTTTTATAGACCAAGGGGAGAGAACATGATACCAGAGACCGAGAGAAGGGAAGAGGGAAGAAAGAAAGTGAAATATGGCTCCCAGGGGTGCCCTGTCCTCCTCTTCACGTGGGTCCCGTTGACCCTGTAGATCATGGTGGCAGCGGCGTCGCACCGAGGTCCTATTGGCCGCTGCAGCATACGTGTGGGCATCGTGCGCTGTTCTTGTCTTCCATCCCATCTGAGTGGACGGAATGGTCAAAGGGTCCCTGACAGAGGCCATACGGGGGGCTGGCGGTATAGTGCCAGTCAACTAACGCCGATTGACTAACGTTGGACGGTGGTTAGGCAGTGAGTTGGCCTTACAGTGCTGGCCTGTTGACGTGGTGGGCGACGTGAGTCTCCCAGCATGGCCTGATGCGACCGCCAGTCGCATCAGGACGCGCCCGAGACGTGCTCCCGGGCGTGTCCCTCCACGCCGTAGTGGTTGAAGTGGTTTGGGTCCCACCCTGGGACCACTGTTTTTGTCCGGTAGCAAATCCGACCCCAGGGAAGGGGCGAGGCAGAAATCTTGCCCTGGGGGCCGGGCGAGACGGAATCCGACCGTCAAGGGTCGGACGAGGCGGAGCCCTCCCCGTGGGACCGGACGAGTCGAAGCCCGCCCCCTGGTGTCGGAGGAGTCAGAGCCCACGCCTTGGGGTCGAACGAGGCGGAAACCTCATCCTTAGAGTCGGACGAGGCATGGCCCAGCCCCTGGGGGTCGGATGAGGCCGCAGTTGCGTCCTTAACCATCGGATGAGCCGACGTGACGCTCATTAATCCTTTGACTCGGATACCTGGGTATAGATATCCGACAGATTCATATTCATATTTAGTTTATTCAGGCTTGGAGAGATCTATTTGTCCTAACTATCTAGGGCCATATAAGTATAGACGGAAGAAACTCTCGAGTACCGACAGTTAGGGAAGGCCGGAGGCAGACGGAAAAAATGGATGGACGAAAAAATTGTTAGAAATTTTGCCTCTTTATTATTTGGTATAGATTATTATTAGGTATAGATTAGCAAATATGCTCGTGCGTCACAGTAGGATTATAATTCGTTATATTGCAGGCGGCACGAGCATAGTTTTACGGCAGAGCCGCACGCGAGACACTACGGCCACCGCGGGGTGGCTCGAACCAGCGGTCACGGCAGCACGTGCGCATGGTGTCACTGACCATGGCCATGCAACCTAGGCCGATAGTGTGATGGCCACAGTGCGGAACTGTGCCGGCACTGCACCGCGGAACAACGCTCATGCGGGAGTGGCCATGGCAACACGCACGAAGTGTCTTCAGGCAGCCTGGGCCGGAACCATGTGGTAGCTCGCGTGGCCTGGATAAATGCTTTGTTGGTTCTCAGATGCATGGAGGCGACCCAGTGCACAAGCATGCTAGCGACGTCTGCTCTGGAGACGGTGCCCCTGATGTGACTTGGCTTCCCGTAGCCTTTAATCCATCGGACGCCTGGGAGACTGACGGGTAGTTACCGACGACGCGCTGCCTCGACTACAAGAGATTGTTTGTCTACCGGCCATTCCGCATGTCATGCTTTTAGTTGTCCTCCTCCGTCCTTTGCTTGGTCTCCTACCAGTTTGCGCTGTGCCAGTGTGCAAAGTGCGTTGTCGTCGAACGCCACATCCACCTGGAGGGACACCTCGGCAACCCTGTCGAGCCATGGGGTAGACACGACGTAGTTGCCCAAGATGAGCCCAGTGTCATGGCGGAGCTACTCCGATGTCCTCGACATGACACCCTGCTGCCGGCGTCGTCCGTCATCAAAGCGAACCAGGTCGAGTGCCCTATAGACTCCCATGACGACCTCGATTTGGCGACCGACGTCCGACTCCTACACGATGATGTCGCCTGGGCGAAAGGTGCTCCTGTCGACAATGCGGAGGCCGCCGCCGGCTACGAGCACAGTGCCATTGGCGCGGCGCACACCACGCTTGTTATCTCGCATGCACACCACGACGCCGCGTTGGCCGTGGTGGTGCTCGTGCCCCCTGCCTTTTCTCTTCAACGTCATGAGGTCGTACCAGTACACCAAGCCGCCGCTAATTGCATCTGAGCCTGAAGGTAAATTAATGCGCCTGATGAGCTTCAATCAATAAATCAAACTGACAAAATAACAATAATGGGTACGGCGTGATATATCTATATATTATCATACATATATGTTGTCTCGGTCTATAAACACCGTATATCTCTGTCGTTCTACCGGAGTTCGAATCCGAACGTGTTACTACTACATAATATTTGCACAAAAATATTTAGAAAGAAGGTTCCTGTAAAATAGACTTCTATAAGCTTGAAGAAAAAAAGAGATAAAAGTTGGAGTTTGCTTCCTTTGTAAACGGATTGAGAATATAAAATAAGAAACACATGGATGTGATATTTTGCCTTTCTTTTGACAGATAACTAAATAAAGAACGCGGAGCAAAATAAAGTATGTAAAAGCATATCCAAGAGATCCCTAAACCTCCTCCTAATCCTAAGTTTTTAGAAAGATCCATAAAAAATCCATCTCCAACAACTCATAATACAATCTCCTAATATTTTAGGAGTTGGAAAAAATCCCCCTTATCTGCATAACTTTACGCGCTGAGCCTCGCGCGTATCCTTCGACTCCCTGCCGTCGCGCTCAAGTCCTCCACGCTGGGGTCGCTCAGCCTCGACCAGGACGAGGAGGAGATGATGAAGTGGTGCGACGACGGCGGAGTTGCCGGAGCGGCGAAGACGCTGCTGCTGCCGCTGAAGCCGCAGTTGATGCGGTGGCAGAAACAGTTGGCAGTGTCGCCGGCCAAGACGCAGGTCCGCGAGCCCGAGGTGATCAACGTGTGGGAGCTCATGGACGGCCTCGATGACAAGGACGAGGAGGGCGACGCCGACGGCGAGGAGCGGCTGGAGAAGTTGGCCCTAGGATCGCCCGAGTTCGATCCGGACGTCATCACCGCGTTCCGGAAGGAGCTGGATGAGATACCCCCGCGGCCGGACGACCCCGGCATCAAGGAGTGTATGAAGAAGCCTGACGGCCTGGGCAGTGGCGGGGGCGGCGACGAGGTGGGCGTCAAGAAGCGCGAGATACAGAGGTTCCCGGGCATCGTGCGCGCTGGGCTCCACTGCGGGCAGCAGGATCCCGCAGGTGTTCGCGGACGGCAGGCACCTGGGCAACGCCGTGGAGGTCCGCCGGATGCACGAGGCCGGCAAGCTGTCGAAGGCGCTCGAGGCCTGCGAGATGGCGCCCCCGCTGAGCTCCGGCGGCAAGGGCATTGCCCTGGAGGCGTGCTCTAGTTGCGGCGGCGTGCGGTTCGTGCCCTGCGAGGAATGCTCCGGCAGCTGCAAGGTGTTCCTTGAGGAGGTGGGCACCTTCAGGTGGTGCCCCGAGTGCAACGAGAACGGGCTAGTGCGGTGTCCCCTCTGCTCCTTGTGAAAAATCTCAGAGCTGCTATGGGCGAAGAGGAGACGCGCTCGTTGTCGGTGTCGGGTCCAGCGGAGATGCCGACGGCGTCGATGGCGACAAGCCGGCCATGTCGGAGTCGGAGCACACAAGGGGCGCGCCCTGTATTTTCCCGTGATGGAAAAGAAAAAAAGCCGCAACATAATTCATGTGGACCCTAAATTTGATTTTTTATATGCCATTTATTAGAAACTCTTGGAGATGACCTTCTTTTTTTCTCCCCAAATCTTTTTAGGAGTTGTCAAACTACAAGTTTTTAGGAGAAAAAAGTAGGAAACTCTTGGAGATGCTCTCTATTTGATTATTAAGAGTTCTATTTAGAGTACTCAGGATCCAATGAATCTATTTAGATTTGGATTCCTACTCCGTATTAGACAGCGAGCTATTTTAACTCGTATGAGCACATGTTATATATATAAGTCCGAACAAAAAATACTCTCCATTGTCCGGTAGTTAGATGGAGACGGATCAAAAAATAGATGGACAAAAAAAAATGAGCTAAAATTTTACCTCTTTATTATTAGGCATAGATATAGATATAGATAATGGTATTGGATAATTTCCTATATAACAAAATAGATCCAATGGTCATACTAATTAACATGAGAATTTCTAGCATTTGAGAAAATTAACATGAAGTCTCCGTTAAAAGATTCCATACCGACATACGAAATGTACACCCCCTGTTAAAAGACACCTTTAAAAAGTTATGTTTTATTTTATGCTTCTGTATTTTAGAAAATATCTAATTATCTGAAGATACAATAGCCATTGTACCCAAACAATTCCCGTATCTTGCACTAGTACGGCAAACGATGTGCCACCTGACTCAGCGCAGGCTGCACGGCCTCTACCATCACCTCGAATCCAACTGCAAATCATGAGACGCCGTCTGATAGAGCTCCGACTTTGGCTTCTCCTTGAACTAGCTTCTCTGATGAAGCTGACACTATTTTGAGATAGAAGAAATCATATTTCTGCAGGTCTGGCTCCTCTATATAAAAATGGCTCCGGCTTCACCGGACTCCTTGCAAAGATATTCTAAATTGCCATTCGGCAGGGCTTCTTGCAAGGAGTTTTAGATGGCCGTTCGGTAGGGCTCCTTGCAAGGAGCCGTGAGACTGGAGTCAGAGTCCTGCCAAAGGGGGCCAACCGAAGTACAAGATGATACTAAAGAGTCACCACCACAATACTCTAGTTGGGCGAGACGACACGAAGACGAATGACAACACTATCTACTGCATGTTCTTTGTAACCACATCCCCTCAGGTATATAAGAGAGAATAGGGAGCCTCTTCCAAGCAACTGGGAGAGCACAATCCAAGACAAAACACACTGATCAAACACACAACTCAATGAACAAACATTCAAGTCACACTGAGCACTCGGGACATAGTAATACATACTTCACCCGACCACTAGACGTAGGGCACCCGGCTTGAACTATATAAACTTTTGTGACCCTTGTGCTAACTCTCATCGGAACCCCACACATTGTTGCATATATTATGGGCTTGGTCCATATAATATTTAATAAATCAAATAAAACTCTATGGTCCATAACATTAAGCGTTGTATGGTTTAATACCGTACGAGATTTTGACTGAACGTTGACTTAGCTTATTTGGTTGAAAATTATCCATCTTAATTTTATCCATCTTAATTGAGAAGCTGAGAAAAGCACACAGGAGTGCCACACGCGCGCGCCGCCGCTGGCCGGGCCGGGCCAGGCCGTGGGCGCGGCGAGCGGACGGGCGGGCGTGGCTAGGTTTTGCCACTTAATCCATATAATTACGGAAGTTTCTCTCATTTATGGTGGGGCGAGTTGATTGTGCCTATTACCGTCTCTTCGTGTCTCCGTCTCCTGAGTTCCTCGGCTGGCTTTCTCCCTCCCCGCCGCAGGCATAAAATCAGAAGTCCTCCGTCAGTCCAATTCTCCCTTCGCTTCCGAGAGAGCACATCTTAGCCGCCCTTTGGTTTTCCCCGTCCCGTACCTCTGCGTGCACGGAGCAACGGGAGAGTGGGTGCCTCCGGAACCCTTGTCCGCCTGCGAACCTTGCATGGGGTGTGCGACGATTAGGTTTTTGGGGAGCGATTCCGCGACTGCTCGTCCACGTCGTAGACGTCTTCTTCCTGGTGATCGCTCGTGGAACAACAATGTGTCTTCTTCCTAGTGATCGTTCGTGGGACTGCACTGCGAACACCTTTTTGCATAGACTGTGGTCCACGACTTCGAGCAACGCGCTATGTCTGGTGCGAATGGAGCCTCCGATGCCCTCGGCATGGGACCCTCCGCTGGGTACACTCTTAACTTTCTGATTACCGTACTTTGCGTACTTACTGTATCGATCGGTATGTCATACTTGCATGCTGTAGCGTTTGTTAGTGATATACACATACACATATATGTCGTCACGAACCTGCTGATGTTTTATTTCTGGATTAAATTGACCATGAAAATGCTTAATTTTCTAACAATCCAAAAACCTAATGTTAGGCAATTTTCTGTCAGTGATTTTGTTGCTGCTTTGAAGCCGAATAACTTTGATGGCAAAAATTTCATGATATGGCGTGCCAAGATGGTGTTGTGGTTGACTACTATGAACTGCTATCACACCGCACAGGGGAAGCCTGAACAATTTACTCCTGAGGAGGAGCAAAAGTTCTTGGCTGCCGACAGTGCTGGAAGGCTATTGTGATGCCAACTGGATCTCTGATGCTGATGAGCTTTATGCCACAAGTGGATATGTGTTTTTTCTTGGAGGTGGTGTTGTTTCCTAGAAGCCTTGCAAGCAAACTATCTTAACGAAGTCTACTATGGAAGTAGAACTCACAACATTAGATACCGCTGGTTCTGAGGTCAAGTGGCTTCGTGATCTCCTTATGGATTTACCGGTTATTGAAAAACCCATACCGGCTATTTCTATGAACTGTGATAATCAGATTATGATTACAAAGGTTAATAATTCTAAGGATAACATGAAGTCCACAAGACATGTTAAGAGACGACTAAAATCTGTCAGAAAATTGAGAAACTCCGGAGTAATAGCGTTGGACTATATTCATACGTCTAACAATCTGGTAGATCAATTCACTAAGGGTCTATCATGCAATGTGATAGAAAGTGCATCGAGAGAGATGGGTTTGAGACCCACATGAAATTTACTATAGTGGTAACCTGTTCTATATGATCGAAGATCCCTGAAGTAGGATGGTGAAACAAGCTAGTAGTAAATTATGAGAAAAGATCATTAGTAAGACTCATTTCTGATGCATATCTTTCCTTTCTGTAAGGTAGGTTGTTTTTTACCTTAATGTGTTCCAAGTGGCTTGCTAAAGCAAAGATATTGTCCTACATGACATCTTTTGAGGAACACACCTATATGAGTCAGACTGCTGGTCACAGTCTATGAGATTTGGGTGATCTGTAAATACTCATGAAAGGCACTGGTGACATTCACCTCACACAAAACTGTCAATTCAAGGCTTAGTCTATTGTTCAGTTGTGACTGAGTGAAACTATTGCTCTAGATGGATGTTTAACTTAACAGTCTTCATCGAAACACTGGTATATAAAAGAAATGTGGTTCTTAGACTACTTTATTACAAACCCTAGAATTTGGTGGGGATTGTTGGATATATTATGGGCTTGACCTATATAATATTTAATAAATCAAATAAAACTCTATGGTCCGTAACATTAAGCGTTGTATGGTTTAATACCGTACGGGATTTTGACTGAACGTTGACTCAGCTTATTTGGTTGAAAATTATCCATCTTAATTGAGAAGCTGAGAAAAGGACACAGGAGTGCCACACGCGCGCGCGCGCCGCCGCCGCCGGCGGCGGCGGCTGGGTCGGGCCGGGCCCAGGCTGAGGCCATGGGCGTGGGCGTGGGTGTGGGCGTGGCATGGCATGGTAGGTAGGCAGGCGGCGAGCGAGCGGACGGTCGGGCGTGGCCAGGTTTTGCCACTTAATCCACATAATTACGGGAGTTTCTCTCTTTTAGGTGAGGGCGAGTTGATTGTGCCAGTTACCGTCTCTTCGTGTCTCCGTCTCCTGAGTTCCTTGGCTAGCTTTCTCCTTGCCCGCAGCAGGCATAAAACCAGAAGTCCTCCGTTAGTCCAATTATCCCTTCGCTTTCGAGAGACCACATCTTAGCCGCCCTTTGGTTTTCCCCGTCTCGTACCTCTGCGCGCATGGAGCTATGGGAGAGCAGGTACCTCCGAAACCCTCGTCCGCCTGCGAACCTTGCATGGGGTGTGCGGCGATTAGGTTTTTGGGAGCGATTCCGCGACTGGTCGTCCACGTCGCAGACGTCTTCTTCCTGGTGATCGCTCGCGGAATAGCAAGGTGTCTTCTTCCTAGTGATCGTTCATGGGACTGCACTACGAACAGCTTCCTGCATCGACTGTGGTTCATGACTTCGAGCAACACACTATATCTGGTGCGAATGGAGCCTCGATGCCCTCGGCATGAGACCCTCCGCTGGGTACACTCTTAACTCTCTGATTACCGTACTTTGCGTACTTACTGTATCGATCGGTATGCCATACTTGCATGCTATAGCATTTGTTAGTGATATACACATACACATATATGTCGTCACGAACCTACTGATGTTTTATTTATGGATTAAATTGACCATGAAAATGCCTAATTTTCTAACACACATGACACCAAATTAACTAGGCAACAGTACGAAACATTAGGTGGGAACCACCAAGCACCGTGGCAGCGGCCATCACCGACGCCAGGACCACAAAGTCAAGAGGGTGCCAAACTTAAAGGTGAAGTTGGTTGTGAGCTCTATGGTGAGGAGCCACACGGCACTGTAGGGTCTGCGTGGTGATTGGAGGAATCAAGTTCCGCCATCGGGGTGGCACCGGCGACGACGGTGGGGAGTGGGGGTTTGTCGGGTCACGGACCTGCTTTTAGTTTAGTCAGTCTTAAGACGTGTGATGTCGATTCCAAGCCCGCCCAGGCAAGCTTGCCCCAGCCCCGCCGCACCCAGCCATGGTGGCTCCTCGCCGCGCCGCCTGTCCGGCATTCTTGTCTTTTGTACCTAATTTTTTTGTATAATTGTATATAAATCCAGATTTATAACCAAACAAGTTCATTAGAGCTCAGATCCACAGTGAAATTGCTCCATGGTGGAGCTAATGCTCTAGAGTTGCTTTTGCGGAGTTAGAGCTCTCTCAAATAGGTTGTTAACAACTCTGTGCAGCCGTGTAATGTAGGAAAAATGGTAACTTTCACAAGAAAAAGCCATATAAGCATGTCTTTGGGATTTTAGATCTATTAATTTCAAACGTTTTCTTTGAGATTTGTGGGGTAAAAATGCAATAATGATCATGTAATAGTATGGTGATTTGGATTTCAAATTTGATGTTGGCAGTACATACACCGAATTATACGTAAAGTGAAGCAAAATGAGGGCTTACCAGGAACTCAAAAATCTCAAAACGTAGAAACATGAAAAACACAGATCGATACAACATAGGAGAAACACATGAATTCAAAGAGAAAGAAGCACAAAGGAAAGTTTCCATGTGGTCTAACCTCATGCTAGTTTCCCTCCAAAATTTATATGGAACTAGGTTCGTGCCCGTGCATTGCAATGGGACAGCTAAACTTTTTATATAAAAACACACAGATCACATAATAAGATAACGATACTGTGAAATTAGATACCGACGTTAAAGTAACATTTAATCCAAAAAAAACAAAGTTCTTGAAATCAAACACATTCACGGAGAGCACGGCGTTGCTACGGGAACACAACAGTATCCAACCACCTTAGAGCAGGTACAATAATTGGCTTATAGCCAAGCAAATGCTGACGTGGAGAAGAGAAGGGAGGAGAGAGAAGAGAGCTTGGCTCTCATGCAAGCACACAGATGCATATGCAGTAGTGGATCCATGCACCAAGTGAATGTGAGAAGGATTAGGAAAGAGGTGGATCCATCTTCTTTTGAGAATGATGTAATCATCGGAGCCTTTCCCCAAGGGGAGGCCTCAACAACCAGTTTTCTATCGTGCTTCGATCATTAGGTGTTGTTTGTGGCCGCTGTCCGAAGGGACCTATTAAGATGAGACGAGCGATCCGTTTTTGCATAGCATCAAGGCAACTCTATGAACTTGCAAGTAAATAGCAACAGGTGTCCAGGAAAAAAGTTTTGTTCCACTTAGTTTTTTCAAGCCCAATACCTATGTACGAGCAAATTTTGTGGCAAAAGACATGAAATGTGGCATTGCTGTGATTCTATTTAGCCAATTATTATCAAACACTAATACAGCTTCTTCAAGAAAAATTAAACAAGGTTATGACATGCATAATTGGAAAGAATGTATCAACGAAGCAACATAAGAAGCTTGCCACTTATGTAACACAAGGTAGCTTATTTCTAACCATCAATAAATGAAAGGATAACCTACTTATCATTATTTATCACAACATCAAACAAAATTTAACAGTTATTTATGTCTGCATTACTTGTCGTAGAGCTTACTATAGCAGCAAATGATTACAAATTTACAATATTATTGTTCCAGATACTGCTAGGATTGCAACAAGAAATATGAAACATAGCATGAAGTTGATATATGGCAGTGAAAAAAGATTAATTTCATGGAATTACATCCTTATATGAATGAATCCTGTTGGGAGTTTCCAAGCACCAAGCAATGTTGAAGTAGAATACCTCCCTTGGACTACAGAAACCATGTCAGGTTTCAAAAAATAAAAAGCCATCAGAATCAACACAAGAAACACACATTTATGAAAATGCACATAGATTCCATGTTACATCTAAGAGCCAGCTCTCTCTGTTCTACTCTTTGATCTTCATTACCTTCAGAAAACAACTAAGGTTAAGAACCAGGGATGGAATAAACGGAGCACTTTCGCAAAGATGGAAGGGCCATAAGCTAATATGACTTACTGACCTCATAACTAACTAATACTAATTATAGTAATCAAGGAGTGAGTTATGTTTGACTTGATAATTGTCTTGCAGTAATCAACAGAAAATAATTACCTAATTGATTGCAATATCAAGAAACAAAAGCCAGTTAAACAAAAACCTGTTGTTCAGGTGGCAAGGCCACCAAATATTGTGGGCTTATGCGTTTGACAGTCCACTCCATCCAGGCACCTATTAAGAAGATACACACGGTATTATGAAGAATGAAATGTATGCTCTACAGCTCAGAAGGGAATATTAATAAACTGCTAAAAAGGCAATCGACATGTAAAATCCCTCAAAAGAAATTTTCTTGTCATCTAAACATCACCATTTCAGAAGCAAATATGAGAAATGAAATTAAAGAAAGCCAGCTAATGCTCTCTTACTGTTCCAATCACAAGCCAGCTAGCTCGCTTACTGTTCCAATCATAAAGCCCAACCAGGTAACGACGACCCTTGTCTGAGAATGCTGGTACAGAGCATGTTGTGTGGGTTGCATCTTGCTGGCAGGATGAGGACTGAATTAGTGATCATCGGGCAGTGCAAAAAGCTCAAAATTGCAACCAAAATGGATGGACTAATAAAACCAAATGAACTCACTGCAGACTACCCAAACAGCACAACATATGTTCTTGTTCAAACAAATGAGCTTACTCTGAACTATCCAAAATGCCATATTGCAGAGATAGAAAAAGGAAAAGGAGCACATTTAGCTTCCAGTTGAGTAGTTGAGCATGCTTTAATGAAAATGTAATTATAAACATTATGGTCTCGATAATAGATCATGCAAAGGGAGACTATTCTAGTATCATAAACATCCTCAGAAAATTGTCAACAACTATCAGGATGGCTTATTAGTATGTCCCCATAAAAAACAAAACACTGAACCCAGCTATGGCAATGCAAATGTTATGGAAGAAAAATACAGATCATTTTTGTTATTTATTTATTTTCCTCTAAAACTCGAAGCAATACCTGATCCAATTCATAACCTCGCTTGCTCCTCCTGATGGTCTCATCATTGATTTTTTCTTGTTTTGTACGAGAAACACAAATAGCTACTCTGCCTCTACTCTCCTTCTCGGCAGAGGATAATAGGTCGAATCTGAACAAAACCCGCAGTTGAACGGATTAGAAACTGCATGGCCTCTTGTCAACTCTGTATCGAAAAATGCAATGTCTTGTCTCAGCCTCTCAGGACTGCATTAAGGTATAAAGAACGGATTCATGTTGACTGCCTTTCTCCTGCCATCATCCAACATGACACCTCTGGGACAAGTCAAAATTGAGCCTTTTAATTCAACTGCTTAGAAACAGATTCTAATAAAGATAGTTGAAGGATCTTGTAGCAAATTCCTTTGAAGCATAACGATATTTAAATGTCCTAAAGTTCAGTTTCGTTGATATCTACAAAAGGAAAAATGTGAAATGTTATCTCTGCAATTTTGTCACTCTGTTAGCTTCACTATTCAAAAGCGCACATCAAACCTCGATACTGGAGCTTTACTCACCATATGCTTGTACCATGGTCTCCTGGCAAGCGCTCGTTGGTGAATAACGTTCGGCCATCATCAACTGGTTGTTGGTCTCCAGTTTTCTGCTTGCAGCAACTACATACCAGAAATGAGGTGTTGAAGTTTTAATTTCGGAGGTACACATCTAAGTAATAGTCATGTCTTACTTTATTCTCTTTGTAAATTTTAGTGGCGGCATCACAAATATAACTCTGCACATTCCACTCATGCAGAACAGCAAGCACTGAGTAATAGTAATAAATTAAGACTAAAATCAGAAGGGAAGATAAAGTTTTAATAAACATGATTCATTCTGCATCCAATATAATTCGATTTCTATATCAGGAGCAGGGAGAAGAGATATTCTTCACATGAAAGGATTTAGCCGCCACCTGAGACCCTAGAAGCCTAGAAAGCAACAGCGCAAACGGATCTCAAGTCTGAGAAAAAGGCTCACCTCCAACCGTCACCGCGCTTTCCCGCACTCCTGTGGTGGCGGATGCGCCCGGCACAGCGCCGCGGCGATCCTCCTCACAGATGCAGCAGCCTCATCTGGATCCGGCGCCTCCAACTCATCGCCAACCCGCAACGTCCCCTCGCATCGCTGCAACGCACGGGGACGGGCAGACAACGAGGTCGGCGCCACCGTCAATGGAGGCCGACACGGGAAGAAGAAGGGTGGGGCGCCAGCGTCGCGAATCGGAGCTGGCGAGGGCGGAGCGGCGGCTTCGCGGCGCCGGCAGTGCCATGGCTACCAGCGACGGTGGCGCTGCCTCGCGGGGTGTGGGTGGGGGGCGGCGGCCGTAAAACCCTAGCCGCATCGGGGTAGGGTGGCCATGGAGTGTGATGGCGTGGGCTGAGCGCGGTGAATTTTGTAGGGGTGCGGGATCGTAGTAGGCGGGACCACGTTGGAACGTCGCACTAAAACGATGTTCACTCTTTAATTTTTTAATTGTAAGATGATGACTAGCAAATATGTCCACATGATGCAACGGGAGGTACAACTTGTTACACAGTTTATCTAGATGATTTGCAGGTCAAAAATTTATCCAACAAACATGTGATGTTTAGTGCTCTAACTTGTATATATGAGCACGAGACGCTTTGACATTTATCCAATGATTATACGTGTATTTCAATAACATATGGAGTCGCCACTGATGTCGGTCGCCTCCGCTGCCTATGGTTCTCTAACTTCGCTCACCGCAGCTCCTGCAATGCCACCATGCTCCCACGGCATGCTGCGTTGCAGCTAGTCTTCTCCAACGTGCTCTGCCATGGGGCTAGGGCTTTGATGGTTGGCCAACTTGGTAGTGGAAATTTTTATTTCATAGCAAACATGCTTGTACATTGCAACAGAAAACAAGCTACCAAACATTCATATGAGGACGGAAATGTTACATATCTATTTATATTTTACTTTTTCTATAAACTTTTAAAATTATAATTTATTTTATATATGGTGACCATAACATCCATAATATAAGTTTATGTTGGTAATAACATGAAAATACATCGGGTCTGCCGCGCAGGGGTCCTCCTGTCCACCGTGCCAGGCTGCCCTTGCCGGAAGCGCGTGACCGAGGCTCACCCTAGCCACAAGAGGGGGAGTGTGCGTTGAGAAACAAAAGCCGGATATATATTTTGGCGTCGAGTAGAAGTGAAAGCAACAAAAATGTAACACCATAAAATTTACAACATTTTAAAAATAGGTGAATTAGATTTATTTATGCAATAGTGTGTGCATGCAACATAGAAAAATAATAAAATTTATCAAATTAAAATAAAATATAAGGTCTACATACTTGTATGTGCATACATGCTGCTGCATAATATTTTTGTATTGTGTGGTTTGAAATCGGATTTTAAATTGATTTGAATTTGGATTCAAAAGTTGTTTGGAAATTAGTTTGGAAAATAGAAAAGGATTTCATTTTCCCTTCCTTGATTTCGGCCCGCCGTGGCCAGGTCGGCCTGCTCTCCTCTGCCTGTTGGTCAGCCGCCCCGCTCCTCGTTGCTTTCCGCGCGGCCTGCACACCCCTCCTCCGTGGCCCAGCTGCGGCCCAGTTCCCCGCCGCACGGCGCGCCGCGCGTCTTCTCCCCTCTCTCGGTCACTGACGAGCGGGCCCGGCAAGTCAGGCGCATCTCTTTCCTTGGCTCGTGTCCAAGCCGGACACCATCACCGCCGCAGCTGCCGAATCCGCCTCTGCTATGCCGTGCCTGGCTTGACCCGCACATTGAGGCCCTCATAAATACCGATGCCCGTACCCGTTGCTCTCCCTATCGCGCCCTAGAGCAAGCCTTTGCCCTCGCACCATGCCGAGCCTCGCGAACCCTAGCACCATCGCCATCTTCGCCGCCTCGCCGAGCACCATGCTGCTCTCGTCTGCTTCGTGCCTTGGTAAGCTACCTAGACGAGTTCGCCTTGCTCTCCTCTAGCTTCCGGGGGTCTTGGTTCGTTATTTCATGGTCTATAGACTGTAATTCCAGAGCGCCACCTGTCTCCGGCCATGGCGCCGCCGTGGAGATCACCGTCAACCTTGTCGGCATTCCCCATCCCATCTAGATCAAAACATATCTTCGCGTCTATGTGAACTTCGCGTCTATAATTTAATCTATAATTTTACTAAAGTAAATCTTATTTAATTCATAACTTCTTTGTTTTAGCTCTGATTTTTGTGATCTTCGCGTCTGTGTGTTCGTAGTGAGACGTAGATTCGTTTTGCAAACTTTTCATCTTGATTTTATACTATTGGTGTATTATTCTAATCTATAGCTTTTGTTTGCTATGCATGATTGCTTCTGGATGCTTGTATGTTACTGTGATTATCGAGTATAGACGATGAGCAATTCGTGGGAGACTAAGAGTATTACTTTGACGAGCGGGATCAGCAGGAGCATTTTGTTCAAGGCAAGTATAGCATGGGATTATCCTTGTTTCCTATCAACTTTAATACATTTAATTCATATTGCATGTGTTACCTTGATAGGGATTCCCTAGAATTGAACTTATACCTTGTCTCCTATGGGATTTGCATTGGGTAGCTTTGCTAGCGCTCAATTAAACCATGATCTTGTAACTTGACTAATGGTATATGCAATAAACATTAAAACATGACTTTTTAGCAACTTGGAAACAAGGGGCTGGAGTGTTTAGCAACTTTCTAAATGCTTCAGATTCCTCTCCCTAAGGACTTATCTGTAAGTGATCATCCAGGACTTACAGTACAACTGTGAGGGCTACATGGCTCTGGCTTTAGCTCAGTATGAGGACCTTTTCTAGCTTGTTAGAGGTTACCTTTATTGGCATAAGAATGGCTTGATGAATCGGATATAGAACATCCTCTACTCTTATGTGTATAGCCGCGATGGAATTGTGCCATTCGACAGGGGGGTTCCTACATCTGTTTGCCGAGTGAATCTAATGGCCCTAACTTGTTAGACGAACCTTTGAAAGGCTTCATAGTGACCGCTGCCTGCTCACCTTGGAAGTATTTTGGGAGTTATAAACCTAGGCATATGTGTATCACGACTCTCAGTGAAAGTGTAAAACTGGTATATTAGCCGTGCTCACGGTCATGAGCGGCCTTGGAACCCTTATGGAATAGACGATCACTAAGAATTATCTGTTTATGCTATTCATTATTCATGTTTACATTGATCATTTGTTTTACTTTGGGATTGAAACACCTTGTTGCTACTCTTATGCTAAAATTGTGACAACTAAAATCTGATTGTTGTTAAACCCGTGTCAAGCCTTTTGAGCCTCATGAACCCTATGTTACACTTGTTAAGTACGACATGTACTTATGCTTGTTTATTTTCATTATTTGGATAAAAATCCTGGATGGGTAACAGATGGCTATGGTAATGACGACTTTCCTAAAGATTACTAGACTTATGGTCAACCAGTTGACGTCCCTATGATATGGATCTTTCGTGAGAATTTTTTTATACTTCCGCTATATTTATGTGAAGACTATGTCCTATTATTCGAGATTTAATAAACACTTATGATGATACTATTTATAATTTGTTGGCTTATGTGTGTGACTGATCTCTGGGCGCACATAAGATTTTGCATCCCATTTTATCCTTAAAATCGGGTGTGACATATTGGTATCAAAGTCGTGTTGACTGTAGGACGCAAGCCTAGTTAGCAATGGTCATTTTAGCTTCTTTTGCTTCACTCATTTCATGCTTTCCATCTCACCCTTATTATTTGCTAAAGTTTTATGCTTCTTTTGCCTTACTCTGTTATGAAAATTATTGCTTCTAATCTAACTAAATCTAATTCTGTAGATGCCTCATTCCAATAAGACCGCTCGCATCAGCACCGGAAGCTACTACCCACCTCGTGGCTTGTCCATGGAGCCACATGAGGAGGAGGAACCCTAGGAACAAGAAGTTGATTCGCCAACACTTGCACCTACGCCGGAGCCATTCTAGGAAGAGCCTAAAGAAGAAGAACCTAAAGAAGTGGAGGTCGTCTTATTATCTGATGATGCTGATGAGGAGGAGGAAGACGTCGTTCAAGAGGATGAGCCGATCCCTCCCTTGGGATGGACTACGAAGGTCTGGTACAAGCCAGGGTGTGAAACCTCTATCTCGTACCACTGACTTATGGGGATTCTTTAAACCTACTACGGTGATTGGGACGTAGCCGTGGAGTACATCTACACCGAGCGTACGCATCCTTTGGAGGACACTTATTGGAAGACTAGGGTGTGCATCTCCATCAGGGACAAACAAAAGGATGCTTATCAGCTGGACTCAAACTATGCGCATCACGCTCACTGTGCCACCATGGAGGATAGCATAGAAGATGTAGCCGCTGCAGCTTGCATGGGTCTTCGTGGTCGTCGATTTGAGGATATGAAGGAGGACCAATATTGATTCCTCCCTCGTCAACACCCTAAATTAGAGTGGGCAATGATATACCCTTAGGGTATGGATCCAACTATCCAAGTGATGGTACACTTCAGCTATGAGTCAGTAGCGAAGATTCGGCGACTAGAAGACCAGCTGAAGGCACAATAGGAAACCCTTAAGAGATACCGACAAGTGATAGATGAGCAAAGGGTGTGCCTCAACCTACCAAGGATGAATGAGGAGCTTCCCTATAAATTTCACCCATAGGTATTGGATTCTTTTCTATGTAATAAGACGTTAGTAGAACGAGTCAAGTTGAGTCAAGTCGAGTCTAGTAGTGCGGTGTGAACTTTGGTGTGCCTAGTTGATTTGTTATTATGTTTATGTGTAAGTTAGATTTTTGTAATGAGTGCTGGAACTTTGTGGGCATGTCCGCAAGTTCCATAGTTAAGAATATTAAAGTTTGGGTCAATAAATAAATAACTGGGTTTGGTACGTCTTGTTCTCTCAGATCTGTTTTTGGAGCAGCCTGCCTTTATCTCAATGCCAATCAAAATCTACTTGACTAAAAATTATGAAACTTTTATGGGAGTAACTAGACTTAAGTATCTTTCTAATGCCTTTAGAATCACCCTTATATCTGATCTGGTTTGTGAGATATGTCTGTTTCAAGTTAAAGTTTCTGTGTAGTCTGGAATTTAGAACAGTTTCGGTTGTATCCTATTTTTGAGTAACCTAATGACAAAATCTTGGCATGTGGCCTGAATAAAAGTTGTAGATAATTTCTTAAGATTTCCATCCATACAAAGCACGTCTCTTTTAGATATCTAGAACTCGAGATATGACTGTTTTACCGAGCTGCTGATGTTAGAACTCATCCAGAAAATTTTCAGAATGTATTATAACCTGGAAATCTCTAAATTTTGAATATTTGTGTTGGATGTCAGATGACTGGAAGGAAAAGAGGCTAAGGTCATGGAGGTGTTCCACCACATCCACCACCACCACCGCCACTGACTATTGAGCAACTTCTAGCAGTGCAGACACAGCTTATGCAAGCTCTGGTGCATAATCAGCAGAACCATCCAATTGGTGGAGCACCGCGTGACAAGCGTGGTGAATTCTTGAAGGGCCGCCCCCTGGTATTTTCTCATACCACTGATCCACTAGAAGCAGATGATTGGCTTCATGCAATGGAAAAACAACTCAACATAGCACAGTGCGGTGACCAACAGAAGGTGTTGTACGTGTCAGGACAACTTCAGGGAAAAGCCCAAGACTGGTGGGAGGCATTCGAGTATAGACGTCCTGCTAATGCTCCTCTTGTCACCTGACAGGAGTTCAGAGAGAATTTCAGATCCTACCACATACCTGAAGGATTGATAGAGCTCAAGCAGGAGGAATTCAGAGCTCTAAAGCAGGGATCTATGTCCGTGGCTGAGTATCATGACAAGTTTGCTCAGTTATCATGTTATGCTCCGAATGAGGTGGCTGATGACGCTGATAAGAAATGCCGCTTTCTCAAGGGTAGGTATGATGGTATGCAACTCTAGCTTATGTCCAATACATACCCCAATTTCCAGACGTTGGTGAACCACGCTATTGTTATTGACAATAAGCGCAAAGCAATGGAGGCCAAGAAGAGGAGGCTTCAGGGACAGACCTCTGGAAGTAATACCTATCCATGCACCAATCCTCAGCAAGGCTTCCAGCAAAGGTACCAGAGACCCCCCTAATCAATGGAATCGCAACCAGAACCAGCAACATCCACTGTACTAGCAGTAGATTGACAATCAACGCCCCCAGTAACAGAGTGGTCAGTAGACACCATGATAGGGAACACCCAACAACACTTCCATGAAGATCAGTGCACCTAGTACCCCCAACGTATGCTATCATTGTGGAGAAGTTGGGCATTATGCTAATCATTGTCCCAAGAAGCAGAATCAGCAAACACCCTAGGGTCAGCATAGTAATTCGAAGGGAACACCTCAGAAGCCAGCGCCCAACACGGGAAAGGTGAACCATGTGTCTACCAAGATGGCACTTGTGGAACCAGAAGTCATGCTCGATACGTTCGATGTCAACTCAACTCCTGCCACTGTTCTTTTTTATTGTAGAGCTTCGCATTCATTCATATCCCAAGCATTTGTTAGAAATCATAGCATACCCTTATGTGCCATGCCAAATCCCATATTAGTAAACTCACCAGGAGGTAGTCAGCAAGCTTCTTATCGTTGTCTTCCAACTAGTCTATCCTTAAGGGGGGTAGAGTTTAAAGTGAGCCCCATTATATTGAGAACATCTAGCATTGATGTGATTCTAGGTATGGATTGGATGATGCAACAACAAGTTGTGATTTAGTGTAAAGAGAAGGTAGTTGTTGTGATGGCACCGAATGGGGAAAGAATCAGAGTTGATGTTGTAGTGCAGAAGTAGCCGACAGCCACAGTGGACCAGCTTGATGATCACGTCAGCAAGGAGGACCCAGTAGTGGATGAATTTCTAGATGTGTTCCCCGATGACTTGCTAGGTATGCCACCTGATCATGACATTGAGTTTATTATTGAATTATTACCTGGAACTGCACCTATAGCTAAGCGTCCATATAGAATGGGGGTTAATGAACTAGAGGAACTTAAGAAACAAATAAAGGAGTTATAGGAGAAAGGTTTCATTCATCCTAGTTCATCACCTTGGGGAGTGCCAGTTATATTTGTAGATAAGAAGGATGGTACCCAGAGAATGTGTGTTGATTATCGGTCACTCAATGAGGTTACTATCAAGAACAAGTACCCGCTACCTAGAATTGATGACTTGTTTGACCAGTTGAGAGGTGCTTGTGTTTTCTCTAAGATTGATCTTCGTTTTGGTTATCATCAGTTGAAGATTCGTGCGACTGACATACCTAAGACAGCTTTTACTATGAGGTATGGTTTATATGAGTACACCGTTATGTCCTTTGGTTTGACCAATGCACCTGCATACTTTATGTACTTGATGAATAAGGTGTTCATGGAGTTTTTGGATAAGTTTGTGGTGGTATTTATCGATGATATATTGGTATTCTCTAAAACAGAAGAAGAGCATGCTGAACATTTAAGGTTGGTCTTGCAAAAGCTTAGAGAACACAAGTTGTATGCTAAGCGAAGCAAGCGTGAGTTTTGGTTGAAGGAAGTTTCTTTCCTAGGCCATATTGTCTCTAATGGTGGGATAGCTGTATATCCAAGCAAGGTGAGAGATGTATTGAATTAGAAACCACTAACTGATGTGGGAGAGATTTGTAGTTTCTTAGGGTTGGCTAGATACTATAGAAGGTTCATAGAAGGTTTTTCTAAACTTGCCAAGCCTATGATAGCTTTGTTGGAGAAAAATGCTAAGTTTGTGTGGTCTGAGAAGTGCTAGGCTAACTTTGAAGAATTGAAGAAGAGGTTGACTACCGCCCCAGTATTGGTTTTGTTAGATTTGAGCAGGAGCTTTTCAATCTATTGTGATGCATATCGTCAAGGTCTCGGATGTATTCTTATGCAAGAAGGTAGAGTAGTAGCCTATGCATCCCGATAGTTGAGAAAGCATGAGCTAAATTATCCTACTCATGATTTAGAGTTAGCAGCAATGGTTCATGCTCTGAAAATATGGAGGCACTATCTTATCGGACATAAGAGTGACATCTATACTGATCACAAGAGTCTGAAGTACATTTTCACTCAGACAGATCTGAATATGAGACAGCGTCGATGGTTGGAGTTGATTAAGGATTACGATCTAGAAGTACACTATCATCCTGCAAAGGCGAATGTTGTTGCTGATGCTCTTAGCAGGAAGAGTTATGCCAATGAGGTGCAAGTGACACCTATGTTAAGTGAGTTGTGTGCTGAATTTGAGCAACTAAACTTGGGCTTTGTCACTAATGCAGTGGAGTTGGTGATAGAATCTACACTAGAGCAAGAAATACGTAAAGGCCAGTTATAGGATGTGATGTTGAAAGAGAGCAGAAAATATAGTGATTGGCAAGGGACCATGTTTTCGTATGGATGTTAATGGAACTTTGTGGTTTAGGAAAAGACTATGTGTGCCTAAGAATAAGGCTATTGGAGATGCAATTCTTTGTGAGGCACATGAGTCTACTTACTCTATTCACCCTAGGAGTACCAAGATATACTTGGATTTGAAGGAGAAGTATTGGTGGTACGGGCTGAAGAGAGATGTTGCTGAGTTTGTTGCTTTATGTGATACATGTTAGAGAGTCAAAGCTGAACATCAAAGACCTACAAAATTATTACAACCAATGAAGATACCTGAGTGGAAGTAGGAAGAAGTTGGTATGGATTTTATTGTTGGGTTACCACGCACTCGAGGAGGTTATGATTCGATATGGGTGATAGTGGATCGGTTAACTAAAGTTGCTCACTTTATACCGGTTAAGACTACTTATAATGGACCGAGGTTAGCCCAATTATATATGGAGAGGATAGTGTGTCTACATGTAGTTCCCAAGAAAATTGTGTCTAATCGGGGTACTCAATTTATATCTCATTTTTGGCAGCAAGTACATAGTTCATTGGGAACAAAGTTGAATTTTAGTACAGCGTATCACCCTTCAGACCGATGGGCAAAATGAGAGGATTAATCAGATATTAGAAGACATGTTGAGAGCTTGTACGTTGTAGTATGGTACAAGTTAGGACAAGAGTTTGCCTTATGCAGAGTTCTCGTACAACAATAGCTATCAGAAGAGTCTCAATATGGCACCTTTTGAAGCTTTGTATGGATGAAAGTGTATAACCCGTTGTTTTGGAATCAAACGGGAGAAACTCAAGTGTTTGGACCAGATGTTTTAAGAGATGCAGAAGAGCAGGTAAGGATGATTAGGGATAACTTGAGAGTGGCACAGTCTCGACAGAAGAGTTATGCTGACACTCGGAGGAGAGAATTGGTTTTCAAAATAGGGGATTATGCTTATCTGAAGGTGTCACCTATGAGAAGTGTGAGAAGGTTTAACATGAAAGGAAAGCTAGCACCAAGGTATATTGGACCTTTCAAGATTTTAGAGAGACGTGGTGAAGTAGCTTATCAGTTGGAATTACCTGAGAGTTTGTCATGTGTACATGATGTGTTCCATGTGTCTCAACTAAAGAAGTGTTTGTGTAAACCTGAGGAGCAGGTACCATTAGAAGAGCTTACGGTTAAGGAAGATCTTACATATGAGGAATTTCTGGTAAAGATTTTGGAAATGGCAGAAAGAGTTACAAAGAGCCGAGTTATAAAGATGTGTAAGGTTTAGTGGAATCGGTATACAAAAGGTGAGGCTACTTGGAAAAGAGAAGAGGATCTAAGGAAAACATACCCGCAGTTTTTTGAGTAAGCATTGTCTGAATCTCAAGGACGAGATTCATTTTAAGGGGGTAGAATTGTAACACCCTAAAATTTGCAACATTTTGAAAATAGGTGAATTGGATTTATTTATGCAATAATGTGTGCATGCGACATAGAAAAATAATAAATTTTATCGAATTAAAATCAAATATAAGGTCTACATACATGTATGTGCATACATGCTGCTGCATAATATTTTTGTATTGTGTGGTTTGAAATTAGATTTCAAATTAATTTAAATTTGGATTCAAAAGTTGTTTGGAGATTAGTTTGGAAAATAGAAAAGGATTTCATTTTCCCTTCCTTGATTTTGGCCCACCGTGGCCAGGTCGGCCTGCTCTCCTCAGCCTGTTGGTCATCCGTCCCGCTCCTCGTTGCTTTCCGTGTGGCCTGCTCACCCCTCCCTCGCGGCCTAGGTGCGGCCCAGTTCCCCGCCGTGCAGCGCGCCGTGCGTCTTCTCCCCTCTCTCGGTCACTGACGAGCGGGCCCGACATGTCAGGCACATCTCCTTCCTTGGCTCGTGTCCAAGCCAGAAACCATCACCACCGCAGCTGCCAAATCTGCCTCTGCTACGTCATGCCTGGCTTGACCCGCATGTTGAGGCCCTCATAAATACCGATGCTAGTACCCGTCGCTCTCCCTATCACGCCCTAGAGCAAGCCTTTGCCCTCGCATCATGCCGAGCCTCGTGAACCCTAGCACTGCCACCATCTTCACCGCCTCGCCGAGCACTGCGCTGCTCTCGTCCACTTCATGCCTTGGTAAGCTACCTCGACGAGTTCGCCTTGCTCTCCTCTAGCTTCCGGTGGTGTTGGTTCGTTATTTCATGGTCTATAGATTGTAATCCCAGAGCGCCGCCTGTCTCCGGCCATGGCGCCGCCGACCTCGTCGGCGTTCCCCATCCCATCCAGATGTGTTTTGAGCCGTCCAATCTGAGATCAAGGGCCCAGATTAGAAGATACCCTTTCGCTGTGAAATTTGCAAAAAGGCCCTTACAATTAATTAGATCTCAACCCGCTGTCCCTGGCTTCTTTCAAAAGGACCCCTGTCTTTTCTTTTAATAATACCCACAATCCTCGACCGGATTTAAAAATCAGGTTTTATTTATTTTAATTCAAAAATCAAGTTTCCTCTATTTACAGAACTGCCACTACCTTCTATAGGTCATAAAATCCTTGTTTTAACTCTGATTTGGTCCGTTCAACTTGCGTTAGGTTTGTAATTCCATAATCTACATGTTCATACTACTGTTAATTATGTTTTCAACTTTTAAAATTTGAGATTAGATTTAATCTATAATTTTACTAAAGTAAATCTTGTTTAATTCATAACTTCTTCGCTTTAGCTCCAATTTTTATGATCTTCACGTCTGTGTGTTCGTAGTGAGATGTAGATTTGTTTTGCAAATTTTTCATCTTGATTGTATACTATTGGTGTATTATTCTAATCTATAGCTTTTGTTTGCTATGCATGATTGCTTCTGGATGCTTGTATGTTGCTGTGATTATCGAGTATAGACGGTGAGCAACTCATGGGAGACCAAGAGTATTACTTTGACGAGCAGGATCAGCAGGAGCATTTTATTCAAGGCAAGTATAGCATAGGATTATTCTTGTTTCCTATCAACTTTAATACATTTAATTCATGTTGCATGTGTCACCTTGATGGGTAACATATGGCTATGGTAATGATGATTTTTCTGAGGATTACTAGACTTGTGGTCAACCAGTTGACGTCCCTGTGATATGAAGCTTCCGCGAGAGAATTTTTCTTTATGCTTCCGCTATATTTATGTGAAGACTATGTCCTATTATTCGAGATGTAATAAACACTTGTGATGATACTATTTATAATTTGTCGACTTATGTGTGTGACTGATCTCTAGACGCACATAAGATCATGGTTTATCCTTAAAATTTCATTTTATCCTTAAAATTGGGTGTGACAAAAAACCACAAGAAGATGCTCTATATAGAAGCGGATTCAAGCAATACCAGCCATAGGATCAAAGATCGGACGGTCAAAAACAATCAGGGTGACGTGGAACCTCCCAATGGCCAGGAGCCCCTAAGGTTCTCTTGATCTTAAATACCTTGTAAGTAAGTCTATATCAAATTAAAATACAACAAAAGATAATTTTCTTTCTCCTGTTATAAAGCACATAAATATTTACTTCTAACTATATCATAACTTTAATCTTCATACTATCGATGTGTTGAAAGAGTTAAACATCGAATTATATGGCGTCATTTGAAGATTCATGAAAATCTATAATTCTGAATTTTGATTAAAGTCGGCAAAGAATTTGTTGTCGCCCTATCAAAGGATTGGTGTTTCCATTCTTGATTTATTGTAGTCCATGTCAAGAATTGCACTCGCGTATGCACATAGTTTAGACACACATTTCTGATTAAGGTCGGCAAAGAATTGGATTGGTCTTTCCATTCTTGATTTTTCATGTTGTAGTCCATGTCAAGAATTGCACTGGCGTATGCGCATAGTTTAGACACACATTTCTGATTAAGGTCAGCAAAGAATTAGTTGTCACCCTATTAAAGGATTGGTCTTTCCGTTCTTGATTTTCAATATTGTAGTCCATGTCAAGAATTGCACTGGTGTATGCGTATAATTTAGACACACATTTGTTTCAATTAGATTCAAACCACTCAATATTTCAATTCATGGTTTAATTAGTTGGGCCATTAGTTCATGTAGGTCTAACAAAAATAAATTTTGTTCCTAATTTGAACTATATCAATAATTTAATAGGGAAGTATTTGTTAATATTATATTTGTTATTTATTTTTGATGTTTATAAAAGAAAGAAGGACATACTTTGGGAAAAGGAAAAACAAAAAAAGGGCCAAGAACAACGGGCCAAGAAGGACACGGGAAAACCTCACGATGTGTAAATAAAAAAAAACGAAGCTAAAAAACCAAAAAAGGAAAATACGGACAGGAAGGTAGTAGTCCGGAGCGGGAAAATAATACGGAACTAAACAACACCGAGACAAAAAAAGGGAAAAGAACAGGATGTAGTAGTAGTCCGGGACAAAAATAAAAAAGGACAAACCATGGATTGAAAAAGAACAAAAAAAACGACAAACCATACAATTTATACTTTTATACCTTTTTCTATTAGATTAGAATTACTATTTAGGTTACTCAAAGAATTGGACAAATGTATTTATATTAGGATTAGGATTCACAGTTATCCAGGTTACGGTGTATATAAAACAAGAGGCCGTAGACAAACCAATATAGAATTTTCACATTCATGGAGTTAGTTAGGGGAGGTGGATTAAAAAAATGGCCAAAATTTTGCCTATTTATTATTAGGTATAGATATAGACTAGGTTCGTGCCCATGCATTGCTACGGGACAGCTAAACTTTTATACTAAAAACATAGGGATCGCACGATAAGATAACAATACTGTGAAATTAAATACCGACGTTAAAGTGACATTTAATTCAAAAAGCAAAGTTTGTGATATTAACACAGTCGCAGAGAGAGGGGCATCGCAGGCGCACAAACTATACTGTATGTTCCTTTCCTTGATGCGGTTAAGATAACGGTTTATATCGGCAGGAAGAAATCTCTGATATCCATTTTTTCGTGCGCCAATAAATCCACAAATAAATTCCGCCGCATCTACATTGCCCATACTAACGCTACGATATGTTTCGTAATGCAAATCAAACAAGCAAAAGGCAATACACATCTTGGTATTCAAGCATAGAATGAGATATATTAAGGTGCATGTAAAGAGAGAGAGAGAGAGAGCGCTATTATATTTAAGTCCCCCAAAAAAGCATCGAAGTCCCTTCAAATATCATGAAAGCTAGCAGGCCATTGATCTAACCAATTTCATGATCACTGGTCACGACTCATATAGCCAAGATGGGGGACAAATTGGTTGTCGGCTTCAGATTTCATGGAATGCATGTTACTCCGATGCTCTGTAGTATTTTTCTAAAAGTAAAACAGTGCTAAACACATAAGAAATGAGCAAATAGGCTGAGGTATTCAATTGTAGAATCTGTTTTCTTTTCTCCAAGTCCAGCACCACGCCGTCCACCACGCCAGCCTCCGTCCTCTCAAAGGTGCCATGTTGGTAGCATCCCCTTCCATAAATTCAAAATTTGAATTTAGCACAATACAAGAATGGAAGTACTATTATAAAAATTGAATCCGCAGTATCATGATTTTTTGAAGACATGGCAAACAATCATGAAGGAACCTAAGCCAGCAAACAAAGAAAATTAGCGCATGTGATGAGGGGTTATCACAGACGTGGATTGTCTAAACGCGTCTGTGATGATGAACTGAAAAATTAAAAAAAATATCAATGCCAGGTCACACATAATACTATACAATTTATTTCATCATCATCATACAGACAAAATGCCAGGAATATACTTTAGTAAATACTGTCCAATACAGGCAATGCAAAGATCAAAACTTCATGCATGTGTTTATGTACTATCCTAACAAGTGTGAATTCACAGAGAACAAGGCACAAATTCATGAAGGGCTCCAGTGGCTCCCAGGGCTTCTTTCTGAGTTCACTTGCTTCCTGCAGCGCACATATTAACCTCAAGAATACGGCATATATTTAACCCAATGATTACTTAACTTGTTTACAGTCAACAACCTCACAGCCTCACATTAAAGATATGAAGGCACGCCGAATCGGCGGTCTCCCAGGGTGTCAACGTACGTTCTTTTTATTTGGTGCGTTAGATAGAAATTCCACGGCTCAGTTGAGATAGATGAAGCAACTGTGCCCATTAAATGAAGTACGGCCGCCTGCTGATTGTACACGACACGCAAATCGACGGTGGCGCGTAGCAGAGGACGGTGAATTCTCGACATGCATGGTCCGTGCATGGTGGTCGGCACGAGCCTTGCTTGCATGCATGCAAAAGCTGCTGACACTTGCTTGCTTCACGAATAGCTGGTTGCCTGAAAAAAAAATATAACAAATGTTCCACCCTTCTCATCTCCCTCCAGTTCAATTGAATGCTCACGTTTCTATCTCCTTTTTCAGTCTCAGATGTCATCTGGCGAGGAGGCACTGGTGGCGGCCTGCTGCGGTGCTGTCTACACTGCTCCCCCACCGGCGAGGAGGCGTCATGGGGCAGCAGCTTCGACGTTGGTGCCGGCTCTTCTCGCGTCCGCGTCCCTCCCCCTCCGATGGCTGCTGCGGTGGGCTCCCACCACCATCACCGACTGCCCTGGCAGCGCGCGGCCCATCCCTGACCCTTCCCTGACCCGCGGTGGCGCAGCCCCGCTCCTCCCCGACCGGCGGCGCGCGGCCTCGCCCCTTCCCCGACCCACGGTGGCACGGCCCCGCTCCTTCCCCGATCCGCGGCGGCGCTAATCCACCCCTTCCCCGACCGGCGGCGTCGGCCCCTTCCCCCACGCGCGCTCGGCTCCCCGGCAGAGGCGGGCCCTTGCTGCGGTGCGGCCCGACCCGCAGCCACGGCGGCCCCTTGCAGCGGCGTGGACCCGCTCCTCCGACCCGCGGCGTCCTTGCTCCCGTCGAGTGACTAGCGGGCTACAACGAACAACGGGATGGAGATGCCGGTGTACGGTGGTGGGATGTGGCAGACGACAGCAGCCCGGCCATGGAGTCGATCGGGTGTTCCTCAGGTTCGGTTCCATCTTCTAGCTCCCCCAGTATCCTCTTTCAGTGGATCCAGGCACCACTCAACGCAGATCGCGGAATCCATATCGATCTCGAGCAGGTACCTCTGTCCGCGCCTCCGTGGTCGGCCTGGTAGGGAGCGCGGCGGCCTAGCACTACCGGCGGCGGTCAGGAGCACCACGGCTTGCCCGACGCTGTGGAGCCGAAGGTCGTTCCCGGCTGGGAGTAGCCGCCGTCCGCGTCCGCTCTTCCTCCTCGCGCTGCCGATCTCCCGCCCGGGCCTTGCCAGCTATTGCGTTTGTCGCCTCGCCGACAACATCATCTCTGGTGATTTCAACTATGTCATCAGCCTGCTCGCCGTGCGGAGGACGAGCGGGCGCTGGGGCCACTCGTCAGGCTCTTCTCGGCTTGCGGCTGGGATTAGCCCCACCTCACCGGCCCCGACGATGGCTCCTCATCCTACTCCAGGGACCACTCTAAGGGCCGCGACGACCTGCTCCTGATCTGGTGGCTCTTCGATCTAGTAGCTGCATCTACGATTTGGTGAGTAGCTGCTGCCTTTTAGGTGCTCGATGATATGCCCTGCTATTGTTGGATGGACCGATTTGCTTATATTGCCTTCCTTCTTTTGGCCCAGCTGTACCGAATGCGCAGCACAGACGCAGGGATAGCATTGGCGTGCAGCATGCTTGGGCTTTCAATTTCTTTTTATTTTTTGCCGGTGTTTCTTTGCTTTCTTGTTGATGCCCCCTTGTGAACTTCTCCAGGCACTATGAGGATGTTACTAGCAATTTCTTTTGGTGTGGAATAGGCAGAGCTTTGCATCTCAGATCTCAAGAACCCTGTTGATACTTGCTAATTCCTATTGAGTCTCTGTTTTTTTATGCTTCTTAAGCCATAGTTGCTATGCCATGTTTTGATTCGATTTGGTTACAGCATTGTAGGAACATGGGGTTGCGGCAAATGAAGAGCTAGCAATGCAAGCAAGCATGGTTTTCTATGCAATATTGATGCATCCATTTAGAGACAAATTGTTTCTGTCCTTGCATACATAAATTTCTATGCATAGCAATTATGATTTGACAATCTGCCTAAATAAAATATTTATTTAAGATGGTCAGTGCAGGTCTAAAAAAACTAGATAAATAACGATTATCGTAGTTTGTTTTCATGTACTTTGTTTTTTTTGTTTCGATGCTTCTTGAGCCAACTGTGTAAGCAAGAAATCATCCGGAATTGTATACTTTGTTGGAGCAGATTTTATATATTGTTGGAACACGATTTTATACATTGTTGGAGCACATTAATATTTAATGTTGGAACACACATTTCTATACATTGTATTAACATTTTATACATTGTTTGAGCACAAATTTATACATTGTTGGAGCACATTTATACATTGTTGCGTGGACGGCGAGATCTTGGCAGACGAGAAGCAGCGAGGTGTCGCTGGATCCAGTGCAATGACCACCGCTTCCTCCCGCGTGGCTCGTGGCCAGAGGCCCGAGCGGCCACGGTGCCAGTGGCGCGGCTCTGCCCTCTCCCTCCTACCTAGCGGCGCCCCCCTCCATCCCGGCGGACGGCGTCCCACCCCACGACGACGGTGCGGCCCACCCCACGTGGTGCCTCCACCACATCAGCAGCGTCATCACCTGTAGATGACCAGAGGCGAAGGGATCCTACACCTGCCGCTATAGCTCTCCACGCTCGGCATCAACCAGCACCACCCTATGCTTGTATCTTCAAATTTCTAGTATTTGCATCAATGTGAGTTTCTGTTCGACCATTAGTGAGTTTCTATGCATATCAAAGTTGGTACTACATCTTCAATTTTCTATGATTTACCTGGTGTCTGCTTGCTTTGATTCAATTGCAAAGATGTGGATTGCAGGGATGTTTGTGACAGAAAGGATGGGTGGGTGCGGCCAGCAGCACTGAGGAATATGTGGATTTTTTATGCACATGAATTATGTTTTTTTGCTGTATAAAAATGTATTTTAATAGGACGATTTGGTACTGCTATGAGATGATTTTTATGTAATTGCTTAACAATTTTGATGCCCTCTGAAGTGGATGTTTTTATGCTTATCCTTGATATAATGTGAATGAAATTGAAATCTTTAATTTTTGAATGCATTAATGTAGCTAATGTTAGTTTCATTACTGTTTTTATGCTTTTCATTGATACGATGCTTTCCATTGATATGATGCGCTAATGTTAGTTCCATTACTGTTTTTATGTTCTTCATTGATTTTTATGTAATTATTGTTTTTATGCTTTTCATTGATATGATGTGCAATGATACACAATGGTGAAGCAGCAAGCCCCAAGAAGCAGAGTCCAAGCAGGAGCCCATCTGGCTCACGCTCTCCTGATGTAAAATGATTCTATTCTTATTTTCTGTACTTGGTAATAGCAAACACAGCTGAACTGACAGCAATTCGATCAAAATTTGCAGGCGAAACCTGAATAAAATTGATATGATGTTGAGGATTGCAGATGGAGTCTAGAGATCTTCTTTTCTAGACTCTTGTCCTCCATATTGTTCTACTTCCATCCTTGGCTTAGCAACAGTACCAGATTCGATGATATTAACTATTAGTATCTTATTTCCCATGCATGCAGAGGCGCCCGTACTTGTGTTATAGTTTTTGCTCTTTCCACCTATAATGTAATCCTAGCCAATGTTGTGCTTTGAATCTAAGTGTGTTAGTTGTTTGAGTCCAACTCCATCAAATACTTCTTTCTACTAACATGTCATTGATTTGTTGTCCTAGAATAGGCACCATGTAATGACAACCAACCTCTATGTTCGTTTACAACATTGTAATGAAAAAAACTATGTTAGCTTTTCTTCCCATATTTTCTCATTTAATGTACCAAATAGACCAACCTTTCGTAGCAACGCGATGAGAAAACATATTAGACATATGAGTCATATTTCCCAATATTTTTTCCTATACCGAGCACATCACCCGCAGCGAAGCGCTGGTAGATTATTTGTATGGAAGAAAAATTGGAAAATTTTAAAGGGAAACCAATTTGAACATGCAAAAAAGTAAAAAAACAAAAAAAGGATTAGATAGCTGTTCAAATAATTCTTACCATTATCATTTATGAATAATTAATTTGAACCAATTGAATACCAAATTTACACCCCAAACAAAAATAGTAAAGTATGATCCAAATAGATGTAATTAGCTACAAATAGTTATGCATGCATAGGTCCATGCAGCGAGCGAGGTGATTGATGGCAGCGGGTGACCCTGGTCTAGTCTACCACACCACAGCACGCCATGCATGCACCTGCAACTGGTCAGTGCAGAGGCGGACCAGACCATGCACCTCGGGGCGACGCGCGTGGGACTCCGGAGCACGCATCGTGCACAGGCGTGGGCGGCTGTCCGTGCTGGATCGGTAATTGGATATTATTTGTTGTTTTGGCTATGCTTGGATAAGGTCCATTTGGATTTGGGTATCATCCCCATGTATGATTCAGTGGTGTTCGAATTTCATTGGAGAGCAAGTTAAAAAATCCAATGTCTATTAAATATCTTTGGACTTGAGAGAGTAGTTTATAATGTCTAGCATGCATTTCTAACTAATGTGTAGCTGACTAGCTTAGATTTCTTACTAATGCGGGTTTGACATATTGGCTTCGATGCACTAATATACACAGTAGCTGGTTGTTATATTGAGTTATTTTAAATAAATTTTAATCAATTTTTAAAATTTATGGTCTCATGGTCGCTGGAGTTTGCACTGGGATCGGGATCGCATCATAGGCTACGAACTCGACGGTGACTAGTGCGAACTGTCCACACCGAACGGTATGGGATTTGCTCTGATCTGTTGTCCCGTCCGATCCCACGGTGAGCTGAGACTCACCGAGTGGTGGTACCAAGTGGCTAGGATAGGTTTTTTGTAATGGTAGAGCAGTCATTGGTCTTGGCGCAGTCCACCATTGAGTCTGGCGCGGAGACCAATAAAACGAAAGCGGCAAGATTTTTGCGCGCACGAGGTGAGCAGTGTCCGAGGCCATTCCCTAAGGTATCCAGAAATTCACTCAGTAAATTTGAAAGCACTGGACATCTTCACCTACGCATGGTGGGTCGAAAGCAGGTAGACACATTTAATGCCTTCCCTCCATGCTACCATCACATAAAAACAAGTTGGGCAGGTGGACACATTTAATGCCTCTCCTCCTTACCATGAGATAAAAACAATCCACCGACCATGCAGGAATATTTGTACTTACACATGCATCCATGCATCAAATAGACAGACGGTGTGCCTGCATGGCCGGTACCTAATTAGCATGCTGGTCGGCACGCATGCGAGTACGCGTACGCGCATGCTGTTGGGCCCTTGCTTGCTTTGCATGCATGGCCGGTGCCCCAGTTGTACCCGTTCTTATCTCCTTGTGAGAAGGTAAAATTTTATGGCCTGTCCTTTCTCTACGAGAATACGTCAAAAGTGGGCCAACGGCAGCAGAAGTGCATGCATGCACGCCTTTAAACCAGCAGTGGCTTTAGGCCAACTAGCACCCATCCCCACAAAAATACTAACACTTCAATGTCCTTTACCCATACCAAGAACACAATTTGCTAAGTAAAGAACCAAAGTACTATTGACATGTTTAATAAGCAGAGATGCTTAGTAGCCAGGATGGATACGACTATGATAAGACATAAGATGCATGCGCCCATGAAAATTGAATGTATATAGAATTCAGCAATCTCTAGGTCTATTAGCTATGGACACTGAACAACTGGAAGCCTCCATGGAAGCACTGACTAAAGCTAAAATGGAAAGGGAAAACAAAAGCAGTACACATGCTTGTAGGACAAAGATGAAAAGTAGTGATCTTCATCAGTTCTAAGTGAACCGCGGCAGGACCACAGACCGCTCCGTCTTTATAAGCAGAGCCTAGCTTAGCCATTGGTACCACCACTCAGCGCACTTTAGCTCGCTTAGGTTTTCCCTTTGAGAAAGCTTTTTGCTCAGCCCTTCTTTGTAGCCACCGCTAGAAATGGCAGGAGCCTAGGTTAGTAGTCACTGCCTGAATGTTGAGGGTTTTCCTAGAATCCTGCATGCCACCCTGCAAAAGCTCGGAGTTAAAGATCGTCCCGAGTATGACGGCCGTGAGTATGAGAAGCATGGCACCGATCGGTGTGAGGTTACCGTCTACATTGGGAAGAGTGAAGAGTTCCCCGACATCACCGAAGCCTGGAGTGTGACCGCAACCGGGTTTAGCTTCACTGACACCTACCAGGTTGTGGCCCGCAAAGCCTTGCGATACCTTTGCCAGCTCTCTGAAGAGCCCATTGCCCGTACCCCCATGAGGTTCTTTCCACCCTTGGATAGGAATCGGTGAGCATGGAGGGCTCGCATGGAGGCTTTGCAAGGGTAGGATACGCAAGAAGATAGTCCTACTGTGGTGCACTTGACCACGTACTTGCTTGCTCTGGATGAGCAGTATGATCGGCAAGCCTTGGAGCTGAGGGTGTGCCTCCGGCGCGCTGAAGAAGCCGAGATCTTCACTCGAATGCTCTAGGTGCAGCTCGCCGAAGCACATGCCAGTGCTGTAGCTGCTGAGAGCTGGGAGACTGCCATGTCAGAAGCTCTGAAGGAGGCTGAAGATCGGCATGTTCATCAGCTGGGTGAGGCCTATCTGTTCACTAGGACCAAGCGGAGGACGCTGGTTGATGAAAGGCAGGATGCCCCTATCTTGAGGGGATCCCTATCCACCCGCCTGAAGGAAGGAGAACCGATGATGCAGAACTGCCAGCACCTCCACCTTTGGAAGTGTTAGAAGCAGAACCCTTGGTTCCTCTCACTCAGCCATTGCCACGAGAAGATGCAGATCCATAGCCGCGGTAGAAGAATCCGCCGAGCACAGGCATAAAGATGCGTGGTTCCAAGGGAGATTAGTTGCCTTGGGATGCTGTACCCGTAGTAGTAGTGCTTTTCGTCGCTGTCCTCCTGTATTGTACTCTTGCTGTTGTTGTCGTCCATAGTTGTTGGATGCATGTTGTAGTTTCGCCTAAGGGGAGTGGATCTTAATTCACTTTTTTGTAGACCCTCGCGTTAGGAGAAGTAGTTGTGTTGTAGTTTTTGCTATTTCCACCTATAATGTAATCCTACCCAATGTTGTGCTTTAAATCTAGGTGTGTTAGTTGCTTGAGCCCAACTCCATCAAATACTTCTTTCCACTAACATGTCATTGATTTGCTAGCCTAGAATAGGCACCGTGTAATGACAACCAACCTCTATGTTCGTTTAGAATATTGAGACCAACCTTCCATACCAACACGATGAGAAAACATATTAGACATATAAGCCATATTTCTCAAAAATTTTCCTATTCCAAGCACATCACCCGCAGCAAAGCGCGGGCAACAGTGGCTAGTTATAGTTGATAGGACAACTACTTAACAAGGTTTTTAAAGGAGACTTCCATAAACATTATGATGAAAATCAAAGCATACTACAAGATAATACTACAACATCTAGTTCTGCTATTTGCTCTGAATTTTTAAGTTATGTGCATGCCAGGGAGCTAGGAGCTGCATAAACCATGGCTAAAATTGAACTGCACACTTTATACAGAGAAAGAAATAATTGATATTTGACCAATAGATTTAAGTACTTCCATGGAGTGTCTAGGCAAACAAATTATCACAATATGGCTAAAAGAATATATGTATCATACTTCTGTTGGAAGCAGAACAGGCTCATTGTTGTTAGCAGTCCCAACATCAACCACGATGGCTGTAAACTCAGTGCCACCTTCAAGGAAAACCACTGTGATAACCTTATCATCAATTCCCTATCAACCATCAGAGGATTTCAGGTCTCAAAATTACTACTGTGTTTAACCTAAATGATTCTAGAAATACAGTAGAAAGGATTTTGCACCTCAAAAATAATTTGGATTTAAAATAAGGGCAGAAGAAACAAAATAAACTGTGCACAAAGTATATTATAGTTTCACTTTGTAGTTCATCCATTGCCCCTATTATCATAAATATTAGTTCCCAAGTCCCAGTATCAAACAAGTCATTGCATACAAAGAATTAGGAGGGCTGAGATGAAATGCAGACCTGCAGTAGAAGTCGGCAAGAAGGGATATCTAGGAAGTTTCTTTTAGGTGAGATCCCATCATTTTGAAAGCCAGTAAATAATAAAAAAGATGGTGCAGGCCGCGATCACTGCTGAAAGAATTATAGTGTCCTTCGATTTGTTCCACTTAATGGCGCCTGCAAGGATGGATAGGCATAATTATATGGATGTAGTAACACAGTGGCTGTAGGGAGTCCATTGGGAAAGTAATATTACACAGCAGCGAGTAATACAATTGAATCATAGCATAACAAAAAATCAATGCTGTAATGTGCAAAGGGATCAAAATATTACCAAGAAGACCCTTGATTATTGGGAACTTTTCACCCAACTGCTTGACTTTTTCTTGAATATCTACAAACAAGGCTGTCTGATTGGAAAGGACCACCAGAAACCGTAGAAAACTCTAGGGAGAGATCCTGCTTCTAGCGAAGATCATAGGCCAGAATTAGCTCGGAGGCCACATCACCATAGAAGCTCTCCCTCGAATCTCAGCCACTTTCTCCTTCAAAATTAGTTGATACTCTATCTTGCATAAGATAGTCCAACACTGCGCCATGGTGGCCACTTTGTGCAAGAGTATCTCCATAATCTACCACCCAAGCTTCTGAAAACATAAGTCATTTCTAAGTTTCCATAGAGACCAGCAAGCCGCTGAGGTAATAACATTAAGCACACAATTTTTATTTCTAAGCCAAAACTGTCAAATGGAATCTAAGGAATTACCGAACTGTATATTGAAAACATCATAGATGATGCACCACAGCTGTTGGGCCACTACACAGCCAAAGAATAGATGACTAACAGACTCATTTTCACAGCATAAAAGGCAAGTCAGATCTCTTCTACTGTTCTCCGTTTACAAAGATTGTCTCTAGTCAAAAGCTTCTTCTTGGTTAACAACCATAAAAATATTGCACTATAGGGGCCAATTTACAGGGTGCAGCACAACTTTGCGCCGATTGATGCCATGTCCCAGCACAGGCACAGAGCCATACCAAAGCGATGCAAATCGGTGAAGCACCTATTCAAGAACAGCATGCATAACAAAATTCCTAGACCACAAGGATCGTGTTCCGAAATGGAAGGGTGGACTTTTGAAGTTGACTGGGAGAGCCACGCTTCTGGCCTTTCCAGTGCATGTCACAAAAGACAATGATGAAACATGCATGATAGATAACATATAGAATTTGTTAGGAAGAATGACCTCACACCCATCCATTGAGTCTAGGGTTCCAGTATAAACAAGTATGGGCCAAAATGGGCCATAAGACCTACATGGGGCAAAAAGAGAGAACACAGAAAAGCACATATATATGTACATATTAACACCCCCCTCAAACTAAAGGTGGCTGAGAATAATCTAAGTCAGACACATTTAGTTTGAGTATATGAAATTGATGTTGAGCTCGAGTTTGGGCCTTGGTGAAGAAATCTGCAAGCTGCAGTTCAGAAGCTGTGTACTGAAGATCAATAGTAGATTGTTGGCAATGGAAGCGTACAAAGTAGGCATCAACACCAATGTGCTTAGTGAGCTCATGCTTGATAGGATTGTTGGCAATTTGAATAGCACTAGTGTTGTCACAGCGGAGAATAGTTGGATCAGCATAAGTAACCCCAAAATTAGCAAGCAGCCACCTGAGCCAAATAATTTCTGCTGTTGTTGTAGCAAGAGCTCTTAGTTCAGCTTCTGCACTAGACCGTGAAATCGTAGATTGTCGCTTAGACTTCCATGCAATTGACGAGCCACCAAGAAAGATGCAATATCCAGTAAAGGAAAGACGCTCAACATGATCACTGGCCCAAGTAGCATCAGAATAAGCATGAAGCATCGGCTGACTAGATGTAGCATAAAAGAGTTGCCGCAAGATTGTCCCCCTCAAATAGCGCAGAACATGAAGCAAATGAGCATAGTGAACTATAGTGGGTGCCTTGACAAATTGACTAAGAGTGTGAACTGTATAGGCAATGTCTGGTCTAGTAGCAGTGAGATAGACAAGACTACCAACAAGATGGCGGTACCGTGTCAGATCCTCAAGAGGAAGACCATCCGTGGGCTTCAGGTGAAGATTAAGCTCCATAGGGGTGGCAGCAGTCCGAGTGTCGGTGAGACCAGAACGAGCAATAAGTTCTTGAGTATACTTCGATTAAGAGAGATAATAGCCATCAGCAGTGGAGGCAATCTCAATGCTTAGAAAATAGCTTAAGGATCCCAAATCAAACATCATGAATTGTTCACAGAGGCGCTCTTTAACAAAGGTAATGTAGTCCGAATCATCTCCAGTGATCAACATATCATCAACATAAAGCAGTATTAAAGTGCGACCATGTGAAGAAGTGTGAATAAACAGAGCTGGATCATGGTCACTGGGAGTGAAACCTAAAGCAGTAATAACCGAATTGAACCACTGAAACCAAGCTCGGGGTGCTTGCTTGAGGCCATAAAGAGCACGCTGGAGATGGCAAACATAGCCAGGTGGAACCTCAACCCCTGGCGGTGGGTGCATATAAACTTCCACTTTCAGATCGCCATGCAGAAAAGCATTCTTAATATCCATTTGAGAGATAGTCCAAGAACGAATGGCAGCAACAACAATTAGAGTACAGACTGTGGTCATGTGAGCAACAGGAGGAAAAGTCTCCTCATAATCACGACCATAGGATTGTTGGAAACCCCGAGCAACTAGACGAGCTTTATACCTCTCAATAGAGCCATCAGCTTTGGTTTTAACCTTGTACACCCACTTGCAAGTGATGGGGACAACATCAGGAGGCAATGGCACAACCTCCCAAGTACCAGTATGTTGAAAAGCATGCAGTTCAGCCAACATGCCATCTTACCAAACAGGGAGGTTGATAGCTTCCTGATAAGAAGAAGGCTCAGAAACAACACTAGCAGCAGAAAAACTGTTGGCATTTCTTAGCATAATCACAAGTGTGGAGGTTTTAAGTCCATCCCCGGCAACGACGCCAGAAATATTTGTTGGTATTTATTAACTTGTCACTTGTTTTAGTAGCCACCTAATGTATGTCTACATCTCTTAACATTATTTTACCAGGCTATCATCCCTAGTGATGATGCCAGTGATGCTTGTTGGTACTACTTAGCATTACTACTAGAATAATACTAAGTAGCTCTATTATTTTATGTGATTAGGAAGAATATATATATATATATATATATATATATAGGGAGAGTATATTCAGTAGCTAGCTATAAAATAAGTTATTCTATAGCCACCTCCATTTACGATAATTTTATATACTAATTTACGATGATGTCAATACATATTTATGATAGTTGGGTTACTATAACACATGGGGATATTTACCACAATGTTATAGTAAACCACTTTGTAAGGAGTTACTATAATCTCGTAAATTAACATAGTAATTATCGTAACTCAAAGTGGCTACAGAATAATTTATATATATATATATATAAGGGATCTGCAAGCGCACAGATAATATACCATTGTAGCACTTCACCCGAGAGTATTACAAGTATCATTATTTATATTTTTACTACAGAGAAGGTCTGGTAAGTACATGTATTGATAACTTATGCTATTGATGGAGAAGTAAACCATAACCAATATTCTACTCACAACAGGGGTAAGTCAAGAGGTAAATGTATATATGAATAGTGCATAATAACTAATCACTGATTACTCAGAGTACTCTTTTCTATGGCATTAGCATGGTTAAGTAGAATATTAGAGGAATAATTCCTAAGTCATTCTTAATTACAAGTCAAAGCATACATTGATTAGTGCAATTACACCTAGTAGTCATGGCTGAGATCAACTTCATATCTACACATAAGGGATATTACTAAGGAAGATTAAGAACATAGCTTGTCTTCCTTCGTAACTAGATCCTACTTGTATATCTATATTCAGGGAGTAGACTATAAATGACTCAACGGGAGTGTCACATCCGCGATCTACCACATGACCCGGAATATAGGGTGCATCCGCAAGTAAGCAACGTATAAGCACCACGCTTATACAATGCCGACCACTCACCCATGGTACCTTAGAGTGAGTGCTATACGAACTTATGCATAAATATAAGGATAATCTAGCTATACTAAGTATATAATCAAAGTAGACGATGAACATGATAACTAGAAACATAAACGATATGAATAATGTTGTCATAACAATTGTAGCAAACATATAAAAGTAATGAGAGATACAAAAGAGAGGGAGTACAAATATTATTCCAAACCACGCTCTTGACATGATCAGGAATCCAAGCAAAACCTGCTTGCCTCCCTCTAGACCTAGCCTAACTAGCTATGCCCTAGAATATGGTGGAGCTCTGAGGATGATTAGGGTTTCTGTCTTCTCAATTGACTTCAATGCCTCCAAGGGTGATAGGGGCTGGTATATATAGGCCGGAGTGTCAATCCTGAGCCCTCAGATCAAACCGACTTGAATAAACAACGTAGATGCAATCTAGGAGGTAGTGGAGAATCGACATAGCAACGGGGGGGCTGACAGGTGTGCCCTAGGGACCGACCTGTCCCACCTGGTGGTGCCTCGCTCTCTGGTTCAGTGTGGTATTCTCTCGAGTCTTCTAGAACCTTCTAGGATTGTTTTCGCTGTGAATAGATGCGATTAATTCTGACATCTAGGTCCACCTTGATGGTTTTCTGAATAAACCCGGTAGAAAATTTAGATTCACCAAAACTCATAGAATTTGTTAGTTTAAACCCCTAGACCTTCGTTGGTGATTATATTTATGCCCTTATACATGTTATATTGACGGTTTATAATGGTTGTTAAGTACCATCAACAAACTCCCCCGAGCGTAACCTTTGCTAGTCCCTTAGTAAAGCTAAACTTAGTAAATGCATCAGGAGTTGCATCAATGCTTTCACTGCTCAAAAGTGCACATGCGTTCAAACAAGAATTCTCCTCCGGATTAGAGTGAACTGATCTGACTTTCAAACTTACGCATATTACCTTCAACCATAGGGCTTCTTAGCTTTCACTTGGGTCTGGAGCAATTGAAAGACAGAACGATCAAGTCAAGCACTATGTCTCAAGTTCTTTGCTCAACCATTATTCTAGAATTTTTATAGGGTTTTTAAAATAAAACTCAGAGCTTCCTTTGTATGACACTCTCAAGTCTCTCAATTTATGTGGTATTTGTGGATTCTTACCAAGACAATAGTGATGTTATGCCTTTCTTTTCCTACAACTAAGGCTTATGTGGAGCTCATAGGAGTGAAAAAAGCATGAAAGAGCATACTTGTAACATATATATTGTAAAGGCAAACCTCGGATCCAAAGAGAGATGAGTCATACAATCAAATCAAGCTGTGCATGTGTGTGGATGTATGGTGGATATATATGGTGGCTAACCTAATTCTACTATGCTCCTTAAAAACTTATCTCTCTTTTGAAACTTTGAAACATTTGCTAGAGAACAGGGGCTATCTATTCATCTCTTTTTTTCAGGAGGACATGTGAGTACCCATTGTTTTGAATATCTCGGACACTTGTCTATTTTTTTTCTCATCTCTTTTTTTTCTTTCTTTTTTTATGAGTAACTTTTACATAGCCCCATGCTTCTTTTCTGCAATAAACTTTTGAGAGATAGCAACAAAAACTTGGAGCATTTATTTGGTGGATATCCCATCAAGAATATTTTTGTGTTCACTCCTAGTGTTAGAGTGAAATATTTTTGGGTGGATCTAGATGGAAGGCATGTTTCTGCGCCTACCCCCAGTGTAGGAGTAGTGCATATTTGGGTGGTGTGTACGTAATCTTGATTTTAAGAGCATGACAAACCTCTCATAAGGGTCAACAAAGCTTGACTAAACTCAATGCAAAACAAACATCATATATATAGAAGTTTTCCTATTCTAAATAACATATATGACTCTAGTGGGAATTCAAACTTTGTCATACAGAAACTCATCTTGTAGCATTTTTTATGTTTTTGAAAAAGAAAAATCTCGAGAACTTTTGTATCACTTGAAACAAGATAAACAGTAGCTTAGACCTTCTCATATCATATCCGTCAATTACCTAGACTTAGTTCAAGTATATGCTACCCACGAGTTTTAAGTTCAGAGTAAATTCTTATATCAAAACAGTCTTATCCAAAACTCAGGAGAATTCAAGGCTGAAAACTAGGTACTTGAAAAGAATTACGATAGAGCAACTATTCATCATTTCCATTGCAAGAGATTATCCTCAGAGTCCATTTATTTAGCTCTTAAAAATAGAAAACTAGACACATACTTTTTATTTCATTTTTTTCAGATCACACCTTACTAATATATATATATATAAAACAAAGATAAATTTTTATTTTGTTTTTAGTTATGCATCTTATTTTTAGCATGAAGCAAACTCACTTAGTAGTAAAACCAAAGAGAAAGAAATACTTAGCTAGATACATGGGGGATGCTCCTCCCCCAAGCTAGATGTTGGCATGGTCGAATGCTGAAGTGGAGTGATCCTTCTCAGAGCAGATTTGCCAGCGGATGTCCTTCTCGTCCTGAAGTGGAATGAGATGAAAAACGACCGGGTAAACTTGCTCTTGATCTTATCATCCTGTAAAATACCAACAATAATACTAAAACTCATGGAACATATTAGGATAAAGGGTTAGCAGTCATCCGTCCAGAGATTAGTTGTTTTTGAGGTTTAGAAATATTTCTGTTTTGGCAGATTTTTAATAGGATGTTTATTTAGTCCCCCTGTTTAATGTATATACAGAAAATGAAATATAACTAAATGTATGCATAGTATTTTTATTTTTTTATTTTTATTTATATATGCACCACAGTGAATATTCCCTTGGGCTTTTACACACCATGAAAATTACTCATATGGGGCTTTAGGCCTTTATGTTGCAATTTTTATTTTCTTTTACTAATGCAATGCTAATGTAGAAGAGTAAATATGCTAAAAATAAAAATAAATCATATAATGCGGAAAAGTAAATATGGATAACTACCGATGTTACCTCCCGGTAAGGGTTTGGATTTTTAAGTCCTCCGGACAGGACTTGACTGGAGATAGTCCTTTATTCTCTAGGTGCATCTATCGGTCCCAGGGATGGAGACCTTGATGGTTGCACCTCTAGTGATGGTGACTCGTATGTTGCCACCTTTTCCTTACACATCTTCTTGGTCTGTGGACTTGATTTTGGTGGAGTAGGTTCGTCTTTCATAGGTTCTTCATCTTTCTCTCATTCATTCTTGGGGATTTGATTCCTTTGGCATTGGGATGATCGACGTCCCCTCTTGGAATAGGTTTTCTTTGGTTGTTCATAAGTTGTATAACTATTAAAGTAACATTGTACCTTTTCTCCAGGGAATTGGAAGTGGACTTGTCCAGATCCGATGTTGGTAGTGTTAAGGAACGGTCTTTCAAGGATGATGAGCGTATCATCTTCTTCTTCACCTATGTCTAGAATCATAAAGTTGGCAGGGGCATAGTGATCATGTATTCATAGCATGACATCTTTTGCTATTCCCTACTAAAATCGGATTGATTGGTCCACCATCTACAATTGCATATATGTAGGGAACAAAGGTTTGTCACCAAATAAATATTCATACGTTACCTTGGACATTATGTTGACACCCAACCCAATGTCACAGAAGGTCTTGTGAAAGATTCATTGTCCGATGGTACACTCGATCATTGGTACACCAGGATCATCCTTCTTAGCAAGGAATGGTGAAGCGAGGAGGTGGTCGTACTCTGATCTAAGTGTGTTGATCATGTTAACTGATTCCTCTAGTGACTGTCTGACCTTGTTCTTCCTTCTTCTCATGTTATTTTTCTTCTTGGTCACTGTTATCTCTTCGAGCAGGTACGACATTTGTGGATGTCTAAAAAATTACAAGATACTATTCTTGAAAAAAAAACTTCTCCTTTATATCCTTGATTGTGAAACAGATCTTAGCACTATCCGTGTAGATGATGGCTTTTGTAGTGTTTAGGAAAGGTTGGCCCAAGATAATGGGTGCCCTTGCATCTCACCTATTTCCAAAACCACAAAATCTATGGGAACATATGATTGTCCCACTTGAACAATGGCATCTTCAAGAACTCTCTTGGGGTAGCAGAGTGACGGGTCTGCAAGCTACAAATGCATATTTGTGTACAACAGAGTATCTCCATTAATTTTATCATAAATTACCTTAGGCGTGATGTTGACACTTGCTCTGAAGTCACAAATAGCTTCTTAGAAAATATGAGGTCCAATGACGATGGGAATGATAGGTCTTCCTAGATCGCTCTTCTTTTCAGGCAAGGTATAATCTATCCACCTTTCTATCGATGGTTGTATACAATAATATTCCGCATTGTGAATATCAACAAGATTTGCAGTTTCTAGATCTTCCGGTTGCCCCTGAATCTTACCTTTATCGGTTGAAGGAACAGCGGCTGCCAGCTAAGTTATTTGTGATTCTATCATTTTATTAAAGCTATGCTGGTTTTTAATGGCAGAGCAGAGGTTATCCATTCTATTATTTATGTTTTCTAATACTCTATCAATGGAAGCTAATTTTCTAGATAATCCCTCCATTATTTTGGCTTGGCCAGAAATTAACTCTCTCAAGGATGGTGGGTTGAAATTATTACCTTGAGAATTACATTGGTAGTTCGGCCTCTGTTGCTAATTCCATCCTTGATTTTGTTGAGGATGAAAGTTGTTGTTGTTTACGAAGTTCACATCCTCATGAATTTCAAGGCAGCTGTTCCCTAAATTCCCGGTGTTTCCACACTCTTCACATGTCATGCGAGAATCATGAATGTGCATAACTTCTTGCTTCTCATTGGCTCAGTCTTCAAGCTTCTTCTTGAGTAGGTCTATTTTGGCAGACAACTTGTCCACTTCCTTGAATTTATGCATACCTTCGCTTCTCTTGTGGATCTGAACTCATTCTTCATTTTAGCCTTGGTTGGAGGCCATCTTCTCCACGATAGCTGTGGCAGCAGGGAGTGTGAGTGACAGGAATGCACCTCCAACAGCAGCATCCATAGTCTCATAGGCACTGTTGGTCAATCCATGGTAGAAAGTTTGCATGAGTAGCCAATTCTCCATCCCATGGTGAGGACATTCTGATATGTAATCTTAGAAGCGTTCCCATGCCTCAGGGACAGATTCATCATGTTGTTGTTGAAAACTTGAGATTCTCCCACGTAGAGCATTGGTCTTGTCTGTGGGAAAGAACTTGGCTAGGAAGGCAGTGGAGTAGTTATCCCATGTAGTGTTTCTGTCTTTGTTGGAGTAGAACCATTGCTTCGCCTTCCCCAAGAGTGAGAATGGGAAGAGGCAAAGTAGTATGGCATCTCTGGTCACTCCTTTGATGGTGAAAGTGCTGCAAATCTCCAAAAAGTGTTGGAGATGAGCACTCGCATCTTCATGTGCCTTCCTAGAAAACTAGCTTACTTGCACCATGTTAATGAGAGCTAGCTTGAGCTCAAAACCATTATCTCTGACATTGATCATCGGTCCAGTACGGATGTTGGCTGTAGTTGGAGGAGAGAATTCACAGAGAATTTTGTCAGCCATAGCTTCAAATTCAGGTGTTAAGCTTCACCTTATTTTGTTGTCTTCTGACTCTAAAGCTAAAACTATCTTGAGTTTAGCCTTAGTTCTCTTAAGTAATTGAAAGCTCTAGTTTGGTTTTGGTGAATTGATGAAACCCTAAGTGCTAACCTAGTTTATCAAGTGATCATGAAATAGGTAGCACATTCTAAGTGGTGAAGCAAATGAAGATCATGACATGATGATGGTGATGGCATGGTGATGATCAAGTGCTTGGACTTGAAAAGAAGAAAGAGAAAAAACAAAAGGCTCAAGGCAAAGGTATAAGTAGTAGGAGCCATTTTGTTTCGATGATCAAGACACTTAGCGAGTGTGATCACATTTAGGATCGATAGCTGTACTATTAAGAGAGGTGAAACTCATATCAAAATGCAGTTATCAAAGTGCCACTGGATGCTCTAACTCATTGCATATCCATTTAGGATCTAGTGGACTGCTAACACCCTTGAAAACATTTGTGAAAATATGCTAACACATGTGCACAAGGTGATACACTTGGTGGTTGGCACATTTGAGAAAGTGTAAGAAACTCCACCGGTAGAGTGTCTGTCTGTAGAGTGCGGACAGTTCGACGGTGCCACCGGTGCCCTGTACAGAAAAGACAGGGTTTCACAGAGTGCACCGGACGCTGGTCTCAACTGGACCGGAGCGTCCGGTCAGTGGAAGCAGTGAAGATGATGGCGTCGGTCTTCGACCGGACGCTGGGTCACTTCATGACCGGACACTGGCTGGCTATGTTCGGTCTAGCTAACATGGTAGCACAGAAAAGACAGTGAGTGACCGGACGCTGGGTGAGTCTGGTCGAGCATGACCGGACGCGTCCGGTCGTGATTTTTCATCTCTGGAACCTTACTGGAAATGATCGGACGCTAGGGTCCTACGTCTGGTCACTTTGAGCAGCGCGTCCAGTCATCACTTGACCGTTGGGATCGAGCGCTCAGTTTTTGAAGAGAGGGATGACGTGGTAGCCATCTGTTGACCGGACGCTGGGGTCCTACGTCCGGTCGATCTGATCGGAGCGTTCGGTCACCCTGAGTTGTGCCCAATGAAGGGGTACAGCGGCTCTATTTCATGGGGGCTTCTATTTAAGCCCCATGGCTGGCTCTAGCTCACTCTCTTGGCCATTTGCATTGACATAGCAACCTTGTGAGCTTAGCCAAAGCCCTCCCACTCATCTCCATCATAGATTCATCATCTTTGTGAGATTGGGAGTGAATCCAAGTGCATTGCTTGAGTGTTTGCATCTAGAGGCACTTGGTGTTCGTGTTTCGCTGTGGGATTCGCTTGTTACTCTTGGTGGTTGCCGCCACCTAGATAGCTAGGAGCAACGAGGATCGTCAAGCAGAGGTTGGTGATTGTCTTTGGCTCTAATCGTGGTGATTGTGAGGGGTTCTTGACCTTTCCCTGGCGGAGAGCCAAAAGGTACTCTAGTGGATTGCTCGTGGCTTGTGTGATCCTCATCTTGTGTTGGTTGTGCGACACCCTATTGAGGGTTTGGCGTGTGATGCCAATTAGCACGTGAACATCCAAGTGAGTGAATCGCCACAACGAGGACTAGCTTACCGGCAAGCAAGTGCACCTCGGTAAAAAATCATTGTGTCATCATTTGATTCTAAGGTGATTGGTCTTCATTGGTATTCATCCTTGTGATTGATTGGTTCACTCCTCGACACGGCAGTATAACTATCTTGTTCTCTCTCTTGACAATACCGCAAACTAGTTGTCAAGCTCTTTAGTGTAGCTAGTTGTGAGAGCTTGTTAGTTTGGTTAGTGTGGCTCTTTAGTTAGCCTTTGAGAGCACACTAACTTAGTGTAGTGACATAGCCATTGTGTGGTTAGAAACTATAGAAATTAGAATTGTGGTAGGTGGCTTGCATTTTTAGTAGGCTAGCACAACACTTGCTTCGCCTCATAATTGTCTAATCAATTTGTTAAGTGTTATTGTAGAATTTTTAATAGGCTATTCACCCCCCTCTAGCCATTAGGACCTTTCAAGTGGTATCAGAGCCGAGGTCATCGTGATTTGAGGCTTAAGAACCTTCAGTGTAAAAATGGCTCAAATCAACAACACCAAGAAGTCACCCCAATTTGATGGCTCAAAGTATCCCTATTGGAAGGCTAAGATGACAACTTATATCAAGTCAATCAATAGGAAGGTTTGGAAGGTGGTAGAGATAAAGATTGAGATTGATGATGAAGAAGCTACCACTGCCGCCGAAGAAATGCTACTCCAAAATAATGATATTGCTCTTAGTGCCATCCATGATGCTTTGGATGAGAGAACTTTTGAGCAAATCAAGAACATTGAGAGAGCTCATGAGGCATGGAAGAAATTGGAGGAGTCATTTGAGGGCACTCAAGCCATAAAGGGTGCAAAGGCATACATTCTCAAAGAGAAGTTTGCAAGATTCAAGATGAAGGAGGATGAGAGTGTGCCGGAGATGTTCCCTAGGCTTCAAGTGCTTGTCAATGATCTTAAAGCACTTGGAGAAGAGGTGAAGAACAAGGACTTCTCCCACAAGTTCTTGAGATGCTTGCCTTCAAGATTTGGCACATTGGTCACTATTCTAGTGAGGAGTGGTTTGGACACCATGACACCAAACCAATTATTGAGAGATATAATGACCGATGATACATATAGAGATGATGATGAGAAGGAAGAAAAGAAGGAGAAGAAAGATGAGAAGAAGGATGAGAAGAAGAAGAGTGTGGCATTCAAGGCCACGTCATCCAAGGGCAAGGCAAAGCAAGATACATTAAGTGAAGATGATGGCTCATGGGATGATGATGATGAGAAGATGGTTCTCTTTGTCAAGAGATTTGGGAAGTTCATGATGAAGAAGGGCTACCGTGCTAGAAGGAAGAAATCTTCATACAAGAACAAGGAGGAGTCAAGAAGGTGCTTCAATTGTGGAAGCAAAGATCATCTTGTTTCTCAATTCCCATACAATAGTGACAAAGATGATGACAAGAAGAACAAGAAGAAGGAGAAGAAGGAAAAGAAAGAGAAGAAGAACAAGATGACCTTCAAGAAGAAGAAGGGTGGTTCATATGTGGTCACTTGGGATAGTGATGCTTCCTCAAGTGATGATGATGATAGTGATAATGACAAGACCACTAAGAAGAAGACACTTGCAAGCATTGCTATCAATGAGAAGCCTTCTCTCTTTGACACTCCATCATGCTTCATGGCTAAGGCCACTAAGGTAAAAATTTGTGATGATGGAAGTGATGAGGAATATGATAATGAAAATGAAAATGATAGTGATAGTGATGATGATGAACCTACTAAAGATGAATTATATGACACGCTAGAAGATGCTAAAGAACACTTTGACATTAAGAGAAGGGAATGCAAGAGCTTGAATAAGGAAGTAAAAGCCCTTAAGCAAGCCCTTGATGAGCTCAAAGCAACTCATGAGAGGCTAGAGGAAGCCCATGAGAAGCTTGGCAAGGCTCAACACATGACTGGTGATGCAAGAATGTTCAACTCAATCAACACCAATGGCAATGATGGTTATGATAGTATAACATTTGGTGACAATGGCAAAGGCAAGGTCAAAGGGCTTGGTAAGATTGCAATATCTAATGACATGAGCATATCCAATGTGTTGCTAGTAGAGAGCTTAAACTTCAATTTGCTACCTATGGCTCAATTATGTGATCTTAGATTCAAATGCATATTTGGGATAGATGATGTAGAGATCATAAGTGTAGATGGCTCTAACTTGATCTTCAAAGGCTTTAGATATGAGAATCTATACTTGGTTGATTTCAATGCTAGTGAAGCTAAACGATCTACATGTTTGTTCACTAAGTCTAGCATGGGTTGGTTATGGCATAGAAGGCTTGGTCATATTGGAATGAAACAATTGAATAGATTTGTTAAGCATGACTTGGTTAGAGGCTTGAAAGATGTTGTGTTTGAGAAGGATAAGCTTTGTAGCTCATGTCAAGCCAGCAAACAAGTTGGAAACACCCATCCTAAGAAAAGCATGATGAGCACTAGTAAATCATTTGAGTTATTGCACATGGATTTGTTTGGGCCAACACAATACACTAGCATCGGTGGAAACAATTATGGCTTTGTGATAGTGGATGATTATACTAGATACACATGGGTTTTCTTCCTAGTGGACAAAAGTGATGTGTTTGCAACATTCAAATCATTTGTCAAAGGCATTCACAATGAGTTTGAAACAACCATCAAGAGAGTTAGAAGTGACAATGGTAGTGAGTTCAAGAACACTAGAATTGCAAGCGAAGTTAGCTAGGACCTTCCTCAGGCTCTCGACCCTTCGGTCAGGAGAACCTCCTCTTTATATAAGCCCTGACCACAAACTCTATATAAGGGAAGCCAGGACACCCATCTTGGGACATGATTCACATCCTCTACCAATCCATTCATTCACCATTGTAGTTGGGCTCCTGAAGCTTCTCTTTGGGCAGCCCTTCGCCTAGCATAGGTCCTTCCATCTCTTTCACCATTCTTGCACCCCCATTATAAGAACCTTAGAGCATTTAAGTGAGGAACACGCACTCGATCATCTCTGAGACTAGACGTAGGGCTCCGACCTAACCAATATAAATCCTCGTGTCTATTGGATGCTACCATCATCTTCCTAGAGCAACACGATAGTCATATAAGTTTACTAGTCTAGTTTATAAAACACCAACAGTTGGCACACCAGGTAGGGGATAGTTGCGCACCCTCATTTGTTGAGAAGGAAGCGATGGCTCCTCGCACTGTCGGTGAACTCGCTGGTGGAATGGCCTACGGTGGCCACATTCGCTGCAAAAACTATGAGTTCATCAGCATCAAAGGGCCAGCACCCACGACAGCCTGTGGCTTCGACCCAAATCTCTACCATAGGGATCCAAGACATGTAGCCCATAGCTAGCACACTCTCGGAACTACCTACGGTGGCAGCATCCAGGAGTTCACTTACCCAGAGGGGCCAGTACCCTTGCTCACTATCGACCACGTCTAGGCCTCCCATTTGGGAAGCCAAAGGCCCATGGCACGCAATGAACTTGCCTAGGGAATGGCCTCAATCGACAACATCCTCTTGGGGAACCACGCAGTTAACCGTACCAAAGGGCCGGCGCCCGTGTTCACCCTCAGTTACGACCAGGGCCTCCGTCTTGGAGGTCTGAATCATGTGGACCACGGTGGACACACTTTTGGAACTATCCTAGGGGGCTACATCCTGAAGTGCACCTACGTAAGGGATCCAGTGCCCTTTATCATCATTGGCCAGAGCCAAAACTTCCACATAGGAAGCCCGATGGCCACAGCTCACGGCGACCTCACCCAAGGAACGACACGCGGTGGCTGATTCCTTCTAGGGGACCACAAGATCGCCCAAACTAACGGTTAATGCCCATCACCGACTCCTACCCAGACTAGACTTGCTACGTGTCAAAGCTGAATCCCGCAGTAGAATCGTGCCCCGGACAGCGTCTCTGTCGTCATCGGAATGCAACCAGCCACGCCACGCGTCAGCGACAGAACTACCTGTCGCTACGCAGCACCAACACTAGTGATCTGGTTGCTAGGCCTCCTGTTTGGGAAGCCAAAGGTCCATGGCTTGCAATGAACTCACCTAGGGTATGGCCTCAATCGGCCATATCCTCTTGGGGAACCATGCAGTTAACCGTACCAAAGGGCTGGCGCCCACGTTCGCCCTCAGTTGCGACTATGGCCTCCGTCTTGGAGGTCTGAATCCCACGGACCATGGTGGACACACTTTCAGAACTATCCTCGGGGGCTGCATCTCGAAGTGCACCTACGTAAGGGATCCAGTGCCCTCTATCATCACTGGCCAGGGCCAAAACTTCCACCCAGGAAGTCAGATGGCCATAGCTCATGGCGACCTCACCCAAGGAATGACACGCGGTGGCTGCTTCCTTCTAGGGGACCTTGAGATCGCCCGAACTAATGGGTTGACGCCCGTCACCAGCTCCTACCCAGACCAGACTCGTTGCGTGGCAAAGCTGAGTCCCGTGGTAGAATCATGCCTCAGACAGCGTCTATGTCATCATCGGAATGCAACCAGCCATGCCACGCACCAGCGATGGAACTACCCGCCTCTACGTGGTGCCGACACTAGTGATCTGGTGGCTGGCCGGAGCCACGCTGTTACTGTGCGGGGTCAAGCCCAGAACCAGGACCCAACCTCGCGTGATAGACTAGGCATACGACAAGTCTCCATGAACTGTCAGTTGTTATCCAGAGGCACGTACACTCAAAGAAGTAGATCCTCCGAGCGCACAGCGCATCACGGCGAGCGGATCAAACCGCGTTGCGCTCGGAAACAACTTTTGCTGTGGCAAATCATGCCAATGCTCCATCGAGGGCGGTGGCCACAACCAAAGGAGGGAATGCGACAACAACAGCGTCATCACATCAGGGAGAACCAGACATCAAAGCACACGAGTCTTCCCACCCGAGAACCACAACAGGACAAATGTGAAGGGATTGTCAATAGGGGCACACGAGCCCACCGAGGACGTTGAGCCGGCAAGACCAAGCTTGAAATAGCTTGAGAGGATGACCTACGCCGACTACAACCAACCTAAGTAACCAAGAAGTACCCTCACCAATCCGAAGCATGGGAGCAACGATAACTCCACCACAAGTGAGCATTCGGGGGCTCACCTCGACTCAAGCAACAATGATGGGGCAGATGTTTGCCCCCCTGAACAAACACTGATGATGTCAATCCTATCCCTCTCTTTGTTATTTAACCGCATTCACATACATGCGTAGACGTAACCACGGGCCTAATTGGCTAAAACGTAGCACAAATGGGGCTAAGAGCATAAAACCCACATGTTTCGTCTTGGACATGGCGCAATCAAGCTAAGGTAACAACACAAAATCACTTACCCTTGTTCTCGCAGAGAAGACAAGAGGAGTGACGGTGGTCTGTCAACCTCAGGAGACTCCCCACGAAGGTGATTCCCATGATCCATCACTAGGAGAAGCAACTATTGGCGCATGAGAAGAAAGGAGAAGAAGACAACGCAAGAGACAGGAGAGCAATGCCTACGCAATGCACTACCCTAGCTGATTTATAGCCGCAAGGATAACCTTAGCAATCGAACTAGGACCATGACCATTATTAACCACTTTGATCATCCCACAGGATAGGGGAGGCGACTGGGCGGAAGGCAAAGCGGTGGCCTCCCACGAGATAACCTAGGCTAGGTAGGTCATGCTCGCTTTCACATTTCATGTCGCTTCGGTTTACGCACCTTCATTTAAAAGGCGCCTCATTGCCTATGGGTGGACGTTCACGACGCCACAGGATCAAAGGGGTCACGCATCCCTAAAACCTATATGCAAAAGCGACCCATCACTAAACATGACCCCGTGTCGTGCTTAGGAAAACTTCTCTTGGGCCAGCCCTTAGAAGGGCCTGAGGCCACAGAAGGGATAGGGGTAGGGAGGAGAATGGGCCCCGTGGCTCTAATCGGTGGTGCAGAGCCACACGACCATCTCTCTATGTGTTCGAATCATCCGCTTCGAAGTCACTCAAGTTGACCCCCTCTAGGGGAGGCATCTTGCCCTCTGGCCGCTACGGAGGTGGTTGGGGACCACCAATGGGATTGACGGCCGACAATTAATGGGACGTCTCACATGAGGCACAGTCAAACTATACATCAATTGGGGAGGATATCGGGTCCCACTCGAATTACCCATCGACCCTGATGAGGTGCACCACTCTGACTGCGCAGTTACGGTGGACAAGCATCTCCCCACATGGGGCAAAAATTAAAACCTGCCTATAACAAGATAGAACAACCCTTTGGAGCCAGGAAAGGGCTACATGATGAAGACAGAGCTAGCCCCAAGTGGTCCCAATAGTTGAGGCAGGACTACGGTCGGCTCTTGCCTATGACTTGAGACCATGACCCAAAGCAAGGTCACAAAGCCACATGCACCCCCCGAGAACCGGCGACCCTTTCAGAAGGGGTCGTCGCCGCAGGCGGCTAAAAATCGCACAACAACGTCTTCCTCGCGAAGTAACACTAGAACTCATAGACACTTGGGAGGAGAGGTCCAAGGTCGCTCGACGACCTCATCGCCCTACGTGATGAGAGGCCAATGACTCACCCAAAGCCTGTATCCTCCGGCTCGCAGACACTCGGGAGGAGAGGTCCAAGGCCGCTCGATGACTTCATCGCCCTACATGATGAGAGGCCAATGACTCACCCAAAGCCTACATCCTTCGGCTCAAGACACTTGGGAGGGGAGGTCCAAGGTTGCTCGATGACCTCATCGCCCTGTGCGATGAGAGGCCAATGACTCACCCGAAGCCTACATCCTCCGGCTCGTAGACACTCGGGAGGAGAGGTCCAAGGTCGCTCGATGACCTTGACGCCCTATGCGACGAGAGGCCAATGACTCACCTAAAGCCTGCATCCTCCAGCTCGTAGACACTTAGGGTGAGAGGTCTAAGGTCGCTCGATGACCTCGTCGGCCTGTGCGACGAGAGGCCAATGACTCACCCGAAACCTGCATCCTTCGGCTCGTAGACAGTCGAGAGGAGAGGTCTAATGTCACTCGATGACCTCATCGCCCTGTGTGATGAGAGGCCAATGACTCACCCAAAGCTTGCATCCTCCGGCTCGTAGACACTCGAGAGGAGAGGTCCAAGGTCACCCGATGACCTCGTCGCCCTGCCCGATGAGAGGCCAATGACTCACCCAAAGTTTGCATCATCCAGCTCACAGATGCTCAAGAGGAAAGGTCTAAGGTCGCTTGATGACCTCATTGCCCTGCGTAATGAGAGATCAATAACTTACCTAAAGTCTGCATTTCTGGACTTGTGGGTTCAGACCCGACCGAACGGGTAGACCAATGAGGACAAACCCAAACAATACAACCTCAAAGCGCATGCAGTCAAATCACATGTAACGGACAAACGCAAGCCTCCCAAGGTGCCCCGTGGAAGGGCCCGAAGTTGCCCCGTGACCTCACATCTCGGTGTAGCGAAAAGTCGATAATCCACTCAGAGAACCTTGGTTCGGCACCCACAAGCCCAAATCCGGCCAGACAACCTGGGGGGCTCACCCTGGCCTCGCAAGACAGCCACAACAACTCTGGAGGGAGGATTCCTTGAGCTTTTATTCATATTGAATATGATTACAAAGCAATGTGTGGATAATCCGCACACAAGGAATACAAAAACTGATACCACCACACCCTAGTGGTCGTGTCGCTGAAAGGCCCTCAGGTGTATAGGGGAGGCAAGACGAAGCAAAAAACAAACTCGCAAGCCCCGTAGTGTCACAGCCTAGGGATCAGAGCGCAGGTAAGAAGAGAGCGGCAGGACTGCCTAGCTCCAACAAGCACCTTGGCGACCACTCCGGTGCCAAGATGGAGCAAAAGGGAGGCCAAAGTGCAGCCATGCCACAAAGGCTGCACTGCCAGCTACACATCAGTCATGCCATCCTCTCCTTCTTTGCTCGCAAGATCCCTTCTGGCACCAGCCATTAAAAAGGGCAGTCGCCTCCCTCTCATCCCCACGCTCTCTTCACGGGAAGGTAGGAGAAATTTGCAACTACAGCCATGGATGATGCGAATGGAAGAAAAGCCCCAATTTATAGGTCCAAAGGTGAATCAAACGACCAGGGGCCCCCATGCCACATGGTGCGCCACCGAGGGCCACAACCAAGGTCAGATGCCCGCGTAAGGGCAAAGAAGTTCGGGCCTCCAAAAAGAGGAGGCATAACAGGGGTCGACGAGACCACACGGCTCCGCTCGAGTCGCAAACCCTGAAACATGGCACACTGACATGGTAGGGCTCATCGATTGAGAATCACATGGTTAGGACACCCTGATGAGACGGCGGGGCACAACATCCACCTGCCGCATTGAATACACCAGCCCGCAAGGGGTCAAGCAACAAAGCTCAAAAAGGCCATGACTACAAACCCGCGCTCTAGCACACACGCGCATCAGCGCTTACACGATCACTTCGTGGTCATAAAAATGCTCAGGGGCTACTGTCGGGGTTGTAACTCCGGGGTGTCTCAAGGCACCGACTAGTCAGCAGGCCGCACGGCCAGCAACACAATGGCTAACAAAGGCCCGAACGACCGAGGCCTAGCGAAAGTCGAGCGAAGCGGGCCAGCCACCAAGGTCAGGGTCATCCCCGACCTCTTCCACCCGCCTTATACACGACACTCGCAAGATGCATGACCTCTCCCTGTCACGACCCCCGAAAGGGATGGGGGGAGGTCAAGCGCAGCTAGGCGCGCCTGCTCTGACAAAAACAAGCATGCCGCACTGACCCCGTAAGGACCGAGGGGACAGCAGTCACCTTGGCCCAGTCAGACTCCATCCCTGTGCCATGCCGCACCGATGAGACAATACCGCACCACGGTGGCAATGGGTACGATACCCACCATCCAAATACGGACCGACTAGACACTTGTACGATCCCACCCACTATGAGATGGGGATCCACGACAAGGGGCCCGACGAAAAGGCCATCAAGACCTGACCCCGATGATCGGAGTCGTGGCCCTCGTCCCCATGAAGCGACCGAGCGAACGATGACCCGGGGCGGCTACCTACTTTCGGTACGACGCCCCTGGGAACCAGGAGATGATGATGAAAGCCACGACCGGACGTGCAATAGAAGACAACGTAGCTTGCAAGCTGTTTACACCAAAATTTGACCGGCTAGGAAATATCATTGGCAAGGAACAACATGAGATGCATCACGTCACTACTACATAATGGACTTGTTGTCCCGGGCGGTAACGGCCTTTAGTCCCGGTTACCACGCCGGGACAATGATCCTAGGACTAAAGGTGCCACCTTTAGTCCTGGGTCATCGAGCCGGGACTAAAGAGGGACCTTTAGTCCCGGGGTTGGTGTTACCAACCGGGACTAAAGGCCCTCCAGCCGAGCAAACGTGGCCGCACCCTTTAGTCCCGGTTGGTAACCCCAACCGGGACTAAAGGTTCCATTTCTTTTTCTTTTTTTTTGTTTAATTTGTTTTCAGTTCAGTTACACGTATTTGTTTAATATATAATATGTTTTTATGTACGTATTCTACGCTGCTAATATAAATACACGCACGCTTATAATTACATCTAATTCTCATCTCGAGCATTATTATATTCAAATAAAGTATGAACCTATATATATTATAGATATATATATGTATATATACAACACTTTCATAATCTTGTTCTCAAAAATAACGATATCAATAAACATTTAATTTACACCGTTTATTCCTTAGGATCAAAGTAGAACTCGTCGTTGGGATTTAGCACTTTTTCTAGAAGAAATCCTGCTATTGACTCTTGAACTACTTTCAGATGGTCTTTTTGCATGACCCTTTGTTTCAACCATTCAGTCTTGCATTTGAAATAAAAGGAAAAGTATTAATACATACATATATATATATATATTCATTTAAAAATAAATAAAAAATTGATATATACGTACTTTGAGGACATCTTTAGCAGTTCTTCTTATGTGCGCAGTGATAAATTCACAAACGTAGTATCCACACAAGTTATTACCTGGTTGCTGCCGCAAACACCACTATACGAGAAGAAGATTATTCTCATCATCTCACACGTAAATTGAAATACGATATAGTAATTAAACACGTGGGGAAGTATATATAGTACAACTTACTGGTATTTCAACTACATTAAGTGGTGCCTTGCAATCCTTGCGGTGTTGCCGAATAAACTCTTTCCAAACCCTGTGCGACCAATAATGTATGATCGTTAATAAATTATGACAAAGTCTATTCAATAATAGTTGTGCGCGAGAGATCGAAATTACCCCTAGATAATGTCTATCATATCTTGGTATAGTGCCCGCTCTTTTCTCTTCGAGTCCAAGATTACTAACCGACTTGAGTTTAACTCAATGACAATGAGTATCCAGTGAAACCTACATTGGTTTATACACACACGTACATGCATATAAGTTGTATTGATATTACATAAAATGTGTAGACTACATTATTATTAACACTTACTCAAAGTTGTACGGGAAAAGTATTGTTGTCTTGTCATGCTGCTTCACGAAGAACCTCATGATATTCTTCTGTGCTTTAGATACCCACTGCTCCTTGGGAATAATATCGGTTTTAAATACGATATAAGGATCAATGAAGCCAACACTGGTGTCTTGTATTCTTTGGAGCTCTGACATCTGGAATCTGTATATAAATATAAGTTACATGTGAGGATAATTATATACACGTACGCATGGAAGTGAGTTTATTAAATAAAAGTAAGAATCACTTACAAACAAAAGGAGCTAATGATTGATTTGTCTAGAGCGTCCATGTGGCATAGTTGATGCAATTCTTCGAAACTAATATGTAAGATGTCATCGCCACGAAAGTAATGATGGTCTCTAAATCTGACAAAGATCCACTCCTCACCCCTGCCACACGCCTGCATGTACCACTTATTGAGCAAGTACATTTGCGTACCCAATTCATTCAGAGCCGCAGGGTTGTACAGACTTTTGCCATATTTATAAGTCTTCTAGGTATCAACTTCCAGGTTCTGGATTGGAGCTTTGCCCGTCAATTGATCCAAGGTTAAACCAGTATCTTCAAAAAAAGCATTAAGGGCTTGAACCGACACTTCTCCAGAGTTGTCTGGTCGATAGACTTCTATGTTGGAACCATATTCATTAGCAACAAGATTTTGCATTGGTTGCTTCTGTTGTTTGAGCTGTGGGACATCCTTCCTTGATGCTCTTTTCCTTTTCTTATCTGCATCATGTGACTTCACGAGGGAGCGGTCATAGTCTGATAGTGGCGAAGGCTTACAAAGTTCAATCATCTTTTTCTTGTGAGCATCGACCTTCTGCCTCAGCACATCTCGTGGTATGTAAAAGTACGGCTTCTCCTTAAGCTTCGCTTGACTCTTGTTTTTGATATCTATAAAAAAATCTTTTACTTTTTTGTCTTCTTCAGCTGCTATTTGCTCATCAGTCTTTTCAGAAAGTATTTCTTGAGAAATAACTCTTTTTCTCGGGGTCTTCTTTGCCGCCGGGACCTTAGACGTCTTTGTAGTGCGTCGCTGTGGAGGGGGTGGGGGCGGTGTTGGAGACCGGCGTGGAGGCAATGAGGCCGGTGTTGGTGGAGACCGGCGTGGAGGCATTGGAGATCATTGTGGAGGCGGTGGGGCCGGTGTAGGAGTTAGAGATCGTTGTGGAGGCGATGGGGGTGGTGTAGGAGTTGGCGATCGCCGTGGGGATGAAGTCGTCTCGCCCCACGCGACGCTGTGATGAGATGAGAAATGAATGATTAGGCTAGACTGGGGGGAGACCCTGCTACAAAAATAAGTTGTGTGTCAATTATTTTTGAAGCCAATAGAAAATTAATGGAAAATAATATTTCATTCACTTTCATTCGTACCTAGGGTGAGGTAGGGGAAGCGGTGGCGCCCCAGGAATGATGATGAAGCGTTTGCGCCACTCTACTTCTCCTAGTGTCTTCTCCCCATCACCGCCTTCAATGTCAAGAGGAACATTGCTGTAACCTTTGAGCACTCTATCGACCGAGACGCTAGCATATCCAGGTTGAATAACTGACCCATGGATTCTTGGTGTCTTCGTTCGGTCTATTGGAGATACAACCCCGACAGCCACCATGATTGATGCATTATTACCATCTGGAATGTGCAGCTCACATGTTGTTAGAGGCTCGGTAATGTCATCAACAGGGAAGCGCAACCCAGCGTCGTCTTGAATAACTGGCAGCTCCATAGAAGCACAACTGCTTTTCATCTGACCAACGGGGCTAATGGTGACTCCCGGCATTGATTGCGATTGCATTTGACTCATTGCTAGTTGCACTTGCCTCTTGATCTCCTCCTGTATTCTTGCCTCAAGAGATTTTTCTCGTTCACGTGATTCAAGCAATGCTTGTCGTGACTCATCAACAAATTGCTCCAATGCACGGATTCGTTCTGCCTCCTCATCCTTCTTTCTCTGGCGGCTTCTGTAGGTATCCTTGTCTGCTGGGAATGCGTGTAGCCACGGAACCGCCCCATAGCCTCTTGTTCGACCACCATGTTCGGGATTCTCTAGGGCATATGTCAATTCATCCTTCTCTCTGTTGGGCTTGAAAACACCACTATCAGCTTCTTCCCTAGCACGAGCTAGTCTCTGTGTTGCTCTCTCAATTTTTTGGCCGAAAATTATCTTGCTAGTGTCTGGGTCTAGGCTTCCCCCATGAGCGTAGAACCAATTCTTCGCGCGTTGAGGCCAGTTCTTCTCTATTGTTTCAGGTATGATTCCCTTTGCAGTAATCTCTGCTTCTAGGTTCTGCCACTTGGGAATAGCACTCCTATAACCACCTGATCCCATGCGATGATGGTATTGCTTCTGTCGGGCATTCTGCCGATTCCTCATCACACGTTCCTCATTGTCTTGAGATGTCTTGTATTCTACGAAGGCATCCCAATGGGACTCCAACTTGACAAACGCCTTAGCATTGAAATCTGGCGTAGCATTCTTCAAGATAAACTTTTTATACAATGTCTTCTTCCAACTCTGGAACAATGTTGCCATCTTCATTGTCCAATCCCTCACTAGCTCCTTCAAAGCATCATCTGCTTGTAATGTGAAATGCTGAGTGATATCTCTCTAAGCTAGGTTCTTGTCACGATCAGATACAAAACTAACATTAGGAGCGGATATCTTCTGCTCCCATTCACGAGCACTAACTGGAATCCTATCCCTTACAATGAACCCACATTGATTGACATATGTCTGAGCATGTGGTCCCAATGGTTTGCCGGTGTCGGTGTCGAATTCTGATATTATGAAACGGCCCTCTAATGGCTTTTTTGGCGCTCGGACTTTCCTACTTTTGTCGGTGGTTGATGTAGATCTAGAGACTGGCTACATGAGTAGAAACACAACGATTAACAACAAATATACGTACGTATGCATCTATAAGAGATGATAGATAATCGAATATACCTCGCCAGTATTTTCTTGCGCGATAATTTGTTGATCTTCAACCACCGGCATATTCAGGATATCCTCATAATCAGCAAAGTACTGACTCGTGTCATCTACATCCACATTGGTGCCGGCGTTGATAATATCCGCCATTATGTCATCACTCAAGTTATCATCCGGAGCAGCCATTTGTATCTTCAAGATAACACATAGATAGAATTACTATGGTACATAACATAAGTACATGTGATAACACATATAGAATTACTAAATGCAATTAAATATAATAACACATAATATTTCATAAGGATAAACAATAATAAGGTATAGGCTTTGGAATCGAATCAAAAACACTTTCGATCCAAAAACATGGAAATAAGTACATGTGTATATATACACATAGAATGATACAATATATTTTCTCTCTCTCAACACATAGAAATAAGTGCATATGTCTATATCTCTAGATATGCATGTGATAACACGTAGAATGTCTCTCTAGATACAATTTTCTCTCTCTCAACACATGAAAATAAGTACATGTATATATACATATAGAAATAATTGAGTACATATGTATACATATAGAATCTCTCTCTAGATACATATAGAGAGATAGAATATATAATTACTAAATCCAATTAAATAAATCTAACATGAAATTAGATAAACTAGTAATAGATAATACATTTTAATCTAACATATATCAAAAACTATAATAAAAAACTATCTAAAAACTATCTAAATAAAGTACTAATTAAATTTTAATACATTTAAATCTAACATATATCAAAAACTATCTAAAAAACTAACTAAAAAACTAACAATAAACTACTAATTAAATTTTAATACATTTTAATCTAACATATATATCAAAAACTATCTAACATTTTAATACTGGCGAGGGCAGCTAACATTAAACTACTAATTAAATCTAACATTTTAATCTAACATATATATGGTCGAGAGCATGCAGCTAGCTAGTAGGCCGGGCGGATGGCGCATGGCCAAGGCGAGGCGTCTTTGGCGGCCACGGGCCAGCCGAGCACCTCGCGTGAGGACGATGTATGACGGAGACGGCGGGGCTCGACGACGAGGCCAAGCCTTGGAAGCGGTCGGCGATGGAGGTGGGCTCGGGTGCTTGGCGGCGGAGACAGGATGCGCGGAGAGAAAGACGATGCGGGCAGGCGAATGGCGTGATCGAGGCGGGGTAGAAGACGACACAATGGCAGCGGCAAAGACGAGCTCAACGGCCGGGCGGGGCTGGGCGACGGAGGCGAGATCGAAGATGGCGGTGGCGGCGGCGATGATCGACGTGTAGGTCGAAAAGTAGAAGATAAAACCGTTCGATATATATAGGCCGGGACCCTTTAGTCCCGGCTGGTAACACCAGCCAGGACTAAAGGACATTTAGTCCCGGCTGGTAATACTAACCGGGACTAAAGGTCCAACCCTTTAGTCCCGGCTCGCCTTTACAAGCCGGGACTAAAGGCTTTTTAGTCCCAGTTGGTGTTACCAGCCGGGACTAAAAGTATTTTTGGTCGGGCACCGAAATTGCCGCCCACCCTTTAGTCCCGGTTCTTGGCCTGGGCCAGGACTGAAGGCCTGAAAATTTTGGCAACCCGCCAGCGTAATTGAAAAGGCCTGGGATTTTGATTTTGTTTAATACTAGGTTAATCAATTAATTCCATAGCAACTTCAATACTTTGCAATATTTATTTTAAAAAATACTATTGATTAACTAATTATTTATTATAAATAGAAAAAATTTGTAACCTAAAGTTTTTAATTTCTTTTATGAATATAGAATATAAATGTTACTAATACTAAGTATTTTGTTAATGCAAAAATATATTTGTAACTTAAAATTAATAAAACTAATATTATTCGATAGGAAATTTATTATCACATTATTGTAACGTCAATGTTTCAATTTTTTCTCGGTTTTTGACCAAAATTGACAGGAAATTTTTGTTGAACGTATAAAAATAAAGAAAATGTAGTATTTTTTGTTCTACAACTTTTTTAAATGAAAAAATGACCTATATAAGGATTGTAGATATTGATGAGCTGAACAAACTTGGTATTCAAAACATTTCAATTTGAGACAATCTAGGGTTCTGAAAACTAGTTTGTAGACATCGAAATTTAAAAATCACAAATTTAAACCGTCCAAACTTTCTCAAATGAAAAGTTAACCAAAACAACAATTGTAGATCTTTTTTATTTTAACAAACTTGGTATTCAAAACTTTTCAATTTGAAGTCATTTAGAGTTCATAATACTAGAGTCAAGGTGTTGTTTTTTTATTTGACCAAATTTGACTTGGTCAAACTTGCTCAAATGAGACACTAAATGACCTCAGATGAAAAAACTCTGAATACCAAGTTTGATCATCTCAGCAAGATCTACAATTGTTACATAGCTCATTTTCCCATTTGAGAAATTTTCATCAAACACTAGTCACAACTTCTTGAATCTCATATAGACTTTCTAAAACTATGTCACACACTTGTGAAATTTGAACTACATTTTGTTCAACCTTTCTTAAATGAAAAAATGGCCTATATAAGGATTGTAGACATTGATGAGATGAACAAACTTGGTATTCAAAACTTTTTAATTTGAGACAATCTAGGGTTCAAAAAACTAGTTTGTAGGCGTCGAAATTTAAAAATCACAAATTTGAACCGTCCAAACTTTCTCAAATAGAAAGTTGACCAAAACAACAATTGTAGATCTTTTTGAGTTTAACAAACTTGGTATTCAAAACTTTTCAATTTGAAGTCATTTAGAGTTCATAATACTAGAGTCAATTTGTAGTCCTGGCGTGCTTCAAGTGAATCCTTTGGCTTCCCGTACACACCCATGAATCCTAACAGGTTCACACAAAGATTCTTTGTCAGGTGCATCACATCGATTGCATTGCGGACCTCTAGGACTTGCCAATAGGGTAGCTCCCAAAAGATGGACTTCTTCTTCCACATGGGTGCGTGTCCCTTAGCATCTTTGGGAACAGATTCACTGCCTTGTCCTTTTCCAAATACTACTTTCAGATCCTTGACCATTGTGAGTACATCTTCCCCGGTTCGGTTATAAGGCTTCTTCCGGTGGTCTAGCTTACCTTTAAAATGCTTCCCTTTCTTTCTTACTTGGTGATTCAAAGGAAGGAATCGACGATGGCCAAGGTACACGACCTTTCGACATCTTTTCAAATATATATTGTCAAGGTCATCAAAACAATGTGTGCATGCATTATATCCTTTGTTTGTCTGACCTAAAAGATTACTTAAAGCAGGCCAATCATTGATTGTTACGAACAACATTACTCGTAGGTCAAAATGTTCTTGTTTGTACTCATCCCAGACACGTACACCTGGTTTGTTCCATAAAACTAGAAGTTCTTCAACTAATGGCTTCAGATAGACATCAATATCGTTGCCAGGTTGCCTCGGACCTTGGATAAGGATTGGCATCATAATGAACTTCTGCTTCATGCATAACCATGGAGGAAGGTTGTAGATACATAGAGTAACTGGCCAAGTGCTATGACTAGTGCTCTGCTCTCCAAAAGGATTCATACCATCTGTACTTAAGGCGAACCTTAAGTTTCTAGCCTCATTTGCAAACTCTGGAAATTCCCTGTCTATCGCTCTCCACTGGGACCCATCAGCTGGGTGTCTCAGCATATTATCTACCTTACGGTCTTCTTTATACCATCGCAACAACTTTGCATGGTCTTTATTTCTGAACAAACATTTTAAGCGTGGTATTATAGGAGCATACCACATAACCTTGGCAGGATTTTTTTCTAGGACGTTGTTCACCCTCGGCGTCACCGGGATCATCGCTACCGATCTTATACCATGATGCTTTACATCTTGGGCATTCATCCAAATTCTCGTATTCATTGCCATGGTAGAGGATGCAGTCATTAGGACATGCATGTATCTTCTAGATTTTTAATCCCAAAGGGCAGACAACTTTTTTTGCTTCGTACGTAGTGGTGGGCAATTCATTTGGCTTCGAAAACATCTTCTTTATGAGGTTCAATAAATTCCCAAATGCCTTGTCGGATACACCATTCTTTGCCTTCCACTGTAGCAATTCCAGTGTTGTACCTAGCTTTTTTTGCCCCTCTTCGGCCGTCGGGTATAGCAACTTCCAATGATCCTCAAGCATGCGCTCAAACTTAACTTTCTCTTTTTCACTTTCCCATTCTTGTTGTGCATCACGAATGGCATCGCCAAGAGCATCACCGAGATCATCTTCTACCGCTACCTCTTTTTCATCTCCCCCCATTGTAGTATCATCAAAGGCACCATACTGAGCAATAATGTCATCAATGTCTAAATCTTCTCCTTCACCTTCTTCCATCATGACCCCGCTTTCTCCATGCTTAGTCCAACATATATAGTTTGACATGAAACCTGACTTAAGCAAATGTGAATGAAGACTCATTGAGCTTGAATATTCCTTTAAATTCTTACATATGGCACATGGACAGCACATGAAACCATCCCGCTTATTTGCCTCGGCCACACCTAAGAAATAGTGCAAGCCCTCAATAAAGTCTTGGGAGTGGCAATCGGCATTGTACATCCAATGGCGTGACATAATCTGTATTACACGACAAATTATGAAAACCTTGAACATAATTAAGTATTTTATTACATAACATAAATGACACACACACGGTTAATTAATTAACTAAACCTGGCTACAACGTAAGCAATCCCAACTATCACTAAACAAACTAAAACTACAATGCACTTCAGTAACATAATTATTTCGTGATCGTACGCAACTAAAACAGACAAATCATTCTTCTGTTGAATATCAATAAGCTTCTCCTGCTGGCTCACTGCCTCATCAGCAGCAGACGAATTCTGCACGTATGTAGCATAATCTTCCTCCCAGTACCAACCATCGCATCCATTGTCCTCCCACTAAAATTAAAGCCAAAAAATATTTAGTCAAAAATATTCAAGAAAAGTAGGTCAATTAGCCATAATAATTAAATGCGTAAGAAACTCACATCGCGATCCGGGCACTTGTAGAAAACACGACCCTTGTTGGGTCCCTGTCTCTTGACTCGGTACTCCATCACAATCTTCTGCTTACACTTGCCACAGATAATGAGAGGGAGTTCTGGCCTCAGTCGTTTCGCAACCGAACGAGAGGCCAAGGATCCGGTACCGGTTGTCCTCTACTTTCTATACTTATTTTTGCAAACTACTGTAAACTTTACATTTTCTAAAATAATATATTTAAACAAAACTAAAATTATTTATTTATCTAACTAAACCATGAAATATGTACTATGTATAATAGTAAAATACCAAACTATCAAGTGATTTTACTATTGTAAATCATCATGTGATTTTGAGCTAAAAATGACGTAGAAATCACATAGCTCAAAAACATGTTTCAATAAATAACCATCCGTACTAGTTGACCTTGCTTACATGATCATTTCGGCGAGCATTTCTTCACCGGACGGCACCGTACTTGGCCAAGGAAGAGCTCCGATTCTACGAGGAAGGGAACACGGTCTTCCACGACCGTTGCCGCTCTCCCTCGTAGAATCAAAGCTCCTCCTTGACGTCCGTTACCGCTCGGCAGAGAAAATGCTCGCCGAGATGATCACGGTCCGCAAGTTCAACTAGTACGGATTTTCTACAATTTTCTAACTATTTTCTAAGTTTTTCATTTCATGAAAAAATTAATTCTAAGATCACGTAAGCCGCCGGAGACGAGGATGGCGCGTGCTCCAGCGAGGACGAGCGAGGCGTGATTTTGATGAACTAATTTAACTTTTGTTTATCCAAGCATATATGCAAATCATCATGCGATTTTGAGCTAAAAATGACATATAAAATCATAATAAAGTCCAACATATAAAGTTATTACACATGCATCTACATCGCAAAATGAGATAAGCTACTGATAAAACATAAGAGGATTAAGTTTGTTACCTCCAAAATCGAAGAGCAACACCAATGGAGGGGGAGAGAGCAAGAACAACAGCAAGCTGAAGAACAGAGGCAGTGAGTTTAAATGGAATGGTTCGGGCTCAGGGAGGAAGAAATGAGCCGGTGTATAGACCGGCATAATTAGTCCCGGTTAGGTGGCCAAACCGGGACTAAAGATTAATATTTATTCCCGGGGTATCACCCAAACTGGGACTAAAACCTTTAGTCCCGACTGGTATTACCAACCGGGACTAAAGGATTACCTTTAGTCCCGGTTGGTAATACCAGCCGGGACTAAAAATCCCTGCCACGTGGACGACCGTTGGGCAGGGACATTTAGTCCCGATTGGTATTACATACCGGGACTAAAGGGTCCTTTAGTCCCGGCGACAAAAAAAAAAATACCGAGGCTAATGCCAAATTGGAACATCGTTCTAAAGTCTGTTCTCTAGTAGTGCGTGCATGTAGGAAAGGTCAGGAAATATTATTTAATATATTTTGGGAGAAACCTGACGTCCCAGACCTCTTCGCGTGAAGATAAGAGAAATGCAAGGAAAGTCAGAATATCAAGGAAAATAAACGCGTCATGACGAGAGAGAATTATCAGAGAATATGCTCATGCACAGCTGATTATTATATTTGGCCATGTACGGTTACAAGTTTGGGAGCGTTATGATAACGGAGATATTCATTATCCAACGAGATTAGCATCATGGCTGAAATATTTTATTATTCATGCATGACGTGATCGGGATTCTTGCTGGTTTCATGTGCCTGAAATACTTCAAGAAATCGGTTCTGTACAGGCCAGCCTGGGAAGGAGTCCAACACATTGAAAAGGGAACACATCTCCGAGCTCCAGGCGTATCACGTTACTTGCCTTAATCTTGATGGTGTGCATGCATGAAGAAAATGAAAGCTAGCTGGGATCGAGAGTTGGCTTGTACGTGCACGAAGAAGATTAAAGGAAGCTGGACAAATAAATAAATAAATGTTCGTATCAATTGGATGAGATGGCTTGCGTCCGGCGTGAAGACTAGCTGCCACAAGAAGCATACTGGACAGCTCGAGTTGCACGTTATCGAGAAAGTATTTTGCTATTTGTTTGGGCCAAGGACGGTTGGCCATATTAGTGCTAGACTTAAATATCATGCATAGCCGAATCAGTTAGGGAATATATTCGGCTTGTACGCAAAGGAACCTTCCGTGCATGTACATACAAGACTCATATTCTGTATTGCCCAAGCCCAAGCACCCCTATAAATATAAAGGGATATGGCCAATTGTAAAATATATAATCAATCAATACCAATTACTTTTTTTGGCTTCACGCCAACCCTTAGGAGTAGGAGTACTATAGATCTCGGCGAGTTCTTCAACAAACATGGCTACATCGATTCGGTCGACCTCCGGCTTGTCTGTAAGTACCGTCATGGCTTATACCTTTGTTTGTAAGTCTGCATAGGTCCGGGCGACCTCCTACGAGCTCAAGTATAAGTTAGTTATCGATCCTTATCTAGTTCAAGTACGGCTGCATCGGTTAAATTTGACCTCCACTGCTCGAATTAGATTAAGATCAAGTTATCGGCTCTGCCTAAGGGTGTCATCTTTCGGTTAGATTCATTAAGTTATCGATCTTGCTGATGTTCTTGTTGTCATTAGTTTTCATCAATATCAACTTGCTCGATTGAGATCGACCTAGATCGGCCTCACATCATTTTAGTCCGTCATTTATCTTGTCACACTGCGATGGTTCTTACTTTAAACGATGGATTATGTTTTATCGGTCATTCTGCTTTGATCTTGATTGTGCATAATACGCGGTTAAGGCATGTCTGATCTTGAGAAGGTTTACTAGCTAGTTGAATCTGGTCTATAGCTCGCTATTATGGCTGTAATGATCCGGTCGATCCCCACTGTTAGCACTTTAGATCGGAGTATGCTAGTTGGTAGATTTACTTTCGACCGGGCGTGACCTTGGCTGTTTGCTATGCCTGTATCGGCTAAATAGTCGATCGCCCGTACTCTAACGCTTACAGTGTGTTTTAATGATTCTGTTAAATACGAATAGTTCTGTTTATTTTAAAGGTTCGATATGTTGTCTTTATCATGGCTGCCTTCGATCTGGTCGAACCCCACTATTAAGGATAACAAGTCAGATCTGATGAGTTTATAGATCTGTCCATATTAAATAGTCGATTGTTCACATGCTGTAACCCCTCTTCTACCCGAATCGGCTATTTTAGCCGATTCAACTGTGCTTTCACGCATATAACATGTTTTTCATGAATCTGTCAACATATAGATGATTTTATGGATTTTTTGGCTTTAGTTTGATATCATTATCATAGTTGTATCGATCCGGTTGAGTCTCACTGTTGATGGTAACAGATTAGATTTAGATCGTTTGTAGATTCATCTGTACTAGACAGTCGATTTGTTCGCATGTTATATCTTTTGTCGTTAAACTTATCGGCTCAATGCTTTACACTAGTTATATCCACCTATCCAATGATGTTACTTATATCTAGGTACATTGTACTTGTCATCATAAATCAATCATAACCCACGAGTGTCACAGTCCTTAACAGTCGATTTCTTCTCTTATCGGCTATTTAGTCGATCTTCCGGTCTGGCTGCTCCCGAAGCGGCACATTTGGAACTGTCTGGGCAAAACCGGCATGTTCTACCTAAATTACTGATAAACTTTCTTCCCTTGTCAATTGCAGGTCAAATTGACTGGCACACCCTTGAGAATTCGCAGGATCGACCGCTCCTGCGTTGAAGCCAGACAGATCTCCAGATTGTTCCGGTTTGCTGCGTGTCCACCCGGCGCGGCTACCACGTTTTCGTGCCGACACGCTTTCTGGCACGCCTGGTGGGACCACAATCGTTTGATCAGAAATCTGATATATCCTCAGCTGAATACATTTGCTGATTCTTTGTTCAATGCAACGAGGCATCGATTGAATGAAACGAAGCTTTCAGATTTAATATTGGTTGAGCAGCAAGAGGGAGAATCTGGGAGAATTTCAGAACATATCTCCAGGAGAATGCAGATCACGTAAATGGAAAGGGAAAGCAGAAGTGGTTATCAAGTCCCACACGCAGATGAGCACCAACAGAAAACCGCGCATGTATATTCTGGCCAATTGAAGGCAACTATCACATACGTGAAGGTATTAACCGGAATCTGCTCATGTACACACTTGACTGGAGAGCCAATTAATGGTCCAAGATTATACAGTTGAAGGCCTGCAACCTGATGGCATTTAGACTGGACGAATGGGAATTTTCATCTACAACAAGAGGCCGATATTGATATTTATTCGGCCATCTATTAAGATGCTACGAATAATTTCGTCAAGGCGGGCAACACGTGTGGTTGTTGGAGTTAATTAACAAGGAAAAGAAGTTAGCAGAGGATTCAGAAGATCAACGTAGCTGACAAGTTATACACGGCAACTATACGCGGCAACATCGCATCTGTATGGGATTCTCACGGAAACGATCAAACCAGGGCATCAAACCGATGGGAAGATCACAAGGATACTCATCGGGTAGTTAAAGTGTCAAGTTTATGAGATCTCTGCCGTTCAATTTGGCCTCATTTGTTTTAACACATTAACAATTGTGTGGTAGAATTGCTGGCCACGTATGATCAAAGGAGTTATATCCAAACTTGAGACGTCAAAGGGAATACATTGGCCAGAGACCGGCAGAGATTATATGCAAATACATAGAGGGAGAAAAATGCAGGGAAAAAAGAGATGATCATCGGACTCATCGGACTCATAATGGAACATTTGATTGGTTCGGCTATAAATACAGCCGGATTTATTTGAAATTAAATTTTCAGATAGATCTGATTCCATGGTCGACACGCATCAGTTCTGAAGGCCGATCATGCTTACTGTGCTCGTCACAAGTTGTCAAGAAATTCGGCCACTACAAAGAAAATTAGCGGTATGATATTTGCACCAATCTGATCTATCGGCGACCACTACACCAGATTCGTACAGTAGGAACAGGGACATTTTTACTGTAGGGGCGGCTGGGGTTGGGGGCGCCCCTACAGTGGGCGTCCTCAGGCCCCAGCCACCCAGCCGTCCCTACAGATGGCACTGTAGGGGCGGCTGGTAACCTGAACTGTCCCTACAGTTGGGGCTGATCTGTAGGGGCGGCTTAATCACCAGCCGCTCCAGCAGTGCCCATTTGTAGGGGCGGCTGTCACCAGTCGCCCCTGCTGTTCGACTGTAGGGGCGGCTGAATCACCAGTCGCCCCTAATGATGGCGCCTGAATAAATAGCAGTCACCCCTTTCTTCCACCTCGGGACACACTCTTCTAAAAAAGGTTGGGAAGCCTTTGGCTCCTCCTAAAAATTGCTCTACTAAGGGGGGTTGATCTCAAATCCTTTGGTGGAGAGGCTCTAAAAGGTAAGGAAATGCTTCTCCAACTCTTTATTTGAAGTTTAATTCGTTGGTTAGTGAGTAATTTGATTTTTGGTTTTCTCTCTCTTCCATGGAGCTTGAGCTAGTTATGAGTGAAATTGGACTCTAATTTTCACTATACTAGGGTAAATTAGGTAGGAAAGTAAGATTACACCCTTTGTTAGTATATCTTTGCTGATTTTAGTGTAGTATTAGTGAAGTTTGATGCATGTGTCATGAAACCCTATAACTAGATCTAGGATTTTGTTTTTTTTTCGTTTTCAATTTTTTCTTTATGTGACTAGGGTTTGCATGTAGGTGAATGTGTAAGATTTTAATTGTTGCTAATGTGTAAAATATCCTCTACCATGGCTACTAATTATCATTTAATATTTATTTTGATTTCTTTCTATAATGTATGTTTTTAATTAGTTATGGATAAATAGGTCATTAATTAATTATTCTCTACCATGAAATTAGAATAGAGTTTGCATGAAAGGTAGTGGATGAAATATTAAATGTTGCTAATTGTTTTCTTTGAAATTTTTTATTTGAACCAATTAATTTATATTTTAAAATATTTATGCATTAATAGTCAATTAATTAACTATCCTCTACTATCATGGTGCGTGTCTCAGGTATATACAATTATTCTCGACTAATATTCTTTCTTTGGTTGTTTTGTTTCTATAAGATGGACTACAGGAACTCTTGGATGTATGGTTCGTTAAGACACGACGCTCTTTTCTGTGATGAGGTGGACAAATTCATCAAAACCGCAGAGAAGCATGCAGCGATGTTGAAAGAGAATAGTGACACGATTATTTGTCCCTACAAAGATTGCAAGAACCTTATTACATTTCGAGATGTGAGTACCATCAAAGAACATCTGATTAGGAGATGATTTGTTCCGGACTACACAGTGTGGATTCATCATGGTGAAACAATGGTTGTTGATGACAGCGACGATGATCTAGCTGATGAAGCTGAAACCCAAGCATACTTGTCCCGATTCACAGACGATCTTGAGCAACAAATGGATCGTGACTTTGGCAATCAAAAAGGTGGTGGCTTTGGCAATGAACAAGGTGGTGATGATGCTGGTGGTGCCAGCAATGATGGCGAAGCACGTGAGGGGGATGCAGATGACGATGACAACTTGGACGAAATGCTTGGGGCCTTTGGACCAGAAATATTAGAAAAGAGTAAGAGATGTCTAGAAAATCTTGAGAGGATGACAAAAGCATCGAAGAAGACTGTGTATGATGCTGAGAAGGGCTGTCCGACATACTTCACACTACTACATTTTGTGCTTGAGCTACTCATCCTGAAGGCTAAGTATGGCTGGTCGGACTGTAGTTTCGATGATCTGTTGTGCCTCATGTCACGGTTGCTCCCACGGCCGAACACAGTTCCCGCCAACACATACCAAGCGAAGAAGGTTATAAGTCCACTCACATTGGGGGTTGAAAAAATCCATGCATGCCCCAACCATTGTATCCTTTTTCAGCGTGGCACATCGTTCGAGGCTTTAGATACATGTCCTAGGTGTGGGGGTAGTCGGTACAAGAACAATGACCTTCAAAGTGGGGTGGAAGCCTCCACAGGAAAGAGGAAGAAGGGTGGGAAGAAGGTGGTGCAAGAATCTCAGCCCCCAGAGGAAACTCCATTAGGCAACGATGCAAATAAGAGAAGAATTCCTGCCCTGGTTATGTGGTACTTGCTAGTGACCGACCGCTTGAGGCGTATGTTCCTAAACCCTAAGGAAGCCGCACTGATGACATGGTGGGATGATGAGCGCAAGGTGGATGATGATACGATCGCACACCCGGCCGATTGTAGCCAGTGGCAAGCGTTCGATGCCAAGTACAAAGCAGAATTCAGTGATGACCCACGAAATGTACGGTTCGGCTTGAGCACCGATGGAATGAATCCCTTCAATGAGAGGATGACCGACCACAGCACATGGCCAGTCATCTTGACCATGTACAACTTCCCAACGTATTTGTGTCAGAAGAGGAAGTACCTTCTCCTCACCATTCTTATCTCCGGCCCCAAACAACCAGGCATTGATATAGACGTGTTCTTGGAGCCTCTGATGCAAGAAATGGAGAGGCTATGGAGGTATTGGGAGCCGATGTACGATGCGTTCCAGCGGGAGGACTTCATATGCAAAGCAATACTATTTGTTACTACTAATGATTACCCCGCGCTGTTTGCCCTGTCTAGATAGTTCAAAGGCAAGACTGGATGCTTAGTTTGTTTGGATGGTACTAAATGGGTGTTACTAGATGGATCCAGGAAGATAGTTTACATAAGGAACCGACACTTCTTAAAGATAGGTCACAAGTACCGTGGCAAATTGTACCTAAGATACTATGGCAACATCCCGGAGGATGAACCCCCTCCAGAGAGATGTCGTAATGGAGAACATGTGTTCAGAATGGTCCAAAACATACACGTCGTCTATGGAAAGAAGAATCTGGATGGAACGATCAGAGATAGAAGCACACCTCCCATCGAAGGCGTACCATTCAAGAAGTAATCAATCTTCTTTCAGTACCTACCTTATTGGCCAGACTTGGAGGTCCCCCATGCCATTGATGCGATACACATGCAGAAGAATGTCTTTGAGAGTCTCAGGCTACCTTGATGGACACGGGCAAGTCAAAGGATGGTCTCAGATCACGGAAAGACATGGTGCAGCTTAACGTGATGCGGGAGCTTTGGCCGGTACAGCAGGATAATGGCAAGTACAGTCTTCCCGCGGCTAGCTTCAACCTAACCCTAGAGGAGAGGAGAGCTATATGCAATTTCCTTAGGGGGTCAGAGTGCCGACTGGGTTTTCGGTGAACCCGAAGAAGCTAGTGTCGATGAAGGACCTATCATTAACATACTGCAAGGCTCACGATTGTCATGTGATGCTGACAGTGTTCCTACCAATTGCAATCAGGGCTATAAAGCCAGAGTTCCTAAAGATGACCATCACCCGCATATGCTACTTCTTTTCAAAGATCTCATAGAAGACGATTCGCAGGCAAGAGCTGAGTGACCTACATGAATTCATGGTGGAGACCCAGAACCAGCTAGAGATATGTTTACCTCCCGCTTTTTTTGATATAATGGTACATCTCATGATTCACCTGGTTCATCAGATCGAGGCACTAGGCCCTAGCTTCTTGCATGAAATGTGGTCCTACGAGCGGTTCATGTCGATTCTAAGCCAATACGTGCATAACCGAACACACCCAGAGGGCTCCATGATAGAGGGTTACAATTTCGAAGAAGTCGTCGAGTGCTACCAAGAGTGGCTAAAAGTATAGAGAGGGATTGGTAATCCTGATTCTCGTCACAAGGGAAGGCTAGCCGGGAAGGGCACAAGTGGTAGGAAAGTGTTCCTCGACAATGATTACAGAGAGGTGAGTCGGGCGCATTACAGTGTCTTGCAGAGTATGGCAGTGATGCAACCGTACATTAATGAACACATGGCTATCATTATGGCCAAGAGGAATGGCCGTTCAGATGATTGGGTCATGAAACAGCATAAGCAACGCCTGACATCATGGTTGAAGGACCAGAACATACAGCCTGGATAAACCATAGATTCTATTACCATCAATCGGTTGGCGGCCGGGCCATCGAAATAGGTGACGTCTTGGAATGCTTATGACATCAATAGGTACACATACTATACCGACACAAAGAACAGGAAATCTATGAATCAGAACAGCGGCGTCCGAATAGAGGCTCTCGACGGAGTGGGGCAAAAGGTCCTGTACTTTGGCATAATTGAAGATATATGGGAACTTGACTATGGAAGGGATATAAAGGTGGCCCTGTTTTGATGCCGCTGGATCAAGCAACATCAATTCAATGAGATCGGACAGAGAATCGTCGACCTCCAGAATGTAGGCTACCAGGATGACCCTTGGGTGCTCGCTGAACGTGTTGCGCAAGTCTTCTATATGCCCGACCCGCAAAGTAACCTCCTCCCAAAGAAGAAGACAAAACACGTGGTGGCCTTCGGGAAACAACATATCATCGGAGTTGATGGCGTGGACGATGTTGAAGCTTACAATAAGTGCGATGAGATGCCACTATTCATAGACTTTTGTAAGAAGATCGAGGCTGTGGAAAATAACCTTCCCAAAGATGTATTGCCATGAGAACGAAAAGGTGTCAAGGGGAAAGTTGTCACGGTGGACTAGCTAGTTTATGTAAGTGTGTCAGTGTTCGTAAGACTACATTCATATATGTGTGTGTGAGACTACATTCATGTATGTGTATGTGAGACTACATTTATGTATGTGTGTGTGAGACTACATTCATGTATGTGTGTGAGACTATATTCATGTATGTAAGACTACATTTATGTATGTGTGTTTGAAACTACATTTATGTGTGTGTTTGAGACTACATTCATGTATGTTTGTGTGAACAATGTGTACTAAGAATTTATCAAATTATGAAATTACCAAAATAAAAGTTGTAGATCTCCATGAGTTATTCAACTTTGGTATTCATTACTTTTCCAGGTGAAATGATTTGGGGGTCCAAATTATGGTTTCAACTTGTCTTTTTTCAAATTTCAAAATTTGAAATATTCAAATTTAGTCAAATGATAAGATAACCAAAATAAAAGTTATAGGTCTTGATGAGTTGAACAACTTTTGTATTCATCACTTTTACATCTGAAATCATTTAGGATTTGAAAATTTGGTTTGAACTTGTCAAATTTTAAATTTCAAATTTTAAAATGTGACAAACATTGTCACATCCAAGTTTGATCAAATTTAAATGCTGAAGCATAATTTTAGAAATTTTTAGGGAAAAAACCATCACATTTGGAGTTAGTATGAGGGAGAACAACTAGTTACAAAGTTTACCCATAGATTAAAAAGAGAAATCACACTGTTCTAGATGATCCTTACATGATCATAGTGAACAGTGTGATTTCTTTTTTTAATCTGTGGGTCAACTTTGTAACTAGTTTTTCTTCCTCATACTAACTTCAAATCTGATGATTTTTTTTTCTTAAAATTTTCTAAAATCATTCTCTATCAATTTATTTTGTTGGTTTTGTCAATATATACATATGAAAAGTTTGAGCAATTTAAATTTTGAATTTCAAAAAAATGCAACTTCAGACAAGATTTTGGTACCCCAAATGATTTCAGCTGAAAAAGTGATAAATACCAAAGTTGAATAACTCATCAAGATCTACAACTTTTGTATTGGTCATTTCTTCATATGACAAAGTGGTAATGAGATTGTTCACAAATGTGACACATCTCTCATAAGGTTTTATAAACTATATGAGAAATGCGTAAGATTAGTGAATAATGTGTGATAAGAATTTGTCAAATGAAGAAATGATCAAAATAAAAGTTGTATATATTCATGAGTTGAACAACTTTGGTATTCATCATTTTTATGTTGAAATCAATTTGGGTCTCAAATTTTGATTCAAACTTGTCGTTTTTCAAAATTTCAAATTTGAAAGGTCCAACTTTTGTCAAATAACAAGATGACTAAAATAAAAGTTGTAGATATTAATGAGTTGAACAACTTTGGTATTCATCACTTTTTATGTTAAAATCATTTTGGGTCTCAAATTTTGGTTCGAACTTGTCAATTTTTTAATTTTCAAATTGAAAGGTTCAAATTTTGTCAAATGACAAGATGACCAAAATAAAAGTTGTAGATCTTCATAACCTCTACAGCTTTGATGTTTGTCAAATTTTTATTTGAGATCATTTGTTGTCTCAAAATTATTTTAGTATTTTTTATTTTAATTTTTTAAAATTTAATTTTTTTCCCATTTTTAAAGGTTCAATTTTGCAATTTTAAACTGTTGTAGTTGTTTTAGTTATTGTATATTTAAATATATCTATAAAAAAATAATTATAAAATTTTGTACTGTATTATTTATTATTTACATGTGAATAATTTATTTTGATTTAGAATTTTGAAAAAAGAATTCAACTGTAGGGGCGACTTATAACCTCAGCCGCCCCTACAGCGGATCTGAGGTACTGTAGGGGCGGCTTATAACCCCAGCCGCCCCTACAATGGCTCTGTAGGGGTGACTTATAACCTCAGCCGCCCCTACAGTGGTGCTGAGGTATATTACCGTGACCGTCGCTGTGGGCGCTGTGGGCGCTAAGTGTAGGGCGAAATTTCGTCGCTGTGGGCCGTCAGGCTACCCAATTTCGCCGTCGGCGCCGCCTGCACCGCCGTCGCCTGCCCCTCCCTGACCCCTCCATCGCCTCTTCCACCGTCTCCCTGACTCAACCGCCGCCCCCGCCGTTCCTCAGGCCGCGACAGCGGCTAGGGTTTGGAAAAACTACTACCCCGCATCCGGCACGCTCCCACCCCGCCTACTTCCCCTCCCCCTCATCCGGCACTGGCGGTGGTGTCGGCCATCCATGGCGCCCAATTGAGGCAGCCGTTCGACTTCGCCGACGCCAGCTCCGGCGGCGACGCGGAGGAGGACGAGGACTTCATCCACGTCGTGGAATACATTGAGCGGGTTCCGCTGTGTGTCTGCGGGCGCGGCCGCTGCGCGGTGGAGCGGGACGAGCAGCGCGGACGGTGGGTGTACGTCTGCCCGTTGCAGCCGGTGAGCCTCCACAGTCCACACTCACCTCAGTTGCTATTGCTTTATAAATCTCTTTCAAATGGTAACTGTTCTTGTAACTACATCTCAGTTTTTTTAATAATGTATTAATGCTGAGGGAGAGAGGGATGTAGGGGCATCAGCATTTATTTGTTTGCTTTGCAAGCTTCTAACAACCTCATCCTTTGAGTGACCTATTTGTATTCGGTCTGCATATCTGTTTCCATATAACAAGCTTAATAAAGGAATAAAAGAATGAGACTCCTGTTGCTTAGTTTTGGGGCACAATTTGCAGTAGCTTTTTCCTTAGGAATGCAACTACTTCTGGGAAAGCAGTACTGTTGAGGAGGGCAACTATTAATATTTGGGGAGACAAACTATGTGCTTTTATGGGCACAACAGTTACCAGTTCAGAAATGCAACTGCTAATTGAGTGGCTACTTTGTGTTTGGGTTAATAACCCTGCAAGTTGCCAATTGGCTGCGTCCCCCACCAAGTGATAATTTCTTTTCAACACCACATTGTTCCACCTAACCAGCAAGGCAACTATTGCCGATTCTCTAGTTGCAGAGATAACAACTAAGGACTAACATTTAAGTTGGTCAAGTAGTGGATGTGTATTGCACACTCCTTGAAGGAGATATGATCACTTAAAAGTCATTGGCCCCGTTCGCTGGTCTGAAATTTGGCTGAAACTGGCTGAAAAATACTGTTCCGGCTGAATTATTGTGAGAGAAAAACACTGTTCCGGCTAAAAAAAGAAGCCGAACAAGCTATTTTTAAGACAAGCGAACGGGGCCATTATTCGAAGCTCCTTGTCTTAGACATGTTTGCAGTAGCATAAAACTAAAACTTTACTAATTCTTCCTATTCAATGATCTTTTGTCTTCTTTAGTCTTTTTATCTGTCAACATGCATACCCAATTAGTCAAATCTACATGATCATTGCATAGTTGACCCTTTCTATGTACTGAGTAATCCAAATTATCATTCATGACGACTCTTGGGGAATATGATTCAAATAAAAAAACAGCGAGGGAGTAGGCCATCCACGTATTAGCAATACCACTGGGAGTCTTTTCTGCCCTAATTTAATAAACTAACACTTAAAATTAAGTACTACCTTACATTCTCAGATGCGGAAACTTTATTTCTTAAGTGAATAGATGAGTTCTTTTCTGTAATTCTTCATATTCCAGTTAGTTTCCCTGACCTTGTTCTGCATGAACGGTAGGCCTTTTTTGGTGAATGAATTGGAGCCACGATACCTCCTCCATGACCGCATAAAAGTCTACGAGGTATTGCTGTGGAATTCTTGTGTCTTCTATTGCACGCAGCTAAACTCATCCTTATCCTCTGTTCATATGCACTCATGATTAACTTTCTATTTGTACACTATAATTGTGCTCAAAGCAGTAATCTTCTACATGTTATCAAAATGCTGATGTTTTTCCAGGTGAAATTGCTGTTTTTCCGTGTCCAATTTGGTAGTAACCTGATGTTTGCGAATGAAATTGCGGGGTAGTAGTTTTTTGCAATTGCCTGCAAATAGATCTTCCTATATGTGATTTCCAGTTTGTTGCTGAATCTTAACCATCACTTTACTAATTTTGTCATGATATTTTTTAGGAAAAATTGGCTGTGGGACATTGGAGAAACACGTAATTGGCTAGTGAACACCGTCAACATCAAAATTTGCTGGCAGACATTACAAATTCGTGGTTATTTGTCGGAAGACACCGCACCGATTATTTTATTTATTTTTCAGTTTAGAGGAGAGAGAAGGTGGGAGAAATGTCTAAACTGCCCTTGTCTTCTTGACCCTCTGGTTGTTGGTCGATTTGGTCGTTCACTGGCCGGTCGGCGAGATCCAGACGTCTGTCCTTCTCCGATCAAGCAGACCAGCAGGGGTCTGGTTGCCGGCGGCGATCTGGGCAGTGCCCAGTGCCAGCAGGGGCAGCCGAGTGGGCTATGGCCAGAGCGGGCGCAGCGGCTCGGCTCCTAGAAAGCACGACAGCGGCGGCGGCAAACAAACGTCAGATCATCATAAAATCTGAGGCCCTCACCTTGCGGAAGTCGCCGGTGACGTGCGCGGTGACGTCCTCCTCGAGCGAGCGCTTGAAGCGGTCGTGGTACGCCTACTTGGCGCGAAAGAGCTGCTTGTGGCGCTTGCGGCGACGCGATCTCCACCAGAGCGCGGCCGCTGGGGTGCCACTTCTTCGCCTCCTCGTTCGCCAGCACCGCGTCTCTCTCCGCGGGGTCCAGCGTCCACAGGATCACCGCCCTCTGGGTCATTCAAGGGCGAACCAATCAAATCAACCGATGAGCCAATCAATCGCGCACGTGTTTTTGATCCACCGATCTGCTGCTACCTACCTCGAACTTGCTGTGGATCTCGTCGCTGAGAGCACGGAGCAGCTCCTTCCCGACACATTGGCGTAGGTGCAGCGGATCCCGCGGCGCTGCGGTGGGCCAGGATGGAGATGATCAGCTTCTCATTGGTGCCCCAGCCTGCCATCGATCGAAAACGCGGAGCGCGTCAGTCGTTGGCGTGTGCAGCGAGAGCGCGCGCCGGTGCGAGTGAGGAATGCGGTCGGGGGTCGGAGTGGGACCTTCGAAGGCCTTGTGGAGCTGCTCGCAGTCCTCGGCGACGGCCGGGACACGGAGGAGGGGACGGTGAGCGTCGCCATTGCGTTGGTTCGGGTCACGTTCTGATCGCTGTGCTGCGTCGGTGTGATCTGGGAATTGGATTGAGGGCAGAGGGTAGGTATGTGTAGCAGGCTAGCAGCGTTGGCCGCGGTGCGCGCGGGGAACAGACGCTGCACAGGAAAAAGGAAGGATAGAGATGAAGAAGAAAGAGAAGGGTAAGAATGATATTTCCCCATCTTCCTCTCTCCTCAGTAGGTGGAAATGAATAAAATATGAGGCGCGGTGTCTAACAGCATAATTATCAGTAACGAGAGTGTCTTTCAGCAAATGGTTCAATTTTGGGTGTCCGTCAGCCAACAACCTCCACTTTCAGTGTCCGGTAGACAATTGCCTCTATTTTTTACGGGCGTTATGATTATGTCTGCCTTCTTGAGCATTTTGTCAAAAGTTTTAACCTACAAATGATTTGATTCAGCAACCGAGATAGACATAAAACATTCATGCTGGATATTCTAATTGGAAGTGTTTTGGGTATGATCCAATTTGGGTGTTCTTTTGGTAATGAAAAGGAGGCATCTGGTAGTGTCCACTACATAGTTATGTTTCACCCTATAATGGACATCAAAGTGTTTTATGTATTCTTAAGTCCTAAGGTAAATCCGGAAGTCCCCGTGTTTAGTAGTTAGTGGTTAGTACAGAGCAGTGGCCCAGTAACATCTCATTTAAGATGAGCTGCACAATGTTTGGTCAGTTGTGCTGCAATTTCAGAATTTACTTCCACCATGTCATTCAAACACTGCTGCAAGACAAATATCTCTATCTGAGCTTTGACAATCTTGAGCTCCTCCTCTCCAAGCTGCACCTCTCTATTCCTACCCTCTTCTAGCAGTAGGCTAATCTTTTTCTGTAGAGCATCGAATCTAGTGTTGCTTGACTGTGTACAATCTTCATGCTCCTTCCTCTCAAGCCTTATCTGTTCCTGTATCTTGATCACTTCATCAAGCACCAAGTCCTTCTCCTTCTGCAGATCTGAGTGTCGCCTTCCTAGTTCTTTGTATTGCCTTTCCAAATTCAGCAGAGTTACAGTGATGCCCTCAACCTAAAATAAGAATGTAATTACTGAGAAGGTGGACCAAACCTTTGTTATGAGAGCAGGAAAATAGTATCTTTTTAGCCTACTAAAAAGCTTTGTTGCTGTTAGGAAAATAGTAATTTTTGAGTCATACCTGGTGGACAAGAGTTCTCTTCTCAGATTGAAGCATAGAATTCTGATTTTGGAGTGCCTCTGAAGATTCTTTCAGTTCTTTCAACTTCATCCTTAAACTCTCAAGTTCAGCATTAGCGTCAGATAGTGAATTCTCCAAGAAAACATTCTTCTCCAGTAGCTCCTCCATGGTCTAAGAAACTACCTCAATCTGCGCAACAAGCACAGCTCGCTCAGACTGATGAGTGCTAATCTTGGATCTGAAGTGCATGCATGAATCTTCTAAAGCCACCTTGTTCTCCCTCAATCGCTCAAGCTCAGCTGTTTCAGCTGACAAAGACTTTTCTAAATGTGCATTCGTCTCTGACATCCTCTCTAACTTTCTCAGATTATCAATATGCACAAGTTCAATGCTCTCATGGTTCTTGACAATCTCTTTTCAGCTCAACATTGCCATCCCTCAGCTCTTGTGCAAGTGCTTGTAGCGATTCTACATTCAAGTTCATAGATTCTATCTGTTCCTTGATTGTAGAGTGTTTCCTATCCAAGTCACTCCTATCCTCTTTAAGATGAGAAAGCTCATGTTGAAGTGTCTTCTTTTCCTCCACATGCTGAAAAATCTCTTCCTCCAGTCTGCAAGGATTCAGACTGCAAGGATTTCACTATAGGATTACAGTTTTTATGCCACTGGAGTCATGCAAACTGCGTTTGAATTGTGATAACAATGCAACATGTTTGACTTAGTAAAATTATCATTCCAAGGGACTGTCATGGGATCGTTTCCATTTGGAATAGAAGCAGATGCAATTAAGGCATCCTCCAACTCCCATGTTTGCATCCTAGTATCTGGCTGGAGTGAACACGAACTAGATTTAGTGAAAAATGCACAAACATATGCAATCTAAAGATGACTCTATACTAGTACTACTACTTCTACTACTTATACTACTTTTTTTCTTGCATCTCTTAGAACAAGACATGAAATGTCGCAAACATCAAAGAGTGCATCTCGATGCCCCGTGAATGATGAGCAGCCATCCCATGGAGAGCAAGAACTAGATGACCAGCTTACTCAGGAGCAAGTTCGATAACGAGTTAGAAAATGGTCTAGAAGTGATGCTTACTCACGAGGACCTTGTCAATGATGATGATCCAGTGGAGGGAGCCAGGGAAGAGAAGGCGGAGAGGATGCCCAAGGCGAAGAAGGGGATGATGATGACGACACCTCATCAGAGGGATATGTAAGTCCCGAGGATCCTTTCCCACAAGAACCCAGACGGAGGCCAACGTAGGACGAGTTGGACAAGGATTTTGATCCGAACGACGAGGTACGGATAAAGCCTTAGTAGCTTGTAAATTTGGCTAATGCTATGGCTTTATGTTACCTCTGCTAACACTTTTGACCTGCTGGATACACAGGTCGTCCCTACTCAACCTCTGAAAAGACGACGTCGGCCTCCGGCTCGTCTTGCCGGACAATACATAGCGGGGCAAAGGAGATCAGAGGAAGGAGCCATAGATACTCACAATGAGGCCTCCGCTCCACAACCTCAGGACACAACCACGACTGAGACTGCCCAGCCAAAGAGGAAACGAGGGGGGATTAGAAAGCCAAACCAATATCACGACAAGGCATGCTATGTGATAACGGAGGTCGGGCCAGACGGGCAGATCCTTGAGCCATATACATACAGGGCGAAATTCCGTAATCACATCGAGTTTGTAGTTAGAGATAAGTTGAACCCAGCTATCCGTGGCTGGAATCTTGTACCTATGAGCCAAAAGGTAGACCTATAGGAGAAGCTGAAGCAGAACTTCAGGTTTCCAGAGGGAACGCACGAGTTGGTACAACAAAATGCTTTTAAGATAATGGGACAGAGCTTCCGACGTTGGCGGTCGGATCTGAACAAGAACTTTATCCAACAGAAGTTAACTCCTTTCCACGAGTATGGCAACCAATACATGAACAACAAGTGTCTCATGAACAGCAATTGTCTCGTGAACAGCCGATACGTGAAGAACAAGTATCCAGCTGTTGATAACCTCAAATGGTCAAATGATTGCCTAGATAAATATGAAAAAGGCAAGAACTTCCTACCAAACCGAGTCGTACAGTGCTTGCCACGTGAAATGAGAAAGTTCCACGATTGATACTTGCGTGCTCAGATAACAGAACTAGAAATCTTACAAGCATGGATCCCTACCGGCACATTTGGAGCCCCAGGTGGGCAAATTGCCATTGAGTTTAAGGATATCCAGGCATGCTTCCACCTCGGACGAATGGAAATGAATCTAATTCGCATATGGTGCCTGTAAGTCCTTGCCCTCTCGATATGATATGAATGTAATCTTTTAATTTTGTTGTAACTAACCCGCGCCGTGATTTGTAGAACGCAAGCGGGCTTTGTGAAAAAGAGGCCAGCTCTGAAACACGGGTATATAGACCCTTCACCTATAGCATCAACAAATTTTAATTACCCTAAAGATTGAAAACTAGATTGCAAAGAACTAGGAGCTGGAAAGACACAGCATACATTGCCCTATGTTTTAAAAATCTCCAACAACACGATAATATATGGATACCATACCACTTCAAGTAAGTTCGACTGTATACTTAGCTTTGTTCAATATACTTTGTTCGATGCAAAAGAGCTTATGTGTTCCTTCTATGACTAAATTCATGCAGCGATCACTGGATTTGCATAGGCGTCTGGCTCTCACATAGCATGGCATGGGTCTTTGATTCAGCGGATTTCCCAGTCGAGACATACAAAGACTTCATAGCGATTTTCAAGACGTATACATATTGATAATCCTTATTTTAGCTACTATGTTTGTATACATACTTGTAAGATTCAATGTGGGATACTAACAAGTTGCATTTGCTAAAACCATTGGAACAGGGCATTCAGGCACTATGTCCAGGAACATAAGGGGAGGCATCATCCAAATAGGAAGGAAAAGTTGTATGTCAAAACTCTATGTGCGGTAAGTGTCATTTACTTTGGTACTCCATATATTACGTGTCTATCAATAGCATTACTTAACGTCTCCTTATGCAAAACACACAGTGCCCCAAAGAAGAAGCCTGTGAGTCTACATTGTGGATACTACACATGTATTATGATGAGTAGCATCGGTGGCTACAACAGAAACCCCAATCTGGTAAGTTTGAACCTCTTCGCTCGTAGTATGAAAAGTTCGCATGTGTTGTGATATAGTAAACCTAAACTTGTTCTCTTATAGTTGGAGAAAGATAAAGACACGAGAAGGAACCCATACAAGGATGACGAGCTCTTAGAGATGGTCGGCGACCTTTACAACTTCATAATGGACCAGATTGTGTACTATAAAAGCATTTATCATCATGTTCTTTCCGACTTAGGTAGTAATTCTCTATACCAACACCTTCGGGAGACTGATAGGCTAGTCCTAGACCGTTGATGACAATGTGGACTTGTGGTATGATTTGGATCAGACTTTGAAACGGTTTGGACTTTGTTTTGCAAGTGGACTTGTGGATTTCTTAATGGACTATGTTGTAATGATGGACTTTTGTGAATTATGACTTGTGATGATGTTCTAAATAATGGTCTTGTGTTTGTGGATGTATATATGTATATTTGTGGCGGTCAGATTCGAATTTGAATTATATATATATATATATATGTGTGTGGTCAGATTTGAATTTGAATTAATTTTTTTTGCTGAAAAATCCACTGTAGGGGTGATTCTTGATTGAACCGCCCTTACAAATACACACAGCAGGGGCGGCTGGTGATACAACCGTCCTTACAGAAGTCCACTGTAGGAGCGGCTGAAAACACCAGCCACCTTTATAGAGGGCACTGCAGGGGCGGTCAGGAAACCGCCCCTACAAAAGCACCCTCTGTAGGAACATCCTGAGAAGAGTGACTGGCGCAGTCGCCCCTACACTTAATTTCTGTAGCAGTGGACTGACGTGTTCACAAAGAGGCTATTGTTTCCTTTGGTTCCTGTTCTTATCCAACTAAGAAGCTGCAGACGCGGAAAGAAGCAGCGTGAAAGTGCTACACGACGGCACCAGAGGAAATATCAATTAGCACTGCTATGGTCGGCCGTATATATTGGCTCTACGGAGCTGATGCAAATTACGACCAATATGGTGACGTGGTCCGCGTACAAGCAAGGCAGATTAAAATATCCATACATGGTACGTATGTGACCAGCCATCAAGCATCAAGCCGATCACGATGATTGTCCAGAGACAAGCTGACGACACACATGCCAGTAAAAGCCAATGAGGTCTTTTACTACAAGCAATCAAGAAACAAGAGTTCAGGTGCACCACGTTGAATTGAACTCTATCTCTTGCTCACCTCTATCGATAGAACAGATATACAGAGATCGGCTAGGGGGTCGATATTGGCTCAATTTCCACTTGAGCCCTGGGAGCCAGTACCGGCTCAATTTCCACTTCAACTAATGCATCAGGTGATGGAACCATCTGGCCTAGCAGACACGACATGGCCAGCTTAGGTAGGCTGCCGCTAGCAAAGGTACTTCAGCAGTGGATGCCCGTGTGCGACATGGAGAGCTTGGATACCAGGTGGTGCTCTGAACGCACAATCGGCTATGTAGAGCCGACACAGCCACAATTGATTAAATTTAATGCTGAAACAAAAAAGGAAATGATCAGTGCACACAGGAATCTACCGGAAAGTATCATGTATGCAAGTATCGGTATGGTTGCCGAAAATCGAGACTCCAAATATATTGTGACACAGGATGCATTTGTGAAGATAAATAAAAGCAAGTTTTGCATGGAGATGGTCAACTCAAAGAAGGAAGGAGAATTGCCAAGTATTCTTTGTATATGTCCATACACAACTGAAAGAAATAGATTCCGAACTCAGGTTTGCACAGGTCAGGTTTACATGCTGCTATAGATAGCCGATAAGCTAAGGAAATATTTCTTCAAATTACCCCACCGTCGGCCGAGTGATTTTGAGCAATAACCATAGGCCGAAAGTTATTATCAACATACAGAAAATTGGCTCCGAGTATTGAAAGGTTCTCAGAGTTTGTTTAAATATTGTGGTGGCCAAGAACAAATGTATCAAGTCAATAGCCAATAAGATGCTCGGAGTATATCATTATTATGCCAACCGATGCAAGCAAGAGAAGATCAAATTAATAATGATTATTCTAATATATGGAGGTCGGCTATTTTTACATTGGCTTACTATTCATGGATGCGTACATGACATAGATTAATGGAGATCGGCTATTTTACATACACATGAAGACATTTTACTGTCAGTGGCCTTTATTGAAAAGCATATCATAAAAGCAAGGAATTATTGTTTCTTTAAGTTGCCATGCGAGATAGGTCCTGTCGATGACGCATTTACTCTTCAAGCTGACAAAGATCAATCACCTCTCTTGAGATAGAATCGGTTGTTGGTTCAAGACCTTACCCTTCAAACTAACGGAGTCTGCAGCCGATCAACAAGGATGTAAGACTAGTGAGATATCAGTTTCTGGTATAGCAGTGGAATTTCACGAATAATCACATAAAGCCAATGAAGATCAACATAGCCGATGACCGTCGCTAGTTCGATTGTCGAGGTCACATTGAGTTTTCCTCCATGGGTTATTATCATCGGCTGTTCGACCAAGTATATTTTTTGATAAGAAGAAAAAGTCATCATGGGAGGTTGTATCAGAGATACGAAAAATGTTGACAACCTGATAGCTGATAGGAGACCATCGGCTGAAAATTATTATCGACATGCGGAAGACGGTGGAGATTAGCTATCGATAAGGATATCAGGACAAGGTCATCTAGCTTGATTACTTCATCGTCGTCGCCAAGGACACCATCGTCATTCAGGAGGTCGGATCACCAGAGCGAGGACTAGTGATGGCTGCCGGTGCCCTGTGTCCTGGACGCCATCTTCCAATGAAGTAGAATCGGCTGCCCCCAAGCCTATGAACCATTTGTTCCCAAGAGTTGATAAACAAGCATGAGGACCCGGTGTATCACGTCATGCTAGGCTCCGACAAGTTCTCACTGGAGTTCTTGCTTGACACGCTAAACATCTCGTTGGAGCACGACTTGCTGGCAATGGCCGACCGGGTGGAGACTGCTATGTACGTGTGGCGACGCAAGGCTAGTGGCAGCAGCAACAAGTTACGGTGGAACAAGATCAAGGAACTCACGGCCAACGACGATGGCAAGAATGTGATGTTGGCGAACAGAGCCGAACAACCTGCTACTGATTTTTTCTCCTAGAAGCGTTGGACCTGAAGTAAACAAACAATTTTATTTTCATCAGTTCCTGGTTCATCGGCTTTTGTTTTTTTCTCAACATATAGGGCATAGCCGATGAATGAGCAAAGGAGGAAGGAACTGATTATGTTTTGGGTTCTCGAGGATCTACCTTCTGCTCTGCTATCTGCTATTGATATTGCATCAACTAAGCTGAGTACAAATACGTAGCTTTGCATGCAAGGATTTTCACGGGATAAAAGAAAAATAATGATATCAGCTTGCATGAAATCCTAAGTAGCTTCCAGATTGCTTATCGGCTTGCATGAAATTGGCTGAAAGGTAAATAGTCGATGGAGATCACTGTTGTATCGGGCCAAATAGTCGATTCATATTTGCATCGGCTTAAAATTGGTAAAAATATATCATGCCAATCACTTGACAGATTAATTGGAAAATCATTGTTGAGGCATAAAGTTTGAAGACTTGATCAGATATGCGATATTTGTGGTTTTTTATGTCTGGCTTCTCCGTTGCTTAGTCATGTCCAGGTGGCAACACCTGCAGACGTATTTGTGAACGACACAAACAAGTATCAGATATGAAGGTCGATTGCGTTCATCTTTGTCCATCGCTTATAACCATCGGCCGTTACCGTCGGCTATGAAGCCGATTGCGTTCGTTCTTCTTGCCGTGTATACCTGGTTGATGCCCGCTGCCGTCTTGTTCTTCTGGCTACGCGGTTCCGTTGGTGTTCGTCTACGCATGCTACTGTGTAGAAAATTGAAGGATGGCTTGCCACATGCCAGGAGAAGCCGGAGTCCTAACACGAAGGGGTCAATCCAGCTGCAAAACACTTCACTATTATTCAAAAGGAAATATTAATTATTCTTTGGAATTGGATTCGACAATGTTACGGTGGGATACGATGTAAGATTCCACAAACATCTGATGTCAGATTCCCATGTTTATTTCAATTTAGATCCATCGGCTATCAAAAAGAGCAAAAAGCCGATGGACGCATACAAATTCAGATGTTCCGTAAGATTCATGTCATATGATTAAATAGTCGATGATTATTCCAAGATGGTGAATGAAGAGTAAGAGGAGCTAATCTTCAAGGGCTAGAAGCATTGAATAATGCTCGAAATGTTGTTGCCATAACCGAGCCAATGCATGGTTAAAGAAATAAGAATATAAACAACTAGCAACGCCATGGACAGGGACAGCAGTTAATCAGTATCGATGTTAGACGGAAGCTCGGAGGCGGAGTAACGCAATGAGTGCTGCATCATCGTCCACATGAAGCCTTGCCGACACGATGGGTAACCTCAGCCGCGCCATGTCTGATGTGTCCTCATCTCTCTTGGAGCAGTGCAACAGCATCAACGTCGACTACAGCAGGCTGATCGTGCCAACCACCACCGTGGCCATGTTCATCGGCCGATTCCTGGTGTCTACCACCGTGTCCCTCAGATGACTCAACATAGAGACCCACGCCGACATGCTCGACCGCCGCTTCATTGATGAGAAGATAGGAGCTAGTAAAGGACAGGTTCTCTAAGCTCCTCCTCGGCGAGGACATGTTCGGCGGTACCAAGGGCGTTTGCGCTATCGTGACCATCAGCGAGCGCCGTGTCAATCGGCTTCTTTATAGGTGTTATTGAAAACATTCTGTCGGTAGGCTGATTTAAGCAGCACGGGAATCAAAGAAAAGTTTATACAGAGGCAATTGTCAAGTAATCAGCTCGGTCTTCTTCGCTTCAAGCTGGACATCAATGACTTCGAGCTAATGGCCTTCAGTTTACAAATTGACACAGCCACAAGGGTGACGGTGAACTTGTTCAAGTTCTCCAAGAATTTAATTTGTGTCATCATCCGAAGGCAATCTCGTCGGCTCGGCAGAGGAGACCCCATCATTGACCATTTTTTTCCTTGAAGTCAAAGAAGAGGATACTGCTTCAAAGTGGTTGAACCCACAGTAGAAAACGAGTCGATAGGTTCATGAAAAGCTGATAAGGATGAAGTAATTCTATCGGCTGCAGGTCAAATTGTACCTCCTGTCGTTACGGCTCAGGCTACCAAGGGAGGTCAACACTCTCTTCACCATTACGATTTGACTGTTGAAGTGCCGATGAGAGAAGAAGCGATTGATTCGGCGTCGATGGATATAACGTTCTGTGTAGCAGCACTGCAGAAGCATACAAGGATTCTAGGTGCAACAACCGTTAAGCGCACCGGTGAAAGCATCATTATAAAAATGCCGAGAATAAATAACCATCCGTACTAGTTGAACTTGCTTACGTGATCATCTCGGCGAGCATTTCTCCACCGGACGGCACCGTACTTGGCCACGGAAGAGCTCCGATTCTACGAGGAAGGGAACACGGTCTTCCACGACCGTTGCCGCTCTCCCTCGTAGAATCAAAGCTCCTCCTTGACGTCCGTTACCACTCGGCAGAGAACATGCTCGTCGAGATGAACACGGTCCGCAAGTTCAACTAGCTACTTTAACCTTCTTTCGTGTAAATATGGAAGCTTGAAGTGATTTTGAGCTCAAATTGCTTATAAATGAAAAAAAACAACAATAAAGAACCATATATATATATATATAGTGAACAAAATGAGATAAGACAATGGTGAAAAATGAGAGTATGAGATTGGTAACCTTTACAACTGAAGAATCGACAGAGGAATCGAAGAAATCGACGGAGGAATCGAAAAATGGATGGAGGAACAATGGAGGGAGGGAGGAAGCAAGAACACTAGTGCAGTGAGCTTCAAAATGTGCTGAGCTCGGGCTCGGGGAGGAAGAAGGAGACGGCCGGGATATAAAGGGGGGCCTTTAGTCCCGGTTGGTGGCTCCAACCCGGACTAAAGGTAACTTTCTAACCCCGGGCGCAGCCATGGCCCGGGAGTAGACCTTTACTCCCGGTTGGAGCCACCAACCGGGAGTAAAAGTATACCTTTAGTCCCGGTTGGTGGCTCCAACCGGGACTAAAGGTCCCTGCCACCTCTGCCTGGCGCAGTAGCTGTTGGGTAGGGACCTTTAGTCTCGATTGTAGCCATCAACCGGGACTAAAGGTATCTCTAGTCCCGGGCAAAAAATGCCGGGACTAAAGTCCATTTTGGTCGAGGATCAAAGGTCTGTTCTCTACTAGTGATGGGTCCCAAGCGGAGGCGTTTATTAGCTCAGAGTGGAGGAGCGTACATGCATATATGAGGTACGTGCTCCTCTATGCTTGGCTCGTATATTCTTTATTTCTTTTTCTATCACTTGTGAATATTTCATTATAGGGAAAGTATGCCATCTAAGTAATTGATGGATGGGATATGGTACGATGAAAGGAACCTTGTTTCTTTTGCAAAGTACTTGAGAAATTTTCTTGCAAAATAAATTCAAAATTAATAGCTTGCGTCCTCAATGATATTGAATTTCCTACCAAGACCATATGTTAGTCTCATTAAAAACCTTTCACATAAGTTGCTTGCTCTGTGTTGAGTCTTGTCAAGTCTTGTTGACCCTTGTTGAGAGATTTATCATACTCCTCGGATCAAAATCACGTACACGGCACAAATATGTGTTGCTTCTACACTGGAAGTACGTAAAAACATACTTTTTATCCATCCCAAAATATTTTCCTCCTACACTGGGAGAAGGCAAAAAATATGTTTGTTAGGTTTATCAAAATAAATGCTCTGAGTTCTTCATAATATTTCTCTCAAAAGTTTATTGTAAAAAGAGACATGGGTTATGCAAAAATAAAAAAATGGTCCAAAGTAAAAAAAAGAGATGAGAATAAATATAGCCCATGTTCTCGCAAAAATATTCCACAAGAGAGAAATATGTTTTAGAGAGCATAGTAAAATTATGTTAGCCACCAATTATTCCACACACATATATATCTTGATCTAAGAGTATGACAGTTCTCTTCTTGGATCCGGGATTTGACTTTACAATATATACAAGGTGAGTACGCTACATATTTTATCCCTACCTGAATTCCACATGAGCTTTTTAGAAGTAGAATAAAGAGAAACAAAACAATGTTTTGATAAGAAACTATACACATTGAGCGATTTGAGAGAATCATTTGAGGAGCAAAGCTATGTTTTAATTTGAAAATCTTTCAAAAATCCAAGTTTTCTGAGCAAAAGAAGCGAGGATGACTGGATTCTAATCCGTTCCATTCCTCGACCACCCAAGATGGTGTGATAGACACATAAAAGTTCACATGTGTAGTTGATGCTTGAAATAAGATATTATTGCTGCCAGTAAATTTATCGGCTCCATGGAAATCAGATTAGAAGAAGACCATCAAATTGAAATAGTTCGAAGCATGAAAATTGATACTCCGAAATAGGAGGTCCTGTGTTTACACCAAAATTTAGCCCCACCTGGAAATATCATTGGCAAGGAACAACACGAGATGCATCATGTACGTGTAGGAAAGGTTAGGAAATATTATTTAATATATTTTGGGAGAAACTTGACGTTCCAGACCTCTTCATGTGAAGATAAGGGAAATGCAACGAAAGTCAGAAGATCAAGGAAAATAAATGCGTCATGACGAGAGAGAATTATCAGAGAATATGCTCATGCATAGCTGATTATTATATTCGGCCACGTACGGTTACAAGTTTGGGAGCGTTATGATAACGGAGATATTCATTATCCAACGAGATTAGCATCATGGCTGAAATATTTTATTATTCATGCATGACGTGATCGGGATTCTTGCTGGTTTCATGTGCCTGAAACACGTCAAGAAATCGGTTCTGTACAGGCCAGCCTGGGAAGGAGTCCAACATATTAAAAAGGGAACACATCTCCGAGCTCCAGGCGTATCACGTTACTTGCCTTAATCCTGATGGTGTGCATGCGTGAAGAAAAGGAAAGCTAGCTGGGATAGAGAGTTGACTTGTACGTGCGTGAAGAAGATTAAAGGAAGCCGGACAAATAAATAAATAAACGTTCGTATCAATTGGATGAGATGGCTTGCGTCCGGCGTGAAGACTAGCTGCCACATGAAGCATACTGGACAGCTGGAGTTGCACGTGATCGGGAAAGTATTTTGCTATTTGTTTGGGCCAAGGACGGCTGGCCATATTAGTGCTGCACTTAAATATCATGCATAGCCGAATCAGTTAGGTAATATATTCGGCTTGTACGCAAAGGAACCTTCCGTGCATGTACGTACAAGAGTCCTATTCTGTATTGCCGAAGACCAGACACCCCTATAATATAAAGGGATGCGGTCAATTGTAAAATATACAATCAATCAATATCAATTATTTTTTTAACTTCACGCCAACCCTTAAGAGTAGGAGTACTGTAGATCTCGGCGAGTTCTTCAACAAGCAGTGCTGCATCGATCCGGTCGACCTCGGGCTTGTCTGTAAGTACCGTCATGGCTTATACCTTTGTTTGTAAGGCTGCATCAGTCCGGTCGACCTCTTACGAGCTCTAGTATAAGTTAGTTATCGATCCTTATCTAGTTCAAGTACGGCTGCATCGGTTAAGTTCGACCTCCACTGCTCGAATTAGATTAAGGTCAAGTTATCGGCTCTGCCTAAGGGTGGCATCCTTCGGATAGATTCATTAAGTTAACGATCTTGCAGATGTTCTTGTTGTCATTAGTTTTCAGCAATATCAACTTGCCCGATTGAGATCGATCTAGATCGGCCTCACAATCTTTTAGTCCGTCGTTTTATCTTGTCACACTGCGATGGTTCTTACTTTAAACGACGGATTATGTTTTATCGGTCGTTCTGCTTCTATCTTGATCGTGCATAGTACGCGGTTAAGGCATGTCTAATCTTGAGAAGGTTTACTAGCTAGTTAAATCTGATCTATAGCTCGCTATTATGGCTGTAATGATCCGGTCGATCCCACTGTTAGCACTTTAGATCGGAGTATGCTAGTTGGTAGATTTACTTTCGACCAGGCGTGACCTTGCCTGTTTGCTATGCCTACATCGGCTAAATAGCCGATCGCCCGTACTCTAACGCTTACAGTGTATCTTCATGATTCTGTTAAATGCGAATAGATCTGTTTATTTTAAAGGTTCGATCTGTTGTCTTTATCATGCTGGCATACATTTTCTTACAGGATTGGAATCCTCTAAAAATTCATATGGTTTTACATTTGTTCTGAAGGTAGCCTAAGCATTAGCACAACAATCTGTGTATCACTAATTCAGACAAGCACTTGATCAAGAAGACACAATCTTGAAGCTGAATTGCCATAGCTTCTTGGCCAACTCAGCATCGGAAGCTTGTGAGCTCGGGCTGGCTATATCACAATTGGTGAAGTACTTTCCACTTATCCCCTTCACTTGAGGATGCATTGCAACATAGCAAGTCGTTGCAGCACCCTTAAAAAGAGTTTAAAAAAAGTTGATTAGGATCAGTGCATGTTCCACCAACGTGGCAGCAGTAAAATAAGAGGTGAAAACCTACCTGCTCCACTGTTCTACATATGATTCTTCCAATGGAGTTCAATAGAGCTGCAAGGGCGGGGGGGAACAGTTACCAATGCCATTTTAATTTGAGCTCTATGTAAATGTTTTTCAGAAGCCAGAAACCCTTTCGTATTCATATGATGAACAAAATTGATTGCAAGACTTGAGAAAATACCAGAGACAATAGTCCTGTTCCTAAAAAGGTTAGTCGTGATGACACCAGGATGAACTGCATTGGTTGAAATATTCACTCCTTCCTCCTGTTCAAGAAGATAACTTGTTCCTTTATTGTCCAGTTCATGTATTCATACGTAACAACAGCCATTCAGTAACAAAGATCTGAGATACCTTGAGTATTCGGGACAGTTCATTAGAATGAAGAATATTGGCAAGCTTGGATTGACCGTAAGCAACAAAGTCGTTCAAACTGTGTAAGGTGAAAAACAACAAACATGCTGGTATCATTTATGAGAAGAATAGTATCAATTTTTTCAATAGAGTTCAGATTGATCTCAGAATGGATTACCCAGAAGGATCATGAATTTTGTCAAAACAGATTCCTTCACGATAGGTCATGGAATGTCCGGAAGATGTCAGATTGACAATCCGTCCCTCGAGACAGCTGTCCCTACATGTCTTCTTCATGTTCTCCAATAACAGATTTGTTAGAAGAAAATGGCCTGCCATATATCAAGTTAAACGCTACTGCATTCTCAGGAATCATCCTCATAGGTCATAATTCAGAGGAGGAAGGGATACTCTTCTACAGACTATACAAGTAAACGAGAGATGCCGCACAATGAAAGAAGTTCGAATTCCAACAATGTGCCCAACAAATGTCAAAAGCTGCAGCCTGCAGTGCGATGAGAGGACACACCAATGTGATTTGTCGCGAAATGCAGTTCCAGACCGTCGCAGGAACGTGTGCAGTTCCTTGTCATCACTCCAGCGTTGTTGCTGCCGAAAAGAACATCAAGTCAACCGACCAAACACATTACACATCCTGGTACTACTATGATTTCAGGCTGGCTTTTGACAGTTTGTGATAGCACTGGCATGAAGTACAGAAGTAGAAGGACTTGTTCGTGCTTACATGAGAATGTTGAGGGGCAAGTTCAGAGAGCCGAACTCGGAGGCGAATCTCCTTACGGAAGCTATGGAGCTGAGGTCCAGCTCCAGAACGTCAATCCTCGCGCCGGGGATCTTGGCCACGATTGCTTCCCTGGCCTCGAGCCCGGCGGAGACGTTGCGGACGGCCATGACGACGTGCACGCCGCGCAACGCCAGGACACGCGCCGTCTCCAACCCGATGCCGCTCGACGCACCTGCGCAGGTAGTCTCAGCTCAGCATCGGCATTCCTTGGCCGCAAATGCAATCTCGGAGTCCGACTAGCTAGCCCGAGCCGGCGAACCCCGAGGCTGGCCGGACGGATTAGGTGGCCGCCATTTCTACTCCAGTCAAGCCCATAGTGGCCGTCATTCCCGTTGAATACGCCTTCAAGATCAGAGGTGGGGTGGAAGCTGAATGAACTGGCAGAGAAGCGTGTTTTTAGGTACCTGTGATGATGGCGACCAGACAATGGCCGTCGACGCCGGCGGTGACCTCCTCAGCCGTCGAGGCGCCAGAGAAGCCCGAGGGCCCTTTGCGGTTGAACCACCACATCAGGCAGCAGATCCGGATGGATCTGTGGCGTGGCTACCTGGGATGCCGGACTAATAATGCCAATATGTAAAATAAAATAGAGGCATAAACAAAGAGCAATATCTTATAAAGCTAATCTCCGCTACATATTTTATCACAACATGTAAGACATGTACGTTGTCGTCCATTAATAATTATGTCATACCACTAACTTTCAACCTCTTAATACAAACTTTTCATGTCATCTCAAGTTCTATCTTAACATGCAAACATTCATATCATGTTCCACTAACTATCCACGTCATCTTTCGCTAATAGACATGCCATGTCACTAACTTTTAACTTCTTAATACAAGTTATCCATATCATCTCTACTTAATTTCATTTTTAATTTTTTATAATCTCCGCATCAACTAGCGGAGTATCTTCTAGTTATAATATATTTTTAATTAATAAGAACAGGTATTATAACTTGTATGAGTCGACAAGATGAGCTCCACGTAAAAAAAAATGCCACATTAGGAGAGAGATTGTTGAACGGACGCTTACCTTCTCGCCGGCTGAAAGCAAAATACGCTTATTAAAAATCCAAAATACAAGACAAAAAAGCTGCTATGCAGCCAGATGCTAGCTGGGAGTCACTGTTCCGTTCTTATGTGCTGTGCCCCAACCGCAAAATACTAATTATATTGCTCGTATAATTTGTATTTGATACAACTAATCTTCCAGCCATAAATAAAAAAAACACCTAATCTTCCGAGCTTTTTATGTGTACTGCCCTGGAAAAAATAGTTCTTCCTAAAATGAACTTTCATTATTTATATGGCCTTCCGTCCGTTTTTGCCACTCGACGATGTTAAATCAAGAGTAAAAAGACCGTTTTACCCTGGCGTAAAAAAAATAAATTACAAAGTTTTGATTGTTTGTTGTATATTCGGAGTAATATTAAGCAAATAAATTCACACATAACAGTAGGGCATATTTGGAGCATGTAATACACATAACAATACATATTTGAACTAATATTAAGCAAATATGGCATATAACAGTACATGATGCGATCTAAAATTTTTCACACATGCATTGCAATTAACCAAGTCTCACATAAATAAGGTCTCACATAAATCCACCATAGTTTCAGTCACACATAAATAAAGGTCTCACATAAATAAGGTCACACAAGAGTACGAATTCAAACTTACATTGGTCTCACATAGAGCTAGCAAATTTAATAGGCATATCACAAATCAAAAAGTGATCCTTCTTTTGCTTCGCGTGCTCATAGCAGGGCTGCTAGAAAGTACTACCTTGCTTCTTGTACCCATGGATGGGCTATCAAGTGGCACCTTCGAAATATCTACAGTTTTTTTCTTTGAAAGACCTTGCTTCTTCATGATGGGTGTCCACTTCCTTTTAACTTGAGCAGGTCGATCTTTGCATGAAGCATTAGAAAGTGTTTCGGACTGATGTGACCCACTTCTTGACCTACAAATGTTATACATTGACAATGGTTTAGATAAGAGGAAAAAAATTGGATTCATGTAATTGCAATTCAGAATTAGAAAACGTACAATTTTGAACGTCCAGAATTGGAGTTAGTGCGGTTTCCCTTTTTCTTACTTGAAACCTCCAAGCTGTGGCTGTCATGGTAGTCAAATAATGAAGTTTTTAAAGCAAGATGTGATGATATAGAGAGATTTCAGCAATATATAAATTATCTTTTAGAGGCTTCATGTGTACAATCATCACTTTTCCTCTTTTTAGAAGATGTTGTTTCCAAGTTTTGACTACGGTGACAAATTAGTTGGTACTTAGAATCCATCAGAAGTGCGAAATAACCATATGAGCAAGGAAGAAATACCAAACCTTGGAGGAAAAGACATGGATGCCGCTGGTGCTTCTTCCTCTAAAGGCACAATGGAACTTTGGGCTGATTTGGTGTTCCTTGCCCTCTTCTTTGGTTCTCCCCTAAAATAAGAATAGAATCAATATAATGTACTTTACAAAGGAAAAACATAAATGGTAGAGAAGTGTAGACAAGTTATTACCTGATTGCTTTCATAGCTTCAATGTCTTCTGGTTTGCCTCTCTTGCAATTATGCCAATGATGTCCATAGTCCATACAAATAGGGCACCGATGCTGTCCTTTTCTCTCTTTTTTGTCACCGGTACCTTTGTGCCTTTCAGTTTTAGGCCTACCAGCAACTGGTGTCAACAAAGGTGGATGCATGAAAAATTCATGGTTAGATTTAGGCCACTAAGACTAGTCTGGCATAGCAGGAATCAGCTGACTGTATGCGACTCTAAATTTCTCCACTGAGTAGTATAAGTCAACATAGTTCTCTATTGGTGCATCGCTAAGGGATGTGATGAATGCTAGTGCATGCTTGCAAGGAATCCTAGAAACCTGCCATTGTCTGCAAGAACAAGTCCTCTCTTGTAGGTTAACAATAAACCGAAATCCACTTTCTCCCATTACAGTAACTTCAGCTACCTCTTCTAAGCATTCTTCAACTTCCAAGTTTACTTCTTTACTCTGCCCATTCAATTCCTTGATGATGTGGAGTAGAATCAAGCCCTGAAGTTTCTCGCTATTTTCCTTCTTTTGTTCCACTTGGACATGAGCATTTGCCTGAGCTTGTCCATGAAATTATCCAAGTTCATGGACTTGTGAGGCTTAATCCAGTTGTTGAAGCTTTCTGCAAGGTTATTAGTCACATAGTCGCAAATGGTTTTGAATTGGCTCCTTGCCCACAACTTTTTGTGGGTTTTCCTTAGCCAATTTGTTGCAGCTGGCTTTGCATTCTCCATAGCAAGCCAATGTTTTTCAAACAAATATAGGTTCCATGAGTAAGCTGCTGCCCATAGGTGGTCATCAAACACCTTACCATGATACCTTTTCTTGAAGTTGGTCACTAAATGAAACATGCATTCTCTATGTTTAGCCCCTAGAAATACTTCATCCACCCCTGCCATCACAGTCTATCCTGCATCAGTACATATGGTTAAGCCCCTTGGTGATCCTATAGCCTCTCTAAGGTGACTCATGAACCAAATTCAGTTCTTAGTAGTTTCTAAATAAAAAACTCCAAAGCAAACAGGATACAACCACTTATGCCCATCAAAAGCACATGCACTGGCCAATTGCCCCTTGTACTTGCCTGTCAAGAATGTGCTGTCTAATGCAAGGTACGGCCTACGACCAGCAAGGAACCATCTATGCATGGTTTTAATGCAAAAAAGAATCTTATAAATCTAATCCTGTCATCTACTATGTGATGGCCAATAACGACTAAGCTATCAGGACAACAACTCTCAACTTGTGCTTTAAACTTGAACATGTTATCAAAGCCGGAATCCCAGTCACCATAAAGATGTTTCAATGCTAGCTCCTTACCATCATACACTCTCTTGTAGTTGATATTTACCTTATGGTGTTCTTTCAATTTGTTCACCAATGCTGCTGCACCCAAAGTTGCATCCACTATGAGGAAGTCCTTCACCTTTTCACATATCCAAAACTTGGTTGCATTCTTCACCCTCTTTTTCCTCCTTGTACTAGAGCAAGCATGAGCACAAGGGGTCCTTTTCACCTATAAGATGAGAAACAATTAGTTAGAAAGAGAAATAATAAACCTCTAAATAATATGCAATCTCAATTAACGTAAGGACAAAGACAAAGCCTTACCATAACAATGCAATTGTCCTTAGTGGTAGAAGCAAATATCCACCATGGACAGGTTTCTCTGTCTCTCCTTGAACAATATGCCCTGAACCTATTTGGTGCACTCTTTGCAGTATTGAACTCAAACTGATTTTTGATTGCATGCTGAGAAATTGCCAATTTGAATGTATACATATTAGCATAAGTGGAGCCTACTACTATTGGTGGATCTTCTGGATCATGTTCTACATTTGGAGCATAGTTTTGCTCATTGGATGGTATATCTTCCTCATATTGTGACTCATCTCCACCTTCACTATCATCCTCAATATCATCAACAACATAGGATGTGTCTTTTTGAATAGGGCTATGAACCACCTATAGAGCATTGGGTGCAACAATATCACAGTACATAGTTTTCTCATCAACACCTACATGTTCATTCTGTGGTTTAGGATTCCTAAGGTAATCATCCTCATCTGCATCATTATTGTCTATGTTGTCATTGTCTATGTTGTCCTTAGGTTGGGTATCCTCACCAAAATCACACTCTGTGACAGGCTCATATGGATCAGAATGACCCCGATATACAACAAACATGGTGACAACCTTTCTCTTCAAATGTTTATCAAACATAGACATCAACTCTTGGTCAGTTTTTACTTCTGTGAAAGATTTTATATCTTCATCATAATGCTGAATATGAGCTACTTCCAAATAACCAGGTGGGTACTTCTCTACCACTGATTCAACAAGGTCCTCATAATTTATTTTGTCTAAGTCAACAACCATATCAAAGCAAAAAGATTTCATATCTTGTCTACACTTTTTATGGTTGCCCAACAATTTAACTTTCAGCTTAAAACTGGAATTTGGATCCATGTTGTTATTCAAAATCAAAATATGTTTTAGGGTTTCGGTACATCTGTAACTACTTCTAGGAGCAGAAAAATTGTGGACTCACTCTTGTAGCCAATCTTCTTGATCGGAGTCGACGCCATCCCCCGTTTCTACGCGCTTTGCTGCAGGATGGGCCGGCCATGATAGGCTGCTTGCGGGAGGGGCCGGCCATGCAGGGCTGCTGCTCGCTGGAGGTAGCGGCCACGCTTTTTGCTGGAGGAGACGCTGCTCGCTGGAGGGGCCGCGTTGGGCTATTCACTGGAAGGGCCACGCCGGGCTGATCGCTGGACGACGGGACGCCGGGCTGGCCACTGGAGGAGGGTCCGCCATGCTAGCCGCTCAATGAGGAGCCGCCGGGCGGGCCGCTCGATGAGGAGCCATCGGCTGGCCGCGCCGGACCAGCCCCGGGCGCACGCGCTGCACGAGGCGAGCGGCGGCGGCTCCCCACGACAAGGAAGGACAGGAGCGGGGTCGAGCGGAGCCGGAGATCCCGGTCGAGGCACCTAGCCGGTGGCGGCAGCGCACTCCCCCATCTTCCTCGCGAGTCACAGGACTGGGCGGAGGCTCGATCTTCTTTTTTTTCGATACGTGACGTCGGTCTAACTCGCTCGGCCCCTTCAAAAACACACAAGGGCAATTTCGTCTTTTTGCGTATCCATCAGTGGACAAACTAACAGAGTTCGCTAACAGACTTGACAGAAGGCCATATAAGGAATGAAAGTTCGTTTCAGGACTATACAAGTTTAAAAAAAATGAGCCATACAAGGAAAAACCATTTTTTTCAAGGCCATATAGGTAAAAAGCTCAGGTCTTGTCGGTGGAACAGGGGCCAGCAGCCCCCCCCAGCGATTCAATGGCCTAGCCCAGCAACGGAAGGCAGAAAGGCCGCCGACGAGGCAACGACTCGCAGCTCAGAAATTAACATCGGCGTGCCCGCGTCCGGCCGCCAATCACGAGCAGCCAGCCCGAGCGAGCACTGATTCACTACGACAGTGCGACTCTACCTCTCTGCGAGCGAGCAAGTCTGCAGGTCAGCAGGTGCAAGGTGCAAGCCGCCGCAAAGTAAGTATAATTTATGTGATACAATTTCTGATTTTTTTAATTGCTAATTTGCAATGATCATCTGATCGTCCGTGCATATTTTAAATTCAGTTTGGCCCCGTTGGGCTGGTCACATTCGTGGCTGGTTCATTTGGAGCTGAATGGGTCTTTCGGCCCAGCCATGCAGCTACCCTCTCCAGCCGTTCGGCTGCCCTAGAACAATCAACTCGCTCCCTCCTCACTTTCCCCCTCTCGCATTCGCTTGCGCGGGTTTAGGGTTGCACCGCTCCCACCTGTTGCTCCCACTACCGACGCGGTGAGTTCTTCGCCCGCACGCCCATTCCCGCTTCGCCGCTCGCCCACCCACCGTCCTTCTCCCGTCCCTCCCAAGCCAGAGACGGAAGGCGCCATCCACCAGGCCCGTGTCGTCGGATTCAGTGCGGCCTTGCCCTACCAGATCCGTCGCGTCGTCCTCGCCGTGTTGCCGAACAGATCCAGCCCCATCGTCGGCTACGGACTCACCTCCAACCACTCCGGTAGGTACCAGACTTCCCCCTCCTTTTTTGTTTGTTCGTAACGATCCGTTTGGTTAGGGTTTACGATTTCCCGCACCCCTAATCCTACTTCATTTTTAGGTGAATCTGCCGGCAAGCTCGTTGACACCACGGTTGCTTCAAGGTGTTGCCGATTCCTCTGTCTCCTTCCATTTCTAGATCTAACTTGCAGTCCCTGCCATTGTAGCCACTGGATCCGTCACCTTTACCTGCTTCCTCTTTCCCTGCAGTGCCAGATCCGGTACATAGGTGACTTTCTCATCCCCTTTTCGAACACACTTGCAGTCCCGGGTGAGAAGGGTTAGGGTTCGTTTCTCTTGTTCGCCACACAACACATTTACATACTCATGTATATACATTGCACAAGCTCTGTTCTTTACTTGACTGCATATACATTACTCCCGTCTTTTTCTATCCCATTTTTGCTACACACTTCCAGATCCGCTTCATTAGGGTTGAGGTTTCTGCTCTCAAGTGTCGATGCCTAAGTAGAGACAAATTATTAGGGAAACATAGTCCATGCACATCCGTTGCATTGAGGGTTAGCATAAACTCCATTAGTTTTTAATGTTTTCATTTAGACTTGACTCCCCTAGTTTCTCATGTAGTCCAATGTAAATCCGCCAGTTCAACTTACGACTTATGAATAATGCATCAATGAATGAATCACATGGTCTTCCTCAGGATGTTTCAAATTTCTTATTGTTCGTCCCATTACTAAATTTTAGGGTGATTCGATGCTGCTTCTGATTTAACTACAGTTGGTTCATTGCGTTGATGAAATGCATTTTAATTTCAGTAATTAGGTTACTGCTTTTAGTACTCCTATAATCTGTTGTCAGTACGGTTCGCACACAGGTTCTATTCCGAATTTATACAATGAGGCGGGATTACTTTGGTTTACATATAGCTCTAACAGATTCGCATGTTTATCATGTAGTTGTGCTCTTTCCAAGTCTATATACTGGCACCATCGTCAACAGCTTCCTGCTCCCCATCGGAAGCCCCTCGGTACAACTTGCGTTCCAAGCATGTGAAAAGAGAAATCAAGGCAAGTACACAAATCTGTCCATTGCATCATGTTTTAGTTCACCCGTGCATTCCTTTAGTTTTTTTGCGGTACCATTACTATGTCCAGCCACAAACGACAATAGACCTTCCACGTTCCAATAGATGCCTCCAAAGCGTGCAAGTTGGAGCGAGGATGAGACCAAGTTGTTGCTGGACCTTTGTCTTCAAGAGAAGGAAAAGTTTAACTTCAATCAGCAGTGTCTCACCATGACTGGCTAGAACAACATTTACACTAACTTCCCCCATTTTGATAAGAAATAGTGCAACAACAAGCTAGGATACCTTAAAAAGCCTACCTGACATGGAAAGATGGGCTGACAGCCACTGGGCTTGGGAGGGACCCATGTACGGGAGACATTGAAGCTGACCCTGAGCACTAGGAAACTCAACCAGGTTCCCAACCTGTGACATCGGTATGTTATCTTGTTAACAGTTCCGATTACATATGTTACATTGTTTAACATTATGTCCTGTTCTTTTTTTTGTAGGATGATAGTCTGTCTGAGGTACGACGTGGTAGGCAATCTTGCTTCCTGGACCAACTAGAGGCACTATTTGGGGACCGCAACCGGAACACGGGCTGCTTCATGTCCGTTGGTGGTATTCGGGAGTCAAAGCCTCCTGCTGCTTTGCATCCAATAGACTTAGGCGGGCCATCCAGCTACCATTCTGGTTCGAAGAGGGACACCATGGACAATGTTGTCAACAGCCCAGAGAAGAAGAAGAATTGCAGTATGGGGGAGTACATGGCCCGGTTGTCTGAGAGCATTGCTGTAAGGAGCACATCACAAGATAGAGAATGGACCCGTGAACATGCCGAGGTTGACGAAGCTATGCAACTTTTACGAGAAGATGGTGTGCCATCCACTTCAGATATGTTCTTCTTGGCAACAGTTTTGTTCAAGGACTCAGTGACCCGGCGTGTGTTCAAGAATCTGCTGACATCGGAAGAACGTATGGCTTGGCTGACATATCACATGAATAGGAACAACAAGTAGTTCAGCAGCTATGATGTTGAGTTTGGTGTGAAGCAATGGTGGCATTTGAGTGTCGTCTTGTATCCTTTACATTCATTGTTGTCCTAGTTGTGTTGAGGTTTTTGTCTTGTAATGGGGCTTGTGGCCAAAAACATTTGTCATATTCTTTTTCCTGAACTCGTTATAAGTTGTGTGATGCAATGTATTTGTTAGAGCTGCCTGACATTTTTTTGGTTGTTGAAGCTAACAAATATTTCATTGTTAATAGATGCTTTAATTGTTCTCTATTTGAACAAATCATAACGAGGTACTTGTGTTGTAGGTACATGTGGGATTGATTGTAGGGGTCATTAGTGATCGGCGAGCTTGAAGGTGTGTATCCCTTTGTGCAAGGTTTGGATATAACATAGACTTATTTTGGAATATAAGTGTCGACACAGAATTTTCGTCTCCGTGCCGAGGACACACGCACCAAGCCGGAAGGGTCCGCTCGATAGAGCAGATCCACCTAGCTTCAGCGCAAGGGTGGTCGATCCTACGCAATCCTCCCGAGATGTGCCAGTCAACTTGACCCTGCAATTGACAAGGAGAGAAAGCTTATTAGTAATTAAGGGTGGAACGTGCCGGTGTTGCCAGACAGTCCCGAATATGCAGCTCTGAGAGCCGATATGAGAGGAGATCGACTAAATAGTCGATTCCAGCATATTCATCAGAATGAATCGATTAAAGCTCATGGGGTTGTATAAGAAGAATCGGTTATCATCCAGGATAAATATTATTTGAGCAAATATTAATCAATGGCAATAAGATATCAATGATAATCGGTTTATACTAAGCCAATGATTACAAGTAACTGAACCCCTTTTTATATAAAGAAACAATTCAACACCACTTAACCATTTAATAAAGATAAACCTAATGAACATGTTAGATCTCATCTATCGCCATAACCAGTGGGGCATGAGGCAGAATCATGCAGGCCGTAGAAACAATAATAGACTCGACGACCCTAACTCATTACTAATATCAGTGGGGCATGAGGCAGAATCATACAGGCCATAATACAATAACAAGATCATGGGGCTAACATATCTTTTGAGTTATCTCTACTTCAATGATCTCGTAATGTGAACTGTTCATGAAAGCGCTCGAAATCGGCTAAATAGCCGATTCAGGCATAGCGCGCAGTTAAGGTCATGCCTTCTTAGGAACGAATCTACCAACTAACGATCCCCACTCCACGGTGCTAACAGTGGGGTGAGAGGCAGAATCCCATAGGCCATGATAACGGGCCATGAAACAGTTCTCGTTAACCAATAGATCTACTCAAGATCGAACATGCCTTAACTGCATGCTATGCACGATTAAGATCGATATAAAACAGCCGATAAAACATAACTCATCGTTTAAGGTGTAGATTAGATCAATTTTAGATTAGCAAACGATGGGTTAAATAAGATATAAGGCCGATCTAGATCAATCTCGATATTGCTGTAATTAAATAAACAATGAAAGCAATAAGCAATATCGGTAACTTAATGAATCTACCAAAGACTGCCATCCTAAGGTAGAGCCGATAACTTGACCTTGATCTAGTTCAAGCAGTGGGGTGTGAGGTAGAATCACACATGCCATACTTGAATTAGGCAAGAGTCAATAACTAGCCTATACCAGAGCTGCAGTGGGGGTCGACCGGATCGATGCAACCATACGAATAGAGGTATAAACCATGACGGTACTTACAGACAAGCAGTGAAGGTCAACCGGATCGATGCAGCCGTACTCGCTGAAGAACTCATCGAGATCTACTCTACTCCTACTCCTAAGGGGTGGCCGGAGCCAAAAAAAGTAATTGACTTGTATTTGATTGATTGTGTTCTTTTTACAATAGCCGGGGTTTGATATTTATACCCAGAATCTAAACATGAATCCTACTCAAGCACGATTTGTTACAATCTTTGGCATAAAATGAAAATATTCCTAATTTAAGATAACTTGGACTCTAATCTTTCCCTTTTTGTAGAGTCCAGCATGTCTCGTCCCAGCGCCGATCATAGCCTCTATCGTTGTCTGCTGGCGCTATCTGAAGAAAGTCGATTCTAGTGCTACATCTAAATCAGCTGGTTTCGATCTGCACGCGATTGATCCCTTGCTAACATTATTTTGGGAGCTCTCGAGCTTCTGAGTTTCTTCTTCCAAATTCTGGTGTAAACACATGCCACCCAATTTTGGGATAAAAATAATTTTATTCTAAAATTATCATGTCTGCATCCCTGATTGGCCCACAGTCATGGGTAGAGAACCTTGATCTGGGGACCACTGTTTGTCGCCGCTTGCATCCATTCACGAGCTTATGCCTCAAAACTTTTTACAAGAGCATCACTGTTTCACGGGCATTTGGATTTATCTTCCCGGGCCGGCTATAAAACGCTTATCCGACCCTGGCGAGAGCAACTCAACGCTTCAGCCATGTTTTTCTTCCATCCGTCTCTTTGAGTGCTCTCAACTCCGCTGGACCCTCCATGGCCTATCTCTTTGCGATAAAGATCTTGAGCGGTTAGAAGAATTCTTGTGCATAGGGTGATTGTGTCGCTCATCTTAGCACCTTGTCGAGCAAGAGAATCAGCCACTGCGGTTAGAAGAATCCTTGTGATATCGCCTGGGTCTTCTCTCCATGTTCGTAGAGCTGTTACAGTGTTTGCAAGGGCTAAAATGTGTGGACACTCTCCTCTTGTTTGCTTAGTCAAATGCCCATCGGGCTAGCCGCGAGCTTCTTTCCAGCGGTTTCTCGATCACTGAGAAATCGGCTGGGTATCCGTTAGGCAGGTGACCTTTCCTTTTCCCTGGCACAATCTTATCAATGGGCCGATGTGACTTGGTTCACGATGACCCTCGGCCTTGTGGGGATCCGGACTCTCTTCAATCCAAAGAAGCCTTAGTAGGCTGATCTCTGGTCCATGTAAATTCTTTGTATCCGTTCCATGATGCTTCATAATTTGGGGAAGCAATAAGTCCGAATCTGTTACCTCTTCGTTATCCATCCTTTGAATTCCCGGAGTGTCGATCCATTTCCATCTCTGATTTTGATTTCAAACCTCCGGCGAAACCGATTTCGCCTTTCTGGGCCATATATACGGGCCACGGCCGTGGATCAAGAAATAACCTGCTTTGTCTCAAATCCTCTGTATCTTTAGCGTAGCCCCTATTTTTCTATAAGCTTGAGATCATGAAGAATAGCAAGAGGTCTGCTGAGGGGGCTCTCGACGGATTTGCATCATCGCACCAGCGTCTTCATCGTCAAGAGGGTGCAATCCGTGAATCTCCCACTTCCTCGGGTCATAGGGCCGACTCCGTTCGGCCTCTGGGGTCTTCCTTGCTGACAGCTTATTGCCAGCTCCCTTGCTACCCAAGGTGGCAGATTGATAATGATGACCTACTCACCGCCATTGACAGTCACGGCCAGGGTCTTGCCGAATGTCTCTCTCTTGCAGAATCAACCCTGGCCGTGGCTCGATGCCGATCGCCTCTCGTGGCTGATTCGGTGGATGATAAATTGGCCAAAGCTGAGGCCAAAATCATGGGTGAGATAACACAACCTTTGTCTCCTTTCACTTTCACCTTCAGGATTCTGATCATCTCCCCTCTGAACTCCTCAGATTTGTCTGCTCAACTGGAAAGTCTTCAATTGGCTGTAGAGCAAGCGGCGGGATTTGTCCATGCCAGAGGCGTTGTCCTGGTGGTCCGCCTGTACGACACCCTAAACTGTGTCAGGGAGGTCACTCTTCATGGCATCCATTATGGTACCGCCATAACATCGGCTGCTGCATAGGCCCAATCTGGCCACAATCTCTGGCTTCTTCCTCATGGTTTCCCAGATGCAGTGCACCCTGGGGATCGTGAGCGCCTAACTAAGGGTTTCCTTAGCGCCACCAACTCCATGGCCTTCAACATCCTGGCCGATGACATAGTAGGCAAAGTGTTTTCCGGCCCATAACTTGTAATAAGCGATGTTTAGCAAACAATTTCCTTGAGTGATTCTTCCTTCGCTTTGCACTTCATATTATATACACCACTCTATCTGTGTTTGATTTACCCCCATGAGCGATATGCATTGTACCGGTCTTTGCCTTCCCTTCGAGTCTATTTTTCGTGCTGGCGACGATACCCTTCTGGTATCGGCTATTAGAGCTAACGATCGAGCAAATTGGTTGTCAAGTATTAATCCGAATGCTAGGGCAATATTTCTTCAAATATTTCCCACTTGATTGCTCCACCGAATCCTCCTTCTCTTCTCAGTATTTCCAAAATACAAGTATTACCCAGCGCTCATCGCTTGATCTGATGAGGTTCTTCCCAGTTAGGTGACCTTTTCTCTAGATTTACTACCTTTTGACCTGATCGGTAATCTTACTTTCCAGACCAGGTCTCTTTTCAGAGAATTGCTCGATCATAACCTTTCATATTTTAGAAACCTTGGTTTATTGGTTTCAACACCTTTTAAGGGCACGCAACCGAAATCAACTCAAGTCTTTCAAGTTATTCATCATAATGTCCTTGTAGACTTCGGCCGATAAATCATTCGGCTCTTCTGCTCTTGGCTCTCAAAGGTAATCCACGCCAAGTCTTTTCCAGAATCTTACTGCCATTGATTGTCACAATACCTGATGCCATTCAACAAGAGAAACGAGAACTGGTGGCCTAGGTCAGAACAAGTTGAGCTATCTAAAGCAGCCTCGAGAGCATTAGCTCGTGTAGAATCGATCGTATTCCCCGTTGTTCAATTGCATTTTTGTTTTGGCTAAAAAGCCGATTCAATATAGCCGATCCCAGATTTCTGATCTTAACTTAATTAAGTCTGAAAATACGGCTTTCATTAAGAGAGCTCTTCGATCTTCTATCCTCAGTCATCTGGTGCCGTATTCTCTGTCATTGGTGAAGTGGCGCTTCACCTCCTATTAATTGTGGTTGCCTTTTGCGCGTTCCGAGGCGTCTGTCCCTTCGCTTCATATCTTTAAATACTAGCCGATGGCTTCTACCTCAAACACATCTCCATCCGCAACTGTTCCTTTACTCTTCTCTTCCTGTCGAAAACCCTATAGCAGTTTTTCCTTCTCCCTTTCGTAGACCCAATCATTCTTCATGGCCGGCGAAGACAACCGAAGCAAGCGCGTGGCGGAGGAAATCCCAGAAGAGAATATGTCGATGAACCAGCTTCTTCGACGCATGAGGTGAGATTGACATTTCTTGTTTATGATGATGAACAGTTCTGACTCGCCTATAGGTTCATTGTGAATGACAGTCTCCGTCCTCTTCCTAGGGCCGGCAGGCCTTCTAACGCCGCATCTTCCATGTCAGCCTCGTCGTGGGACTCTTCCGACTCCTACAATGACGACGACGCCCGACGCTACCTTCATGAGTGGAGGATGGCTTAGAATTGTTACTCCGAGGCGACCTGGGAGACCGACCAACTAGAGATTGGCCTCGAGGTTTCCCAGGCCACTCTTCATACTACCGAGGAAGAGGCTAACGCCGCTCGAGCGCGGCTGACTGAATCGGATGCCACGATGGTAGGTAAGATGAGCCTCAGGGACGCCTTTATTCTGATTTTTGGCTGTTTTATCTTGATAGCTCTCGCTCTTCTATGGTCATCAGCCTTGACAGCGCAGTTGGAGTCTCTCCAACTGGCAGCGAACATGGCCATGGACACCGTCAATGCCCAGGGTTCCTCTATCGATGCTCGTCTCCAAGACATCTCAGCCCGTGTTCGGGAAATTGCCCTCCACGGCGTTCACCACAGCGCATCAGTGGCACTAACCACAGCATAGGTTCAGACAGGGTACGATCTCCATGCCATGGAGACTGGTTTCCCAGTGGGCGACGGCCCTAAGGAGCATGAGGACCTGCTTGAAGAATTCACCATGGCAGCGGAGGCCGTAGTAGACATCACACCCGCTTAGGATGTGGTGAACAAGGTCTTTGATTAGTTTGTACTTAGGATAAACCGATGAATGAAGACTCCTGTTCCTTTATGATTGTGCTTCAGTGTGACATCCTTGCGTATGATTGTTTTTGCTTTTTTGTTTTTGCTCTGTAGGCGATACATATCGTATCGGCTTTTACCGTCTTTGAAGATTTTTACCTTTTGAACTAGAGGCGATCCCCTCCTGGTACCGGCTATTGGAGCCGAGAACGAATCAGCTATCAAATTCAAATGTTAGGATAACATCTCCTCAAGCATCTTTCCAATCCAATGATTAAACGATCGATCAATCCAAGTCAAGCATCCTATTAAGCGAAACAGAACTTCTTTTAAGAAATCCATTAACTCTGAATCGCACTTACGCTTCGACTTAGCATTCACATGCGTCGGCCTAAGTTCATCTCAACGCTTATTTTTCCTTTAATCCAATGGCCGATGTGAAACCATGATTTTTCTACTAAAACAAGCTTTCAGAGCCGATCACTTGCATCGTTTGTTGGCTTTCATTGCTGATTTTAATGATGCCTCCTTCCCATGACTTGCCAGAAAAACACTCGAAATCTCCTAGTTCCCAAAAGACTGGATCGGCTGTTGCAATGCTCACGGACTCATCAGTGCGAACCAGTTCGACATCATCTCCATGCCATCGAATCAAACACTGATGCATGGTTGATGGTATGCAGCAGTTTGCGTGAATCCAATCATGATCGAGGAGTAAACTGTATGATCCTTTTCCATCGATGACAAAGAACATGGTGAGCAGAGTTTTACTCCCGATTGTCAGTTCGACGTTTAATGCCCCCCGGGTCTTGGATGTATTTCCTCCGAAGTCTCTAAGCATCATGTCAGTCTCAAGCAAATCTCCTGGTCCCTTGCCAAGCTTACGGAAAGTGGTGTATGGCATAAGATTGACAGAAGCACCTCCGTCCACTAACATTTTGTTCATCGCCTTCCCATCAACAAAACCTTTCATGTATAAAGCCTTCAAGTGCCGATGTTTGACTGGCTTATCAAATATTGCTTGCTGTACAACCGTTAATTTGGCAACTATCTCTTCATATTCTGATTCATCGAAGTCTGAATAAACTTTCTGATCTGTCGGAGCTCTGAATTATGATGGCAACAGAAAAGCCATTTGGATATTAGCCGATGGTTGCTTTCTATCGGCTATTTGCTTGGCACGCCATACTTGAGTTTTATTGGATGCCTAGGCCTGTTCCATCTCTTTATTCCTTAGGCGCTGCACCCTCCACTTCTGGCTTCTTGTTAAACCTCCGGGGCACCATTGGTCTTCCTGCCAAACATGTTCCCTCTGGTTGCTTCCTTCTTCATGATCAACCCAGTCTTGGTCAACAACTCTTTTTCCAGCCGATCATGAATACTTTTATTTTTAAGCGCCGATCCATGTTATTATGATGATATGCATCCTAGGCATGGATAGACCGGTGGTTGATTTGAGATTGCCTAAACTCCTAATATTGATTGCCGCATTCTGGACAGTTATGTCTAGTAGGCAATTTCAAACCTTTGTTCCAGCAGTATCTGAAGAAAGGACAATTCTAGTGCGATTCGGCTTGCTTTCTTTTATACCTCTCTTCTTCCAGTTGACGCTGGTATTCTTGATCCTCTAGCCACCGCTGATAATCCTTTTCCTTCTGCTGCTGCTGCTTATTCAACAGGATCTGAGATGTAACTCGTGGCTTCGTCGCTCCATCCTTTGATGTTTCCCCCTGCTCATATTGGCTCTTCTGCTGATCATGATGTTTTCTAATCTCTTTGTATTCATTAGCCGATATTTGTATTTTGGGATCAACTATTCCATCTTCTCTTGATTTGGCCGATGTTAGGACCTTAGTCTTTTCTTTGGATAGCCCAACATCAACCATATTTTGATCTCCTACAAAAGGATTATCATCAACTTTCATCTTCCGAGGCGTATCAAACTTGAGCCTCCCTTGCTGAATAGCCCTCTGTATGTGCTGCCAGAAAATTCTGCATTCATTGGTGGAATGAGAAGTAGCATTATGGAACTTACAGAACTTCTTATTCTTTAACTATTCAGGGGCAACATAACATAATTGTCCGGTAATTTGATCTGGCCCTTCTCAAGTAAGAAGTCAAAGAGCTTGTTCGATTTTGTGACATCAAAGTCATGGCTCTCCTCAACTCCTCTTCCCCAAGGATTTAGCACCATTACTGTCTTCTTACCCCAATTCCATTCAGCTGCAGCAACCTCTTCTTCTTCATCTTCATAGCCATCATCTGCTGAGTATGGATCGTAAGCTTCAGCTATGGTGGTACTCTTCTGGAATCGAGTATCCCTACGCATACTCTGGAATTGGCTATTGAGCGCCGCTACTCATTGAGCCAATTGACCCAAGTTGTCAAATTCTTGTCTTAGCAGCTTTTCTTTCCACATTGGCAGCATTCCTTGGATAGCTAAAGCAGCTAGCTGATCATCGGCCAAGCTCAATGAGAAGCACAAGTTCCTAGTCTCTCAGAATCTCTGAAGAAACTCAGTGCCCGATTCATTAGTCCTCTATCTCATGGTTGTCAAATCAGTTATCTTCTTTTCTCCAGTCCCAGTGTAGAAATATGTATAAAACTTCTTCTCTTGGTCAGCCCAATTAGCAATGGAGTTGACTGGTAGTGACGAAAACCAAGTGAAGGCTGGCCCTGACAGGGATAAGGAGAAGAAACGAACTCGATGGGCATCCTCAACTAACGCTTCACCTAATTATGTAAGATACCGACTGACATGTTCTATTGTGCTTGTACTGTCTTGACCAGTGAACTTGGCGAACTCTGGGAGCCTGTAATTTGTAGGAAGAGCAACCAAATCATACCACTCTGGATATGGGCATTTGTACAAAAAGGTCAGCCCTTTTGGCTTCAGACCGAACTGATTCTTCATCATCTCGGTCACCTTCAGCAGCAACTTGTCAGCTTGCAGATTTGGATTTCTCGGTACTTCCTGACCCATCTGTGGATTGAAATCTCGCGTGCCTTGATATCCTGGATTTGGTATCATGTGGAGGGTGTTATAATCCATGCCAGAGTGATAGCCTTGTGGAATCTCAATCTGTTGGGTCCTTTGCTGGCTTGTTGCTTGAAGTCTCTGATTATAGACATAAGGATCTATATCTCTACGGATCCTTTGAATTGATGGTGCTATATTTTGAGCCGACGACGGTATGTGGCCTGATGTGCCAAAATTGATCATCTGGTTCTGACTTTGCTCCGCCGGCTATTGCACATGCTGTACTGACGGTCTAGGATTGTGCTGTATCTGATTCGTAGTAGTACCTGGAGTTTGTTTAGACGAACCTTGAAGCGCCTGAACGTCACCATTATCAGCTGGTGCTACTTCTTGATGGCTGGTACCGACTTGATTAGTCCCTTGGGTCGACGGATCTGGAATGTTGTAACAAGTCGATCCAACCTTACCAACTAGAATTCCATGAATCGCCTCTTTCATGGCATTGTGAAATGCGTCAACGAAAGCTTCATTGTGGCTTGATAGGGCATCACGAATAGATTTCTCTATGGCTTCCATAAAGAAACGCCTGTCTTCAGCTTTGCCTGTATCTGTCTGTCCGTGTAGTAGAACTCTTGGTAGTGGAAATTTCTGAATAATTGTGATGTCACGTGTTTTGGTGTAGGACAACAAACACTTCTTCTGAAATTCTTCTGTAGCTTTGTTGATGGTATCCTTATCTTCATCAGGTAGGTCTTCATAATGTACCATAAGGATGTTGTCGTCGTTGTGAACCGCCATGATGATTGTGGTGTCCCACCGAGCATGCCAGAAACATGTGTCAACACGAAATTTTCGTCTCTGTGCCGAGGACACACGCAGCAAGCCGGAAGGGTCCGCTCGATAGAGCAGATCCACCTAGCTTCAACGCAAGGGTGGTCGATCCTGCTCAATCCTCCCGAGACGTGCCAGTCAATTTGACCCTATAATTGACAAGGAGAGAAAGTTTATCAGTAATTAAGGACGGAACGTGCCGGTGTTGCTAGATAGTCCCGAATGTGCGGCTCTGAGAGCCGATATGAGAGGAGATCGACTAAATAGTCGATTCCAGCATATTCATAAGAATGAATCGATTAAAGCTCATGGGGTTGTATAAGAAGAATCGGTTATCATCCAGGATAAATATTATTTGAGCAAATATTAATCAATGGCAATAAGATATCAATGATAATCGGTTTATACTAAGCCAATGATTACAATTAACTGAACCCCTTTTTATATAAAGAAACAATTCAACACTACTTAACCATTTAATAAAGATAAACCTAATGAACATGTTAGATCTCATCTATCGCCATAACCAGTGGGGCATGAGGCAGAAACATGCAGGCCGTAGAAACAATAATAGACTCGACGACCCTAACTCATTACTAATATCAGTGGGGCATGAGGCAGAATCATACAGGCCATAATACAATAACAAGATCATGGGGCTAACATATCTTTTGAGTTATCTCTACTTCAATGATCTCGTAATGTGAACTGTTCATGAAAGCGCTCGAAATCGGCTAAACAGCCGATTCAGGCATAGCGCGCAGTTAAGGTCATGCCTTCTTAGAAACGGATCTACCAACTAACGATCCCCACTCCATGGTGCTAACAGTGGGGTGAGAGGCAGAATCCCACAGGCCATGATAACGGGCCATGAAACAGTTCTCGTTAACCAATAGATCTACTCAAGATCGAACATGCCTTAACCGCACACTATGCACGATTAAGATCGATATAAAACAGCCGATAAAACATAACTCATCGTTTAAGGTGTAGATTAGATCAATTTTAGATTAGCAAACGATGGGTTAAATAAGATATAAGGCCGATCCAGATCAATCTCGATATTGCTGTAATTAAATAAACAATGAAAGCAATAAGCAATATCGGTAACTTAATGAATCTACCAAAGACTGCCATCCTAAGGTAGAGCCGATAACTTGACCTTGATCTAGTTCAAGCAGTGGGGTGTGAGACAGAATCACACATGCCATACTTGAACTAGGCAAGAGTCGATAACTAGCCTATACCGGATCGATGCAGCCATATGAATAGAGGTATAAACCATGACGGTACTTACAGATAAGCAGTGGAGGTCGACCGGATCGATGCAGCCGTACTCGCTGAAGAACTCACCGAGATCTACTCTACTCCTACTCCTACTCCTACTCCTAAGGGGTGGCCGGAGCCGAAAAAAGTAATTGACTTGTATTTGATTGATTGTGTTATTTTTACAATAATCGGGGTTTGATATTTATACCCGGAGTCTAAACATGAATCCTACTCGAGCACGATTTGTTACAATCTTTGACATAAAATGAAAATATTCCTAATTTAAGATAACTTTGACTCTAATCTTTCCCTTTTTGTAGAGTCCAGCATGTCTCGTCCCAACGCCGATCATAGCCTCTATCATTGTCCGCTGGCGCTATATGAAGAAAGCCGATTCTAGTGCTGCATCTGAATCAGCTAGTTTTGATCTGCACGCGATTGATCCCTTGCTGACATGATTTTAGGAGCTCTCAAGCTTCTGAGATCCTTCTTCCAAATTCTGGTGTAAACAATAAGAAAGAACAAAAACACCATCATCATGCTTAGTAGAACTGGTATGGTACTATATATACATTGATTGATTATTAAAGGTCAACCAGGAAAAGATAATTTGTTGTGGACTTAAGATATACCACAATTTTCAACAACCTTAAGAGTTGTGCTAATTAGACCGCAAGATTTAGGCAGGAGAAATGAAATTCCATGTTCCTGCAGGGATTGTAGTGTTTTCAGTGAAATTCCTAGATTCTAGATTCCAGAAGTGCTTACTTCCTTCCATGCATATAGTGGTCTTCTATAAAGGGTATTGTCACTAAGAAGGTTAGAATATGCAATGTTGGATCGGCAATTTGATTAGCTGCTCCATTCATTTACTGATTGCCATATCCACTATTACACATTTAATTTAATGGGAGGTGAACTGCGACTTCAGATTTTAGCAACATCCAGATCCCACTTTTCTTTCTTACGACAATGACAGTAAGGTTGACAGTTATAGTTTTATACAGTTATAGTTTAATAACATCACATATGCTGTTGGAATTTACTTACCAACGATGGTTTATATTTTTCCTTGGCAGCCTGTTGGAACATGGACAACAGCGACGAGGAAAGTCAGAATTCAAGTGAAAACAGCTTCAACGAGATGGTTATTGCAGCTATGGCTGCAGGCTATGCATTTGCGCACATGCTGCAGGTACCACCACAAGGTAACCATGTTGTCTCAGTGCCTGAGCTTACCGGAAGACAGTGGGTAGATAAGCTGTTGTCAGATGCTGGTAGGTGCTTTGAAAACTGTCGAATGCGGCCTGCAAATTTGGTTAGATTGCATAGCATACTACGTGATAGCTTTGGGCTAAAAGGCAGTAGGGAGCTTGAATCAATTGAAGCTTTAGCCATGTTTCTATGGACATGTGGTACAAATCAATGTCAAAGGCAAATGCATGAGAGGTTTGGGAGGGGGTTGGGGACATGTAGCAAGGTATTTTCCCATGTTTTGGCTGCCATGACTAGATTTGCAGATGACGTGATTAGGCCTAGGGACACTACTTATTCAGTACTGCCGGCTGAATTGTTGGAGTACACGCCGTTTTTTATGGCTACATAGGCGCCATGGATGACACTCACATAGATGTGATAGTTGATCAAGGAGTCCGTGATAACCACATTAATAGAAAAGGGAAGCCAACCCAAAATGTGGTTGTTGTCTGTGACCTCGACATGAGGTTCATGTATATCGGGGCGGGGACAGAGGGTTCAGCTCATGATATGAGGGTGAAAAGAAAGGTAGAAGACGATGCCCCTTTCCCACGTCCACCATCAGGTTAGTTGAACTTAGTCCGTTTGGTTGTTGTATTGATGCAAATGTTTCATGCTGGAGCTAATTGAATATGAACTGATGTCTTGCTATGAATTTATGCAGGCCGCTATTACTTGGTGGACTCCGGTTACGCACTTCGCCCCGGGTATCTGACGCCGTATCCAAATAAGAGGTACTGGGTGAAGGAGTTCCAGACTAGGGGGGCTTGTGATGCGCAGAAGTTGTTCAACCGGCACCATTCCAAGTTGCGTAATGTCATAGAAAGAACATTTGGGGCAGCGAAAGCTAAGTGGCAGATGTTGAAAGACATACCTCACTATCCAGGGACCAAGCAAACCTAGATAATTATTGCTCTTTGTACACTGCACAATTACGTGCATGAGCTGGAGGGTCAGCACCAACCAGTGCGGTTCAGGCAGGCGTCGGACCTTGGCCCTTTGAATCAAGTAGCAGCTATGGCGTTGGGAGATTCTAATGATATGGAACAGGTCCGTGACTGGATAACATATGGACTTAGACTCCTTGGGAAGACAACGTAAGTGAAACAATTATGGTTTGTGGATATTATCAGTGAAGTCATGCACATTTCCTTTGGCTGCCTAGTTTGAGGCTAATGAGGTTACATAAACATGCAGGTGAAGGAAGTGCCGACATGGTACCTTCGCCGCCGGCGCTGCCTGCCCATGGCCAACCTTCCTCTAGTAATCACTCTTAACTGCACTTGATTGCCTTCCTAATTTGTTTCCTGCCCACTAATTTGCTAATGAATTCTGGTGTGCCGCTGTGGACAGGGGGGCATCCCTTTCCCGGCCAATTGGGTGGGCTCCAGCCGCACGTGCTCAAAATACATGTGGGGGAGGTATCCTTTGCCATCTTCATGCTTTGCTCTCTCTTCTGTGCATTGCAGTGCAGCAATCCTTTTAGCTAGCTGCTAGCTGCTAGGTCAGCGGGTTCTAGTCTATGGATTTGTGGAATGCTAACTGGATGGTTCAGTCTGAGCTTCCTGAGCTTGTATTGAGTGTACCTGTCAAAATTAGGAGCTTTCAGCGCTTGCATTCCACTTTCCTAAGCAAGTCATATCTGCAGCGATTTGGTGAAGAGAAAATGCAGACTGCAGAGGTGATAGTGTATAGCACTACCCAGGTGGCAGTTGCTGCCAAATCAACGAATTGTCTTGTTTGCCACAACTGCCTCAGTGGTACAAGACCATGTTCCTGTTCCATTTCTGTTCGTAGCGAGTCTTGCTTTTACTTGTGGTCGTGCAAATGGCAATGCCTTTGTCTTCTAAGTTGCAGCTCAAGTACATTCTAGACACAAACTTACATAACTTGAGGAACATAATGATAGTGTCAGTAACCTTTGGGGCCGTTCAGGATTGCTATCTACTCCACTCTGCTGTCATCTTAAATCACAAGGTTTAAACATTTGCTCTCTTAAAAAAGGTCACATGCCCAAAGTTTTTAAACATTGTTCATTGATTTCTAATCTTTGCAGGGGCCTTTAGAAATCATTCATGTGTTTGGATCCATTTTGACATCTGATAGCCCTGGATTTGGGTGCTTATCTGTGACCCTTGCTTGTGGTGATTGTTCTGTTGTCGGTGGCGTTGCAGTTGGACCTCTCATAGCTGCAACACCTGTACAGGTACATCAAATGTTCAGACTTTTGAGTTATTCGATACTTGGATACGTACCTGTGGAAACTATTGCAAACTGTTTCTTTAGTCTTTAAAATTGTTTTATGTCTTATCACAGGAAGAATAATGTGAATCTATAGAATCTATGCATGCTGCTGGACCATGGAGCACAGTGACGATGAATGATGTAAGGACAGCAAACTACTTGTAAAGTTTCCATCTTCAGTAAAAGTGCCCAATAATGCCATTTGAATGATGTAAGGACAGCAAACTACTTGTAAAGTTGGGACCTTAAACTAATTGTATTGGACTGGTGCTGTACTTAACTGTTTTATTGATATGTAGCAGAATCAGCCATCAGCTGGTGGTGTTTGATTTTGAATTTGAATTGCATTTAATGCTAGTGTGGGGCCATTTTTTTGAATTGAATTGGTTGCTGCTGCATAGCGTGTTCGGCTGGACTTAAATGTCTACTGTTCACACCGAAAATACTGTTTATGCTGATGTTTTGTGAGAAAAAAAACTCCGGCTGAAAACTATAGCCAACTAGCCAGCCAAAGCTGGCTAGTCGAACACGCCAGCAGTCGGTTGAAGGTTGGCTGATGCTGCTGCTTTTGGCTGATGGTTCTCACTGTTCCATTTTCAGCACCAGCCAAAAACCAGCTAACTGAACGGGGCCTTTGTATCATTGTATGCTCATGCTAATTCATGTATGAAATAATACACCCTAAGAGAACAATTGGTTCTTTTTTTCAAGAAGGTAGATAGAGATGGCGATGGACGGGAGCAAAATAATTCTCCTGTTGTTTGTCCTCAATTAGATGAAGTTGGTATGGTACAATTCACAACGGATGCCATTATAGATGATTTCTATGTCATGAATACGCGCAAAGTGAGGCTCAAATGAAAAAGAGGTAAGTTTCTTTTGTCCACTTTTCTTAAAGAGTCACTTCTATGTGTTATCACTATAAACGTTATGATTATATGAATATTTATATTATATATATACACTTTGCCAGTCCTCGTATTTGACCGCGCCCCCCTACTATACATATATGATATGGCGCCTGTATTTAGCCAGGCTAAATTATTAGCATCGCATCAATTGCGTTCGCTGTTCAGTGATAGGCAATTACTGATCGAGACAGAGCAATGTCCGCTAGGAAAATGTCTACATAACCTCCAATTATTTAGGGTGGACTACTTCACACCCCAAACTATAAAAATGGATTTTCTATCCCTGAGCTTTTTAAAACCAGTCAAATAACCCCCGAGTAGTTTTGGACGGTGGTTTTGCTAAAGTGACGGTGTTTTTATCTTTATCTTTTTTATTTATTTTCGCTAAATATTTGAAAAATCATAGTAAATTATAGAAAAAATTATAAAATGGAAATCCAATTTTATTTGACTCCACATGAGTAGATCTACATAGTAAACATATAATATGGTATGCTTTAATACAAATTTTTTGTCGTAGCTTTAGATCTATGTTTTTTATTAATTAATTGAAATAATTCATAGCTGCAACTTCAATGCTCCAATTGTGGTGAAAATTTTATGGTAGGCTAATTATTGTATGCTTGAACCATAGTAAAAATTTCATACTCATTAGATCATGTATAACTTAGTTATAGATTTATTTAAATTTATGCTTGTTAAATCTATGCTTTATCTATAACTAAGTTATACATGATCCAACGAGTATGAAATTTTTATTATAGTTCAAGCATATAATAATTATCCCACCATAAAAATTTCACCATAATTGGACCATAGAAGCTGCAGCTATGAATTATTATAATTAATTACAGAAAAGCATAGATCTAAAGTTATAGCAAAAACTTTATACTAAAGTATACCATATTATATGTTCACTATGTAGATCTACTCACGTGGAGTCCAACAAAATTAGATTTTCTATTATATGATATTTCTGTGATTTACTATGATTTTTCAAAGATTCTACAGAAATAAATAAAAAGGGGAAAAATAAAACCATCATCACTGTAGCGAACCACCGTCCAAAACCGTTTGAGAGGTTATTTCACCGGTTTTGAAAAGTTCGTGGGGAGAAAATCCGGTTTTAGTTCAGCCTGAATAGTTTGGGGGGCTATGTAGACTTTTTCTCTAATTAAGGGTCTGTTTGGAACGCATGAATTTTATAGGAATTGCGTATAAATTTTACAGGAATCAATTCAGTTTTACAGAAAAACGCACAAACAGAAAATATTTCTCATGTTCCAAACAGCCCATGATTTGTTGGAGGACTGGAGCCCGGAGGTGCGATGCTTCGCATCAATTGCGTTTGCTGTTCAGTGATCGGCATGGTCATGTCTTATTTTTGTTTCTTTCTTCTCTTTCTCCTTTTTTTTTATGACGAGGTGCTGAATTGTTGATTGTCACCATCCCATGCAGACCAGCTGTAAGCCTGTAAAAGCTAAACAACCCGTTCGGCTGCCCTTGTATTGGCTGATCTGCACAAGATAAATAAAATTGATTCCAATGCATCACCGTATATTCAATTGTGCCTTGTTTCTACGACAGTATTAACATGGGTAAAAACAACTCTTACGATTGACTCCACAAGATTAGGGCTACAATGGTTTGATTTTTCAATTTTGAATCAAATTCTAGACATATTTATCTGCACACACCGACATGGAATCTGGAAAAGCTATATAAACATATACATTAATACATGCATCACTAGATCAGACAAGCGCTTAATCAAGAAACAGTCTGCAAACTGAATTGCCATAGCTTCTTGGCCAACTCAGCATCCGAAGCTTGCGAGCTTGGGCTGGCTACATTACAATTGGCGAAGTACTTTCCCCTTAACCCCTTCACTTGAGGATGCATTGCCACATATAGCATGTTGCTGCAGCACCCTTAACAAAATATATTAAGAAATTAATTAGGGGTCCCGCCAATAGGGGCGGGGCTATAAAAAAATAAAAAAGTTAAAGCTAACCTGTTCTACGCTTCTACACATGATTCTTCCAATCATGTTAAAAAGAGCTGTAAAAATAGAGGTAACAGTTAATTACATGTCGTCATAACCAGAGCTCCATCTAAATGTTTTTATTCATGCAGAGGCCAGCAATTGTTTTGAGACATTTTGATGGATCAGAGGTCTTTTTCTCTTTTTCAAACATGAAATCGATCTTTAGACATGAGAAAGTACCAGCAACAGTAGTTCTCTCCCTAAAAATGTTTGTCATGATGACACCAGGATGAACTGAATTAGCTGAAATATTCACTCCTTCCTCCTGTTCATGAACATAGCTTCTTCTTGTCATTAGCCAACTCATGCATTATGTAAAGACTTCCATTATTATTCAGTGTCAAAGAGTTAGAGAACTTGAGATACCTTGAAGATTCGGGACAATTCATTAGAATGAAGAATGTTGGCAAGCTTGGATTGACAGTAAGCAGTGTAGTTGCTGAAACTATATAAGGTTCAAATACAACAGATTTTGATGGTGTTAATTATGCAGCATGACATTTCAATTTTGCGAGAAAATTCAGATTGATCTCAGAATGGATTACCCGGAAGGATCACGAATTTTTTCAAAACATATCCCTTCAGGATGAGAAAACGCATGCCCTGAAGACGTCACATTGACGATCCGTCCCTCGATGCCTCTGTCCCTGCATGTGCTCTTCATGTTCAAGTCAAATGGTGATACAGTACCAGGAATCATTCTGATACGTCATAATTCAAGTGCAGAAAGGGACAGTCTTCTAGAGGTAAGTTAAACAAGATATGCTGCTTTCCTCTAAAAAAACAAGATATGCTGCAAACGAAATTGGTTCGAATAATTTGCGCTAATGACACACCAATGTGATTTGTTGCAAAATGCAGTTCCAGACCGTCGCAGGAAAGTGTGCAGTTCCTTGTCAGCACTCCAGCGTTGTTGCTGTCGTCGAAAAGAACATCAAGTCAACCACACATCCAAAAGGAACCGCCATATATTAATTCTCAAGACTAAAAAAATACCATATTAATAAGGGAAAATAAAATCAAAGTGCACATAAACATATTGATAAATTATCCACCGTTGTCTTATATATGTAAAGGGGCCATGCTACGCTACTCTCCTTTACTTATTGGAGGACCATTGATTTTTCAGATTTTTAAAATTATTTAACTAATTAATTAACCTATTCTGTTGCCTTGATTAGATAGTTTATGTTTTTCAATCCACCCAGAAAATAATCAAACAGGGAGAAAAAAAAATCAGTGCTAAATCAGGAGGGTCACCAATCACGGTAGATAAAAATCGGAGGAGGACGCTGATCGTAGGTGCGCACATGAAGGGCGTGTTTGTTAGAGCTTCATCTGATTTTTTGGTGAAAGTGATTCTCTTAGCATAAACTTTTAAAATCATGATGAAGAATCACTTTACAGAACGAAGAGAAGCTATTTTTTCAGCTCTCAGCCCCTCAATTCATTCCAGAGAATCATTTCTCTACTGTAAATACTGTTTAGCAGAGCTCTTGCTGGATTCAGCATAGAATCAGCTTTGAGAGCTATGCCAAATAGGGCCGAAGGATTGGTGGATGAAACAGTCTTTCTTGTTGTATATATAATAGTAATGTTAATATACTCACATGTATGCAGCTAATACGTGGATTCACATGCATAAAAAATCAGCAATTTATGCTAATCAAATCATATCATCTCCGAACTTGCAAAATAAAAAGATCTAGCACATCTATAGATCACGCACACATCAATTACGTACAGAAAAAAATTATATCTAAAAACTTTCCTTATTTATCCTATTTTATAAAATTAAAATTAAATAAATATATATTTCACCTATTACCTTCTACTCCCTCGGTCAAAAAAAATGATGTTTTTTAGAATTACACAGTAAAACGGAGACGCCCACAACACACACGCACATGATTTTTCAGACAGATTAGAGAAGAAGAGAAATGTCTCTAATACCCTTAGTTTGTTACATATTGTGGGGGTATTAACCTCTATACCCTTATGGCTAAGCTTGGGCCGGCCCGGATCGGTGGGTCCGGTCCACCAAAAGACGACGTCGTGGCCGGTTAATCTGATCGAGTCCCGCAAGGAGTCAAGGCGGATTTGGCGATCAATCAAGATCCTGGTCGGTTAGAATAGGAATCTTATCCGCCACATATGGCAATTGTAATCTGGCTAGGATTAGTTTCAGATATGTAACCTGTCCCCGAACTATATAAGGTGGGCGGGGACCCTCTAAAAACATCTATCATTGACATACAAAGAATACAAATCGACGGGGACGTAGGTATTACGCCTTTTGACGGCCGAACCTAGATAAAACCTTGTATCATCTTTGCGTCACCGTCTTGTTTGTGGCTTGCGCATCTGTCTGCCGATAATCTACTACCTTGGGTATACCCCTAGGTAGACTATCGACCATATTTCGTCGACAGTGGCGCGCCAGGTAGGGGGTGTGTGTATTGCTTTCCAAGCAAACAAGATGGTCATCATCTCCGGCTCTATGGCTACGCCGAACGGCCTCACGTTCACCGTTGGCCAGATCACCTGGACCACCGGCTCCGATGACTTCATCGCCATGACCCTGGAGGAGGCGTGGATTCAGTCTGCGTCGACCACTGCTTCACCTACATCGGCTACGGCTCCGACCACGGTGGATACGGCTCCGACCACGGTGGATACGGATACGGCTCTGACCACGATGGATACGGCTCCGACCACGATGGATCTGGCTCCGACCATGGTACATCTGGCTACGACCACGCCTGCATCACCTTCAGCCACGCCGACAACTTGTCATCCGCTTCCCCGCTACAAAGGGAAGCAGATCGACAACACCGACCTGCTCGACTCCATCGATCGGGTCGGCACCAAGCTCGCTGAAACCCTAGCTCTGGTAAGTACGATTCAAAGTCAGCCTAATGAGCTGGTAACCGCTCCCCACAACAGATCTACCCGACCAGCTCGGACCAGTCGTCCTGCACGACTTGGTACAGATCTCGTGGTCACATCTACTCCTCAAGGGCGCTCTGCTCGTCGCCGGCCAGCCTTCGCCACGGGCCTCCGGCTCTCCGAGTATGAAGCCTCGACGGAGAACTACCAGGTCCAGCCCTACGGCCTGCGGAACACTGCCTCTAGCTGCGCCTACAACCTGCAACGCCGCTTGGATCTGTGTTTTATGCACCGACCTCAGCCAAAGCCACACAACTTCGTCAACATGATCCAGATTGAAGATTATCAAGAAGGATCCGTTCACACAGTCCAAGAGGGCGACTCTAGCTCCTCGTCTGGCACCGCATCTAATGCATCTGTCCACACCGAGCTTCAGCATCACAAAGATGAAGGCGTCAAGTACGATATGGATATCCCAGACCACGCCCCGGGGTTCTCACAATTCCTGTCTTTCCCGCCAAGACGAGGGGATTTGATCCATGTTGTCAGCAATGACGAACCGCCGGCAGTTGGTGAAACAGAACAAGAAAGGACTACACGCGAAGCACGCAATATTGACCGGTTTAATCGCCGACAAATCGAAGCTGAAGCAGACCAGGAGGCACGACGCATAAGGGTCCAGCCACGTGACCTCAACGATGCTTTCGACAGGGTGGGGGACAAATAGGTCTTCAGAACTCCAAGTGCCAACGTAGCCGTCGCCATGGCGACAATGCAACGGCTACCCAACACCTCGGAAACCCAAGCAGTTCGCGATGAAATACAAGCCTATCTGACGGCTGCTATGGCCCAGACCGCGAAGATTGTAAACCAAGCTCGGGCTCCATCCGTCTCGGTCGAGTCAAGCCACGGCCGCCAGCACCCAAGTCGCTCATAGCCGCCCAACCAACGTGGCTCGCGCAACAACGACCCATCAGACAACCGTCAAGGAGGAAACGGTGGCCATGATGGTGACCAGGACGACAACCGCCGCCGAGACAACCACGACAATCGCCGCGATAACCACGGTCGCAGGGCTAATCCAGATGGCAATCGAGATCGCCGCAATGGCAATAACGATCTCCGCCATTACCTCGGTGGACGCGATCTGCGCGCTCGCATTAACCAGAGAGCCGACGATCGAGCGTCCCATGAAAGTTATCGCCGTATGAAATATGACACTGCCCACGGCCCACCGGGTTTGAAGCAGTTTACTCCACACCTTCGCCAAGTCATATGGCCCAAGAATTTCAAGCTCGAGAAACTTCAGAAGTACGACGGCAAGGAAAACCCCAAATTATGGGTCATGCTTTACGAGATCGCGTGCAGATCAGCCGCCATCGACGAAAGCACATCATGTCTAACTATTTCCCGATCATTTGTTGGCCATGCGGGTCACTAATGGCTGGTCACTTGCCGATGAACTATTTCGACTCTTGGCGGGAGCTCAAGCAAGCCTTCATCGACAACTTCATTGCTACTTGTGAACAACTGTGCAACAAATACGATCTGCAACGTATTCGAGATCGAAAAGATGAGCCACTGCGCGAGTATGTCCGGCGTTTCTCGGAGATGCGCATCAAGGTCCCATCAATCTCCGACAACGAGGCAATCGAGGCTTTCATCACTGGCCTCCGCTTCCACGATGCCCTAAGGGACAAGCTCCTCCGCAAGAGACCCGATTCGTCCGCGGCGCTCCCGCCACCGCTAAGAAATACGCGGACGCCGACGACGCTAAAAAGATAATTATTGAAGAAGCAAAGCAAGGGTTCCGCGCTCCGACCACCCCCCCACACCGCGCGACTACTATCGCGGCAACCGTGGTCGAACGATAATTTTGACCGCCAAGAACCAGCAAGAACGACTCCCGCGACCACCGTGACTAACGTAATCAGCGGCGTAACCGCCATGACGATTACAGAGCAAGCGTGTTTCGGGAAGACGACGGCGAGGTCAACACCGTTAAAAAGGGTGGCGGACGACGTCGTAACTATGAAGACGACTACGCCAAAGCATTGAAGGGCCCCGCCAGCTCCATCCTAAGTCGAACCATACCATGGAGAATTGCCGCGTCCTCAAGTCTATCTACACACGTCAACAAGCCCGGACACGTCCGGCAAGCCCTAACGACGCAGGGAAACAAGAACGAGGATAACGGCGACGATGATGCGGACCCTCGTCACAAGTACGTCAAGCCAACCGATCGCGTGCACACCATCATCGGAGGCAAAGTGTCCATCGAGACCAAACGAGAACGCAAGCTGCTCGCCCGCGCTTGCTTGAACATGGCCAACACCGACAATCTCCTCACCGATCCGCGGCTCCCTCCGTGGTCTCACCGCAAAATCTCCTTCAGCAGAAAGGACCAATGGGCCGCAATATACGAGCCAGGCATTTTCCTTGGTCCTCGATCCTTGTATCAACAAAGTTCGATTCGACAGAGTAATCGATCGATGGCGGTAGCTCCATTGATATATCTTGTTCAAGAATAGTCCGCCCATACGAAGATAGCTCAGCGGACCTCAAGCCACACGAGGCACGATTTTGGGGTGTTCTCCCGGACAGAGCTCTACACCTCTTGGGCGAGATCACGCTACCAAAGGCAGCTTTGGGACCCCGGATCACTTCCCAAGACCGACCACGTCAACTTTGTGGTCGCCGACTTCGATGGCACCTACCATGCTATTCTTGGTCGACCGTCGCTCACCAAGTTCATGGCCATACCTCATTACAGGTGTATCCGGTGCTCAAGATGCCTACCGAGAAAGGAGTTCTAACCCTCCAAGGCAACGTGTACGCAGCTTATACCCTAAGATGATACGGTTTCAAAATAGCGAGGCTCACGACCTCTCTATTCGCATGGCCGAGACCGTGCTCGACGCCAAGAAGACCTCCATCGACCACCGGGAGATCCGGAGCTCGAGGCTCCACGCAAGAACATCAAGTCCAAGGAGCACAAGGTGATCCAATTGGTCGGACGGTGATCTCAAAGAAGACGGCCCTTATCGGGGCCAACTCGGATCCCAAATAGGAAGACGCGCTCGTCAGTTCTTGAGGAGCAACGTGGATGTGTTCGCATGGAAACCTGGCGACATGCCGGTGTACCTCGGAACTTGATTGAGCACTCCTTGAATGTCAACGGCAAGGCCAAACCCATCAAGCGAAGCTACGACGGTTCGCTTCGCGACAAAAAGGAGGCGATTAGGGTAGAAGTTACACGGCTTTTGGCGGCGGATTTATCAAAGAAGTGTATCATCCGGAGTGGTTAGCCAACCCGGTTCTTGTACGCAAAAAGAATAATGAATGGAGAATGTGCGTTGATTACACCGATCTCAACAAACAACGCCCTAAAGACCCTTGGCTTACTCTCGCATAGACGAGGTCGTAGATTCAACCGCCGGTTATGAAGCTCCTTTCCTTTCTCGATTGCTACTCTGGTTATCACCAGATCGCTCTCAAAAAGGATGACCAGATCAAGACATCTTTTATCACGCCCTTCGGCGCCTACTGCTACACGACCATGTCGTTCGGGCTCAAGAATGCCGGGGCTACCTACCAACGCGCTATACAAGCTTGCCTCAAAGACGAGATAAAAGATGACCTCGTCGAGGCTTATGTTGATGATATAGTTGTCAAAACCAAGGAAGCTCATACCCTTGTTGACAACCTGGGACGCACTTTTGCAGCCCTTAATACATTCCAGTGGAAGTTAAACCCAAAGAAGTGCATCTTTGGTGTTCCTTCTGGCATACTCCTCGGCAACATCGTCAGTCACGACGGCATACGCCCTAACCCGGAAAAAGTCAAAGCTGTCTTGGACATGAAGCCGCTCAAAAAGGCACATTCCCTAATTAAGACGCTCCGGCCCTAGCTCTGCCGATAGCTCCAACACTGGAGCTTGAGGAGCCGCACCAAACGCGGACATGAGGAGAAGCGCTTCTCGATCCTGAGTAGACGAGCTAGAGCCATTTTAGGCATACATACTGACATGAAGACACGTTTTGGTGCTCCGATCTCTCGGCTCCAGCTCTAGATCAGCGCACGCGGAGCCGTGCCAAACATGCTCTTATTTCATTAAATGAAACTTTTATTATCTCTTCATCTATATAATATCATATCAACTTATTATACGTCCATGGAATTCCATAAAATCCTCATTGAGAATAGTCCAAATTCTAGATCAGACGGTGCAACACACACTGCCTTAGCCAAGTTTTCTCCCGTTGCTGTATGCTACTACCTGTGGCTGGGGTGCCCAGGTCAGGAAAAGTCAACCGTGCCTGACAGAGTCAGAACAGCCGACCCTGAATCTCGTGCACTGACAATGAAACTTTTTTCACGTCTAGTGGGCGCACCGGCACGAGTGGAAAAATAATCACGCTGAAAAGCAGTCTCAAGGCCCACAAGGCTGAAAGATATGAAAAAAGCACGCGGATAGAGATCCACATGTTTTTTTTTTGCGTGAAAAAAATGTACGTGTGAGCCTCTGTCCGTGTGCTTTTTTTTCGCCTCTCTGCCGTGTGGGCCTAGGTTTACTTGGGCTACTTCGTTAGTGCTACGTGATATATGTCTGATGGTAGCATATAAATGTGAAGTAGTACAAGACTATTAGGATTTTTGTTCGTTCTCACATGAGAATATTGAGGTGCAGTTTCAAAGAGTCGAACTCGGAGGCGAATCTCCTTACAGAAGCTATGGAGCTGAGGTCCAATTCCAGAACGTCAATTGTTGCGCCGTGGATCTTGGCCACGATGGCCGCCTTGGCCGCGAGCCCGGCAGAGACGTTGCGGATGGCCATGACGACGTGCACACCGAGCAGCACCAGAACGCGCGCCGTCTCTAGCCCGATTCCGCTCGTCGCACCTGCGAGAGGCTCATCTCAAAGTGCTCAACACATGACATTGTTTCGCCGTAAATGGCTAGTTCCAAGAGCCTGACCAGACCGCGGTTGCTCGATCGGAGTTGATTCCGACGAGTCCTGGTGTGTGGTCGGCGTTCCAACTTGCAAGTCTGGCCAGTCCCATTGTGGCCGGTCAACACAAAGTCCGACCGCCCTGGGATTGGAGCGACTTGGGATGTGAGGTAAGTATATGTACCTGTGATGACGGCGACCAGACCATGGCCGTCGACGCTGGCAGTGACCTCCTCAGCCGTTGAGGCGCCGGAGAAGCCCGAGGGCCCTTTGCGGTAGAACCACCACATCAAGCTGTAGGTTCTTAGGCTCCGTGTTTGGGGCGTTAGATGGGGGATGGCCAACATATAAATAGTGGAGCAAGCGACAGGAACCTGATGATGGCCATGCCCAGCAGTGAGCCGTGAGCGGAGGGAATTATTGTACTAGTCAACAGATGCAGTTAGCCGGCTACTTTGGAAGTACTCCCTCCATACTCATATTAGAGGTCATTTAGGACATAATTGTGCATACCAAGAAGTAATTAATTAGAGGGTATTTTTCTATCTGCCCCTATTAAATAGGGCTGTGGGTGCATTCTATACGAGAAAACTTCCCAACTCATATGGCTAGCGCATTGAGGCTTGGCTCTGGTTAGCCGAGTTCGACTCCTAGCCACCACACTTTTTTTGCTGCCGTCTTCATTTTGCATGGCACTGTTTTTGCCATGCATGGCGCGCGCTCAGATTCGATTTTTTCGGCCTGGACTGCATGGCTCGCAGAGGGGAGCCTACATGGCGCTCGTTTTCCAAATTATTTGTCGTGGCGCTCGTACCATGGCGCGTTTTTGCCTGCGCGCTTGTTTGGATGGCTGGTGGGTGGTGGATGGCTGCATGACTGACGTTTGGGTCACCTGAGTGCTTATTTACTATGCCAACTTGCTTTCTCTCTTCTCCACGCCACTTCTTCTTTTGTTCATGTACTGAGCCATCTTCTCTAGTCTAGCTACACATGGCCGATTCATTTCCTATGTTCGATCTTAACAAGCTTGTATCCAAAGACGACGACCCTGAAGATGACGACGGCGACGCTGGCTTTGCTCTGCACGAGCCTGAAGATGACGACGGCCACACTGGCTTTGCTCTACACGAGCCTAAAGATGACGACGGCGACACTGTGTTTGATCTCAACGACCCTCCGTTGGAGCATGGCAAAGGTATTACTTCTTCTCTTGTGCATGTACTGTGCTATCTCTTCCTCTCAATCGTTTCTCATATCATTGCTTCTTATTTTGACAGGATTTGATTTGAACTTGCCGCTAGATGAATTTGGTGCAGTGGCTGGTAATTTCTTCTCCGTTTGTTCTTTTAATTTTTTGATTATTTTTAATGTAAGTTGTGGCTAACAAGTGATTCTTTTTTTCTTTTACTAGAACATGCTGCTCCCATTGAAGCAAACCATTGAAGAAAAGAAATGACAGAAGACGTTAGAAAACAAGTTTATCAAGCATTGTTGGCTAGAAGCAAGAATGGGAAACTAGCCAAGAAGGATACAAGAATTGTTGCTGACCAATTTGGACTACACATTCGGTCAGTTCAGCGCCTATGGAAGCGAGGTATTCACCAACTTGCTCAAAACATTCCGGTTGTGGTTGCAAGTAAAAAGAAGGGTAGATGTGGCCGCAAGGTAGTCCCTCTTGATTTGGAACTACTACGCAACATTCCTCTCAAGCAAAGAATGACCATAGAAGATGTGTCTAGTAAACTTGGTATGAGCAAAGCTAGGATACAAAGGTATTTGAAAAAAGGTTTGCTTAGGCATCACTCTAGTAGCATTAAACCCTACCTCACAGATGCTAACAAGAAGACTAGGTTGAAGTGGTGTGTTGACATGATTGAGAAGGGTTTGGTTGATGATCCTAGATTTAAGGATTTTTTTGACTTTGTGTACATGGATGAAAAATGGTTCTACCTCTCTAAAAAATCTGAGAAATATTATTTGCTACCCGAGGAAGATGAACCACATCGAACTTGTAAAAACAAGAATTACATCCCTAGGCTCATGTTTTTGTGTGTTGTTGCTCGGCCAAGGTTTAGGAATGGAGAGTGTGTTTTTATGGAAAAATAGGTTGTTTTCCACTTATCACTTATGAACATGCTGTTAGAAGGAGTCAAAATCGTCTTTGTGGAGAACTAGTAATCAAGCCAATTACTTCAATCACAAGAAAGGTGATTAGAGATTTCATGGTAAACAAAGTGTTGCCTGCCATTCGAGCCAAATGGCCAAGAGAAGATGTCAACAAGCCAATTTTCATACAACAAGACAATGCACCTTCCCATTTGAAATTGGATGATCCTATTTTTTGTGAGGCCGCTAAGCAAGAAGGGTTTGACATTCGCCTCATTTGTCAACCACCCAATTCTCTGGATTTTAACATTCTAGACTTGGGGTTTTTTTTGAGCTATTCAAGCTATTCAATACAAGAAGGATGCAAAAACAATAAATGATCTAGTTCCAGCAGTCCAACAGGTAATGATCAAATTGTTTCATACAATAAGATAATGCACTTGTTTCATGGTTTCTTGAACAACTAATTGATTGATTTCTTCAACACATTTTTTAGGCATTCCTAGAGTACTCTCTATGGAAAGCAAACAAGATTTTTGTAACACTTCAAACTGTTTTGAAGGAAGCCATGAAGATTAAAGGATGCAACAAGTTGAAGATTCCTCACATGCAAAAAGAAAAACTAGAGAGAGAAGATAGGCTGCCATTGCTAATCTCTTGTGAAGCTTCATTGCTAGCTGAAGCCATTGCTAGCCTTCCTGCAACAAATTAGAAGAAGAGATGCAAGCATGTTAGTCTTTGCAGTATGCTAGCCGAAGCAAGAGTACTATTAGTAGCAAATTAGTTTTTGCATGCATGCTAAGTCGACAGAATGGGACATGTACCTTACTGTTCTTTTGCATCTTGCTTCATCTTTGCATCTTCCAACTTCTTCATATTGTAGATCTCATCCAACTTCTTGATAACATCGTCAGGTAGCAGTATTGTGTCACCATCCATTTGAAGTTTCACCACATTAGTAACATAGAACTCGCAATCAAACTTTTCCATGCCATGCAACCACCTTGCTGGGAGATCGTAGTCTTCATGTAAAAGGCCACAACACGCACACCTGCGAGTGTGGCGGTGAGCTTGGAAGCAGGCTTCTCCGAAGATGCCGCCAGCGTGGAACGTGCCGCAGCGAGGACACAGGGACTCGACGGAGTCGGGCACCATCTCGACGGAATCCGGCACGACGTCGACAGTGTCCAGTGCCTCGATGGAGTCCAGCGACTCCACAAAGTCCACTGCCTCGTCGGTGTCCAACGGCTCGACGTTGTCCAGCGTCTGCTCGATGGAGTCCATCACCACAGCGTTGTCCAGCGCCTGCTCGACGGTGTCCAACATCTCGACGGAGTCCATCGCCTCCTCCATGGCGCGAGCGAGCTTCATGGTGCCAGCAGCGAGCGTGTGCTATGGGAGACGAACTGGCGGCGAGCGCGTGCTGCGGGAGGTGAGTGTGCGCGTGATGAAGAGCCTTGACACGAGCGAGATTGCACAAAACGAAGAGTCATGATTAATTCATTGTCGATCCATGCTAGCGGCGGGCGTGCGGGAACAAAGCGTCAGGGGCTAACGCGCCCATCTGGTGCCCCATGCAGCCTGGGCGACTTCCTTTGTGAAAATGAGCGGCTCGCCTAGAACGACATCTAAATCTAGTATGGAGGGAGTACGGGCCAATTAACCCTGGGAACAACACCACTATGTGTTACTGTGTTTGGACTATGGAATCCACGCCCAACCAACAGGGGAGATACACCACCGCATGGGACATTGCCCTTGTGCCATTTTGCAAAGTGATAGGTGGAATGGTGTTTCTCCCCACATGGAATTTTGATTTTTGTTCATTGGGAACAGGTAGATATGCAACGGTATCATAGTTTTAAATCTCCCGCCATAAGCTGCCGCTATAGCATTTCGAGGCAGGATGCCGCTATTTGTGTTCATATACAATTTAGCTGCTATAGCCTAATATAGCTCCTGTCAGTGCAGAAAGTGACCAACATGTAAATATTTGTAGTTTTGCCTTACGTTGTGATCGGATGTGGCCTAGCGCTCAACGACATAGGGTTTAAACTAGTTCAGGCAACGTGCCCTACGCCCAGTTTGAGTCGGTCAATGACTTTATTCCGAAGCCCAGATGCTCAAAGTTTGCTGTGGGGTTACAAACGGATGGAAGAAAGGTGGGGGGTGCGAGAGGTCCGGTCAGACTCCGGTCTGAAGGGCCGAGAGAGACAGGAGCTCCGCTATGTGCTATCTATTCGAGCATGAGCTCGAGGTCTGAACCTAGTGGTTCTGTTGTTGTGTGTTCAATCGATCGTGAGTGAGCTAATCCTCCTCTATCGGGGAGCAGCGCATCCCCTTTTATAGATGAAGGGGACAGCCTTACAAGCGAGAGAGAGAGAGTATGTGTGTTGGTAAGTCTTGTTGCTCACGCCATCGGATACAAGGTGATTGTAGGCGCCCACAATACTGTTGATGTCAGACGCATGTGGGAGGTTTTATTGTGTCCTACCATGTATGGTAAATGCCGGCGCCCACAACACTGTGGATGCCCAGATGCATGTGGGGGCCTTACCGTGTTTGCCTGGTATGGGAATTGATAGCCCCCATAACACTGTAGGGTAAAACATCGGCGCCACAACACTGCTTGGGTTCTGACATACCTGGAAGGTTGTAGGGCACCCTTCTGACATGCCGTGTTGGTACTGTCCTGCAAGTGTATAGGGTACGGTCCTCGGCACTGTAGTTGACTTGAGCGTCTTGTCTTACTTGCACTGCTCATTGCCTGGATCCTTACCAAGCGGGCGTCGCCGGTCGGTTGGTTCTCTATCGGCTCCAACTGTGCTGGTCGGAGAAGAGTCATAAGCAGAGGTTTGGTGCGTCCCTTGGTCGGAGACACAGGTCAGAGTCGGAAGCGGCGTTGGCCAGGCCTCCCGGTCGGAGAGGCGGGTCAGAGTCAGAAGGGAGCCCCGTTCCTCTTGGGCCAGGCCTTCCAGTTGGAGAGGCAGGCCGGAGTTCGAAAGCGAGCGTTGTTCCTCCTTTGGCCAGGCCTTCCGATCGGAGACTGGGTCACCCTTGACCCTTCGCTTAGGCTTTTAGGTTGGCCCAGGAGTTGTGCGTTGTTCGCAACGTCGTCTTCTAGGCCAAGCCTTTGCTGGGAAGTTGGTCCATGAGGGACCCCGGGTTCATGAACCCAACAGAGCCCCCGAGCGATTCAGGTAGAATCATCTAGGGGGTTTTCACTTTGACGGCAGGTGCGTGCGAGCGCACCCGCGGGTGTAGCCCCCGAGCCCCCGGGTGATTTGGGCAGAATCATCTTGGGGGGTTTTCGTGTTGCCAGCGGGGGAACTTCTTGTTTTGACAGCGGGTGCGCGAGAGCGCACCCGTGGGTGTAGCCTCCGAGCCCCGGTGATTCGAGTAGAATCACCTGGGGGTATCGCCAGTGGTGTGTGTGTGTACTTTGGTGGGCGAGTTCGGTGTCGCATTCCCGTGCATCAGGTGCAGCCGTCGGACAGCCGAGGGATCAAGCGAGGTGGATTCATGGATCCAGGCTCAGGCGTAGCCGAGGCGTAGCCGAGGGATGGGGTGAGTTCGAGGTCGCGGACCCATGCGTCGGGTGCAGCCATGGGATAGCCGAGGGATTGGCCGAGGCAGACTCACGGATCCAGATGTCAGGCGTAGCCAAGGCATAGCCGAGGGATGAGGCGAGTTCGGGGTCACAGACCCATGCGTTTGGTGCAGCCGAGGGATCGGCGAGGTGGACTCATGGATCTAGGCATCGGCGTAGCCGAGGCATTTCGTGCATTACCCCGTCGAAGGTTTTAGCAACCAGGGGGGCTGAGCTAACGTCGCTTGCCTTGATGGCTCGAGCGACGCGCTCGGCGAGCTCGCTAACGGGCAACGTTCGAGTGAAATCCGTGTCCGTCGTTCGTGATGGGGTCGGCATAGTCCTCATGTGACATTCCACTACTTGTTAACCTGCAACCCGACAGATGCCTAGGTCGTTCGGAGACCGACCCGGGTGGCCCGCTAGCCTCCCCTCGGTGGAGATTCTATGGGTTTGGCTTGAGGTTAGGATCAAACGAGAAGGTTGAGATGACCCTATCTGTGTCGGGGCAGACTAGGCGAGGGCCGCTCGGGGCTCATCTGTGTTTTCTCCCCTAGCTCTATTTGACGCAAGGCAGCCTCGAGCCCTTTGTGGGCCAGCCTTCGAACCTCGGTTGATCATTGCTCATGTTGAATGAGGCAACTGCCGCTTCATGACGCAACACGGAGCATTGTGATGCATTTTACTACACATGCGATGCCTTGGATGTATGGAATGAATGAATGCGTGTATAGATGAACGAATGGTTATATAAAGAAATAGTGGGGGTTGGTAATGTTCCTTGATGATTCGAGTGATGGGGTTTGAAGGAGCTCCAATCGGAAATGTCCGACTAGGATCCACGCTCATCGTTCATGACGGGGTCCGCATGGCCCACATGGGGAGTCCCTCTGCCCCTTACCAGTCTCTCGGTGTTTGCCTGAGCCATTCGATTGACTCAGGAAGCCCGACGGTCTCTCCTAGGCGGAGATCCCATAGTTGGGCCTTTCTAAGTCCCGCCTGGGAAGGCGGAGGGCCACCTATGTGTGGTGGCGCTTTGAATCTCATGCCCGGCGTGCTGTAGTGGTGGGCCATACCCAGGTCATGTCCCATCTGACCAGGCACCATTACATCGGGTAGGGTGCGTCCCATCGGTCAGGGCATGTCCCGTCGTTTCCCATCCGTATTGAATGGGGGAAGGAGAGAGTTTCTCACCCCAATCGTTTCTCCTTTCCTCAACTGCTCCGTCTCTTCTTTAAATAGGGGAAGGGAGAGGGAAAGGAGAACTCACAGACTCGTTCGTGATTCCAGAGCGGAATGTCGAGTTGGAGGTTACCCAACGTAGATGAGATGGTGCTGACCACCTTCGCCGAGAAGGGGCTGCTTCCGTTGAAGGAGGTGGCGCATTGGAGGGTACTGCACATCACCGGTTTCATCATCATTTGTGAGGCCTTCGTTGGGATGGAGCCGTACGTGGACTCCTTCCAGCGAAGCTTCTCTGGGCGAGTCTTGTTTGAGGGGAAGCCGCTTAGGACTATGCTAGTGGGTTGTTTCGCCCCTGCAGCTGCTCAGGTAGGCCAGTTCATAAAGTTTGATGAGACATCCCCCAGCCATGGTGGCCATACTTTGGCGGGCGGCGTCCCTATCCAGGAGCTGCCTCGACTGCATGAGAAGGTCTAGAGCTCCATGTTCTTCTACTAAGCCTCTATGGGTGTGACGCCCTTGAGGTACCTGTTGCGCTCGCCGAAGTCGAGAGAGCAGAACCGGGCACATGTCGTGGCCTCACTTTTGGTATCAGATGATGCCGCCGAGCGGCCATAGTAGCATTTAGAGTAGAAGTAGTCAGAAAATGTAATCATTTAATTTTTGTGGGGGAGCCCCCGTGTGAACAGTTTTTATATTAATGAATACATCAGTTGTGCTTTGTGATATCCGTTCCTTATTTTTATCCTAGTACAACTTTGTTTTTATCCTTTCTTTTTTGCACATGCCCGTTTGTTTCGTAGGCTGCAACCTTAAGAACTCGGGCGTGGCCCCACGAGGCTTGGTTGCTCGTAACCGTAGGTCGCGGCGGGGTACGCTCGGTCGGGAGTAAAAAACAAAGTTACGTAGGGTAATCAAGTGAATGGAATGCCCTTTAGTTCAGGTAACGCCCTTTCGTTCGGGCAAAAAGTTTTTACCATGTGATAGTAAAAAAGGGAGGTGGTATTGTACCCTTATGGAGCCCCTGAGCGACCCAGGGCGAAAGTGTTCAGGTTGGAGCAATTTTACAGGAGCAAGCGTTGAATAAAAGCTGTAAGACCGAGTTTAGGGGGAAAACCGACGTAGCTGTTCAAGGTTCCAAGTGTTGGTGAGAACGTTGCCATTGTCATCCTTCAGTCGATAGGCGCCCGGTTGCATCACCTCGGTCACCGTATAGGGACCTTCCCATGGTGGAGAGAGTTTGTATTTCTCCTTTGTTGATTGGGTCCTCCAGAGTATGAGATCGCCACCCTCGAGGATTCTCCCCCTAATCTTCATTTCATGGTACCTACGAAGAGTCTGTTGGTAGCAAGCGGAGTGAATGACGATCGTCTCACGGGCCTCCTCGAGCAGGTCGACCGCGTCTTGCTGTGTCTCCGTGGCTCGGTCGCGGTCGAAGGCCTTCACTCTTGGGGCACCATGGTCGAGGTCGGAGGGTAGCACCGCTTCAGCTCCGTAGGTCAGGAAGAAGTGTGTGAACCCTGTTGATTGGTTTGGGGTTATTCTCAGGCTCCAGAGGATTGCTAGGACCTCTGCAACCCATCGCCCGGCGTACTTGTTGAGTCGGTCGAAGATGCATGGCTTAAGTCCTTGGAGGACCATGCCATTGGCACACTCGACCTGACCATTAGTCCATGGATGTCCAACCGAGGCCCAGTCAATCCTGATGCCATATCCATCATTGAAGTCTAGGAACTTCTTCCTGGTGAAGTTAGTCCCAAGGTCAGTGATGATACAATTACAAATGCCGAACCGGTAGATGATGTCGAGGAAGAATTTGACCGCCTCTTCCGAGCGGATGTTGGTGATGGGCTTGGCCTCTATCCATTTGGTGAACTTGTCGACCACTACGAGCAGGTGAGTGAAAGCCTAGGGCCCTTTTTGAGGGGTCCTACCATGTCGGGGCCCCAGACCGTGAATGGCTAGGTGATGGGGATGGTTTGGAGCTCCTGTGCTGGCAAATGGGTTTGCCGAGCGTAGAACTGGCATCCTTCACACTTGTGGACAACCTCCTCTACGTCTCATAGTGCGGTGGGCCAGTAAAAACCTTAGCAAAAGGCTTTTCCGACTAGGGACCTCGGGGATGCGTGATGTCCATAGATCCTGGCATGGACCTCGAGGAGGAGTTGCTTCCCCTAGTCGTTAGGGATGCACTTCATGAGTACCCCCGATGGACTCCGTTTGTAGAGTTTGTCACTGAGCACGATGAAGGTCTTGGCGCATCGAGCGATCCATCGGGCTTCAGTCCTTTTGGGTGGGAGAACTTCCTCGAGGAGGTAGGCGACTAGCGGTGCTCGCCAGTCAGTTTGATCAAGTGCTTTCACGGCAACGTCGGTGGGTGACGCCGTCGTAGAGGCACTGGGGTCGGAGCCCCCGAGCGCCGGGCTAGCATTCGGGTCAGAGCCCCCAAGCGCTGGGTTGGCGTCGAGGTGTGTCTGGATTAGCCCTTCTAGGAGGAGGCGGATGGCTCATGGAGGTCATTGATGAAGACCCCGTCCGGGGATGGAACCCGTCTGGCAGCCAAGCTTCGTGAGAAAATGGGCGGCATCATTGTCCTTTCGAGGGACATGATGTAGCTCGATCCCCTAGAATTTGTCCTCGAGCTTTCGCACCTCTTGGCAGTATGCTGCCATGAGGGGGATTTTGCAGGACTCCTTCATGACTTGATCAACGACCAACTCGAGTCGCCGTGGACGTAGAGTCGCATAGCGCCGAGCTCGATGGTGATGCGTAGCCCGTTGATGAGGGCCTCATATTCCATGGTGTTGTTTGAGGTCGAGAAATGGAGATGGATGGTGTAGCGGAGCCTACTCCCATCCGAGGAGATTAGAACTACTCCAGCCCCAAGCTAGGCGCCATTACGAACCCGTCGATGTACATTGTCCAGTACTCATGGGTGACGTCTAGGGTCGGTAGCTGGACCTCCATCCATTCAGTGACAAAATCCACAAGAGCCTAAGATTTAATAGCGATATGGGGGATATACCTGATGTCGTGGCCCATGAGTTCGAGTGCCCACTTGGAGATCAGTCCCGTGACGTCGCGGTTGCGGATGATGTCTCCGAGCGGGTATGAAGTGACGACCACTACTTCGTGGTCGGTGAAGTAGTGTAGGAGCTTCGGGTCACCATTAGCACGGCATATAGGAGTTTCTACACCTGGGGGTACTGGACCTTGGGGTCGGTGAGTACCTCCCCGACAAAGTATACGGGTCGCTGGACCTTAAGGTGGTGTCCCGGCTCCTCCCTTTCAATGACTAGGGCGGCGCTCACCACATGGTTGCTTGCTGCGATGTAGAAGAGGAGGGGTTCTCCCTGTTCGGGAGCGACGAGGATTGGGGCCGACGTTAGTGACGCTTTGAGGCTCTCCAGAGCCTACTGAGCTTCCTCAGTCTAGACAAAGGTGTCCGTGTTTTTGAGGAGCTTGTAGAGTGGCATCCCCCGTTCGCTGAGCCAGGAGATGAATCGGCTTAGGGCAGCCAGATAGCTAGTGAGCCTTTGTACGCCCTTGACATTGCGTATAGGGCCCATGTTGGAGATGGCCGTGATCTTTTCGGGGTTGGCCTCGATGCCGCGCTTGGACACAATGTATCCAAGCAGCTTCCCCTTCGGAACCCTGAAAATGCATTTTTCGGGATTCAGCTTGACATTAAACCTTTGGAGGTTCACGAACGTCACGGCCAAGTTTGCGATCAGGTCACAAGCTTGAGACATTTTGACCACTATGTCGTCAACATAGACGACAATGGTTGGTTTTGGCCAGTTGACCTGATCAGGTTGGTCAAGCGGGTCGATTTGGTCGGCGAAGCATGCGGCCTCAACATCCTCTACGTCGACACCCTCGATGCCATGCGCATCCCCTGGTCGGAACTCCACGCGGCGGGCTCTCCCTTCCACGGTGTGATCCCGGGAGCATAGGCGTCAATAAGGATGTTGAGGCCGCTGCCTCCGTCTATGGCGCAAGAACCTTGGTGAGGCACTTCTTGTGGACGATGGGGTCGATGATGAGCGGGTAGCGTCCTGGTCTGGCGATGTGGGAGGGATGGTCCCTCTGATCAAAGGTGATCAGAGATTCTGACCAGCTAAGGAAGGAGGGGATGACCGTCTCGGTGGTGCATGCCTCTCTGTAGCATACCTTGTGATGGCGCTTGGAGCAGGTGGCGTCGGATCCCTCGAAGATCATGATGCATTCCTTGGGGTTAGGGAAGCTGTCCCCGTCCTTGCCCGTCGCGCCTCCCTTCTTGGCTGCCGCCTCTTTGTCGTTTCCTTCTTTCGACCCATTGGCCTATCATAGGAAACATTTGAGGAGTTCGCAGTCCTTGTAGAGATGTTCGATGGGGTAGGTGTGGTTGGTGCACAGGATATCCATGAGCTTGTTGAAGTGGTCAGGTAGGCCCTGCTAGGGCTGCTTGTCCGTGCGATCAGCTACGGCAACCAACGCGGTGTTCGGCGTCGCTCCTTTTTGTTCTTCTTGCCCCTCTACATGGAGGGGCCCACGTCTTGGTCCTCGCACTTGGCCTTGCCTTTGTCCTGGACTCCGTTGAAGACTGCTCTGACTACTTCCTCGCCGGAGGTGTGGTTCATGGCGATGTCGAGTAGGTCGCGGGTTGTTTGGCGCTTCAGGCAGCCAAGCTTGTGGATCAAGGACTCACAAGTCATCCTAGAGAGGAATGCACTAATGACATCTGCATCGACGACATCTGGGAGGGAGTTGTATCATTGGGAGAACCTGTGGATGTAGTCCCACAGGGACTCATTGGGCTCCTGTTGGTAGCTCTTGAGGTCCTAGGAGTTCCCAGGGCGGAGATACGTCCCCTGGAAATTTTCAACAAAGACCTTCTTGAGGTTCGCCCAGTCGATGGATGCTGTCGTGCGGGAGGAATTCAAGCCATGCTCGAACATGTTCCCCCACGCAGATGGGGAGATATTGGATGATGAAATGGTCATCACCGACCCCTCTGGCTCGGTAGGCGAGCCAGAAATCTTCGAGCCATATTCCGAGGTTCATCTCCCCAGTGTACTTGGCGATATTAGTGGGTGGTCGAAAGCACTGTGGGAACGGCGCTCTCTGGATGCGTCAGCCAAAGGCCCGTGGTCCTAGGCCATCCAGGCTGGGACTCTGGTCATCCGGCCGGCTAACGTGCCTAGGGCGCGTTTCGCCGCTCCCCTTGATGGTCCAGCCAGGGCCCGTGTCGCCTGCCCCCACCGCCGCTCGATTGATGTCATCATCATGCCAGGCACGATGCCGGTTGCTGATGCTGCTGTGAGTGTCTTGGTTCAGACCGAGCCGTTCGCGTACTGGCGGTCGGTGTGGGGCATGCGCCAGGTTAGACCGCAGCGCGGCTGTGGCCTCCCATGCCATGCTCGGCGGTTGTAGCGGCGAGCGGATAGAGTGATCTGTCTGGTGCGTCTCCACTCCCCTGGTGGGGAGAGAGGGTGCATGTCAGAGTTGCGATGTGGAGCTCTCTACCTATTGAATGACAGCGGCTTCCACCAGTGCCCGGAGGTTTTGGTGGACTGCCCGCTCCTGGGGGTCGACGGGCTCGGGGACGCCATGCAGAAGCATTACCATAGCGGCAAGGTTCTAGCTAGCCTGAGTGAACTATGGGGGATCATTCCCCTCGTCCATGATGTCACACTAGACCTGGCGGGCGTGACCCCGAGTGCCGCCTGCCGGGTCACATGCAAGGGGCACAGCGTGCTGCAATGACCGCACTGGCGCAGCTGGCGGCTAGTTCTGCTATCGTTGTCGTAGCTCCTCCCCATGCTCTTGTGCGAGCGCGAGGGCCCCTGCACATGAGGGTCTAGAGGGGTGTGAGTCTGCAAGGATTCCGCTACCACCGACGGCTATCCCGGAGCGTCAGCCATGGCACACTCCTAGGACAAACGGTGGCTAGGTGCCACGTCACCGATGCTAGAGCCGTCCCTCTCGACCTCGTCATCCATAAGCTCATGGAAAGTGGTGGGAGAATAGCTCGCCATTCCCACAAATTCGGACGTGATAGGGTACGGTGCCAGCACCCTTTGGAGCCCCCGAGCATATGTCGTCCGCGGGGGACGCGAGGCCGTAGGGGAACCGGTCATACGGTGGTTGCGGTGCAGACAACGGGGTCCCTCCAGATAATTGGTGGAAGATGGTAAACAACGAGTAAATAACAGCATGTACATTACTCACAGTGGGGTTTGAGCAGAGCGTTTGCTCGGAATGAAGCACAGGCGCCTCATCGTTGAAGTCATCGGGTGTCCCAGAGCCGATGGAGGGCGCCCTTTCGACGGACGCCGGAACAAGTGCCTCCTCATGGAGGTGTAGTACGTCAAGACGGTCGGCGATGAAATCTAGGCTTCCGAAGAGGAAGGCCTAGGATGGCTTGAACATGGGTGGAACCCACATCCCAATAGGTGAGAGTGCGGGAAACTCTAGCGAGCCAAAATGAGTCGTATCGCTTGAGCCCGCCATGGTGAAGATGGCGGAAAGATGGGCCATCCGATGACCAAAAGTGTGAACGTACAACGTCCTCCCCACGGACGGCGCTAACTGTTGATGCAGAAAGTGACCAACACGTAAATATTTGTAGCTTTGCCATACGTTGTGATCGGATGTGGCCTAGCACTCAATGACATAGGGTTTATACTGGTTCAGGCAACGTGCCCTATGTCCAATTTGAGTCGGTCGGTAACTTTATTCCTGAGCTTAGGTGCTTGAAGTTTGCTGTGGGGTTACAAACGGAAGGGAGAAAGATGGGGGGTGTGAGAGGTCCGGTCAGACTCTAGTCTGAAGGGCCGAGAGAGACAGGAGCTCCGCTATGTGCTATCTGTTTGAGCATGTGCTTGGGGTCTGAACCTGGTGGTTCTGTTGTTGTGTGTTCAATCGATCGTGAGTGAGTTGATCCTCCTCTATTGGGGGGAGCGCATCCCCTTTTATAGATGAAGGGGATGGCCTTACAAGCAAGAGAGAGAGAGAGAGTATGCATGTTGGTAAGTCTTGTTGCTCACGCTGTTGGATACAAGGTGATTGTAGGCGCCCATACTACTGTTGATGTCAGACGTATGTGGGAGGATTTACCGTGTCCTACCAGGTATGGTAAATGCCAGCACCCACAACACTATGGATGCCTAGATGCACGTGGGGGGCCTTACCGTGTTTGTCTGGTATGGGAATTGATAGTGCACATAACACTGTAGTGTAAAACTTTGGCGCCCACAACACTGCTTGGGTTCTGACATACCTAGAAGGTTGTAGGGCACCCTTTTGACATGCCCTGTTGGTACTATCCTGCAAGTGTATAGGGTACAGTCCTCGGCACTATAGTTGACTTGAGCGCCTTGTCTTACTTGCACTGCCCGTTGCCTGGGTCCTTACCAAGCGGGCGTCCCCGGTCAGTTGGTTCCCTATCGGCTCCGACTGCGCCGGTCGGAGAAGAGTCATAAGCAGAGGTTCGGTGCATCCCCCGGTCGGAGACACGGGTCGGAGTTGGAAGCGGTGTTGGCCAGGCCTTCTGGTTGGAGAGGCGGGTCAAAGTCGGAAACGAGCGCCATTCCTCTTGGGCCAGGCCTTCCGGTTGGAGAGGCAGGCCGGAGTTCAAAAGCGAGCGTTGTTCCTCCTTTGGCCAGGCCTTCCGGTCGGAGACTGGGTCGCCCTTGACCCTTCGCTTAGGCTTTCGGGCCGGCCCAGGAGTTGTGCGTTGTTCGCAACGTCGCCTTCTGGGCCGAGCCTTTGCTGGGAAGCTGGTCCATGAGGGACCCCGGGTTCATGAACCCGACAGCTCTGCTTATTAGCTATTTTAGAGATATACTGCTAAACACCTTAGCCCGCTATTTAAAACATTGAATGGTATAGCACTAAACTGTGGCATTTCTTTTCTCTATGTTAACCGTCGACATAGCACTGTATCTTTTCTCTTGTCATCTAGAAATAGAATAGAACCTGGTTGGGTTTCTTGTGGTGGAATCTGTCCATCCGGGGTCAAGTCCTTGACTTGGCACGGGTAGTCGCATTTTTCTAGATTTTTATTCCAGGATTTAACGGTGCTATGCTTTCAGAGGTAGGCGACGTTCCCATCGACGATAGGACGCCTTTGGTGACTTCGTGAATCTCAAGATCTACCGGCTCAGTCCTTCGGAGGTGCTCATAGGGGTAGGTTTGCATACGTATATTCATAGGGAGGGAGTGTACGTGCGTGTTGTGAACGTCTATGTTGTACTGTGTATTTGAATAAAAAAGAATAGAACGTTGAATGACAAACATATACTGATCCATATAAGCAACATATGTTGTCACTCCTATATTACATCACCCGTATAACAAACATGTTAGCATCATAGATTATTATAAATTAAGGCGCCAGGAGTCCAATTCATACAAAAGCACTCCACTATAACTCTATAATAAGAACTAAAGAAAACAATCAAAACCAGCAACCTGAAGATTGTATCAGCCACCAGATTACGTTGCAATACGAATTCCAAGGCAACCTGAAGATTGTATCAGCAACCTAAAGATTATTAACTGAATTGAATGTATGGCTTTCATATGGTCATTCCCAGGCAATACGAAGAACTCAAGTATCACTGCATTCAAGTCACAAAAAAAAGTATCACTGCATTCATATGCCAAATGCACAGCACTCAAGTATCACTTCATTCACATGCACAGATAATAAAAAATAGAATGGAAAGAAGTTCGAATTCAAAAAAATTATCACTTTAAATGCTTTCCAGAAGCTCGTAACATACCGCTGCATCTTCAATATCCAAGTAGAGATTATGTAGCACAAGTGCTTCTCAAATCATGTATTGCCCAAATCAAGTAGACAGATAATGAAAGATAAAACAGGATATTAATATTTTGACCAAGAACTTTGGCACTAGAATAAATTATGGTTCAACTCCTTTTCATAAGCAGTGTTCGAGGGAAAAGAACTCCTTTGGATAAGTTTCTCACATAGGCACTGCAGCTGCATTTTTCTTCTCAAATCATGCATTGCTTCCACCAAGAGCACTACAAGTAAACACAAGGAAAAACATTAGCAGCTAGAGACATACCAAAGTAAACTAATCTAGTGCTGATTAGTACGGGGAAGAGACATACCTAATCTGACGCTTGAGCTAAATAAAGTGAACATTTTTGTTTTTCGTTTTCATGAATACTTCCCCGTTTATCTAAGTTTTGAAGATACCCAAAGCATACGACGTCTCCATGTCAGTAAGTCCAACCATTGAGTCCACTTCATCAAGACACTTCTGGACTCCAGTTTCTTCGTCTTGCCTCTTCTTTTTATTGAGAGTTTCTATGGTTTTGCTTGTTTACATCTTCTTCGACTCCACATAATTAATTCTCAATAGCAGAACCAATATGACTTTGCTTACGCTTTTTCCCAACACTTGCTCCTTGCATAGAATCTTGATTGGGCGGTGCAGACTGAGCTTCATTATTGGTTTTGTTATGTGCAGTTGAGACGTCTAGAGCATCAAAACTAGCAAATGGGTTTGTACCAAATTCGGAGGCATTTCTATCAGTGACTGGAGCAGTAGGAGCAAGTGGAGCAGCATGAGGAGCAACTAGAGGCGTGGTTCTAAGTGCTCGATTGATGTGAAGTTTAAATCTCCTGTAGCAAAAACAGAGATGCTACCAGATCAAACAAAAAACGATGTGAGAAGAGAAGAGAGGGAGAAATCTTTCGCTAGAGCAGCGGGCAGAGGTGCTGTCGTGTCACCAGCAGCATCGGTGTTGCTCACAGGCAGACGAGGGGTAGCGGTAGCAGCGTCCAAGCTCACGTATCGGCACCTACAAGGAATAATGGAGATGCGGGTGAAACCCTACACTGTTGGGACATAGGTATACGAGCCGCGGAGGCTGTCTTCCACTCTAACAAAAGAGGCAAATATTAACAAGATTATGGGAAACATGGTTCACAGGAGTTTGTAGGATCAAGCCTTCGCCCGTGGTCTCCGGCTCGGCGAAGACCCTCAAAGATGGCGATCAACGACCAAATGCAATACGAAGGCTATAAGATGGAGGCGAAGGCCCGGGCAACCCACATGGGCATCAAGGTGAAGGCAAAGGCATCCAAGGCGGAGGCTTCGACAGGTTCGGTGAGGCCTCCGCACGATCAAGGGAGGTGCTTATATGACTTAGACGGGCCGCTAGCGGGCCAGTGGCTGAGGCCCATGAAGCAAAGGTAGTTGAGGTGGAGGAAAGATAGAGACGCCCCTGGTAGTTTATGTCTGTATAGGAATATTCATTGGGATATGCCTTAGCTGTCAAAGGGCAGAGATGTAAAGTAGCAATCTAGTGAATAATGTTCTATAAAAGGGAGAGCCAGACCCCATGTAAGGAGAGAGGGGAATAGATTAATGAAACCCTATTTGAGTCTGGGCCCACTTACTCCCCAACCTTCACCTGAGGCCTCCGCTTAGGTGAAGGCTCCAGTAGCTCCACCTTGCTGGGAATAGCTTTCCCAACATGGCAAGAAAGAGAGCAGCCTCCATAAGGATGCCGACAGAGCCCGCTCTAAGGGGAAGACCCAAGCGTAGCGCCCGAAGCACCTAGCAGCGCTCCCAAAAATCAAGACATAGAAGAGCCGCTAGTAGAGGAACAGCCCGTGGTCAGGCGAAGAGCAGCCAACCCTAGATCCCACCCCAGAGCAAGTGCCCCAACAGCTCCAAGCCCAATTGCAGAGTACGTAGCAGGAAAGAGATAGGTTAGCTGCAACCTTCGTAGCCAGCCGAAGAGCAGTTCAGCCATCACTTCAGGCAGTGGAGATCTAGCAGTAGTTGGTCATCTTGCAGGTCGAGATACAAAGCATGTAGCCCAGCTAGCCCCTCTCAATACAACCAGCCAGCACCATTCAACAAATCAAAGCCAACCCAATCCTTTGCCAGGTATGGCTGCACAACCAACCTTCAGCACACCTTTCACTTTACCACTAGTCCATAGAGCTATAGACTCAAAATCCCCGGTATCTGAAGGAATCCAAAGCTCACCCTGGCCCTCCTCCTACAAACCCATCACCCTACCCAAATTCAATGGAAGGTCAGACCTGCGCCAGTTCATCATGAGCTTTGAGGCAATTGTAGCCTCCGTAGGTGAAAATGACACCGTCCTAGCCAAGTCATTTGTTATTGCAGCCGAAGGTAATGCATTAGCATGGTATTCTATGTTGAGGCCAAGTTCGGTATATTCTTGGGAAGACCTCAGTGATAAAATCATAGCCAACTTCAAAGGGTTTACCACCGAATCCCTGGCCTCAATGGACCTATTCCAATGCAAGCAAAATCAAGGCGAGGCCCTAAGGGACTATTTTTAGAGATTTGTGCAGCTGAAAACGAAGGCACCAAATGTCCCAGAAAATGTGGCAATTGAAGCCTCTATTAAAGGTCTCCGCATTGGAGCCTTCACAGCTCATCTAGCTCAGGAAAAGCCAAGCACAATAGAGGAACTGTACAATGAGTTTGAGAAATATTGCAGGTCCGATAATGACCTTCGTAGAAGACTAGAAGAACAAAATCAGAACAAGCAATACCAATGGAGTAGTAGGAATGCTCAAAGGGGCAACAGAAGCCAAGGCCAATCACAGCCTCAACAAGTGCTAGATCAACAAGTTTTCAATATAGAATAGCAAGGGAGCAGCCAGCAAGGGCAGCAGATGCCGAAGGCAGTCCCAAACAATGCACCTCACAAGTAGTACGAAGGCAAGAACTACAATCAAGGCAAGAAGTGCAACAAGAACCAGGACCAAAGACAGCGAATGCAGTATTGTTTCTTTCATGAGAGAACAAAGGCACCGTCACAGTCCACAGCAGTCAGAAAGAGGCAAGAAACATAGAGAGAGCCATTTACAAGTCGCAACGCAACATTAACTCTGTCGAGTCGGCCAAAAGCAATGCGCTGGAACCTCCATATATGCCGAAGGGGAAAACAAATCTCAAAGATCAAGAAGAAACAAAATCAGTCATGTTAGAGAATGCAGTGCCAGAAAGAAAAGTCACAATCGGAGGCAACCTGTCAAAAAAGAAGAGACAGAGCTCATAGAAACTTTAGCTAAAAATAAAGATGTCTTCGCCTGGTCAGCCTCCAACTTGGAAGGAGTCAGCAGAGACATTATACAACACTCTCTAGACATCAACCCTAAAGTGAAGCCAAGAAAATAGCAACAGAGGAAAATGTCAGAAAGACATAATCCTAGCAGCCAAGGCAGAGGTGCAGAGACTGTTAGATGCAAATATCATCTGAGAAGTCAAGTACTCGGAATGGCTAGCAAATGTAGTACTGGTGCCAAAGAAAAATGAGAAAATGAGAATGTACGTAGATTTCACAGATCTAAACAAAGCCTGCAAGAAAGCTCCAAAATTCCACTACCAAGGATAGATACCTCCGTTGATAAGGTGGCAGGCTGCAAGCGATTTTCACTCCTGGGCTATTTCTCAGGATATCACCAAACAAGTTTTACTACTCCTTTCAGAACATATTGTTACATCAGAATGCCCAAAGGGCTCAAGAACGCGGGTTCAACCTTTGCCAGAATGACAAAAGCGGTTCTCGGTCCCCAGTTGCAAAAAAACATCATAGCTTATGTTTATGACATTGTGGTGATGAGCAAGAATGAAGAGGATCACCTTGCAAATCTCAAAGAAACCTTCGCCAACCTCAGGGCAGATGGACTCAAGCTAAACCTAGAAAAGTATGTCTTTGGCATAAGCCGAGGCAAAATGCTCGGGTATATTATAGGACCTGAAGGCATAAATAAGAGCCAACCCAGGGAAGTCGAGGGGCATAATTTCAATGGTAGAACCGTCAACCAAAAAAGAAGTTCAGAAGCTCACAGGAAGAATAGCAGCGCTAAACAAATTCATCTCAAAATCAGCAGAACACAACGTTCCATTTTTCAAAGCTCTAAGAGGCCGAGACAAAGTGGAATGGGGGCCAAAACAGTCAAAGTCTTTCCAATAGCTCAAAAGCTACATGGCTACCAAACTCTTGGTCACAGTACCAGATCTGAAGGCACCGCTACTATTATATGTTGCAGCCTTCGACCACGTAGTCAATGGAGTACTCGTCCAAGAGAAAGAAGAAGAATCCAAGATTATTCAGCAGCCAGTCTAACATCTCAGAAGCATTATCAGGAGCAAAGCTAAACTATATAGAAATAGAAAAAATAGCATATGTCATCCTGATCTCATCAAGAAAGTTGAAGCATTACTTCCAAGTGCATGAAATCATAGTGCCATCATCGCAGCCGCTCGGAGATATATTCGGCAACAAAGAGGCCTCCTAAAGAATAGGGAAATGGTCAACAGAGCTATCCCAGTTTGACCTCAACTATGTGCTAAGGACAACGATAAAATCACAAGCCTTAGCAGATTTCCTGGCAGATTGGACACCTTCGGTGCATCAAAGTTCACCAAATCAAGCTCAAGTCTAGAAACTCTATACAGATGGGGCCTAGGGACACTTGGGAGTAGGAGCCTCCGCCGTGCTGATAGCACCATCAGGCCTCCGATCAAAGTATGCAGCCAAACTAGAGTTTAAAACAACAAACAACATTCTAGAGTACGAAGGCCTCATACTGGGACTCAACAAAGCGAAGGCACTTGGTGCAAAAACAATATTAGCAAAAACAGACTATCAGGTTGTGGCCAGGCAAGTCAAAAAAGACTACATGGCACGAGAGCCAGAATTGGTCAAATACTTGGCGATAGTAAGAGCACTAGAGCGAAGGTTCTAGGGGTTTACCTTGAAATACATACCAAGGGCAGAGAATTCAGAAGTTGATGAGCTGGCGAAGGCAGCAGCAAACAATCTGCCCATACCAGATGGAACATTCTACCAGTTACTCCAAGTACCAGCAACGCAAGCAACTATGAAGGCATTTAAGCAAATCCTAATCACGGAGTTCGAAGACTGGAGACAGTTGATCATTGATAAGATAAACAATGCGCATCACTCAGAAGACGAGGCAAGCATAGCAAGAATGGCAGCCAAGGCAAGAAGTTATACACTAGTAGATGGGATCCTGTACAAAAAAGGCGTAGTCCAACCGCTACTCAAATGCATAACCCAGGGCGAAGGCAAGGAACTCCTTCGAGAAATTCACTCCGAAATTTGTGGGTCTCACATAGGCCCAAGAGCATTGCCTACGAAAGCCATCAGGCAAGGATTCTACTGGCCCACCCACATCAAAGATGCACAACAAATTGTCAAGACATGTGAAGCATGCCAAAGCACCTCCCCACACCAGTCAAAGCCTTCAGCCACAATACAACTCATTCCACCCACTTGGCCATTACAAAGATGGGGCATGGACCTTGTTGGGCCATTGCCACCTTCGTAATGGGGGAATAAATTTGCAATCGTAGCAATTGAGTACTTCACAAGATGGATTGAGGCAAAACCACTAGCAACTATCATGTTAGAATCTATGAAAAAATTCTTCTGGCAAAACATCATCTGTAGATTTAGAGTGCCAAGAACCCTCACGGTAGATAATGGAAAGCAGTTCGATTCAGACAAATTTAAAGAATTTGGCAAGAGTCTAGGGACAACACCAGCCTTCTCCTCAGTCTACCACCTAGAATCAAACGGAGCAGTAGAAAGAGCTAACATAATATTATTCTCAGCAATATAAAAACATTGTTCAACCTCCGCAAGGGGAAGTGGGTCGAGGAACTACCAAAGGTGGTGTGGTCTCACAACACCACATCATCTAGGGCAACGGGTTTCACACCATTTAAACTGTTGTATGGAGAGAAAGTAATGCTACCCGAGGAGGTCAGGCATTAGAGCCTTTGGGTGATGAAGCAAGCTTTGGCAGCAGATGAAGAATATTCTAAGGAGATAATCAAAGGCACAAGACTAGAAGCGGTACAAAACATCACCAAATACCAAGAGCAGACCAAGAAGTGGAGAGATAGCCATGTAGTCAGAAAGCACATACAAGACGGAGACTTAGTCCTAAGAAGGAAACCGAATGCGGCAAATGTAGAAAAACTCCAACCAAAATGGGAAGGTCCATACACGGCAAAGGTCGCCGAAAGGCCAGCATCATTCTACCTAATAGATGGCGAAGGAAGAACAACTACCCATAGATGGAACATCGACAATTTGCGCAGATTTTACATATAGCTGTAAGAGGATGGCCTGCACTTTTCTTTTTTTCTTTACACTTCATGCAAAAGGGCATATACTCTCTTTTCCTCACAAAAGGGGGCTCCCAGCGGATGTGAGGTTTTTAACGAGACAGGACCCATGTAAAACCCTCTAAAGTATAAAGAGGAATTCTCCCTAAGAATACTATGAAAAGCGAAGGTTGAAAGTGGCTAGCAATGAAGCCACAACATTCGACAACAAAATCACGATAGCGGACCTTCCATTGCCCGTAGCGGAAGGCTACAAAGCATGGAATGACCTCCACGGCTAAACCAGCCAGCAACCTTGACAAAGCCCTGTCCATAATCAGGCATCAAGGAATTATCAAAATCGGCCAAAAGGCCACAAACCCGACAAAGACCTACCTTCGTTGCAGGCATCGGGCGAAAAAGACCTGGCGAAGACCTGTTTTTATCAGGCACTAGCTGATAGTCACAGGTTAAAGACTGAGGTACAACACAATTAAAGAACAAAACATACACCAAGTACAAACAAATATGTCAATCTTAATACGACAATAAAAGCGTATCCAAACAATAAACCTCAACCAACTACCAGAATTTATTAAGCATACAAGTAGGAGACTATAAAATGCCCCCCCCCCGCACTAGCATGAGTCAGTACACCACTATATCGCTAGTTCCAGAGAGCACCAGGGGGAGATCAAGGGAAAGGATAACTACCACACTATAGAGCAAGATAAGAAAACAATGGAGGCAGGAGTATCCTTAAAAATAAGAGGGTCACAGGATACCGTGCGAAGACTTGTAATCATAGCATCTTGCACTACCTGGTGAAGACCATGGAGAGGTTGTACGCATCTACCATAGGGTGATGTATAACCTCCAGTGGGTGTTGTGTAGCTGCACCATGCTAGGAACTAGTCCGTATCAGAGGTTGCAGAAGGGTATCGCACGAAGACTCGTAACATCCCCCTGCAACCGAAGATACCGACTGGTACGGCTTGGCATCAACCATGTTCGACGGGACCGCGGCTACCCCAGCATGGCCAAAGGCAACAAGGCCCTCATCCAGGCGCAAGCGAAGACAACGCTCAAGCATGAGTACAACAACCTCCATTGCTTGCTCAAGTTGCACTATGGCCTCTAGAGAAGCACCAAGATCAAAGACTAGCACCTCCGACGAATGCTCAAATTGAGCCAAAGCCTTCGCAACAACTACAAGATCGAACACAAGCACCTCAGCTTTTCCACGCTGATGCCCTTGAGAGGCAACCTGCACAAGACAAATGTGCATTAAATTTACAAAACCAAAAGCGAGCAACGAAGGTGAATATGCAAAGCCACCAGCTCTAACTAAACTAAAGGGACATCTAAAAACCTAAAAACTACACCTCTGGAGCTTCAGGGGTGGAGACAGACTCCCCGGGTTCCTTTGCCTCAGAGGCAGCAGTCGAAGATTTCAAGCCCCTTGTTTTGCCAGTTTTTGAAGTCTAGGCCTTTGTAGTGGTACATTGAGGCCTAGCCTTTTGTAAATTCTACACAAGTACAAGCAAACATTATAAGCCCTAAAACAAAAGGGAAAGAACAAAAACATCAAGGTTCAAAAGTCGGACACAACAATAAAGTCAAGACACGAACCATGGTACGGTGAGCCTCCGTAAGGGAGCGAGCATCGGCACGGCCAAATTTGAACCAAAAGAGCTTCATAAAATTCTTGATCGACTTGGTAACTTCCCGCGAAGATGCCCCAAGTTTCGAAGGCCCTCAAACTCCTTTTGCTCCTTTAGGCTGATGATGTGTGTATAGCCTACCTTGCCAAGAGTCTTGCAAAGGTTGGTAGCACATGAAAGTGCACCAAAATCTACAGCACCCCCAACGAACTCTGGCAGCTTAGCAAAATTCGACTTCATCCAAGCAAAAACGCCAAAGGCGGAGGCATCAGTTGGCAGGGGGAGGTGGCACCACCAAAACCAGCCAGAGCTACCTGGTACATCCTAGCAGCAGCTAGACCCACAGCCTTTGCCTCTTCCAGCCGCCTGGTCAGCAAGTTAACTTGTGCGGCCAAGGCAGCGCTCGAAGACTTCTCCGCTTCAACCTCCTTCTGAAGGCCGTCATTAGTATCCTTGGCCTTCTGCAATTGAACCAAGGCCAACTCCTCCATGGATTTTGAGCCTGCAACCTCCTTCTCAAGAATTTTCACTCGGACCTTCAGGTTGTCGACAACTTGCTAGCCCACACGAAGGTCTGCAACCTCTTCAGCAAGCCGCTTCTTTTGGCCCTCGATGATGTCGAGTTCTTTCTAGAGTGCCTCGATTGCTTCATCTCGATTGATAACTTCTTGAGAAGCACGCTCCTCAAGAGCCTCCGCCATGTGATGGCCCTAAAACAACAAATATAACTAGTCGAAAGGAACCCAAGGAGCAAATCATAAACGCAAAACCTTTGGCACCCACCAGACATTGGTGATCTAAGTTGTAACGCAATAGCTTATAAAAATCCACCTTCTTAAAATGATGGCACGTGCAATCTAGAAGGAAAAAGAACATAAGCAAAGTAAGACAAAATCAATGGGCAGGGAAAAAGGCGTTTATAACCTCCTATGTTCATATAGAGAGAATGAAGATAATCCGCCCACCCACTTAGAGTGTCGGTAGAGACCGCCCTCTACAACACGAACAAACAATGAGGATCGCAGAATAAATTACATGACTAAAGTAAGGAAAACAAACCAACATTCACCGCCAGTCGGGCCACGTGCGGATGGCCCAGCGCCCGCTAGCAAAGGCGTCTTAGGAAACGCACCAAGGCCCACTCGGGCAAGATCAAAACCGGGAGGAATCGGCATCACACCTACAACAGGCACCGCCATAGCCTTAGTCAAATCGCCTAAAGGGAAGGAAGAAGAAACGAGAACGTTGGAACCAAAATAGAAAAACAAAACAAACAAAAGAGAGAGAGAGAGAGAGAGACAAGACAGTATAACATGAAGAATTCACTCACCCAAGTGCAAAATACTACCAACAGCATTGGCCATTTCGGCATCTTCACCAACAGGGACGGCCGGAGCCTCCACACCCTAAAGGCGTGCCAAAGGCGGACGCTCTTCGGACTCCGCCTCGATTCCTCCAAATGTAAGGCCTTTGTTGAACGGCCACGCTTGCCGGAGGAAACCTCCTTACTAATAGACGTGGAGGCAGATCCCATATCAGTCGCCCCACCCTCAGACTCAGATGAATCATCACTAAGGAGGGAGGGAAATGGTGCAACACTCGAAGCACCCACACTGGGAGCAACAAAAGGCACCTAAAGGGAAGAACCCATTAGGTCCAAATCCCTTGGGGCCGCACTACTACAAAAACTTTACTGGAGGCGGGCGTTTTCGGTTTTCCACGGCGGGCAAAGCCGTCCGCCGTGGCCTAGAGGCCACGGTAAATCATGGCTTAACCGCGGTGGGCGGCCTTGCCCGCCGCGGTTAACCGATTTACCGCGGCGGGCGGTGTAACGTGCCTGCCGCGGTAAACATACTTTTACCACGGCGGGCACGTTACACCGACCGCCTCGACTAATCATTTGGAAAAAACAAAAAAAACAAAGCCCACCGGCGAGCCCATTGACTGAGCCCACCGGCGAGCCCAATCCCAAACCGAAACCCTAGCGCCGCCATCGTCGTCCCTGGATCTAGCTGTAGCCGCCTCTTCAGCGCCGCTGCCGAAGATGAGGTCGGAAAGGAGGAGGGCGCCGAGCAGCCACGCATCCGCGTGCGCCGCCACCGTAGCTTCGATGTCCATGCCGGCTCTAGATGTGGGAAAGGGGAGAGGGCACAGTGAGGGAGACGAAGAGAGAAGAGCGAGGGAGACAAAGAGAGACCTGTACCTGCATTGGCAGCGCCACCGTCGCGGCATTCACCGGATCCGGCCGGGATCCGTTGGATCCAGCCGCCCTCCTATAGGATCCGGTAGCCCTCCATCTAGAACCGCCAGCCGCCGTCATCAGGGAGGGATGGGGAGGCCACCTCCCACCAGATCCACCTAGGGAGGAAGAATGTGGCCAGATCCGCATGAGGGAGAGAGAGGAGACCAGGGCGCGCCGCCGGTGGATGTCGCGCTGCCACGCGAGGAAGGGAGCCATGTCCCGCGTGCAGAAGCCGACGCGCGCCCCATGTCCCCAGCGCCGCCGGTGGATGTCGCGTCGGGAGAGGAGTGGAGAGGTGGTGACGACGTAGTGGAGAGGAGACTGCCTCGGTCTCGCGCGGAGTGGGGAGTGGGGAGGTCGCCTCGCCTCGGACTCAGTCGCGCAGAACGGAGAGGAGGTCGGGCCGACCGGTGGAGGAAGAGAGAGACAGAGGAGTGGGGTAGAAAACCCTAACTCCTCGTATATATAGTTCAAGGTTAAAATCGGGCCTTGCTGGGGATTTTGGGCTTGGACCTTTTCCGAGGCGGGCCATATAGGATGCCCGCCATCATAAATCGATTTACCGTAGCGGGCACCTTAAGACGCCCGCCTCGGGAAATAGGCTATTTTCCGAGGCGGACGTCTTAAGATGCCCGCCACGGTAAATCGATTTACCGTGGCGGGCAAAAGTGCCCGCCTTAGAAAATAAAAAACGCCCGCCTCCGTAAATCGATAGGCATTAACCGTGGTGGGCAAAAAGATGCCCGCCACGGAGGCCACCCGGGCGATGTCGCGCAAATTCGATCATGTAGTAGTGCCGCAGATGCCTCCGCACTACCAGGTGCTGCAGCGGGACCTCCTTGGGTGCTGTCCGCCACCTCCTCAATGGCAAAGTTCTTATTGGTCTTCGCCGACTTTCTCTTCTTCATAGCAGCCTTCGGAGCATCAGCCTTCTTCACAACAGCCGTAGCCGTGGGAGCCGCAGTCAGATGGGTGGCCTTCACTGCCTTTCCCTCAATAGACTTCAAAACTTTATCGAGGACCTTGCGATCCCCATAAGTCACCTTCATTTCCTCAAATACCTGGTTCAACCGGGGCATAGTCCCACCAATGACACATTGGGACAAATACTCCTTCTTAGAGATCTCATCGTTAATCATAGACGTAGACTGCTCAACCGTACTCACAAATTCCTCGTCGGTCTTTTCTTCAGCGCGTTGGAGGAAGAAACAGGGACAAAATTCACCGTCTTCACTCCCGAAGACAGGAAGCTTCATCTTCACCAACTTCATCTCTGGCCTATTCTTCCCCAAAGGCCAAAAGTTAGAAGCAACCATTTCCTCCACAAGGTCTCAGCCTCCGGAGAAACGGCAGGCCTTAGCAAAAGCCGTATCACAGGCCGCCCGGTCTTCGTCAATCTCAGCCGGAAGCCTCACACGAGTACAAGGCTTCATATCACCCATGATAGAAGCAAAAGGACACTTCTTCACCTTTGGGCCTGTCTTCATAACAACACCCGGAGTCTTCACATAAAACTAGTAATGAGTCTAGACCTTCTCCCACTTGTTCTTATGGGAGAAGAATATCTCCAAACCCCCATCCTTCTGAGACCTCTTCGCCATAAAGGCGCAACTAGCAAATTGGAGTTCGGTTTTCACCCCTTCGACCTCCACCTTCTTCGGCTGACGTTGGAGCTCATAATAAGCACAAAAGGTGTCCAAATCTGGAGGCACACCATAGGTCTCGCACGCATAGCAGAACTTGCTCAAGGTAAGAATCCCATTGGGAGTGAGGTGGTGAAGCTGTACCTTGAATGTCTCAAGGACCAGGCGAAGAAAATAAACTGTGGGGAAGCGAAGGCCGTAAGAGAAGAAGTCCTTGAAGACCACCGCTTCATTAGGTTCTAGGCGGGGATGGTTTCACCACGAGGAGCTCGTCCCTTCCCCGCCGGAAAGCAATTCTCCTTCTCCAGAAGCTTGATAGCACCCTTCGTCATAAGCGAAGGCCCAAAATCCCATGACTTTGCCATAACAACCTTTTCCTTCTCGTGAGAAATAGGAACTAGATCCCCAATGGAGGCTTCAATATTCTCAAGATCGTTTGAGCCTCCACAGATGCCGTCATGCACTCCTCGGACCTCTTCGACCAACCAGCGGCCCTCACGCCAACCAAGCGGGGGAGTAAGGACCGCTAAAGGAAGGCCAGCGGAGATTTGAACTAGTGGGTGAAGCCACTTCCGAAGGCTAAGAGAACACCTAACAATGAACGGCGGCGTAGGAAAACCTAAGGCAAGACAATAGAGTGAGAGATAGCAACGCGGCGAGGAAGGGCAGGAAAGAAGGGAAGCCAACAACTGGTTATGAGGGAGTGCAAGAAGCCTTCCACCCCCCCCCCACTTTATATAGGCCGCGAGAGGGCGCTTCGACTTCGCACGCCAACAGTCACGCCCGTTCGTGGGGGCATCAATCCTAGAGCCACCGCAACAAATAAAAAAGCACCACGTCGCAACCCCAATGGTCTGATACGGGCGATCCATGGGGGAAACCACCACTAGAGCCTCCGCGACTCAATATCAACGAGAAAATTGAGGGTCACAGCCCGCTTGCATCAGACCATGCCCTCAAGGGGAAACTATTGGAACATAGATATACGAGCCGCGGAGGCTGTCTTCCACTCTAACAAAAGAGGCTAATATTAACAAGATTATGGGAAACATGGTTCACAGGAGTTTGCAGGATCAAGACTTCCCCCATGGTCTCCGGCTCGGCGAAGACCCTCGAAGATGGCGATCAGCGACCGAACGCAATACGAAGGCTATAAGACGGAGGCGAAGGCCCAGGCAACCCGCGTGGGCATCAAGGTGAAGGCGAAGGCATCCAAGGTGGAGGCTTCGACAGGTTCGATGAGGCCTCTGCACAATCGGGGGAGGAGCTTATATGACGTAGACGGGCTGCTAGCAGGCCAGTGGCTGAGGCCCATGAAGCAAAGGCGGTTGAGGTGGAGGAAAGCCAGAGACGCCGCTCGTAGTTTATGTCTGTATGGGAATATTCATGGGATATGTCTTAGCTGTCAAAGGGCAGAGATGTAAAGTAGCAATCTAGTGAATAGTGTTCTATAAAAGGGGGAGCCAGACCCCATGTAAGGATAGAGGGGAATACATTAATGAAACCCTAATTGAGTCTGGGCCCACTTACTTCCCAACCTTCGCCTGAGGCCTCTGCTTAGGCGAAGGTTCCAGTAGCTCCACCTTGCTGGGAACAGCTTTTCCTACATACACTATTACAGAAAGTTTAATCAACGTCAGGACATTCACTGCCAGTTAGGTGACAACCAGCGGCGGTGATACTTATCACCGTGGGCCGGTTCATAGCCGGAGGGAAGGGGGGACTCACCGGCGGTGATAGACATTTTCATCGCCGACCCAACGTATGGTCTGGCGGTGAACACAGTGCCAGTCTTCGCCGCTGTATCGTACACCAAACCGGTGGTGTAAGCATTAGCATCGCTGGTTAATCATCCAATGCTTGGGCCTGTACGACATACTTGGGCCGCACGGTGTAAACTTTTCAGAGCTAGCCGATTACACCCCTTGCTAAAGCCTTTACGTACATGCTTGGGCCTGTAATTTACTTCTATGAAAATCTATATTGTTGGTGCAGTTCGTCAGGTCCAGACATAGTAATTTTCAGAATAAACAGGGGACATTCACATTCTTTACTGCATTTTGGTGGTGCCAAACTTGCCTAATGACTAATGAGGCCGCACACTACAGCTCCACTAACTTTGTATTCTTCTGAAACATGAAGGCATCGTGACTGGATTTCTAGCACACCACAAAAGAAACTCTCGGACCGTTCTATTGCCACAAGATCTTGCATGCTATTATTGATAGAGGCTAAGGTGGCTAAAGTGGGGGCATGCAAGAGCCTTAGTGATAGGAGGATCATCATAAGAACTTGGCATGGTCCTTTAGTTAGAAGTGAACGTCTAGCCTCTTTGCAACCAATCGAATACCAGCATTTTGCTGGTAGTAGTCATATATTTCCAGTGAGAAGAACGCATCCACCTTGTTCCCTTGAAGCATAGATTCCAGTTCAGCTGCATCTACCTTTCTGGAAGCAAGCTTTGGAATGACACCATTGCACTCTTTTTGGTATATTTGTGTCGAGTACATTGCAGTGTTGCCACTGACAATGGTAGCGATTCTGCAACAAAAGGTCACAGCATTAGTACATAGTACTCAATAAGCAGGGCCATCATCTCAAGATTAGAATGGAAAGATAGGTTACAACTCACTTCAGCCGGACCATTGGATTCGCGTTTCCATCTCTCTCAATCAGGGGTTTCCATGGAGAACTACTGTGGCCTTCCGGAGATGAACTTTGTGCTAGATTATCGCAAAACACTAATACCTTACTGAGATTATCAGGTATGTCAACCATTATGCTCAGCTTTGGTAGAAATTTCGTACTGACCCAACGGACTTCCAAATCTGGACAACTGAGCTGAAACTGGGCACCCTTATGCTGGAAAATTGTTCTCGGTCCACATCGGTGTAATAGCATAACTGAGATTTTTATACTCTCTGTTGAAACGTCATCTAGCTCAACAAACCCAGAAAAAACACCTGAACTTCTTGCATCCATCTGCGTAGTGGTGTCTAACATCATTTCCTCAACATGGGATCCCACCAACTCGTTGGAATCCCTGTTTGTTGCAGGATCACTCGTTGCTTGGGTTCTAATTGTTGCACCCTCCAACATGTTCTGAACAGGAAGCACCCCTCGAAGACTTTGCTCCTGTGAGAAGAATTTTTGGGGATTTAACGCAAAAAATTACTTTGAATAATATTAAAATAAAAAATGAATGCTACAAACATAACATTATGACCATTATTCAGCAGTTTTAATAATAAAATAATTTGCCAAAGATCAGCAGTTTTAATAATAAAACCTCCTGCAATAGCAATTCATGTAATCCATAGATATTAAACAACAGCTTCTAGATTATTAATACACTACACATGATGCCTATACCGCTGGTAGCTAAACTTCACAAGTCCACTGAGATGACAAGGTGAGTTGCTATTGTGATGATGAGTGGTTGTCAAGCAATGTGAAATCCTTTTAGTTGAGTTTGTTCTTGCTTATGACTAACAGGAGGCAAAGTGATAGCGGTGCAACATGTGTCTTAGTTGTGTATGTGTAGTTTTTTAGAAGACTTGGCGAGGGAGAAGGTCAAGTGGAGGTTTGTGCCGATATACCACGGTTGGTGAAGGGTAGACAAAAAGGCTTGGACCTAGGGACCATGTCCGAGAGGACCTTGGGTGATCGACACCAAGCATAAAGGCAACAAGAGGGCACATGGAAGGCGATGAAGATGTCATTGACCAAAGCCAAGGAAGATCAAGACCAAGAGAAGGCAAGGACCGAGAGAACTAGCTTAATTATTGATCGTCGGGCCAAGAACGAAATGGTTTTGTAAACATGGAGGAAGCGTACGAGCTACACAGACTCGAGAAGTTTTGGCAGTTTTACCTTCAAAAACCACGGGCGTGAAGGGGTTTTCCATTTTTGGCCTAAAAAATAAAGCCAACAAGTCAGAGGATGTGCGGCATCATCATTAAGCTTGCATCAAGAAGAAGCGAAGTCGTGATCGAAGGCGCTAGGTCTGTCTGATGGACATGAAAAAAACTGGACCATTTTGCCCATCAAAGTATTTTTCGTATCCAGTATTAGGTGCTAGGGATATTTTCATATTTGCCATGGGCCTATATATATGGACGTGGCTGGTTTCGAGAGGCATCACTTGCAACCCTAATTATATTTTCCACAGGTTAGCCAAGTGCTCAATGCAAGTGAGGCTAGGTTAGAGAGAGTTGAGATTCTCTTTATCTAGTTTTTCAATTTCTAGTGGGAGGATGATGGGAGCCTGGGAGGAGGCTAAAACCTGATATGTGTAGGTGGATTCCTCATGAATCTATTAAAGTTTCTTGATTCAAATTCGTGCCCCATATCTCTCCATTTTAAATCCAAGATCTTTCTTTTTGGGGAATTTTTTACCCCTTTTTATGGATCTTTTATCTGCTGCTTCGGCTGAGATTGTGCCACGATTTTGGTGTGTTTTGGATCCTTGGAACTTGTTTGTATTATGGCTTGAAGCCCAGCTTTTATCTCGCAAGTTCCTTCCTCCAAAATTCCTCTTTTCTTGCCTCTTTTGGTGGATTGCTTGAAGTTTTTTTTAGCTATAAGATTCTTGATGTGTTCTTGGTTGGTCTAGAGGTGCTGTGAAATCGTGGAAACATACCTAGACTTTCCCTTCAACATATTTCTCTCGAGCACCTTGAAATCATGTTTTTGAATCTTATTTTCAAAACCTAACTGAAGCCTACATCATTTTTGGCAAGATATCATGGATATACCTTTAACCTGTGGTAGGTAAGATTTTTGCAAACTTTCACAATTTTTAGATGTCATTTGCTCGATTTTTGTTTTTTTCTCAGGAAAAAAAATCTTGGGCTCAAAGTTGCCAAATGGGGCTTAGCCAGGTTTAAAACAGTCTTAACCAAGCCTGAAAGTAGGATAGGCCTGATTTCCTGACTTGGCTGGGGTGATACAGACACTGATTTGGCCGGTTTTTCTAAAACTTTGGCTGTCTGTGCTATTCTTTGTTCGTGTAGCTTCTGCATGTTTCTAGGCTTGTCTCTAAGGTTAGTACTTAGGTACCTTGTGACGACTATGTGATTCTAGCGAGAGCTAAATGAGAGGCTTGGGTTGACTGTTTAGCCTATATATCACTCACTGAAAGAAAAAATTCTCGTTGAACCCGGTTGCCTATTTGATCCTTCATCCACCGAATTGCTCAGATGAACCAATTATATATTCACGGGGAAACAGAAGGTGTGAAAATACCAGGAACAAGACTGTAGCACAGTTCTTGAGCACGTCAATATTCATTTTCACATCATCAAGGCTCCTGCAGATGAGTTGGAAACCAAATTAGAGGAAGATCATGCATTCCTGCTTCGTGCTAACAAACAAAAAGTAAGTCAACAGAGAGTACACCTTCTTACCTGTGCCTTTGCTTCCCTAGACCAAAATAATTTGCCAAGCTTGCCAGCTGCAGTTAAAAGTTTAAAACAGAGAGGGAAATGGGAATGACAAGCATCAGATATATACACTGTCGCGTTTAAAAACAAGGACCCTGTTTCATCTTTACCCAAATCTTACTGTTCAAACTTAGAATTGGTAATGACGATCCACGTGTCAACACGTAGGAAAGCAGATTGTATACCTTCATGTCCCCGGCTCTCGGGCCAAACCACTGGGTAAGCAGGGGAAGGGTGTCGACCATGCCCTTGGGTTCAGGAGGGGGTCGCCCAATCTCAGCGAACGCGTCCCTTATTATCACTGAATCGAACTTCACGATGTTGTGCCCAGCCCACACCCTCCCTGTTCAAGATTAATTGGCATCCTTAATTAGCTTGCGCACGAGACGACACGATGTGATCGAGCTAGTGGGGCGCGGGCACTAATTAACTACTCACCGTGCAGGACGTCGTAGACTTTATCGGCGACGTCCCGGAACGGCGGCGCGTCCGCGACGGTGTCGCGCGTGATGCCGCTGTGTCGGACAGCGTCCAGGTCGGCGGGGCGTACGAGCGTGGCGTAGGAGGAGACGTCGACGAGCCTGCGCGAGCATACGACTACGGCACCGAACTCGAGTAGCACGCACGGCGGGGTCGACGTCTCCACGTCCAAGAAGACGATCTCCTCCCTGTCCGCCGCCGCGGAAGCGGCAGAGGACGCCGGCGCCGGCGCCGCCATTAGTATTACCGATCGAGTGTCGTACTCGTACCTCAGGGCTCAGGCTGGACGAACAGCAGTGTCACTGGAGGCGTACGCGACGACAGCTAGCAACGACGATCGACGAGTAGTGGAAGAGTAGCTGAGTAGGAGGTGTGTCACTCACTGCAAGGTACTCGCAAAACGGCACGCTTTATAGTGTGTTAGGAATCAGCAAAGTGGCTCACTGTGTGTGGGCTGAGCCCGTGTGCGTGTCCGACCTAAGTAACTGTAACTGTAATGAGACGGTCAGCTATAGTAACTGTAGCCAAAGGAAGGCAAGGAAATGCCCGAATCTCCCAACTGCTCTTCTTCCTTCCCCACCCCAGCAGCTATCGTCTGTGTTCTACCCTAATTTCCCTTCCCTGCTGCCCGTTTCTGATCCCAGAGATCCATACACGTAACGTAGTGTTGGAAATGATATCTTACGTTTTAAGCAAGCTGGTACTAGGTATCTTGCTTTTAGAAAACAAAAACAAAAGTCACATTAGGTGGTATCCTGACTCACAAAGCAACTAAAGCATGGCTTTTCAAAAAAGCAACTAAAGCATGCATGCATCTTTGCTTCAGAGACAAAATTAAAGTTCACACAGTCACAAAGTAAGCGATGGATTATTTTTCGCACCCATAAAGCGTCCAAAACTCTAACAGGCTCCTCATCAAGCTAGGCTCCATATTTTCCCTTTTCACGACTACATGAAGGCTTCCATTTGACACAATATGTGAAATTATGAATAAAGCAAAGAGTAAAAAGCAAAGTGTCTCAAAATCAAGGTAATGGTGGTGAACAGAAGCTGAACTATCAAATTGGGAAATTTCGTATAACATATATGGGCATCCCTATTTTTGAGAGTCATGTGGAAATAAAGGGTTTTAGTGAAATGGTAGATAAAATGAGGAAAAGGTTACATCCTTAGAAAGGGAAGAATATGACATTAGGGAGGAGACTAATTTTGACTAACTCATCGTTGAGTAGCTTACCTATATACACAATGGGGATGTATAGGTTAAAAGAGGGGATACACAATTTCCCCAAAAAAAAAAGAGGGGATACACCAGCAAATGGATTCAATAAAATCCAATGTTTTTTGGCAAGGGGCAAATGACAAATGAAAATATCACATGGTAAAAAGGGAACAATTATGTATTCCAAAAGACTTTGGAGGCTTAGGTATTATGAATACAAAAATAATGAGTGAGGCCTTAGTAGGTAAATGGGTCTAGAGCATGTTGAAAGCAGACAATGAGGATATTTGTTATAACATGCTAAAGAGGAGATAGCTTTAAATCCTTTGTACAATCTGAAGAGGGTACTCGATCACAATTCTAGAAAGGGGTGATACAAACAAAAAAACTCTGTAAAATGGGGTTTAATTTCTAAGGTCAATAATGGTAATAATACTTTGTTTTGGGAGGATATTTGGGCCGGTAATATACCTTTGAAATTGGAATTCCCTAGCTTGTTCTTCATATGTCACAGCAAATGCTTACTAGCATACTGTTGTGCCGGGGATGGATGGAATGTGAGATTTACAAGATCTTTGGGGCCGAGGTGAAGATGAATATACCTGGCTTTTTGAAGAATCTAGGAAGTATTCAACCCGGTCGATGTATTGGAATTTAATGTTCAAGGGCATAATAACTAACAAAAGGATGACAAATTTGTGGAAGAATAAAGCCCCAATGAAAATTAGAATCTTTATGTGGTTAGCTATCCAAGATAAATTACAAACGGGGGTAAATTTGAAGAGTGTTTTGTTGCAAGCCCCAATGAAAATTAGAATCTGCGAACCGGATATGGTTTAGTTTCCAGTGGCTTGTTGCGGCATCCACTGAAACTGAACACAGATAAAGCAATTTGCTGGTAATATCCTTTTTTTTTAAAAAGATCCTTACAGGAATCCGTAGTGATTCATGCCATGGATTAAGCTGCACTGCACACAGCATAACACACAACCGAAGATGGTCGCTTTAGGCGAATCACAACATTTCAGTCGTTACATGTGTATTGATATCATAGTTTCATAAGCAATATAATCCAAAAGGTTGGCCTCAATCATGGTTTGGTCAGTACTAGTACGATCTTAAGCCAATTATAGGACTGGAAGATAAAAAGTTGCCAACATTTAACTAATTTATTTAAATGTGTGACTTTTTAAAATGTCAATATCTATAGTAGGGACGACGGGTTTTATATATAGTTCCATCCTAGCTGGAAAAAAAGTTACTAGTCCATAGTGTTAACTTTTTGTAATTTGTTTACACTTGCCAACAGATCTATTTTGACAAGCATCTTTAGACTGTAGGATTCTAAATAAACATCTAATAAATGGAGTACCCACATTTTTTGAATTTTAATTAGGCTTGGCATATTTTGATTCAATTAAAATCAAATAAATCATAAGGCACATATAAAATACTATGTGCATTAAGTCTTAGCCCATATGAAATTTTGACAAAATATTAACTCAACTTAAACAAGTGGCATTTATATGCATATGTTGAACTTAAGAGAGACGGAGGGTGAACTGCAGTATATGGAATGCACAGGTGGAACACAAAGAGACCTTTCTTACTGAATTGGTTCAAACTTGTGCAAAGGAATCTGGTCCTGTTCTTGTGGGTGGTGATTTTAATATCATTAGAAGCCCCAGGAAAAGAATAACGATAGATACGATGATCGTTGACCTTTCCTATTTAATGCTATTATTGATAGCTTAGATTTACGGGAGCTTGAGCTCTCTAACAAGAAATTTACTTGGGCTAATTCCAGGGAAACACCCACTTATGAAACACTGGACCGGATATTAATGACCACAGAATGGGAGTCTAAATTTCCGCTCACTACTATCCAGGCATTAACGCGGGAAATTTCAGACCATACCCCTTTGCTTTTAAACACCGGTAAAGGCACTCACGGAAACAAACAACCGGGGTTCAAATTTGAACTCAGTTGGTTGTTGAGGGAGTACCTGATTGACATGGTTGCCGGAGTCTGGTGAAAGGAACAGGGAGGTATCAATCCTCTGGAGCGCTGGCAATGTAAAATACAACGGCTTAGACAGTTCTTAAGGGGCTGGGCCAAAAATGTGGGCGGCAACTATAAGAAAGAAAAGGCTGAGTTGATCAGGAAAGCTGATGCGCTAGATAAAAAACGGAAGTATAGCCACTAAGTACCACGAAAATCGATTTAAAACATTATTACAAGGACAGACTGGCTCTTCTCTTATGGGAAGAGGAAGTCAAATGGTACCAAAGGGCTAAAACAACTAGATTGTTATCGGGTGACTGCAATACTAAATACTTTCACCTCACGGCCAATGGAAAACACCGAAAAACACATATTTTTTGCCTAGAACAAGATGAAGGTGTCATCGAGGGTGATGAAAATCTAAAGAAATTTATCACCAACTATTACAAAGATCTCTTTGGGGAATCAGCTACTAATAATTTCTCATTGGTGGAGTCTGCTACGAGCGACATTCCACAAGTCTCACAGCTCGAAAATGGAGTCTTAACGGTTAAGTTTTTAGAGAAAGAAATTAAAAAGGCCATTTTTCAGATGGAGCACAATAAAGCTCCTGGCCCTGATGGGTTTCCGACCGAGTTCTACCAAGTTTTTTGGGAAATAATAAAAGAGGACCTTATGGCCCTTTTCATCGAATTTCACATGGGTAATCTACTCCTTTTTAGCCTCAACTTTGGTACAATTACATTGTTACCAAAGCAAAAGGAGGCAGCGTAGATCCAACAGTTTCGACCAATTTGCCTGATGAATGTTAGTTTCAAAATTTTTACTAACGTTTTGACTAACCGAATAGCCCTAGTGGCTCAAAAGGTGATCCAACCTTCACAATCAGCTTTCATGAAGGGTCAAAATATTTTACAAGGGGTGATTGTCCTGCATGAGACCATTCATGAGATGCATAGAAAAAGTTAGATGTGGTGATCTTAAAGCTAGACTTTGAGAAAGCCTATGACAAAGTCAAATGGTCTTTTCTGCAACAAACTTTAAGAATGAAAGGGTTTTCACTCATCTAGTGTCATTGGATTGATCAAATTGTGAGGGGAGATAGTGTTAACATCAAAGTTAATGATGATGTGGGACACTTCTTCCAAACAAGGAAAGGAGTAAGACACGGAGATCCTTTGTCCCCTATCCTTTTTAATTTGGTGGCGTATATGTTAGCTACCTTGATTCTCCAGGCTAAGGCTAATGGACACATCAAGGGAGTGGTTCCAGGTGGATGATGGCCTTTCAATTCTGCAATATGCGGACGACACCATTTTGTTTTTAGATCATGATATGCTACAGGCCAAAGAACTAAAGCTTGTGCTTAGTACCTTTGAGCAATTATCAGGTCTAAAAATTAATTTTCATAAAAGTGAACTTTTCTGCTATGGTGCGGCTAAGGACCGTGAACTGGAATATGCACATTTGTTTGGGTGTCGATTAGGTGATTTCCCTTTCAGATTTGGGTGTCGATTAGGTGATTTTCCTTTCAGATATCTAGGTATTCCTATGAATCATGTTAAGCTATCCAACAAGGATTGGTCATGTATTGAGGAAAGGTTCTAGAAAAAACTCAGTAGCTAGAAGGGTAAATTACTTTTGGTTGATGGGAGACTAGTTCTCATTAATTCGGTGCTAACTGCTTAGATATGTTTGTGCTATCCTTTTTTCAAGTCCCTAAGGGAGTGCTTTAAAAACTAGATTATTATCGCTCCCATTTTTTTTGGCCGTGTGATGAACACACGAAGAAATATCATCTAGCTAAGTGGAGTGTCCTTTGTATACCCGAAAACCTTGGAGGGCTAGGAATTCTAAATCTAGAATTACAAAATAGATGTCTTTTGAGTAAGTGGTTATTTCGGTTGATCAATGAGGATGGGGTTTGGCAGAACCTTCTAGGAAGGAAATATCTGTCTAACAAATCTCTTACTCAAGTGCAGCATCGGTCTGGAGATTGTCATTTCTGGGCTGGTCTTTTGAAAGCCAAGGTGGACCTTCTAGCTTGTGGCACTTTTAAAGTGCAAAGTGGGGAGCAAGTGCGATTTTGGGAGGATGTGTGGTTAGGAGACAAACCTCTTTAGAGAGTTTACCCTAATTTATATAGAGTTGCATGGAAGAAAGATGATATGGTGGCAAACGTCCTAGGGACAGTACCACTTAATGTGTCTTTTAGGCGGTGATTGGTTAATGAAAATCGGAGAGCTTGGTTTGACTTAGTGTCAAAAGTTGTACAAGTTCATCTCTCTAACCGGAAAGATGTATTCCGATGGAACCTTAGTAAGAATGGCTTGCTCACAGTCCAATCCATGTACAAAGCTTTGATATGACAAGACATTCTTGCTGAGAAAAAGACCTTTCTGGAAGCTAAAGGTGCCACTGAAAATAAAGATTTTCTTGCATCCGTGTCTTGGGAAGACGTCGACACGTTCCTGGAGTGCCACCATTTGTTCCAGCTCGAGGAAGAGCTGATCATCAAGGGCGAGGAGAGATGTCATGTGGTGCCGCCATTAGCAGAGAGGGGGGGTGCACCAGAGACACGGCCAAGGGCGCGAACACGTCAGCGCAGGAGGCGCATGGCGCATCACAGCTAGGGACACAGGGGGGCCTGAGGAGCGCGCCGGGAGAAAGAGCCCACGGACAAGATCGTGTAATGCACATCAGCAGCACCCTAGGCGCGCAAGGCACATGCGCAAGCCAGGACCAGATTACTTTCCCAATTAGTTTCCACCGCATGCTTATTTCTTTGATGTACCGAAAATATTTGGATTCAAGAATGAATCAGACAACTCTACTCTCCTGTCTCTTCTCTCTCAATCTCATCCCCTTCAACAATAGGATGCCAAGGGATAAAACCTCACCCCAACGCTAGCGATCAAGGCTACGATCTTCGTAGCCGCGGTCCAGTTACCTACGACCTTGATGCCCTTGACAGAGACCAACTAGGAAGAACACCCAAATTTAAGTTCAGTAGAGCTTAGAACATAGGTGATTAGGTGTATAACCATACCTTTCATCTAGCCAATTGAGCAAGGCTCGGCAAGGCGTGGAGGCTGTTCAGGGAGAGGGAGAGTTAGGAGATTATTTTATGGGTTAATTGGTTAACTAAATTAGTACAACGGATTGGCTTACATAGGCACCAGGACATATTCATACAACTAGGGCACGTTTGGTTTCTTTGCCGCACCTCGCCTCGCCTGATACACATACAACGAGAATCTCGCCCAGGCCGGCGAGCCGATTCCGCTCTCTCATGAGCGAGCCAAAAACTCTGCTTGCACAGGCTCCCACGTGACCAAGGCAAAGAACCAAACGCCCAGACTCATTCAGCACCCATGTTGGGCAAGGCTAAACATGTCCCAGCGATATAACCAAACGTGCTCCTATCTTTGCTCATACGCTAGACTATCTCCAGCTTAAACCAACAACCATATCCAAAGCAGTAACTCCGACCAAAGCCGAAACAACTCGGGATTACTTCAACTGAAAATAACACTGAACCAACTGAGGATAACTCTGATAACGCTGCTCGCCCAGCATCCTTCATTACTTTAACTGAAAATCATATTGAACCAACTGAAGATAACTCTGATCATGCTGCTCGGCCAACATCCTTCTACACCCTGGAGCTGTAGGTCCAGCCTCACATGCACCTAGAGGGTTAAGAAAAAGGTTTACATGGTTAGCTTCGTTCTCCTTTTTTTGTCAAAAATAGGGCAGATGTCTTGCGCTCATAAGGGATGCCTGCAAACAGAAATGTAGCAATAAATTTGAGCAGATTAAATATAATCACCAAAATGCACTTGAGAACAATTGTTAAATAAAAAATACTCCATAACAAATACCTCAATTACTTTTTTATCAGACACTAAATGCTGGGATTTTTTTTTCTGGTGGAACACCAGATACTGCACACGACAAGCAAAAATTACAATGGCTCATTTGTGCAAAATACAGATGTCCTAGTATGGCCATAATGAGACAATCCGTAGTTGGAATCCTTCAAAAGGAACAATAAATTTGAAATTTGGTGGACTTGATCTTATAAAAAAAAGCTGGAAATTGCAACTTGCTTTCTGTTTAACCCAATTCCTCTTTCTATTTAAAATTTCAAACAGCTAGATAGCAGAACTAATAAAACTGCTTACATAAATGTCACTTGCCTAGGTTGTAGATTTCAAGAATATGAAATGTAAATATCATAACTTGCAACGATCAAATAGTACACTGCTCCCACTTCGAAAATATACCAACATATTAGTGTAGTAACACACATCACTAAAATGAGGTCTATAAGATTTGCTATCATGACAGAGAATTGAAACAATGATAAGGACTGACAATAAGCAGACTGAATAATTATATTTGTGATATTGTTTTACAGTCTCAAACAAAAGAAATATGGATCTAACCATAATTCCTTAAGAAGAAGCATTACTGTCACCATAATTCTATACATAACTCTGATCACAGGTGCAGGCTGCTCATAAGTAGGCAGCATAAGTAAGGATACACAAACACAAAGCTATGTTTAAAAAAACGCACGAAGAGGAATACACAAACCTGTATTTTTGTTTGCATTGAATCAACAGTGGAAATGCTTGCTTCTTGATTCCTAGAGTAGGACGTACCCAGTGCAGAGAGCTCCCGCTCTGTGCGGGGTCTGGGGAAGGGTGTTAGTGGCAAGCCTTACCCTCGCCTGTGCAATGCGAGGAGACCGCGACTCGAACCCGGGACCTTCCGGTCACAGGCGGTAAGACTCTACCGCTTGCACAGTATTTCAACGTTTTTGTTTATTGAATTTGAAGAACTGATGCAATGATCTATGAACTTCTCCATAGTTTTGAGCACAAGAGAGTCTGTGTTTTTATCCATTGAGGAAGCTTATCAGTCGGGCAGGAAAAATTCTTGGTTGATGAAGTCTGTGCATAACGTGAGTCAACCAATAGCATTGCAGCATAATCATTTATGTGCCTGATTGCTCTGCCTGCAATTATTTCTTCTTATCATATAAGGAAGAATATAAACAGTGCTAGAAGCAGCTTACCAATAGATTGATTCACAGCTTTCATGCATAAGTTCTCATAATACTCTCTTCCACCTCTAGTGCACTTCCGTAATATATCATAACCAGGCTGAAGTTCACATTCATCATCATATTTTCTGCTTGAGGCCTTATCATCTCCAGCCAAAAATGAGCTAGAAATACTTTCGATATGCTTTATCGTCTCTATCAGCTCAACATCAGATGGACTTGGATAAGGCAAGCCAACCATTATTACACAACGACCCATCCCATTGCTGAAGTTTATGCCTTCTGAAATCTTCCCACCAACAACGGCTAATAGAAGTGCTCCATTGACACCTGTGTCTTGGGAACTTTTACTACAGGACTCAATTGTCTCCTTGTATTTGTTGAGGACAGCCTCGACATCAGCACTGTTCCTTGGCTCTCTGAAAACATGTTTCTTTTTAGAAATTTTGGAAATTGTGCCTGCGGTCATCCATGCATCATATACACGCCTTTCGTAATCATATGAAGAAAAGAACATAACAACTCCCTCAGGCACAACTGTTATAATATTACAAATGAAACGTCCAAGCTCTTCAATCTGTTAACGCAAGCAAAATAAGAATTACAAGGCATAAAGTGCATTCAAGTAAAAAATATTGCACAACAACGACAACAACAACAAAGCCTGCACAACAACAATAAAGTATAAAGCAACGAAAGAAGCCGCAGATCAAAATGGGCTCAAACAATCGCAGAAAAAAGAATTCATTGTTAAGGAGAAGCCTAGATGGATGAAATCATACACCCATGTAGTAATTGTATTTCCACAAAAAAAACAAATAAAAGGATAAACAAGGACTTATGTACGTGTGCGTTCAAGGAATGTCTAACATAGTAACATCACAAGGTAATGAAGCAAAAAGAAACACAGGAATATAGAAGGGACTTGTAAATACATTTTGCAGCAAGTTTATAATGCCCTAGGTTTCCAATAGGCAAGTTGACTAAGGGATGGCACATGTTATAAATACTGTAAAAACAAATATTTCAATCAATCTTATTGGAAAGATGGCAGAAAATAAATACAAATAATTCATAATTTCACAATCTATGCTTGAGTAGCAGAAACGAATGGGTTGATGATGTTAGATATAAGGTAGAAAGTGCAAACCATGGAAGGAGAGCTCCTTGAATTGTAGCTGAAATCAAATGTCATGCCTGATGGTCCACGTGTAACTGCTATTGGAAGAATACTCTCAGGAGGAACAATATGGTTGCAAGTGAAGAATTTTATATCAGTTGGTGGTAAGCTTGGACACAAGCGTAGCCTAGTTTCTTCAATAGGCTGGAGGGTTCCACCAGCCAGGATAACAGCATAAGCATCCCGTGTAACCTGATATAAGGAACAAAATTCATAAGTAGCTACAATACATACTTTCGGCCACTCAAAAAGGAATAATTTAGTACCTCGGAGAATATCTTTTCTGCACAAAGCATCACAAATTTAAGATATGCTTCATAAGGTTGTCCACCTAGCTTTTGCTTTGCAACTATGATTCTTCCATCGTCATTGCTGTTCAGAAGGGAGCATAGAAAGTCAACTAATGCCTGAAAGCATGCTATACTGCTTCCTTCATCATGGAGCTGGAGATCAAACTGTTTTTGGATGCTAGTTAACTTGTCTGCATATCCACTAACCTGAAAAGGCAACAGTCAGATCACATGGGCATTGGACAACCGAATGGGTACATTTTGGAAGAAATTCACCTTGTGGATTATATTGCTTTCTTTCACAAACTGACAAAGTTTTACTATGTTTATATTATCAATGTCAAGGGAAAACAAGAATTGGTTTATGGTCATAGAAGACATAGTGCTGGCACCATCTTGATTATTGATCAAAACACATATGAAAGACCTTGTTAAAACTGTCAAGGTCTGGATGTATCGTTGATTCGCAGCTCCCAAAACATTGTGAAATCTGTTAAAGTATTCATCCAGGTGGGAAAGGACTGTCTTCAACTACAATCCAAAAGGAAAATGAATATCAGGAAACGCAGTCAGGAAAATGAGAAAAGGATGATTAAGTTTGTTTCCTGAACAACACAATTTCATACTTGTAAGCAGCACATGACAGAAGAAATGCTAGAATCCCAGTTTTAGCCCAAGGAAACAGCCAATATATCAATTTAGAAGGCATGTTCAAGTCATGTACTGACTGAATGCTGCTTTCAAAATGAAAATTCTAAACCAGAACCAGATGAAACCATATATAGAATCTTCTCATGTGCCATACAACCACATTGGCAAGCTAAGCTAACCCCACCACTAAACAACCCTCTTTGTTTAGGCCCCTTTATGCCTAAATTCCTAAATTCCCTTTTTGTACTTTGACAACGGTACTGATTGAGCATCAGGCACACAAACTATAGAGCTATATGCCATTTATGTTCTACAAAAAAAAAGGTGTGGAATATATAGATGTTTATGTTCATTGAATGAAACGCAAACAAATATAATGATCTATGATACAAAGCAAAATACTACTCCCTCTATTTCAAATTATATGATGTTTTGGCTTTTTCTAGATACATAGTTTTTGCTATGCACTTAGATATAGTTAAAGTAATGCATCTAGAAAAGCCAAAACGTCTTATAATTTGGAATGGAGGGATTATTTGCCAGATTGTGATGGAAAGGTTAATGAAAGGTGAGAGTAACCTGAGAAGACGTGATCTTTGAGTTGTACATGTTAGTCAAGGAATCAGCTAAGTTGTGAGCCTCATCTATGATGACAACACTGTTCTTCAGATTAAGGCCAAGTGATTCTCTAGCAGACTTGAGTAACAAAGATTGATAAGGAAGGACTACAAGGTCAGCTGAGCGGACCATGTCTCGCGAACCATAGTAGGGACAAGTTCCAATCTTCTTCCCTATTCATGCCAAATCCTCGATGTCTAATGCACCTTGATTTGACACTTCGCTCCTGAACTCTTTCTGTAGACTTCTACTTCTTAACATCGGGCAGCCACAAGAGCACTTTGCTGGGCACACCTTTCGTTCATCATCCTCAAGCTGCATATTCACGGCCATAATAACAAATTAGCACTTTAGCAGTAATCAACCAGGTTGAAAATTGTAGCAGGATGTTAGTCCTGAAATGCTAAGCAAACATAAATATGGCAATCAAGCAATAGCAGCGGTCAGGTTCTTAAAAGGGGGTTATGTCTAAATGATTTGGTCCATTTAAATGCTAAGCAAAACAAAGAAGATAAGTAACTTCCCAATTACAGAGATTCCTGAATAAACAAAGGTCAAGAAGCACTGGTAATCATTGTTAGTAGAATGGGCACCCGTGTAAACGATAGTTACATTTGGCCAAACAAGTGAAAGGATAGTATGTAACAACTGTTAGGAAAGCACTTCAAAAAGGTAATAGTACAAAGAATGAATCAAGATTAGCAGACCTTAACTTTAGTTCCAAGCACCTCTCATTAATCCGGTTTGCACTGCCCATCTTCAGAACATCTGTAGGCAATTGCATCACCCGTTAACTTGTGTTAGATGCAGTGGCACCTCCTAAAAGAAAATACAGCATTTTTTAATAGATCTCCTTACCCTTGTTGATGCATAAGTTCTTCCTGGACCCCAAGCACACCGTCCTGATCCGCCCCGCGAACTCCGTCCTCTTGAGCTCCCCGACGAACTGAGAGAGCTGCGAGTGCGTGCGGCTTGTGAAGTAAACCTTGGGCGTCACCTCCTCCTCGTCCTCTTCGTCATCCAGCTCCTCGCCCTCGCTACTACTGCTACCATCGCAATGTGCTCATTTTCCTACACCCCGTCTCGCGACGTCTTCGCTGTCGCTCTCATACTCCTCGAGTAGGAACTCCCGCTCGTCGTCGCCGCTGTCTTCCTCCCCAAATCCGTCTGGTTTCCGTGAAACCACCGGTTTCCTCAACGCGGGAGGCTTCACCTTCTTCTTCGTGCTCTCTTTAACCGGCGGCAGCGGTGTGAAATCCCGCAACCAGTCGGGCTCGTCGTCGTCACCGGGGCAGCGGTGCCGCTGGAGGGCCGGTGCCGTGGCGGCGGCGTCGCGGTGGTCGAGGAGCCACTGCAGCGCACTGCAGATGATGCTGAGCGTCTTGCCAGTGCCTGCGGTGGGCATCGAAAAGGGCGCGAGACCAGTAGGTCATTAACGTTGCGAGTACGGCGGCGGGAAGGGAGGAGGGAGGATATAGTGGTCGGCGACTGACCGGTAGGGCTCTCGAGGAGGGCGAGGGCGCCGGGGCCAGAGGAGAGAGCGGCGTAGAGGAACGACATGAATTCCGACTGGATCGGGTACGGCGCGAACGGGAACGCTGGGAAGTCTTTCCGCGGCGGCGGCGGTGGCATTGGCATTTTTCGGCGAGCGCCGGGCGGGAGACTGCCGGTACATTGGGGTTTTGATGCCCAATTCAGAATTCAGAATTTTGTTTCACCGGTGCCTATTCTATGAATTACCAGCCCTTCACGAAAAAATGGGGACGCCAGGAGAGGGACGCACTGCGCTCCGCAATGCATAACAAACATACATACTCTAGATACATGCATACACACATATTGCCACAAGATATATATACAACACCATGTATATAAACACCACCATGTTAACAGCTTGCAGCGAAGAACAACGCGGAGAGGAAACGAATAGGAAACAACGTGACTACCGCGCCAAGATAAGGGCTCAAGAAACCAATGAGGAAAGGGCGAAGAGGAATAAGAGGAAGCATGAGCAACGTGCTCGGCGAATGGCTGAATCAAGTGCACTTTCAAACGCCGGATCAACCAGGTGCACTAACTTCGGAAATCTTCCCTGGTATAAGAATATGGTGTTTAGAACATGTGACTACTATCGAATGATTAGGCATTGTTTATTTTATTCATGGACCTTGCCCTGTTTACTTCAACAGCGCCGCAATATCCCTGTTTACTCCAACGGTGCCCTGCCTACTTAAGGTCTTAGGCAGATTGTAAATTAGATGGTTAAGGCGGAACATAACTTTATTATGCCTTGTTATGCATAAGTGTTTTTTGGATTATATACATGGTCATATACAAATTGTGTGAAAGTTGAACTACGGAAAAAATATTGGCCCCATTCATTGGTCTGAAACTTGGCTGAAACTGGCTGGTTTTGTAAGAGAGAAACACTGTAGCGGCTGGTTGATGAACAGTGCACCTGTGAGGAGGAGGAGCCGGCTGGTCTGGTTTTTCCAGACCAGCGAACGCAGCCATTGTCCTTTGTTGTTTTTATGTGCATCTCTAAAATAAAGCCGTGGCGTTAGCACGGGCACTATACTAATGTTGAAGGTATGAGTGGACATCATATATTGAATGCCATCATTTAGACCTTCCAAAAAATGATCCTGCTTCTGCTCGTCCTCCACCTCGTTGGGTGCGTACCGTGACAACTGGGTGAACTTGTCGTGATACTCACACACAAATATTGACCCTTGTTTCAAGGCCAGAAACTCCTTCAACTTGATCAGGCCAGCGGGCACGTAGTGTGCCCAAAAGCCTCCTTGAACTGGTGCCAGGTGATGGCCTCTAGACCCTCCTGTGCGAAGCTATAGGCTTCCCACCGGTCCAGTGCAGCTCCTTGCAGTTGTCCTATCCCATACAGGACATTCTCCCGGTCATTTGCACACTGAGCTATGTTCAGTTGTCTCTCAATAGCCTTTAGGCAGTCATCTGCACGTAGAGGCTCAGTGGAATGTGAAAAGAAAGGAGGGCACCCTTTCATGAACTTATCTCTTGGGGGTACTGGCATGGGGGTGCTCTGCCTGCAATCCAGAATCCTGAGCAGTAGCCCAACTCTACTTGAATTTTACTAGCTAGTCTATACTAGAACTTTGAGGAATTGGAGGTCTATTCTATTCTCTCTGGAAAATCTGAAGATGATGATCAACTGATATCTTGACTTATGCCTCAGCGGGGGGGTAGGGGCTGATATATATAGGGGGCAACGTCAATCCTAGACCCTCGGATCAAACCGACTTAAAACAACGGCGTAGATGTGATCTTTAAGGCAGTGGAGAACTGACGTAACAAAGAGGAGCTGACATGTGGGGCCACTGGGCCGGCCGGCCCCACATGTCATCCTCTCGGGGTCTGCTTCCGTGGTTTACCTTCTGGAGTCTTCTAGAGTATTCCTGAGTAAGTTTTGTCGCGGATAAACACGATTATATCTGACAATTAGGTCCACCTTGACGGTTTTCTGGATAAACCCTACTGAAAACACAGATTCACCAAAACTCATAGAATTTGTCAGTTTAAACTCCTAAACCTATGTTGGTGATCATATTCTTATATTTATATAGGTTTTATTGACGATTTATGGTGAGTGTTAACTACCATCAACAAACTCCCCTAAGCTTAACCTTTGCTCGTCCCTGAGCAATGTCAAACTCAGCAATGGATCAGGAGTTGCTACAATATTTTCACTCTTCAAAAGTACACATGCGTTCAAACAAAATTCTCCTCTGGATTAGAAAAACCGATCTGACTTTCAAACTTACCCATATTACCTTCAACCATGGAGCTTCTTAGCCTTGACTTGGGTCTTGAGTAATTGAAAGACAGAAAGATTAAGTCAAGTACTATGTCTCAAGTTCTTTGTTCAACTATTATTCCAGAGTTTTTGTAAGTTTTCAAAATAAAACTCAGAGTTTGTATTGTATGACACTCTCAAGTCTCTAAATATCTGTGGTATTTGTGGATCCCCACCAAGGCAATAATAATGTTATGCCTTTCTCTTCCTATATCTAAGGCTTATGTGGAGCTCATAGGAATGGAGATAGCATGAAAAAGCATACTTGTAATGTATATATTGTAAAGTCAAACATCGGATCTAAAGGGAGTCAAGTCATATAATTAAATTAAGATGTGCATGTGTGTGGAATATGATGGATATAAATATAGTGGCTAACCTAATTCTATTATGCTCCTCGAAAACTTATCTCTCTTTTGAAACTTGAAAATATTTTTACAAGAGAACATAGGCTATCTTATTCATCTTTCTCTTTCTTTATTTAGGCAAGCATCTGAGTACCTATTGTTTCAGATATCTCGGACTTTTATCAGGCAGACATCTAAGTACCCATTGTTTTAGATATCTCGGACACTTGTCTATTTTTTATGAATAACTTTTGCATAGCCCATGTCTCTTCTCTGCATAAAACTTCTGAGAGATAGCAACAAGATCTTGGAGCATTTATTTGGTGGATGAAAAACCTATCAAACATATTTTTGGTGTTCACTCCTAGTGTAGGAGTAAAATATGTTTGGGTGGATCTAGATGGAAGGCATGTTTTTGTGCCTGCCCCTAGTGTAGGAGTAGTGCATATGTGGGTGGTGTGTACGTGATCTTGATTTTAAGAGCATGACAAACCTCTCATAAGGGTCAACAAAGCTTGATAAAACTCAATATAAAACAAGCAACATATATGAGTGGAAGCTTTTCTAGCCTAAAATAACATGTATGGACTCTGATAAGAATTTAAGCTTTGTCATACATGAACTCATCATGTAGCATTTTTATATTTTTCAAAAGATAAATCTCCAGAATTTTAGTATCAGTTGGAACAAGATAAATAGTAGCTCAGACCTTCTCATATCGTATCCGTCAATCACCTAGACTTAGATCAAGCATATGCTACCCACGAGTTTCAAGTTCAGAGTAAATTCTTATATCGAATCAATTTATCCAAAATTCGAGAGAATTCATGGCTGAAAACTGGGTACTCGAAAGGAATTATAATAGAGCAACTATTCATCGTTTCCATTATAATGGATAATTTACAGAGAGTCTATTTATTTAGCTCTTAAAAATCACACTTAAAGCAAACTTTATACACACTCTTTTTATTTTGTTTTCATTTCATTTTTTAGATCATACCTTACTAATTTATATATATCTAATATTAAGATAAATTTTTATTTTGTTTTTAGTTATGCATCTTTTTTTAGCATAAAAATAGAACAAACTTAAAATAATAAAACACAAGAGAAAGAAGTACTTGTTTGGATACACGAGGGATGTCCTTCCCCCAAGCTGGATGTTGAGGTGGTCGATCAATGAGGCGGCCGGATGTTGAAGTTCTGGAACAAGAAGTTCCAGTTCTGGTTCTGCTGTTGCTGGTTCTGTTGGATGTAGGCGATCGCGTTCCCCATCGTAGCCTGCACTGTGAGTGTTGGTGAAGTGTACCTTGTATGGCAGCATTCTGTTTCTCAATGGTCATCAGTATGTTGTAGAAGCGCTAGTGGTCCATCTGTTGATCATGATACCCCCGCCATAGAAAGACATGCGTCATCCCTGATGGCCACTCGAGGTTTCTTCATAATGATGTTGCTGGTAATTGTCAAAATTCTTATAGTGCCACTACTCACTTGAAGCTTGTTGCCAAAAGCCTTTGGAATGATGAGGAGATGACTATTCCCAACCGGCATGTTCGGGCTAGTACCCACGGGAAGATCTCGCTTGGTCTCAGCTGGCATAGCCAGTGTAGATCGGTCCTTCTAGAATTGGGTCAGCGCCACGGTATCGAGGCTGCGGTGCATGAGACAGTCTCGTGGAAGCACTTTTGCGAGGTGCTGCCTCCCTATCCTGTAGATCAAAAGTGAAAGAATTCACAGTATATAAACCGAGATTCCAGTTAGGTAACGGAATCTCAGTTGTATACCCAAGATACATCATGACAAGTTGTCCATCATTTTTCTTTTTGAGCATATGGGCTCGACGGAAAATACTCGAAATCAATATATAAACGCTCCTCGGTAATATAAGAGACCGAAGCATTGTTCAACAGACCCAAATTTTGGGCAATTCGAGTGACTAAAGAAGTACACTCGATGTCACCTGTAAGAGTAAAAACTTCCAACCAATGGCAAACTATAAATTTGATAGGTGAAACCTTTGCCCTTTTTACAACAGCATACAACAGTTTGAGATCATCTATCCGCACAGGGCGAGTGTCTGGTCTAGAAAACATGGTGAATCCTAGCCACTTATGAAGGAACCGAAGTGTGGGATGTTGGATATCATTGGTGCGAGGGCGATGAAATTCATTAAGCCCCGAAATTTCCTTCTAGAATTTTTGTGTATCAAAATCTTGCAAGGCATGGTCTACATCTACTACACACTGTGAATTAAATCCCAAGAGTAAACTTAGGTCCTTCCAGGGAGAAGAAAATTCTTTTCCAAAAAGTCTAAATTGAACCCCGGTGTTAGTGATTTGCAGTGTGCATAGGAATTCCAATGTCAAAAGTTTAGACCCTTGCTCAACAATGTTCCAAAAACAATCCCACCCAACAGCTCTGAAAACGAGATCAAGCTTAGCATCCATACCTGTTGCTTGTAGTAGGACTAGATCATACGCAGCGGTGTGTACAAACCGTTGGGTCTTCAGCTTCTTGAAGGCATCCTTCTTCGTCTTGGTTTTCAAGCGGATATGCGATTCCTCCTGTAGAATGTTGCTTGCAGATGATGACGGCGCCGGCGCCTGGGCCACAGGAGATGGAGCATCAATGTTCATGTCAGAGCTGGCTCGTGAGGACGTACTCCTAGTGGAGCGAGATGAAGACGAGCGGGTGAACGTGCCCTTCAACTTGCGCATCATCCTGCAAAAACTGACAGAACAACAAAACTTGTGGAACGGGTTAAGAAATAAAATAGTTAGCGGTTAACCGTCCAAGAGTTAGTCGTCCGGGGGTTAGTCCTTCTGATTGCCAATAATTTTCTCTAAGCAAAATTTCAGCAGAACTTATACCCTTTAATCTCTTTGGCTTTTCTTATTTTCTACAACACTTCCACTAATGCAATACTAAACTTCAGAATTAGAATTCAAAATTTCAAACTCAGAGGCTGGATTGTGTGTGTGTGTGTGTAGAAATGGCAGCAAAAGAGTGGTATTTTTAGGGTGGCGGAGCAGTAGGCTAGCTGGCCAAGTGGTGGGGCCGGCCGCCCCCCCTTGGGCCCACTTGAGTTGGCTTTCCACCAGATGCAACCTTGCTTCGAAGCTAAGCAAACTTTGGTGTCCGTCGGTGCAAATGCACCCAAAATGGCTAGTGCAGCAAACTTGAGGTGATGGTGGTGGGTCCTAGGTGTCTGCGGGTCCGTATGCCTGTATTTCCTCTGTATATATATGTATATATATGCTATGTAGAAAATATTTTATGATACTACAAAATATTTCTAAATGTATGCATGGTATTTTTAAATTTTTACGCCTCCATAGTAAATATTCTTGCGGGTTTTACACACCATAAAAACATTATTCACATGGTGCTTAAAGATTTTATGCTGCAGTGATGGAATTTTTATTTTATTTTCTAATGCAATTGTTGGAAAGTAAAAATGCCAAAGTAAAAATAATTTATGCAATGTAAAACTTAAATATGGATAACTACCGATTTACCTCCCGGCGAGGGTTCGGAGTTTTGAGTCCGCTGAACCGGACTTCTCCATTCTTTTTCATTCTTCGGGCGCATCAATCGGTCCCGGAGATGGAGACCTTGATGGTTGCACTTGCTTCTCACGCCACTCTAGTTTAGAGCATTGTTCCGGTCTTGGCTTAAAGGCGAATCACTCTTCTTTCCCATTGATATGGAATTTGATTTCTCCCACTCCGACATCAATGTGTGCATTTGTGGTGCTCAAAAGGGTCTCCCAAGTATGAGGGGTGTCTTCATGTCTTCCTGCATGTCAAGCACTACAAAATCCACTGGAACAAAGAAGTTTCTTATTTTTACCGGAATATTCTCCGCGATTATTGCAGGGTAGCTGACCGATTGGTCGGCTAGTTGTAGGCACATTGATGTTGGCGTGAGTGTTGAATAGTTGAGCTTGTTGAAGATGGCTTTATGCATGACACTGACGCTTACGCCAAGGTCACATAGTGCATTTTCAAAATTCTGATTTCCGATTGACCAGTCAATAGTGGGGCATCCTAGATCCTTCTTCTTTACAGGAGATGTGTTCAGGATCGCCGCACTATACTCCTCCGTTAACTTCATTACTTTAGTGGTGGGCAGTGGTCTTTTGTTGTTTGGCAGTGGTCTTTTGTTGTTCAAAATGTCTCTGAGATACTTCGCATAGGTAGGTACCTGTATGGCATCTAGTAGAGGGATATTGATATATAACTTTTGAATTACCTCTACAAACCTACCAAACTGCTCATCCACTTTGACTTTTCGATTTTTTCATGGAAATGGTAGGAAGTTGGTGTCATGAAAATCTTGTAGCAATTCCTATTCTGATGGCTCAACTTCTTCAACTTCATCGTTCTTCTTCTCATGTTGTACTACTGGTGTCTTATCTGTCCTTGTTGGATATGAAGGATCACGAGTAGACTTGCCACCTCTTGTGGTTATAGCGTTGACCTTTTCAAGGTTAGTGGCAAAAGGCAGAGCAACGATCAGCTGAGCTATTTGTAATTCTATCTTTGTATTATAGCTAAGTTGGTCTTTTATAGCAGAAGAAAAACTTTCCATTTTAATGTTTATATTTTCTAAAACCTTGTCATTAGAAGCAAGCTTTTTAGAAATGTTCTCATTAATCTTAGCCTGTTCTAAAATCAAATCTCTCAAGAATGGTTGATTCGGATTAGAAGAATTATAGTAATTACCTGGGTACTTACCTTGGTAATTTGAACGTTGTTGTTGTTGCCCTCCTCCTTGTCTTTGTTGTTGTGGTCTAGAGTTGTTGATGACAATGTTTATATCCTCTTGATTTTAGGGGAAATCAACCCCCAAATATTCTCCACATATGTTTTGGGCATTATAAGCATCTTGAATGGCTTGACGGTCTTTCTTGTAATTGGCTCGCTATTCGAGCCAATTCATCAGTACGTCCATCTTGGTTGATAGTGCACACACCTCTTCTGGTGCTTCTTCGCTCCTATTGCATGCTTGGATATTGCCTTCAGACCAGTCTTGATTGGAGGCTATCTTTTCCATGAGAGTTTCAGCTTTTCCAAGGGTAAGTGACATAAATGCTCCTCCAGCAGTAGCATCAAGTTGTTCATGAGCTTTTTGGGTCAATCCATGGTAAAAGCCTTGCATGAGCAACCAATCTTCCATTCCATGATGAGAACAATCTAAAATATATTCTTGGAAACGTTCCCATGCCTCTGGAATGGTTTCTCCTTTCTGCTGTTTAGAAGTTGGAAATTTTTCCTCTTAAGGCATTGGTCTTGCCTATACGGAAAAACTTTGCTAGAAAGGCTTTCGAACATTTTGCCCATGTAATGATGTTATCTTTGTTGGTGCATCAGAACCAATCTTGCAATACCCTGTATAAGATATGAATTGATAAAAACAAGGGTGAGCCTGGTAAAGCAGAGGTGCATAGTTATGATATCAGCAATAAGTATTTATTTGCTCAATTCTCTTTTAGCCTTGTGCCCTCCCCAGCAACGGCACCCAAAATGCTTGTTGACACTTCTTAGCGTAGCTACAAAGAATAGAGTTTTAATTCTACTCCTAGCAATGGCACCAGAAATGTGTGTTGGTATTTACTTGTGACTTAGAATGAATATATATGTAAGATTCTGCAAGCGCACAGATAATATACCATTGTAGCACTTCACCCCAGGAGTATACTAGGTATCATTATTTATATTTTACCACATGGAGGAGCGGTGGCTAGAGATATTGATAAATATGTATACTTATGATGAGATCATTAACTGAGCATATGCTTTAACAAGGGTAAGCCAAATGATATATGTCGAGGTTATAACCCTGGGGGGTCTTAGGGCACCGATCAGTTAGCAGGCCACGTGGCCCGCAATACGCTAGCTGGCGAAGGCCCTAGCGACCGAGGCCCAGCCGAGCCAAGCAAGCCAAGCCAGACGCTAGGGACGGGATCAACCACGACCTCTTCCTCCTGCCTTAGCCGCACAGTGCTCGAAAAGCGCATGACCTCACCCCCATCATGACCCTGAAGGGGATGGGGAGAGGTCGAGCCCCGCCTAGTACACATACTCTGGCAAGGGTAGACATGCCTCACTAACTCCACAAGGACCAAGCGAACGGCAGTCACCTCGGTCCAGTCAGACGCCAGCCCTGCGCCACAAAGATCGGATAAGACAACACCGCCCTGAGGCGGTGATGACAGGCACGATGACCACCAGCTAGATACGGCCCAACAAGACACATGTACGATCTCACCCACTATGGGTTGGGATCCATGATGGGGGCCTTGACTTAAAGGCCACCCGGACAGACGAGTGCCACGATCCCGACGATCAAGATCGTGGCCGCTCCTCAGTGATGACTAGGTGATCAATGACCAAAGGGCGGCTACCAACTCTTGTACCACACCCTGGGAAACTAGGACATGACGACAATGACCATGGCGGAGACCACCTCGCACACGGCGGCTGGCGAACCCCCACCGTGCCTATAGTGCCGTCATGGTCGGCATAGTAAGTACCATGCCACATCCTACCACGACGTGACCACAAGACAATGATGACCGCCATGACCGGACATACTCCACAAGATGGCATAGCTTGCAAGCCAAGTTAGCTAGGACCTCCCTCAGGCTCAGGGCCCTTTGGTCGGGAGAACCACCTCCGTTGTATGCGCCCTGGCCCTGAACTCTATATAAGGGCGGCCAGGGCACCCTTTTGACACATTCTGAGTCCCCTACTCACTCATTCTCCATCATGGTAGGGCTCCTGAAGCTTCCCTTCAGGCAACCCTTTGCCTAGCTTAGGTTCTCCTACCTCTTCCACCATTCTTGCACCCCCCACTATAAGAACTTCATAGCATTCAAGCGAGGAAGACGCACTCGATCATCTCTAAGACTAGACGTAGGGCCTCGACCTGTACCAGTATAAATCCTCATGTCTTTTGGATGCTACCATTGCCTTCCTAGAGCAGCGCGACAATCGTATAAGTTTACTAGTCTGGTTTACGAAACACTGATAGTTGGCGCACCAGGTAGGGGACAGTCGCGCACTCTCGATTGTTTGAAGGAAGCGATGGCTCCTCGCATCGCCAGTGGACTCGCTCGTGGAATGACCAATGGCGGCCACATCTGCCATAAAAACTATGAGCCCATCGGTGCTAAAGGGCCAGCGCCCACGTCCGCTAACAGCCGCGGCTTAGACCTCCAACCTGGAAATCTAGACCCCGAGGCCCACGGCGGGCACACTCTTGGAACTCCCCTCATGGGCTGCATCCTAGAGTTCACCTATCCAGAGGGGCCAGTACCCTCACTCATCGTTGGCCACAGCCAGGCCTCCCATCTAGGAAACTGAAGGTCCACGGCTCACAATGAACTCACCCGGGGAAAGGCCTTGTCCGGCCACATCCCTTTGGGGAACCACACGGTTGACCACCTTCGAGGGCCAGCACCCACTTCCGCCTTTAGTTGTGGCCCGGACCTTCGCCCTGGAGGTCTGGGTCCTGTGACCCATGGCAGACATACTCTTGGAACTCCCCATGGAGGCTGCATCCTGGAGTTTACCTGCATAAGAGGATTAGTGCCCTCTCTCATAACTGGCCATGGCCAGGGCTTCCACCGAGGAAGCCTGAGGCCCATGACTCATGGCAAGCTCACCCGAGGAATGGCCTATGGTGGCAGCATCCTTCTAGGGAATCATGAGATCGCTCGAACCAATGGGTCAATGCCCATCATCGGCTACTACCTAGTCCAGACTCACCGCGTGGGGAAAGTAGACTCGACGGTCGAACCATGCCCTGGATAACGCCTCCGCCGTTAGTGGGACACAAACGAGCCAGGGCACGCACAAGCAATATAATCAACCGCCTCCATACAGCAGCATCACAGGTGATCAGAAGGCTAGCCGGTGCCACGCCATACAAGGCCAGGCCCAGAGCTTAGATCCGATCTTGTATAACTGACAAGTCAAACGACACGTCTCCTCAAACTATCAGCCGTCGCTCGGATGCACGTGCACCCAAGGAAGCAGGCCCCCAGAGCACACTGTGCGCCACAATGAGTAGATCGAACCGTGATGCACTCCAAGCCAACTCCCACAATGATAGGCCACGACAGCTCCCCGTCGAAAGCGGAAACTACACCCGGAGGCAGAGACACGGCGGCAACGACATCGTCGCGCCAGAAGGACTCAAGCTCAAGAACACACAAGCATTCTCAGGAAGAAGTTACAGCAAGCCGGACGCGAAGAAGTCATCCCCAGGGGCTCACAAGACCTTCGAGGACGTTAAGCCAGCGGGGATCGGCCCAAGGTAGCCGAAGAAGCTGATCCACGCCAGCTATGACTGTTCCAAGCGGTGACGGGGTGTCCCCATTGACTCACGACCCAGGGGCTACGATGACCTCATCACAAGCAAGCACTCGGGGGCTCACCGCGCCCCGAACAATGACAACCAGTCCCACGACGACTTCTGATACACTGGTCAGTCACCTCATCTCTGACTCTAGCCGCTCTACCTAGACATGTCCACATACATATACAAGCCCACCAGTAGTTGCAGAAACCTAGGGCCGACTCGTAGAGCAAACCAGATAGCATGATGCCAACACAATATGACCTAGTAGCGCTCAACTCCCGAGTGCTTCGATCTGACTCGCGCTCGCGGCTGGACACGACTCACTCATGGGGGCTACCCTCATAGACATAAACATATGACCCATGGTGCAGCACTATTTGACATAGTCCCAGCAACCAATCCATTTCAAACTTTTTCTGATAATACCCTTCGTTGCGACGGACCGACGACCCGAATCTTGTTTCCCCGTTTGCACGGACTTAAAGGGAAACGGGGAATTCTTTCACTCAAGGCAAAGGGGACAAGAGGAAAAGAGTCACGAGCTGCTCACTCTCTTTCTTCTCGCATCGAAATGGATCTGCGACCAACCCTCGACATCACGCCGCTCCATCAAAACTTGCACCATTTTAGCCCCGCGGGCTAGACCCCAGGTTAAAATACGCACCTACGAGCACGTGACCAAGGGGAACGAAGCACATTCCAATTTGAACAGAAAGAAAGGCGAAGAGGCAGCCAAATGACAAAAGAATGCGCTGACCACCTATTCCCCACGTGGAACCCAAACATGTCCATCAAGAGTCGATTGTACATAAAGTCCTCGATGTCTATGACAAAATCCTACACCCTGAAAGATTAGTGCTGGCTATGAATGCTAGCACCTAGCACCTTGCTCGCAAGGGCCTCCAAACCTCGAGCAGAGGCACTCTCGATGGCGAGAATATCGCTCTCGGATCTCCCCGGAGCACGCCCTCGTTTGATGACCTCAAAATCGATGCCACTATAGTGCGAACCGATCGACATCAAGGTGGCATGAGCGCCATGATGAACTCCCTCAGAGATCTAGGAACCACGCGGAGGCGAGCTTCATTGAGGCGAAGTGATAGATAGGCACTCCCTTGATAGGCGCCGAGCACAACCTCGCAGAGGGCCCACCCGAAGGCGGTCAGCATGGCCAGCTAGTTGTCCATCTCTAGCATCCTCTGGTTCATGGTCACCTTCTCCTCTTGACCGAGAGTGCCCTCATGCGCAATCCTGAGAAAAAATAACTGGTTCACGGCTAGACGCGACGACAAAACAAAAGCATAATGCAAAATAGAGGGGAACTTGCCGCTACAAGTGGAGCGCAACTTCTAGCACTCAGCTTCAAGGCACTGATGCCCCTGCTCGGCCATCTCCCGAGCAGCGCCAACCGAGGTAAGTTCGGTCTCTTGGATAGCCGCCACATCCTTGAGACCAGCTACCTAGGACGTTAGAGCCTCAATCTAGGACCGAGCCTGTGCTTCCTAGTGGGCCAACTCTTCCCTCAACCTCTGGGAGGCCTCCAACTCCTTGTGGAAGCGTTGTACCTTGGCCTCCGCCATAGCCAGACGGCCATGGTCAGTGGCACATCATGCCTACATCTGATAGGCCAGGTGCAAGAACTGAGACTTCTCCATTGAGATCTTCATTAGCCCCTGTGGAAAAGGAAAGCGGTCAGACGATCGCGACAAAAGTGAAACAAACATGGCGGGGATGGACAACCGGAGGGCTTAGTTGCGCCTGAAGCTCCACCACGTTGATTATTCGGCGTTGGGCCTCTGCGCCCAACCTAGCGATCATAGCCATCACGTCACCCATCTTGGCTAAGGTCTCCTGAACCCTCTCATGGCTCTAGAGGCCATCTCCCCCGTGGCTCACTCACTCGCATCATCCACCACGAATAGTGTTTCACTAGAGTTCATTAGATGGGGCCAGGCGAGGAGGTCTCCACCCAAGTCAAGCTCGTTCTCAAAGGATGAGTGTAAGGCCAGGATGGGAGGATGCCGGCTATCGCCCCCATAGCGGCATCATCGTCCAATGACTTTGGCCGCACGGAGGGGCACGCACCGCTCCCTGAAGGTCTTAGGGCCGCAAGTTCCGGGAGGGGTCCCCTACATCACGAAGATTGACGAAGCTTAGGTGGCTAGGCACCGTCAACAGATATGACATAGAAGAAGTCAAGAAGAATGGTGTACCTAGTGGAGTGTTCCACAAAAGGCAGGGCAATCCGCCCTCCCGAATGCGGGCCAGCTAGAAGAGACCACGGTGGGAGGCACCGTCACCGATGTCGCAGGGCCAAAGGCCGACAAGGTGCCCTCGGTAGTGTCGATAATGACGGCATCCTCCACACCGCGGTCTCAACGGCATCTACATTCCTGCGTCCTGATGCCCTCACGCAGAAGGGCGGGGACGTGGGGGGCCGACCACCATATTAGCAAGAAGGCACTAGAGGAGGTCCGGGTCCTCCTCCTCGGGTATCTCCAGGGAAGGACGGTGAGCCTTGCTATCCGTTTTGCTAGCGGTGCCCATATCCACAACATCTTTGCCACCTCCTTCCTGGACAGGTTTCTCGGCCCCCATCGGTGAGGGGGCAATAGGAGCCACACGCGAGGAGTCATGGCCGCCCTCGGCGGCGGTGCTGGGACGCTTTGGGCTTGGCCCCCTCAGCAGCGATGAAGCCACCTGCTTCCGGGCAGAGCTCTCCTCGGCAGCAGCAATCGCCGGGCAGTCAACATAGCTCGGTTCGGCATCACCACCGGACCTGCACGAGACGTCAGGGGCGCTGTGAATGGCCAATGGGCCTTCATCATCCACTTCAGAACCCTCATCATCATCATCATCGTTAGTCGACGAAGCCCCATGCATCTGATGCTCCACTTGCTTCCTCGCCCTTTCCGCTAGAGGCGTTTCCGCTCCTCGGTGGCTGCCTTCTCTTGGGCGGCGCGCTCAGCACCTCCAGGGTAGGACAGATGGAAGCGAGAGCTGAATGAAGGCACAGGCTATGGAAATGACATTTTTCATCTAATAATCTTCAACAAGGAAAAGGGAAATGAACCAGGGCGGCTTACCAGATTAGGCCAAAAGATTGCCGAGAATGCCTCCATCGCGCACTCGGCGGCAACAACTATCCCAGAAGAGACTAGCCCCTCAACCTGCTTGGCGACCTCGGTGGCCTCAAGCAGTTCCATGGTCTCATGGGACGGGACTTCAACTCCAAAGTAATCGTGCAACAGGGTCACTCGTTGCTTCACGGGTTGGACCCGCCGCTCGATCATGGTCCGTAGGACTGCGACACCATCCAACCTGGCCTTTGAGGATCTCTGTCACCTTTGACAACCGCTTCTTGTCACACCCCCAACTCCACGAGTCCAACCTCACCAGAGCAGCGTTGGAGAAGGGGGGGCGGCATCATCTCGGATGTAGAACCAATGTTCGTGCCAACCAGAGTTCGAAGACTTCAGCGGTAGGCACGGGTAACTACGAGAGACCCCCTAGCGCATCTAAAGGTTCATCCCGCCCATAGGAGCGAGCACGCCGCCATCTGAACCATGCACCTTGTGGGTCTTCACTTTGAAAATCCTTCGGAACAAGTCCTTGTTGGGAGCAATCCCTAGGAAGGCCTCGCACACAACGACGAAACCCGCCAGCTGAGACACCACATTGGGGGGAAGGTGTTGCAGCAAGATCCCATACTCACAAAGGAAGCCACGGAGGAAGTCAGATGCCGGGACCACAAACCTGTGCTTGTGGAAGTCAGTGAATGACACCGTCTTCCTAGGTCACGGATAAGGCACCGCCTCGCCAGCAGGGGCCCTCCATCCGGTGAATTCCTTCAGTGGAAGAAGACCCTTTGCCATGAGGCACTGCAGCTTCGCCTCCATCACTGATGAAGGTACCCACTCTCCCATCACACAACATAGAAGAAAGAAAATAAGGAAGCGGCGGAGTAGATGGCAAAGGCGGCAATCCACACGACCTAGAGGTAAGACTCACGAACTCGACCCCTTTCCTTCTATCTCCCCTTCAGACTATAGGAACGGTGGTAGTAGGCGAGACCAAGGTAAGGGATCGGCTTGGATAGAGGGATCTACTTACGTGGCAGCGACTAGGGGAACAAACAGCACCCACACGGATTCTGCCCTAACACAGGCCCCACACGCCCTCAGGAAATGAGCTGACCCACCACGAATGCATAGGGACACCATTAAGATGCTGAATCTGGGGAGGTCGACCGTCCCCTGGATTCACGCACAGAGCACCTTACGGACATCATGGCCATAGAACACGCACGCGATCACATGCCAAGTGAACGCCGATAAGCCACAACCATGGCTAGGGAGGCCCGAAAGCTGCTAAGTCCATGTGCAAGGTCACCAATCGTGGTGACGACTCAACATTGTGCTTAGGAAACCCACTCCTGGGCCATCCCTTAGAAGGGCTTGAGGCCACATAGGGATAGGGGCAGGGAGGAGATGGGCCCCTATGGCTCTAATCGGTGGTGCGGAGCCACACATCCATCTCTCTCTGTGTTTGAGTCGTCCACCTCGAAGTCTCCTTGGTTGACCCCCTCCGGTGGGGAGGCATCTTGCCCTTTGGCCACTACGGAGGCGGTTGGAGACCAACGGGATTGACGGTCGATGATTTACGGGACGTCTCACGTGAGGCACAGTTGAACTCCAAGTCAATTGGGGAGGATATCGGGTCCCGCTCGAATTACCCATCGACCCCGACGAGGCGCACCGCTCCGACCGCGTGGTTATAGTGGACATGCCTCTCCCCACGTGGGGTGAAACCAAAATTTCCCCGTAGCAAGGCACCATGACCCCTCGGGTCTTGAGGGGCATCAAGGATGGAAGAAAGTGGGCGCCAGCAGCCCCACTATCTGGACGAGTCCCAGCCTCGACCGCTTCTCCTTGGGCCCTGGGTTTTCGACCTCTGAACGGATAGCAACGCATCCACCAAGGATCGAAATCCAGATGGCACTAGATCGAGACGCTAACCCCCGATCAGGGAAGGCGTCTCAAAAACCCTGACCTGCCCAAAAAGCATGCCTTAAAATTCCACGGAAACACAAGACGATCCTGGGTCGAAAATCTTGGGAAATATAACTTAGAATACAAACAGACCCAGCTGAGCACTGTGGCATTCTACATACAAATCTTTCCCCACTCCAGCACGGTAGGAGCGACCCAAGCCCTAGAAGCTATGATGCTAGAAGGGAACTTGCGAGATGCTCCCCTTCGTCATTACGACCAAGCACGACAGAGAAGAGCACCTCACAAACCTCCTCCTAGCACCGTAGCTCCCGGAGCATAAAAACACGAGCAGAGGGTGACAGCAGTGCCGTCACCTCTCAAGGACAGAGATGACATGGTGGAACTATCCACAGCGAGGACCACCTCGTGCATCCTGGCCAAAAGGGCCCCAGGAGGCGAGGAGGTCGCGAAGTTGCAGTTCTGATAAACATGCTGCCTCATCCTACCCTGCTCACAAAGACCCTTCTAGCATCCGCCGATGGAAGGAGCAGCGACAGCCACCGACCACCACGAGCCGCCTTCAGTAGGAAGCATCATGAAAACATCATAGAAATTCTCTACTTCCCTCACTCTATTTAAAAACCAGTCAAAAACAACTCGTGACAACCTCAAACAATAGGAAGGTCTCCATTTATAGGCTCTGAGGCGATGACAACAGGCACGATGACCACCGGCCAGATACGGCCTGACAAGATGCATGTACAATCTCACCTATTATGGGATGGGATCCACGATGGGGGCCTTGACTTAAAGGCCACCCGGACCGATGAGTGCCACAATCCCGATGATCGGGATCGTGGCCCTCAGCTCCTCAGCGATGACCAGGTGATCGATGACCTAAGGGTGGCTACCAACTCTTATACCGTGCCCCGGGAAACCAGGAGACGACGACAAGGACCATGGTGGAGACCACATCGCACAGGATGGCTGGCGAACCCCCACCGTGCCTACAGTGCCACCATGGCTGGCACAGTAATTACCACGCCACATCCTGCCACGACGTGGCCACAAGATGATGACGACCGCCACGATCGAACGTACTCCACAAGATGGCGTAGCTTGCAAGCCAAGTTAGCTAGGACCTCCCTCAGGGTCATAGCCCTTCGATCGGGAGAACTGCCTCCGTTGTATGTGCCCTGGCCCCAAACTCTATATAAGGGTGGCAAGGGCACCCTTTCGACACATTCTGAGTCCCCTACTCACTCAATCTCCATCGTGGTAGGGCTCCTAAAGCTTCCCTTCGGGTAGCCCTTTGCCTAGCTTAGGTTCTCCTAACTCTTCCACCATTCTTGCACCCCCACTATAAGAACTTCAGAGCATTCAAGCGAGGAACACGCACTCGATCATCTCTGAGACTAGACGTAGGGCCCTGGCCTAAACCAGTATAAATCCTTGTATCTTTTAGATGCTACCATCGCCTTCTTGGAGCAGCGCGGCAATCGTATAAGTTTACTAGTCTGGTTTACGAAACACCGACAATATACAAATGATAAGTATAAGGTATTGAATAATCCAGAGATAGAAATAGATACTCATAAATGTAGCATAGCTAGGCTAGAGATTAATTAAGAGAAAGATTCCTAAGTCATTCCTATATACTAAGTCTTTTGTACACCCCAAGTAAATATACTGCCATTTATAGCATAATTAACTCTTCATCTACACATAAGGAATATTACTAAGGAAGATCAAGAATAGAGCTTGATTTCCTTCGTAATTAGGTCCTACTTGTTCAATAGACAGGGAGTGGACTACAAAGGACTCAACGAGAGTGTCACACTCGTGATCTACCACATGGCCCGGACTGTAGAGTGCATCCGCAGGTAAACAACATCTAAGCACCACACTTACATAATGTCGACCACTTAACTCACTCGAGTACTGAGCTAAGCGCTTTGCGAACTTATGCATAAACTTAGTATCAACTATGATTATATCAAGCATATAACTGAAGCAAACTAGGAACATAATAGATAGAAACATAATATGAATTAAGCACAGTCACAAATAATAGAGGATACAATTGGCTATACCAGCCTCTAGATGATGAATCCAGAATCCTAAGCAGTAGCCCAACTCTACTTGAATCTTGCTAGCTAGCCTATACTAGAACTTTGAGAAATTAGAGATCTATTCTATTCTCTCTGGAAAATCTAAAGATAATGATCAACTGATATCTTGACTTATGCCTTAGCGGGGGGGGGGCTGATATATATAGGGGGGCAGCGTCAATCCTGGACCCTCGGATCAAACCGACTTAAAACAATGGCGTAGATGTGGTCTTTAAGGCGGTGGAGAACCGATGTAACAAAGAGGAGCTGACATGTGGGGCCACTATCCACTCGGGGTCTGCTTCCATGGTTTACCTTCTGGAGTATTCCTGAGTCGGTTTTGTTGCGGATAAACACGATTATATCTAACAATTAAGTCCACCTTAACGATTTTCTGGATAAACCCTGCTGAAAACACAGATTCACCAAAACTTATGGAATTTGTTAGTTTAAACCCCTAAACCTATGTTGGTGATCATATTCTTTCATTTATACGGGTTTTATTGACGGTTTATGATGAGTGTTAACTACCATCGACAAATGTTCCGTCATCAACATGTTGGTCATGACGGATCTGGAAGTGGGCGACCTCACCTGTAACGGGGAACTCTACAAGGCAGGTGTGGTGGTAGGGTACGGTGCTCCCGTGATAGGTGAGTTGTTGGTGGGCCATCTAGTGACAAGAAAACATGGAAAAAAAGTTACAATGAGTTCATGGTAGGGATAAAGATGATATACATGGTTGGTGTAAGGCAAAAGTAAAGGTCAGGTGTGGTTATGGCATTAGTGTGGTAAATGTCAAAGTATCAACATAACAAGAGAACATGATTAGAATGTGAGAAGGAGCAAAGCAATTAGGTAAGAGCGTTTCTAGCTAGGCTGTGTATCCTATGGTCAACGCGGCTTTGATACACGTACAACTACAACTCCTTCAGCCGATGTGGACGACAAGGCGGGCATGGTCGCGCAGCTTGGACGGATCCACAAGTGGGCACGAAGAACCCAGGGGGAGATATGGCGAAGCAGAGTGAAGGCCAGGCAACTAGTTTTCAGCAGAAGACTATGGTCGATCAGGCAGAGAACACGATCACTGCTGCAAACCAGGTGCTGGCTTCCTCCGCGACTGCAATCCCGGCGACAGATGGAAGGCTCCAGCCCCTGCTGCAACTGGACAACAGGTGATGATTGATTCGAAAGACATTCCGGAGTCATCAGCACAGGGGGCGAAGAAAAGCAAAGGCAAGTCTTTTTGTTATAGATTTAATACCAAAGGACATGTTTTCAGTGCCTGCACTGCGGTGATTTGTTGTGATGTGTGTGATGGTGAACATATTACAAAAGCTTGTCCGCATATGAAAGGTGGGCAACCTATAGCTACTCCTAGTGGATATGCAGTAGAAGGCCTCGGATTCTACTATGTTCCTTACAATGGTGCTCAGATAAATAAAATTGAAGAGAAAAATGCCATGATGAGAGTTGTAGAAGGCTCACTTATTGCGAATCAACTCATGGTGGATCTTGAAAGATTTCGACCAGGCAAGAAAAAATGGGTGACAATACAGATGCTTTCATTACTGCATTCCCATCGGCTGAATTGCTTCAACAGATGGTAGAATGGGTCCAATGGAAACAAAGACATTGAGAGCAAAAGTTGTTTTTTGAGAAAGGTGCCGACAAGGATGAGTATAAATATGAGATCCCAAAAGCTTGGATCTAGTTCAAAGGCCTATCCAAAGAATTGACAGATTTCTCCATCATTTGGGCCATTGGTTCCACCTTGGCAGTAACTTGAGCGGTGGATATGAAATTCACCAAAAAAAATTGGACAGGCAAGATTGAGAGTCGCAGTGCTAAACCCAAAATTAGTTCCTGATTTGGTGGATGTGGTAATCGGGAAGTTTATTTATGAGTTACAGTTTCGGGTGGAGAAGGAAGGAACTGGCGAGGAGCCATTGCCAATTGATACGGATGCACCTTTCGATGAGGATGATAGTGGTGCAAAAGATAATGGTAATGAAGAGCCTACGGAGGAGGATGGCAAGCAGATGGATTCGGCACCAAAGCAGCTACCACCTAACGTACCTCCAACAGGAGGGGCCATAGGGGGTCTGGTGGTGGAGCGCAGGGGAAGGCGGTGGAAGCTGTTGTAACTATGCCTACACCAAAGGAGAAGGCGACATCGGTTGAGGCTGTGCCTAGAGGTGGTCCGCTGCTACATAAAAAGAAGCCTGTGGTCTTGCTGTTCCCTAATGGAATCCGGCCAACGGAGAGCAGCAATGGCGTGCTGAGGCCACGTTGATCAGTGACAGAGATATGCCTGTGCAAGCACCTGAAACTTTGTCGCCGGTAAGAGCCAGCAAGAGGAATGTTGCCACCGTGGATCAAGATTTAATGGAGAAAGTGACAAAGCTTAATGCCAACAAAAATTTGGACGTTGATCCAAAACCTAAAGGTAACCTTCTAGCAAATCATTCTTTTACAAGTTTTGATAATTGGTTTTACTCGAAAAGGCTGCTAGTTTAGGCATTTCGCTAGGATCAGATTGTAAGCAAGTTGCTAGTTCGGTTCAGTATTTAAAAAATGAGGAAGCTAGCAGATTGCACGAGTTGTCTTTGAACAACACAGTTCAATGCAAAGATGATGGGGATGCTAGTACAGAATGCTCAGTTGATGATGTCTTAAATTTGGAAGTTTTAAACAATTTTTGTGGCGAGTTAACATAGTGTTTCAGTGATGAGGGGTGTGATCTTAGTGATCTACACTCTACTATATCACAAATTCAGTTTAAATGAAGACAACAAAATCAGTTTAAATGAAGGTGTATTTTGGAATTGCAATGGGTTTGGGGACCCAAAAGAATACAAATTTCTTTCTGAGTTAATTAAGGAAAAGAATTTAGACTTTATTGCCTTATCAGAGATCGGACGGGATAATATCCCACACTCCACACTAAATTTTTTGTGGTATGATAGTTGGGGTTAATCTTTTGACGTGTGATATAGGAGAGATTGAGGAGGGTGAATTTCTAGTGCGTTTTAAACTAAGAAATAGAGAGGATGACTTCGAATGGAATTTGGTGTCGGTCTATGGGCCTGCACAACAGGAACATAAAGAAAGGTTTTTGATGGAGGTAGTACAGATGTGTTCAAAGCAAACCTTACCTATTATTCTAGGTGGTGACTTTAACATCGTCCGCGGACCTTGGTAGAAAAATAATGACAATTATAATCATAGATAGCCTTTTTTCCAATGCAGTTATTGATTCCTTTAATTTCCATGAGATCGCATTGTCAGGGAGGAAATATACTTGGGCTAATCACCTTCAAAGCCAGACATTGGAGAAACTTGACAGAGTACTCCTATGTACCGACTTTGAGTCCAAGTTTCCACGTACCGCTATAACTGCCCTAAATAGAGAAATATCACACCATATTCCCTTTCTTAAATACTAGAAGCTCATCCAGAGCTGCAGAGAAATTTTGATATTTAACCCTCAGTTCATGAGCCCCTCAACATTTGACATCGAATTCGCAGGCCTTTTGAAATATCACCCTACGCACGCGAATTCCTTTAATATTTGGGATTTTAGAGATTTTCTCTGTCGGTGTGAAATGTGCCCAACAAGTAAATATTTGTAGCTTTGCCGTGCATTGTGATCGGATGTGGCCTAGCACGCGATGACATAAGATTTATACTGGTTCAGGCAACGTGCCCTACATCCAGTTTCAGTCGGTCGGTGACTTTATTCCTGAGCCCAGGTGCTCGAAGTTTGTTGTAGGGTTACAAACGAGTAATAAATGAGAAGGGGGTGTTAGAGGCCCAGTCAGACTATGAACCGAGTGGAAGAGAGTGACGGATGCTCAAACGTGCGCTAAGTATTGTAGCGCATGCTCTGTGTGTAACACCCTAAAATTTACGTGGTTTTAAAATAGGAGAAAATAATTTAATTATGCATTTTGTGAGCATTTAAATTTAGAAAAATAATAACTTTGTTAAAAATAAAATCAAATATAGGACTACATACATGTATGTGCATACATGCTGCTGCATATTTATTTTGTGATGTTTTGGTTTGATTGGAATTTGTAAAAGAATTTGAGTTTGAGTTTAAATTGGATTTGAAAATGTGTTAAGAAAAATAGGAAAAATGATTTTATTTTCTTCTTCTTCCTTTCTTGGCTTTCAGCCCGAGCAGCCCAGCTCCTGCTCGGCCTTCTCTCCCTTCACTGGCCCAGCTCGGCCTTTCCTCCATCCCCGCGTGGCTCGTTTTCCCCGTGGCCCATCCCGCTAGCCGGCCCAACAGCAGTCGCGCCCGCGTCGTTCCCCTCTTCCCGCGTGTGTCGCTGACAGTCCGGTCCCACGTGTCAGCGACGCCTTCTTCCTCCCGCGCGTATCCGCGTCGGACACTGCCGCCGCCGCCCGACTCCACTCCGCCCATGCCTCGCTGCCTTGCCGTGTAGCCCAAGGTTCCCCGGGCCTTAAATACCAGCTGCTTGCGGCTGTGCCTCCCCATCCTAAGCCTCGGAGCCGTAGCCACCTCGCCAAATTGCCACGCCGCCGTGAAACCTAGCGCCGCCGTGCTCACCATCTGCTCCACTGCATCTCGCGTCGCCTCCGTGCTGTCTCTGACCGCGAAAACTACTTGGGTGAGTTCACCATCTCCTCCTCCTATTTCTCGAGCTCTTGGTTTACTCTATCGTGGCCTCTATGGCCCTAGCCATGTGCGCCGACGAGTTTCTTCGCCGCCGTCCATGGAAGCTGCCGCGGCCAGCACTGTTCTGGCTGACCGGTCTGCTCTCTCTCTCCCTCGTCTAATCTGAGCCGTCCAGATTAGATCCAACGGCTCATATCTCACCATACCCCTTCGACAGGCCTTTTTGCAAACAAGTCCTTGAAGTTTTCTATGTATTAACCCGTAGTCCAAAGCGTATTCCTAAAATACGTTTTCTTCTTTTGAAAACGTAGTTTCTTCGGTTAGATCCAAAATTCGTTTTCATCTATTTACAGTTTTGCCACTAATCTTGTTTTAGCCATAAAATCTTTGTTTTATCTCCGATTTGATCCGTTCAAGTTGTGTTAGGTTCATAATTGAGTAATCTACATGTTCATACTACTGTTAAGTATATTTTCAACTTTTAAAATTTGAGGTTAGATTTAATCTATTATTTTAATAAAGGAAATATTGTTTAATTCATAACTTTTTCGTTTTAGCTTCGATTTTCGTGATCTTCGCGTCTGTGTGTTCATATCGAGACGTAGATTTGTTTTACAAACTTTTCATCTTAATTTTATGCTGTTGGTGTACTGTTCTAATCTATAGTCATTGTTTGCTTTGCATGTTTGCTTCTGGATGCTTGTGTGTTGCTGTGATTATCGAGTATAGACGGTGAGTAATTCGTGGGTGATCAAGAGTACTACTTTGACGAGCAGGATCAGCAGGAACACTTTGTTCAAGGCAAGTATAGCATGGGATCATCCTTGTTTCTTATCAACTTTAATACATTTAATTCATATTGCATGTGTCACCTTGAATAGGATTTCCCTAGAATTGGACTTATACCTTGTCTCCTATGGAATATGCATTGGGTAGCTTTGCTAGTGCTCAACTAAACCATGATCTTGTAACTTGACTAATGATATATGCAATAAACATTAAAACATGACTTTTTAGCAATTTGGAAATAGGGGGCTGGAGTGTTTAACTACTTTCTAAATGCTTCAGATTCCTCTCCCTAAGGACTTATCTGTAAGCGAACATCCGGGACTTACAGTACAACTGTGAGGGCTACATGGCTCTGGCTTTAGCTCAGTATGAGGACCTTTTCTAGCTTGTTAGAGGTTACCTTTATGGCGTAAGAATGGCTTGCCGAATCGGGTATAGGACAGCCTCTACTCTTATGTGTATAGCCGTGATGGAATTGTGCCATTCAACAGGGGTTCCTATATTTGTTTGTCGAGTGAATCTAATGGCCATAACTTGTTAGACGAACCTTTGAAAGGCTTTATAGTAAACCCTGCCTGCTCACCTTAAAAGTATTTTGGGAGTAATTAACCCGAGCATATGGGTATCATGACTCACAGTGAAAGTGTACAACCTCTGCAAAGTGTAAAATTGGTATATCAGTCATGCTCATGGTCACGAGCGGCCTTGGACCCTTATGGAATAAATGATCTCTAAGAATTATCCGTTTATGCTATTTATTATTCTTGTTTACATTGATCATGTGTTTACTATGGGATTGAAACAACTTGTTGCTACTCTTATGCTAAAATTGTGACAACTAAAAGCTGAATGTTGTTAAACCTGTGTCAAGCCTTCTGAGTCTCATGAACCCCATATTACACTTGTTGAGTACGACACATACTTACGCTTGTTTATTTTCATTATTTGGATAAAAATCCCGGATGGGTAATAAATGGCTATGGTAATGATGACTTTCCTGAGGATTACTAGACTTGTGGTCAACAAATTGACGCCCCTGTGATATGGAGCTTCCACGAGAGATTTTTCTTTATACTTCCACTATATTTATGTGAAGACTCTGTCTTATTATACGTGATGTAATAAACACTTGTGATGGTACTATCTATAATTTTTCAGTTTATGTGTGTGACTGATCTCTGGGCGCACATAAGATTATGCATCCCATTTTATCCTTAAAATCGGGTGTGACTGATTGATATCAGAGCCTATTGATTGTAGGACGCAAGCCTAGTTAGCAATGGTCGTTCTAGCCTCTTTTGCTTCACTCATTTCATGCTTTCCATCTCACTCTTGTTATTTGCTAAATTCTATGCTTCTTTTTGTTCACTCTGTTATGAAAATTATTGCTTTTAATTTGACTAAATCTAGTTCTGTAGATGCCTCGTGCCAATAAGACCGCTCGCATCAGCACCGGAGGCTACTACCCGCCTCATGGCTTGTATGAGTCCATGGAGCCACGTGAGGAGGAGGAACCCCAAGAGCAAGAAGTTGACTTGCCAGCACCTGCACCTACGCCTGAGCCATTCCAGGAAGAGCCCAAAGAAGAAGAACCCGAATAAGTGGAGGTCGTTGTATTGTCTGATGATGATGATGTGGAGGACGCCGTTCAAGAGGATCAACCTACCCCTGCCATGGGATGGACTACAAAGATCTGGTATAAGCCGGGGTGTGAATCCTCCATTTCGCACCATCGACTTATGGGGATTCTTCAGACCTACTACGCGGATTGGGACGCAGCTGTGGAGTATGTCTGCGAAGAATATACGAACCCTTTGGAGGACACTTATTGGAAGACTAGGGTGTGCATCTCCATCAAGGATGAAGAGAAGGAAGCATATCAGCTGGACGCAAGCTATTCGCATCATGCTCATCGTGCCACCATGGAAGATGGCATAGAAGATGCAGCCGCTGAAGCCTGCATGGGTCTCCGTGGCCGCCGTTTTGAGGATATGAAGGAGTACCAATATTGATTCCTCCCTCGCCAACACCCAGAATTAGAGTGGGCAATGATGGACCTTCAGGGCATGGATCCAACTACTCAAGTGATGGTACACTTTGGCTGTGAGTTAGTAGGGAAGATTCGGCTACTTGAAGATCAGTTGAAGGCACAACAGGAGACTCTTAAGAGGTACCAACGAGTGATAGATGACCAAAGGGAGTGCCTCAGCCTGCTAAGGATTTATGAGAAGCTTCCCCATAAACCTCGCCCATAGGTGTTGGAGTTCCTTTCTATATAATAAGACGTTAGTAGCACGGGTGTAGTTGAGTCAAGTCAAGTCTAGTAGTATGGTGTGAACTTTGGTGTGCCTAGTTGATTTATTATTATGTTTATGTGTGAGATGGATTTTTGTAATGAGTATTGCAACTTTGTGGGCATGTCCGTAGGTTCCATAGTTAAGAATATTAAAGTTTGAGTCAATAAATAAATAGTTGGGTTTGGTACATCTTGTTCTCTCGGGTCTATTTTCAGAGCAGTCTACCCTTATCTCAATGTAAATCTAAATATACTCAACCAAAAATTATGAAATTTTTATGGGAATAACTAGACTTAAGTATCTTTCTAATGCCCCTAGAATCACCCCTATATCTGATCTGGTTTGAGAGATATAGCTATTTCAAGTTGGAGTTTCTGCGCAGTCTGGAATCTGGAACAGTTTCGGTTGTGTCCTATTTTTGATTAACCTAACTATAGAATCTGGGCATGTGGTCTGAATAAAAGTTGTAGATAATTTCTTAAGATTTCCAACCATGTAAAGCATACCCACGAACTCGGACGTGAGAGAGGGCGGCATCAGTATCCTTCGGAGCCCCCGTGCGCACACGTCCACGGGGGACGCGAAGCCATAGGGGAACCGGTCACATGGCGGTCGCGGTGGGGACAACGAGGTCCCTCTGGAGAGCTGGCGGAAGGTGTTAAATAGTGAGTAAAGAATAATATCTATGTTACTCACCGTGGTGTTTGAGCCCAGCATGGGCTCGAAGCGGAGCGCGAGTGTCTCGACGTTGAGGTCATCGAGCGACCCAGGGCTGGTGGAGGGCGCTCCTCCTCTAGTGGACGCCGGGACAAGCGCCTCCTCATGGAGGTGGAGTACACCGAGCTGGTCGGCGATGAAGTCCAGACTTTCGAAGAGGAAGGTCTAAAGTGGCACGAAGACGGGAGGAGCCCACATCCCAGCAAGTGGGAGCATGGGAAACTCTAGCGAGCCGAAGTGAATCGTATCGCTCGAGCCCACTATGCCAAAGATGGTGGAAAGGTGGGCCATCCGATGACCAAAAGCGTGAACACACGGCGTCTCTCCCCCCGGACGACGCCAATTGTCGGTGCAAAATGTGGCCAACAAGTAAATATTTGTAGCTTTGCTGTGCGTTGTGATCGGATGCGGCCTAGCATGTGATGACATAGGATTTATACTAGTTCAGGCAATATGCCCTACATCTAGTTTCAGTTGGTTGGTGACTTTATTCCTGAGCCTAGTTGCTCAAAGTTTGTTGTGGGGTTACAAACAGGTAAGGAATAAGAAGGGGGTATTAAAGGCCCAGTCGGACTCTGAACCGAGTGGAAGAGAGTGGCGGATGCTTAAACGTGCGCTAAGTATTAGAGCGTATGCTCTGTGTGTCCGAGCTTATCAGCTATTGAGAGCGTGTAGACTGTGTAGCTGTCGAGCTCTCTAGCTGTTAGGAGAGAGCGCATCCCCTTTTATAGATGAAGGGGATAGCCTTATAAGTCAAAGACGGAAAGGGAGAGAGTGTGTAGGGTGCAACCTAGTCTTGTTGCCCACGCCGTCGGGTACGGCACACCATCGCCACCTTACTGTTCATGACCTGCTGTACCTGGTAGGCTACACAATGTTCGCCCACCTTACTGTTCATGACCTGGTAGGCTGCACAGTGTTCGTCCACCTTACTGTTCATGACCTGGCAGGCTGCACAGTGTTCGCCTGGGATGGCAAACGATGACACCAATCGTTCATGACGTCTGGCAGCGCATAGTGTCCATCCGACATGGCTCGCGCACTGATGGTGCGCAGGCATGGCAGGGTATGGTCCTCATGTTGCGTTTGACTTGAGTGCCTTTGTGCTCGCCGCTCCTCGGCAAAGCAGGCCCCGGTAGTCGTCCTATCGGCCCGACCATGTCGGTCAGAAAGAGAGGCGAGCAAAGGTCCGGCATATTCTCGGTCGGAGGAACGGGGTCGAGTCGGATGCGGTCCCACCTCCGGCATGATAGGGTATGGTCGACTAGATCTTGCGCTTGGTCGGGGACCGGATTGTGGTCTTGGCCTGTCATTGTGTATTTGGGCCGGCCCAGACGCATGTTGTCGCTGCGACGCCTGCTGGGCCAAGTATCACTGGGAAGCGGGGGTCCATTGGGGACCCCGGGTTTATGAACCCGACATTCTCCCTTTTAGTAATTCTAGGGGCCTCTTTTCACAGTTTAGGACACGCAAAAAGATGTTACTGCCCCTCTCTCTAATTGAACTAAGTTTGGACCCTCCTCTCCCTATCTCCTATCGCGACTCAAAGAGTCGAGCATGATTCGAGCGCGCCGCTCGACCTCCTTCCATCGGAGGGTCCCGTCGCCAGCCAACAACTCGAGACGCCTCCTTCGCCTTGTCCTCCCCCCCACGGTTGTCTCACATAGGACCCCCGCCTAGCTAGCCCGTTCACCCTAGTAGGCAGGCGGTAGGGTTTAGGGGCCCCTGCGTCGACCAACAGCAAGCCCCCCTTTCGCCCTCCACTGGCCGGCGGGTGAAGGGGCCACGACAGCGGAGCTCCACCACCTCCATGGCTTCTCCAAGGTAAGACCCCAAATCCCAAACCTCTGTATTGCATGTCTCGGGTTCCTGGTGATTTGGGGCACAATCTAAGTTGTCTCTTTTATTTTTTGTTGGTACCCGGTAGAATCGATCCGGATCCGGATGGAGCATTTAGGTTGTGTGTTTAGTTTTCTCTATTCACAGCTAAGTTGAATGATGGCTGCTCTATTTATGTGCCATGGAAATGTGATGAATGGGTTGTGGATTGTCAATGTTATACTCTAGAGATGCTACGAAGAGATTCGGAAGCTAGGGTGAACTGGGGAAGCGGGCAGCAACCTATGATACATGAATTTGACATGAGTGGTGGTGGAGAAAGGAAGTCATGTCACTTGCATTTGGTGAAAAGATGGATGACAAGAAGTTGTTCTTGTTTGTTGATATTGAGGACAAACCCGCAGAAATGTTTTTCCAACTCAGCTATTATAGAGGTAGGAGTGAGTAATGTGGGCCATGATAATACCACAGAACCTGGAGAATCGAGCAATCTAGCTGTTGTTTCTCATGAAATCGATTGGGACAGTCTGGAGATAACTCCTCTTGTAGAAACCATATTGGTATTGCACTTCCTGTGATGGATGAGGATACAATGTATGAGTTTGTTTGGCTTAGAGCAGAGGATGAGAGAGCTGAACAAGCTAGGATGGTGGCTGAAAAGGAGAATGAAACTACTTGATGATGTGGACCTACAAGATGCAGAGTTGTTGGTTGATGATCATATACTTGGTGAGGGTTCTGTTTTGTATGACAGAGAAAACCCTCCAATGAAAGTTGGAACCATATATGCTAGTATGAATAAGTTTGGGGCTGCAATGCGACAACATGCAATAAAGGAACAATTTCAACTTGCGATAGAGAAATCTTGTTAAGATTTGTTTAGAGAGCACTGCAAAGCTGAGGGTTGTCCATAGTCTATTGTAGCAAGGTCGATGCCAGATTAGCAACAAGTCAGGGTACTAATACTTTTCATATGCAGCATGCTAACTTAATGAATTATGCACTCCTGTAAGTCATGCATGTATGTTATGATACTAACATTTTTTTTTCAATTTGACATGTTACATTGAATAAAGAAAAGCATTTTTGTCCATCTACTGCAAGACTAAAAAACAAGATGGCAACATACCATTGGGTATCAGAGAAGGCAATCCCTCTTCTAAAGAAGGATCCAAACATTGGTGCAAGGAAACTACAAAAGGAGTTAGAGGACAAGTATCGAGTCAAAATTGGGTATGCACTGTTCGTCTTGGTAGGCAGGTTGCAACATAACACATTTTTGGCACATGGGAAGAAAGTTTTGGATATTTGTTCAACTTCAAGGTAGAGATTGAGCTTAGAATGCCAGAAAGTGTTGTAGAGATAGAGGTCATGAATAAGGAGGAAGGTGTATTTTTCCATAAATTCTTTTGGTGTTTGAAGCCAAGCATTGATGGCTTTCTAAGGCCCCATTCGGCTTACCCAGAAAATGGCACTATTCAGCTTTTTTTTAGCCGGAACAGTGTTTTTCTCTCACAACAATTCAGCTAGAACAATGTTTTCAGCCAAATTTAGCCAAGTTTCAGCAAGCCGAACGGGGCCTAAATGGTTGTCGGCCATTTCTAAGTATTGTCTCTACAGCTCTCAATGGTACATGGAATGGCCATCTACCTTCAGCTATAGCACTAGATGGGCACAATTGGATGTTTCCAGTTGCATTTGGATTTTTTTATGGTGAGACTACTGATAATTGGACTTGGTTTATACAGCAGCTGCAAAAGGAAATTGGGAATCCACCTCACCTAGCTATAAATTCATATACTTGCAAGGGCCTAGAGAATACAGTGAAGAAGGTATATGTAACACCCTAGGTGTTAAGCTTGCATCTTGCACTTGCATTGCATGAGTATAAGCATCATTCTTTCATTCATGAGCATGAGCATATGAAATTGCATTTTAATTACTCTATGTTTATCCCATGAAATGCTTAATTTATCCATGTTCTGCTTTATGATCATGCTTGGTAATGCAAGTGAATGTTGTTTGATCACCTAAACAACTTAGAACAGCTCAGGATCAAAAATCAAGTAGAGTTTATATTCATGTTTTTGCTGAAATCTGCTGCTATGTGTTGATCTGCTTGAAAATGCCTTTTTCATGATGCTTGTTTGACTCTAGTTGATCAGTGGTTTAGAATTTTTGCATGGAGTTGGAGTTTTAATAAAAGTTGTAGTTCAGATTGAGTAGAGAAAACTTTGTTTAAGGACCCAGACCTAGTTCAGCCTGTAGAATAGTAAAAAATTGGCTTCAAGATAGAACCTGCTGCTGTTTTTCTGCCTTCAGATTTTGGCTAAGTCTGTGTTTGGCAGATTTTTTTTTTTGAAACAATGTTTGGCAGATTCTTGGTTGAATGTTTGGGCTGCTGTGGTTTCATGTTTTGAGTAACAACTCTTTTTAAGTCCTTAATGATAGTTGTAGTACTCCTCAAGGAACTATCAGGCAAAGTAAACCCAACAATGTTTGATCTCGTTTTGACTTTTAAAATAGAGTTCAAAAACAGCAATGATTCTGAATTTGGGACACTTAACTGAAATTGCTGAACTTCAGTTTCAGTTTGTAAGTACCCTACTTTGGAGCTCTCTATCTTCCAATATGATCCGAGTTAGACCATGAACCTTTAATTAAAGTTGTATTCCTCATGTAGCTATACAATACTGTGAAATTGGTTTACATTTTGGATAATTGGATCGGGAGATAGAGATGGGATAAGATCTCTGTTTCAGTCGATTTTCAGGTACTTTTGAAAATGCACAGGCGTGGTGCAGTGGCCGACAGGCCAGCCTGCTCGCGCCGCGTGAAGGCCGTACACCGGCATTGCCCTCGACGCCTCGGGTCTGGAGTGGAGGAGCCGAACCGCGCTGCACCTCGCCTTCTCCCACTCGCTCTCTCCCTCTCTGCCTTCTCTGCCGAAGGCGTCAAGCTGCCGCCGTCGACCGCACGCCCTTGCCGCCGCGAAATCCACCGCTGCTGCCGCGCCTCGCTCCAATCCACCGCACCAGCAGCACCACCATGGCCCCCTCTTCCTATCCCACCTAGCCACGCCGTTGTTCTTCGCAAGGTAAGGGCCCTCGGGCCGAGCTTCCGAGCGGCGGTCGCCATTGCCGCCCAAGAGCGAGCGCGCACGCGGCCGTACTTTCCTGAGCCCGCACCGCCCTTCCTCTCTGTTGTTCCGTGTTCGCATCGAGCTGTAGATGCTCCCGCGTGGGCCATTAGGGTCGAACTGCCGCGAGTCCGCCGGAGCCGGCGAGCCTGCCGCCGCCGTCACGGACCCAGCACCGCCCCTTCCGTCGCCGCCGGCGCTGAAGTCGAAAATCGTTCGCTAACCTATCCTGATAGATGCGTCTCGGAGAGAAGAGTCTAATGGTGCTAGTCGCGTCGCCGGAAAGTTCGCCGCCGGCGAGCTACGGCCGGTCAAAGCGCCGCCCCTGTTTCTGTGCCCGTGACAGGTGGGGCCGAGTTGACCTCGGGTCCCAGCAGTCAGAGCCTCTGGGTACAATGCACCGTGTGCACTTAGCAGCAGCTAGGGTTTAGTTGTTTTTCGTTTTAATCTTTTCTAGATTATGTGATGATCTTGTAAAATTCATATCTTGAGCTAGGAGAGTCCGATTTGAGTGAAACCAATTTTGCTGGTTTCATCTTGGAGTGTTCTATCTGATAAAAATATAAAACTTGCTGTGTACTACAGTTTTGTATGCGGTTTGAATTATACTTGTTCAATGCTATGAAATCTTGTTAAATGCATAACTTGAGTTAGAAGTATCCAAAAATTATGGTTCCAGTTTTGTTAGCTTTTTTTTGACATGCTCTAGCTAAGAAAAATAATGAACATGATGTTTACATGCTGTTACTGTGTTGTTTTGATTTAACTTGGTATAATGCTTGTTTCCATGTAAAAATGAGTATGACTAATATATGTATCTTCTGTGTATGAAATAATTTCAATAACTTCCTGGTGATATGTTGGTTGTAAAAAAAATATTAAATATGTTGTTTGACACTTTTCACTATGATAAACTTATTTAAGTTGTTAGAAGCCTGTTTTGCTTGTCATTTTTGTAGAGATTGCTATACTTGTTAAAGAGGCATGAAATTTGGAAAGTAGACTCTTGGAAGCATGTATAGGCTGTTGTAATTTTGTCATATTTTACTGTGCACCGGAAGTAGCTGTTCTCTAGTTAACCTTGCTATGCTTAATAAATCAATAAAGGTTTTTAATAAATTGTTTGGGCTTAACCATTAACTTTTCTTGCATGTTTGAGATATATATAACTATTGGTATGGTTGGTTATGCTCAATTGCGAGTGTTTATATGCAACAATATATTTATTGCTCTATAATTCAATTGGATGGCTTATACTTGTTTGTTACTTGTTTGGCTTGATGTTTAGTAGTGGTAGTAGCTTAAGCTAATTAAGGTAAGCTATTAGTTGCAGGTTTTAGGCCTCTTACTGCTGATGAACAACTTTATCTTGGGTTGCTTGGACATGGTGAGTGTTTGTTTCTTGTACTAGAGAAGAGATATGCACCTACTCAGTAAATAAAGTTAATCTTGTTATCACCTAGCCATCTTCTTGTTAAGAATGTGTGTGTGTGTGTATATATATATATGCATTGCACCATATCATTCATATCATCCCTTGTGCATTCTCTATATTTATTTATATACTCATACATATAGGATCGGTGGAGGGAGTGACACTGCTGGAGTTTGAACTCGAAGGAGAGGAGACCCCACAGGAGATTCCGTAGCAGGAGGTTCCCGAAGGAGAAGGACAGGTCCAGGAGGAGCTACACGAGTGCCCTGACCACAAACCCTCTGCCTACCTGAAAGGCTAGCCCCGGAGCATTCTAAGTCTTCCATGTTTTATAAATACCAATATGAGTTCTTTTATGTTTGATGCATTAGGTTGTTGGAGTTGTTTGGAAACACTTGATGCATATAATCTCCTTATCCAAAAATACATCTTGTACCCTATGTAGGTCCAGGATCGAATATATGCTTAGCCATACTTAGTTTGGTAGAAGTCGGGTGATTTCCTGTCACCTGCGAGCTTTAGGTGGGTACTTGGTCATGGTTGGCTATATTTGCTATCGTGAAAATAACCATGTGATGTTTATATAAATGGAGGCCGAATGGAGTCTATGTTGTAGGCTGACTCATGCGATTCCGTCTGAGCCAATTAAGAACCACATCATTGTTGGTCCTCGGTCATTTTGAACATAGCCTCTCACTTAGCTGGCCAGATAACTCGTTCCGACCGCGAAGCCGAGTAGCTCAACTCAGGCCAGGAAGTCGAGCTGTTGGGGCACACACTAGAGGAAGTAAGGATGTGCGGGGACACGGATATGACCAAGGGCAGGCTGGGCCTGATTGTTCTGGCAACCGGTTGGTCCCTGAGTGTGCGACGCTGTACGAACCCGCGAAATGAGACCTGAGTTGTACCAAAGGTGACTCGACACGACCCCGATGGGGGAAGTGTGGGTTTGTGTTAGGATTTCGCACAACTGGTTGCAATCGATTCGAATCGCCATCTCTCCCGGATAATGAGAAACTTGACTGAGCTTCCTTCCATCGTAGTAAGTTAATGAAAGTGAAATGGTTATGATGATGATATAATAAATGACTATGGTTACTAATATGATGCTATATAATTATATACAACATGTTTGGCAGATGTTAGTTGCTCATCTAGAGTTAAATAGCTATAATTAACTTGATGTCTGAATTATAAAATGTGTAGCTCAACTAGTGGCTTTTTATGCAAAATGATGTCAAGCTAAACACACTTATAAAGCCTTGCATACTACTTGGTGTCACTTTTATTTTTTGTTTATGACGGGTAAGTCTAGCTGAGTACATTCCAGTACTCCGGGTTTATTCCCACCTATTGCAGATGGCATGGTATATCATGGCTACTACAAGAACTGTTTCTCTCCCGCCGTGGACGAGGAATGAGGCCGTCGGGCAAGGCCCTTTTCTAGTAGCTTCTCTACGTGCTTTTGTTAGAAATGATCATGAAACTGGCATGTATCTGAACCGTGTGTGTGATGGTTTCAAAACTATGTTGCTTCCGCTATTAAATTCAAACTTGGTGTTGTAATAACTATCTTTGCACTCGATGTATATTGAATTACTTGTGAACTTTATGTAACATATGACATGTGGATGTTGAATCATGTACGATCTTGGTTTGTATGTGGCTAAAATTCGAGATCATTCGTGATACTTGACGGACTACCAGGTTTATATGGGCTCAAGTATGAAAGTGTGACTGTCTCAGCAGCTGCCATTGTACTTGTGCTCTTATAAATTGGACGGTTTTGTTACAGTATACCCTCGGGCATAACATAGAGAATGTTTTTTCCATTTGATGAAGAATTTTAGCAAGAGGTTTCAAGGGCCTGTATTTGGGAGAATGTATCCCGCAGCTATGACTTTCCAACCAGAATACCATGAATACTTGATGAAGAAGATGTATGAAGTACATAAGAAGGTTGAGCCATGGTTGAAAGACAATCACAAGTTGAAGTGGATGAGGAGCAAATTCTTAGAGGCAATAAAGTGTGATCATATCACCAATAATGTAGCAGAGGTTTGGAATAATTGGGTGAAAGACATTAAGGACCTACCCATAGCTGATCTTGCTGACACTCTAAGGTCCAAATTCATGGAACTTTATGCAAGAAGGAGAAGAATAGGTGAGAAATTTGAGGGACATGTAATGCTGCCAATTGTTGTACACCAACTATATGCAATGAGTCAGCAGTTGGGCCACTTGAACATAAAAGAAGGTGGAAGGGATGAAGCAGAGGTGACAGAGGTCACTACTTCACACAAGATCATAAGGCATGTGGTTAAGATTAAAAACCATGTATGCACCTGCAGGGAGTGGCAAGTCTTAGGTAAACCATGTCCACATGCTTTGGCACTCACCACCAAATATAGAAATCCTAAGATGGAAGAGTACCTAGATCCTTATTATTCAGTGTACCATTTTAGACTAGCCTATGGTGGTGTGATCAAACCACTACCTGATAAGTCTCGAATGGATACGTGTGGATCCTGGATTCAAAGTGTTGCCACCACTCAGTAAGAGAGAGAGTTGGAAGACAAAGGAAACTCAGAAAACCTAGCTGCATTGAGAACAAAGGAAGCAAGCCTAGGGGCAAAGGCATGTGGCAGGTGAGGTGTCAAAATTGCTCTATTCTAGGCCATAGGACGACATCCCCAAAGTGCCCTCTCAATGGAGCAAAGAAGAGGTAAATGTGTATGCCTTTTTTGAACTAAGTCATACTTGCTTCATATTTTGTACTCATCTCAATTTTATAGGAAAAGTCACGCCAAGAAGGGGAAGGCAGGTCCGAATTTTTTATTTTTAGCCATTTTTTTGAATTTTTTTACAAATATGCCCCTGGAGGTAAGATTTCAAAATCTAGACCCTTAGCTCGGGGCCATCATTGCTGGCGCCAAGCTTACACTTCTCGGCGCCATCGTTGCTGGTGCCGAGGTCTTGGGCTCGACGCAGACATGGTGGTGGTGACTTGAGGCCATAGATCCTAGTGCCAAGCTTGGCACCGTAGATTCTGGCACCGAGCTTGGCGCCATGATCTATGGCGCCGAGGTGGTGTTTTAACCCCGCCCCCAACCTTCCTGCCCGAGCCTTCTTCCTCTTCTTTCTCCTTCCTCTCGGTTTTTCTCTCCCCACTTCGCCCTACCTCACGAATCGGCATATTGGACCTTGGAAACTTTGATTTGATCCGTAGATCTTCGAGAGCAAGGTATCCTCGCTCCCCTCCTAATTTTTTTTGCATCAATTGGTATATATTAGTCGGATTTTTCAACCTAAGAATCGTCATTACTTAGGGTTTCATGCAATTTTTAATATTTGTATTATACAACCGTAGGATGCCAAGGCGTGGAAAAGCTAGCAAACCAAGGTAACCTCAGCGCATGTTGTTGTTATGGGTTTATTGTTGTGCATCAAATAGGAAACCCTAGGTTTAGGGTTTAATGTTAATTGCTTGCAAAGGTTCTTAGCAAACTTTGATAAATTGGTTGAATTGTATAAGTGTTGACTTGTATGTTTGAATCGAGTTTGATGATTGTTTTGAAATGCCTTGACCCATTGCCTCTAAGCCTAGTGGTGTTCTTGCAAATGTGTAGATCTTGTAAAGATGTACAAAGTTGGTTTTGGAGTTTTCAAAGTTGTTTAGTAAAATTTGAATCTTTGTAAGGTAGCCAAGTCCGATGAATTCAAAGGACACATATAGGCAAAAGATATTGGATGTGTTCCAATTTTGCATTTGAGCCTACATTTTGGAGAATGGCAATTCGTCACAAAGTTGTTGCATTAACGACGGATGGTGAGGAATTGATGTTTGTGTCATATGACATCTTGCATGATTTTTTTGTTTTGTAACAATTGCATTTTGTAGACCTCTCCATCGCTCTATAATTTTGAGCAATTTAGGATCGACACTAAGACCAAACTGAAGATAAGGAATGATGCTCGGATGCTGTGATGCTTAATCCGTTGTTGCTTGCTCATTTTGAACCACGAGCCACCGCACTGTTGTGGTGGGGAGGCAGAGGACAAGGAGATGATTGAGAAGAGCGAGCCGAGCGTCCGGAGGAGATGCCAAAAAAAGGAGCACAAGGAAGAGGAGGAAATGGGGCATGTTGTGCTTTGCAGCCTTTGGAGGAGGAGAGAGGAGAAGAAGCTTGCGTGCACGCCGAGTGAAAAGCATGTGGGGTCCGATGGAGGAGAATCAAAATGATGCCCTGAAAGAAGGGAAAGTGGCATCGTTGCACTTCTTTGTGATGTATATTAGTCTCCATAATTTTGCTAGTTCTATGGTTTATTCATGAATAATTGTTTTGCCACTTAGTTATCATGTAATGAACATTTACTACTATTGGAATAAGTTGCATAATTCTTAATTAAATAATTAATTCTAGTATTATTGTGTTGTTTAATGTGGCATAGTATTGGACTTTTCATTATGTGGTTGTTTTCATTATTTGTGGTCACAATATTCAGCTTAATATTGCGGACATAGTGAAATGTGATCACATGCTACAAACAAAACCTAACGATGTAGTAGGGCATTATATAATTCAACACAAACACATGAAATGGCATGTGAGAACATGTACCTTGTAACTCGCTTTTGGGTGTAGAGTTCCTGCATTAGCAACCTTGTTATTCCATATTTACTAAACCTAACATGCCTTAGGTAATTAAACCAAGCAACAAACACATAGATATGCCATGTGAATAAGATAAAGTCGCCCTAGTAGTGTGGCCACATAGCAAATTGTGTTGCACCTTCTCCACAGTAGCCTCCCATTATTGGTGGTGGCGGGGGTGGTGATGGAGGCCCCTTGTTCTTGTAGTTCGGGGCAGGTGCAATATGGATTCTGTTATGGAGAGTGCCTCATCGTGAATCGACACCATTGTTGTTGGATATGAAGTTTCATGCCGGATCGCCGCTTTGTATATGATCTTTGAAGTTTTAAATGTTGCTAACTTTCCTTTCTAGATGAAAATACGGTCCTACAAGTAGTAGATGTACTCGTTAAGTCTTGTTGAGATGCGGATAAATAGGTCATGAGGATCGATCCCACCTAGTGAAACCCAGGCGGTTTTATTGTGTGTTTTGTATTATATTATAATGCCACCTACTTCGTTTTGTATTAATAATTATACTTAGTTTGTAAAGAAACAAGGCGCAATAAGTATGTCATGTAAGTTGTATAGAAGAGGAACATATTTGAAGGGAACCGTGATGCCTAAGAGGGGGGGTGAATTAGGCAACTTAAAATTCTAACTCTAAACTATGGCCTCTTTTATCAACCTTAGCAAAACCTATGCAAAGGATAAATTATCTAAATGTGCAACTATTGGTTTTTGTTAGTGTGTTGCTATCTCTCCACCGCAAAAAGGAGTAATACAATCAATATAAATGAGGAAGGTAAAGAGCAAGGTAGAGATATGCAAACTCCCGTTGATGACTCCGCAAAAAATATTTTTACCGAGAAGTATCGAGAAGCACGCAAGGTTTCCCCTAGTCCTCATGAATAATGGAGCCCCGCAAGGAATGGCATAGTATTGGACCTTGCAAGGGCCAAGCTCTCGGTTGGGTAACAACACCGAAATGGATGGCCTTGGGCCTTCCCCATGGGCAAGTGGGTCTCCGATAGCAAATTGTGTTGCCTCTCGGCAAGCCTCCTCTCCTGGATGCTCCCCGCAATATCGATCTTCACTATCAAGCTTCTTGTAAATTGCTAACTTCCTTTCTAGATCACGGTCCTGCAAGCGGGCCAGATGCGGATTGTCGAGGATCGACCCACCGGTACACGGTTCCACACCACAAACGCTGGTTGGTGTGATCTCGCAAGACTACAAGCCCCTCCGATGTACAACAAATGTGCTCGCAAGCAGGGAGTGGTAAGAGGTATGCAAACCTCACTCTAAAAATACTAGGCTGAACCTAGAGCAAGCGCATAGCGGTGGTCTAATCAATCTAAGCACTTGCAGCACCTACGCTAATCACACGATGAATCACTAAGCACTATGCAAGTGGAGATCACTAAAATGGTGTATCAACACCCTAGATATATTTCCTCTGATGACTCCACACTTCTCAAATAGCCGGTTGGGGGTCTATTTATAAGCCCCACAGGAAAGAAAGTAGCGGTGTAACTGGGACGAAATCCGCTTCACTATCAAGCTTTGGTCAAAACGCCGTGGGCCTTGCGGGACACGGTGGCGGCCACACCACAAACGCGGTTGGTGTGATCGCAAGACCGAAGTCCTCCGGACAAAGGATCGTCCGGTATGCAAACCTCACGACCTATTGAACCCTGAACAAGCGACAAGCGGTGGTCTAATCAACCTAAGCACGCCGCAGCACCCACGCTAATCACGATGAATCACTAAGCACTTTGCCGATCACTAAAATCTAGAACACCCTAGATATGTTCTCAGCTCCACACTTCTCAAATGGCCGGGTTTGGGGGTCTATTTATCGATCGAGAACGACGTTGCCGATGTCTCTGCGCCCCGTCTGGTTAGTTTTGCCGCCGAACATGTCTAGTCGGATGTGTCCCGTCTGGTTGGTTTTGCCGCCAACGTCCGCGCCGATTGGTCGACTTGGCGCGACGATTCTTGAGCCTCTTCATCGGTAAGCGTCCGGGTCACAGTCTCACCTCTGATGAGCTCGTTTCTTCGTGATCTTGCGTATAGCTTGGTTCCTATCTTCGTGCTTGGACTTTACTTGATATTTTGAGTCTTCTCTTGTGCTTCTAAGGTCTTGATTATGGTGTTGATCATCGGATCATCACTTCAGCTTCGTCCAAGTCACGTCTTGCATCCTATTGAACTACAAAACAATCACTTGCAAATTCATTAGACCAATTTGGTTGTGTTGGTCATCAAACACCAAAATCCAAAGTAAATGGGCCTAGGGTCCATTTTCCTTACAATCTCCCCCTTTTGGTGATTGATGACAACATGACCAAAGCAAGCAAATAATAAAATTTTGAAATTTAAAAACTACCTACTTGCTAGGATGCAATGCAAGGGGCAAGATTATATGATGCTAAAAGATACTACTTGTAAGACTATATAAAAACTTATCTTGCCCATGCAAATGTCCCCATGTGGTATTATGGATTTAAGCCTTGCTTCCTACAAATTCTCCCCATTCCATAATCCACTATCCTCCCTTTCTCGGACCATTACTACAAATTAATGCTTGCATTTGGTCCTTTAAATTCTCCCCCTTTGGAATCAAACACCAAAAAGGAAGACATCAGTAGCACAAGGGAGGGTCAAATCTTGTGATCTTTTGTGGGTAGAGTGAAATAGATCACAAAATTTGACTCTCACATTATATAGACTAAGCTCCTCCTAAATATATGCATACATATGGTAGAAGACAAAGCATATGCATAATTGGCCAATTTTTGCTCAAGGGAATTTAATCTATATAATGCATGGAGAAAGCATATAAATATCAAAATGAAATCAACATTATGATATCGGTTTAGAAATACCAAATGTGGAAACCAATTTGATTTCTACCACCTACAATAGGTGGTGGATATTTGAAGTATGATGCTTAACTCTGGGGACTCCATTTTCCTTGCAATGAGACTACTACACACATGATAAGCTTGAAAAAGGTGTTAGTCTCAAGGCATCCATCTTGTAGGGTAACCTCCCCCTAAATTTGTGCACACAAGTATGGAATACTTGTAGAAAACATGCACATTGATTTTAGAATCAAGAATACCACTTGAAAGATGACATCTCATGAATATGAGAATCATTTTCGAAGATAATATTTGGGAGAAATTATCTATAATTTGGACTTTGGCACATATTAGATGAATAATCAAAAGACAAGCTATGTGCCGTGCTCCTAAACAAATTTAAACCATGTAGGTTTGCTCTAAGGATTAAGAATAAAACCGAGCAAGCCTACCATAAGATATACCTAGTGTATGCATGACAAAAGATATAAGCATGCAAATGCAAACCTAGGCATGAAGGGTAACTAGATGCTAAAAGATACCAATTGTAGGAAAATTTAAATCTAATACCAATTGAAGTAAATCGAATATAGTTATCTAACATGGGAAGGGGAATTTGGGTCCATAGTATTCACTAACCCACTTGGCAATGATTTTGTCCATCATGATGCACCCCATGAAATGCAACCATACTTTGCCAAGTCTCCAAATTCCCCGAAGTCCATTGGACTTCTCACTTCCCTTTCGGGATCCAAACCTTCTTGGTGCTCTTCATGTTGAAAATGATTTCCTTTGGCGCCCAAAAGCGTTTGACCCCATTGTTGGCTTGCTTGTTCACCTTGATGGCCACCACCTTGTCATTTTTCTTCTTCTTCAAGAGATAAGGTGTGGAGGCCTTCTTGTCCACCTTGTTGGTGTAGGTGTTGGAGAGCTTGCTTGTTTGCTTTTTGTTTTTCTCTTTCTTCTTTGCTCCTCCCCCATTCTTCACCTTGCACTCATAGGACTTGTGACCTTCCTTGTGGCACACGTAGCAAACCATGGTTTGTCATTCATCAAGCTTCTTCACTCCCTTGACGGTGTTATCTTGATGAAGTTGGGCTTGCTTCGCCTTGCCTTTCACTTGAGTCAAGTCCTTGGTGAGGCGAGGTACTTCTTGCTTGAGTTGCTCATTCTCCTTCGCAACCTCTTGTGTGCATGTATCTACAACAACTTTCTCAACACAAACTTGATTGCACAAGGATGAGTCTAAACATAAATCGTTACAAGAAGTAGAGGCATCCTTTTTAGACATGTTAAAGATAGAACTTTTCTTTTTAGATGGCTTGGTGGGGTTTAAACTAACGACTTCAAGATTAGCAACTTTATTAGTTAGCTCATCACAATGTTTGCACATGGTTTCCATTTTAGCAAGCAAACTTTTATAAGCATCTTGTGAGCTAGCTAACTTTTCTTTTAATTTTTCATTTTTCTTTACAAGTTGCTTATCATTGATTGTGCATGCATTTGTTGTTGCACTAGCCTTAAGTTGCTCAATTTTAGTAGATAGTTCAACATTGAGATTAGCAAAGTTCTCATATTGTTCAAGCAAAGTTTTATAAGCTTCTTGTGAACTATCTAGCTTTTCTTTTAAATTTTTGAGCTTCTTTTGTTGACTAGTGCAAACTTTAGCATAATTAAGATTTTGTTGCACAATTTCATCATAAGAAGGCATATCGTCATCACTATCACTCTCACTAGAGGATGAGCTTTCGTTACCTCGTGCCATAAGGCACACACAAGAAGAGCTTGATGATGAGTGCTTGCGACCTCGCCTCTTGTGATGGTGTTCTTCTTCACTTGAAGAATCATCCCATGATCTTATTGATGTGAGGGCTTAGTTCTTGCATGCCTTCTTCTTTGTCTTGGGTGTGGGCTTGTTTGGGCAAACTTCCACAAAGTGCCCCAACTCGCCGCATCCATAGCATCCTCTCTTTCTTTGCTCATTTCTTTGATTGGTAAAAATGAGATCTTGAATTTGGATGGGCACACCCTTGACATTGAGCCTTTGGATCATCTTCTCCACCTTGTTGATTAATTTGATTGATTCTTCATCAAGGTCGGAGGTGGAGGAGGAAGATTGATCATCATCACTTGAATCTTCATCATCATCGTCCTCATCATCTTCTTCTTCTTCACTTGAGGAGCTTGAGCTTGAGCTTGTCTCAACTTGCTTGCCCTTCATCTTCTTTTTCTCGCTACATGCAGGAGCTTTGCCTTTGCTTGATGAAGAAGCTTCTTCTTGACCCATCTTACGTGACATTTCAAATGCCACTAACTTGCCGATGACTATGCCCGGGGTCATGGTGCTGAAGTCCTCCATATTGTGAAGGATGGTGATGATGCTTGCATATTTCTTTTGTGGTAGCACGGAGATGATCTTCCTCACAATGTCCGCATCATCTAGCTTCATTAATCCTATTGAATGGAGCTCATTGATAATTAGATTCAAATGAGAATACATATCACGAACAAGCTCATCATCATTCATTGTAAAGGAATCATAATTTTGTTTAGCTATACAATGTTTTTGCTCATGGACATTACTTGTGCCGTCATGGAGCTCTTGGAGTTTTAACCAAATTTCATGTGCCGTATTTAAAGTGAATACTTGGTTAAACACATCCATGCTAAATGATTCAAACAAGCAATTCTTAGCTCTAGCATTGAAATGCATTTCTTTTTCATCACTCTTTGTGGGGTTTTCGGGATTCTTAATGGGTTTCATCCCGTCACGAGTGACTCTCCAAACTCCCAAATCAACCGCCTCAAGGTGGCATGCCATTCTAGCCTTATAATAAGGGAAGTTAGTGCTGTCAAAGTGCGGAGGCCTAGAGGTATCCATCCCAACCACTCTAAATGGCGTTGGCTCAATGACGGTTAAGTCAATGGTCCAAATTGAGCTAACCGGCTCTGATACCAATTGAAGGGAACTGTGATGCCTAAGAGGGGGGTGAATTAGGCAACTTAAAATTCTAACTCTAAACTATGGCCTCTTTTTCTAACCTTAGCAAAACCTATGCAAAGGATAAACTATCTAAATGTGCAACTACAGTTTTGCTAGTGTGTTGCTATCTCTACCGCAAAAAGGAGTAATACAATCAATATAAATGCGGAAGGTAAAGAGCAAGGTAGAGATATGCAAACTCCCGTTGATGACTCTGGTATTTTTACCAAGGTATCGAGAAGCACGCAAGCTTCCCCCTAGTCCTCGTTGGAGCCCCTCGCAAGGAATCCCTCGCAAGGGCCAACCTCCCGGTCGGGTAACTCCATGGATAGCCTCGGGCCTTCCCCACGCGCAAGTGGGTCTCCGACGTGCCTCTTGGCAAGCCTCTCCTGGATGCTCCCCGCCATCTTCACTATTAAGCTTCCGGCCGAAACGCCGCGGGCCTTGTTCCCTCCGGTACACGGTGGCGGCCACACCACAAACACGGTTGGTATGATCTCGCAAGACTACAAGCCCCTCCGATGTACAACAAAGGTGCTCGCAAGTACCGAGGGGTAAGAGGTATGCAAACCTCACTAAACACTAGGCCTAAACTTAGAGCAAGCACATAAGCGGTGGTGTAATCAACCTAAGCACTTCGCAAAGCACCTACGCTAATCACCTGATGAATCACTAAGCACTATGCAAGTGGAGATCACTAAAATGGTGTATCAACACCCTAGATATGTTTCCTTAGCTCCACACTTCTCAAATGGCCAGTTGGGGGGGTCTATTTATAAGCCCCACTGAGAAAGTAGCCGTTGGGGACGAAATCTCGCTTTTCTGCTACTGACCGGACGCTGATGTTGTCCTGACCGGACGCGTCCGGTCGTCTCGACCGTTGAACCACGAACAACTGATCGGACGCTACCAGTGTCCGGTCACCTGCCACCGGACGCGCTCGGTTGTAGTTTTGCAGCTCTAGAACCTCTCTGTACTCGATCGGACGCTGTTGTCCTGCGTCTGGTCGGTTTTGCCACCAACGTCCGGTCCAGGCTTGCACTCGATGGGCTCGGCAAACAACCCCTCCTTCCGAACAAAAAGGATGCGCGAGGGTCACATAAAAAGCTAGGGGACTCCTGATCGCCCTCTCGCTCCATGCGGAGGCTTGGGGGCTCTTCCTGCAAACTTGCCGAGACCCAGCGACCCAGGCTCACACTCGATGGGCTCGGCAGACAACCCCTCCTTCCGAACGAAAAGGATGCGCGAGGGTCACATAAAAAGCCAGGGGAACTCCTGATCGCCCTCTCGCTCCATGCGGAGGCTCGGGGACTCTTCCTGCAAACCTGCCGAGACCCAGCGACGCAGGCTCGCACTCGATGGGCTCGGCAAACAACCCCTCCTTCCGAACGAAAAGGATGCACGAGGGTCGCATAAAAAGCTAGGGGAACTCCTGACCGCCCTCTCGCTCTGTGCGGAGGCTCGAGGGCTCTTCCTGCACCCAGAATGAAAACAAGACACCCAAGCTCGCACTCGAATGTTCGGAAAAACGCGACAAAAAGGGCACCGAGCCCGTTATGGTCCAGGGGTTCGAAGGCTGGGCCCCCAAGGGTTTCGACAGCCGCCCTAGGACAACAGAGTTAGAGATGACTGTGGGCAAGCCTGAACATGGCCAAAAGCCTAAGCAAGCAAATGCTTGGGGAGCCCTAAGTCATGTCCGAGACCAGTAGGGAGGTCTCCGAATGGGATCCCACTGTAGAGAGGCGCTGAGCCCCTGGGGCCAATCGAACGGCCCTAGGACCCACTAGAGAAGCTCTCTGGTACTTTTGGAGTGCGTCTCAGGACCGCTAGCCGACCCCTATCAAATGGGGCACGGGCCTCCACTTGGACTACCCGATAGCAGCTCACCGGAGATGTCACTGCTTGCGCCCACCAAGGGTAGCTTGGCATATTCCACCCCTCCTTCCGAACAAAAAGGATGCGCGTGGGTCACATAAAAAGCCAGGGGAACTCCAGACTGCCCTCTCGCCCCGTGCAGAGGCTCGGGGGCTTTTCCTGCAACTAGGCCAAGTCCCAGCGACTCGAACTCGCACTCATGGGCCTGGCAAACGTGATAAACCTCCTCGCTCAACAGGAACAAAGCCCCTAGAGTAGTAAATCCACTCCTCCAGGGCCTCGGGGGCTACACCCGGTGGGTGCGCTCGCGCGCACCCACCAGAACCACGAGAATAAAACACAATCCCGACGGGAGCCGCTGCAAGACAGAATCTCGACAAAGCCTTAGGGAGAGTGCTCGCACTCTCCCCGAGGCTCGGGGGCTACTGTCGGATACCATAAAAGGGGATACCCTAAGCAAGAACTGAAAAAAGTCCTTAGGCCTCGCTTATATATGCCAAAGGACGATCACAGAGTCTCGGCTCATTCTCCGACTCGCCTGAGGCCCGCGCCGCAACGATTCTCCGACTCGTCGAGGCCCACTCGCCTGAGGCCCGCGCCGCACTGATTCTCTGATTCTCCGACTCGCCCGAGGCCCACGCCGCAATGATTCTCTGACTCCCCGAGGCCCTCTCGCCGAGGCCCACTCACCCGAGGCCCGCGCCGCACCGATTCTCTGATTCGCCCGAGGCCGGCTCGGCAACAACCTCGTCGCCTCCGCCTCGACCGACTTCCCTGACAAAGTGTCGCGTCCAGTTAATGCGCCCAACCACTCCCGCAACGTCAGCCGCATGACGGCGCAGTACCGCGGAGTGACCGACGGGACGGGAGACAGGACTGAGCAGGGATTACCTGCCACTGTGGTCAGCACTGTACCCATGACTGGTGGCCGTACTATGCTGTGCTACCTAATACCTGCTCCAGGAACAGCGTGGCGTGGGGAGTCCAGTCTGGGTCACTATAGCCTCGGAATCAGTGTATAGGACCAACTGCTCCCTCCAAGCCTCGGCAATCCACTTCAGGGGCCCAGCAGCCTCGAATTCACGCCCACTGAGCCCCCCGCGATGACTCGGCCTCGGCACCAACTGAGCCTTGGCTCTTTACACCATCAACGTATAGCGACCAGCACGTTGTCGGCCATGCCCTGCCCCAGGCTATCACTGGAGCTCCCATGTCGCACAAGATCAGGAGTGACCGGCGCGTTGCTCCAGTGCATCAAGGACAAGACCACTCCATTGACCATGCCGTCACTGTAGCAAGCTACAGGACTTAGGCACGCCGCCTCCGCTTGCAAGACCGCCGCATAGCAAACGCATGTATCACCCCGGTCCTCCCTTCAACTATAAAAGGAGAGGCCAGGGCCGTTTCTAGGGAGGCACGGACACACATGCATATGCGCTCACACGCACACATAGGCCCACAATGGGAGAAAGTCGGACGAACACTCACATAGACTGACGCTCCCCCGCTGCCTGAGAGCAACGTCTCAAGCAGCCCGCACCACTTCACGCAGAGACCTAGGACCAGCTCCCTCTGTCGCCCAGCTTGTAACCCCCTACTACAAGCACTTCGGCGCAAGGAATACAAGACCGATATCTCAGACTGGACGTAGGGCACCGATTGCCTGAACCAGTATACACCTTGTGTCTCTTTGCATCACCATCCGGGATTAGGGGCACGCAATTCAAATTCACTGGTTGGTTGAGGACCCCCCGGTCCGAAACACCGATAGTTGGCGCACCAGGTAGGGGTATACTGCGTGTTAGCTTAACCGTCCCAACAAGTTCCGGATGGTAGATCCCATACGCCCACTACGTCTCGGCACGGTGATCTGGTTTGGGAGCCTAGAGTTCATGTCTCTAGGACGCGAGTACGACCTAGTACTCCTCCCACCCAGAGCCCCTTTAGCCGACGATGGCATCACGCACCAGCAGCCCGGGCACAGGCGGCGCCCGGGCCGTCGCTCTCGTCGCGCTCACTAGGCACGGTGCGAGCAGAACCACCCTAACGTCGCACGACCTCAGGGCGACGCGCTGCGCTCCGCCGGTATCCCATGCCCGGCTGTTGGTACAAGGTCCCTGGTTGGGGACCTGTCTGGCCTAAGCTTGGGCAGGGGAAAGACACCGGTGACGTGCAGCGACGCCCCATCATCAAGTTCCGCACCACCACCGCCTGAGGAGCCAACTCCAGCGGAGCAAGGCCCGGCGATGGCACCGTCTCCGTACCCCTTCGGGATGAGAAATGCCGCCGCCACCTATGCTTTCGTCTACGCTTCCGCTCACATGGAGCCCTTAGGATGCCACCAATGTTTCGCCCTTGACTTCTCGACCACAACCTTGGCTCACACCCACACCAACTCCTCAGAGGAGGACGAGGAGTGGGCCGGAGCAGACTTCTCCAGAGTTTGCAACCTTCAAGCTATGCGCCTCTTCTTGGCCACAAGCGACTACTGCTTTGGCTACTCTGACTTCGATGACGAAGGCACTTATGATCCCACTCGAGAGTGTTTCCACATCAGGCTCGGAATGCCAGGGGCAAGTAATGAGAGTGAAGGGGCAGGCAACCGCTCGTCGAGCTTTGGGTAGCACGGAATGTGAACGCTGCCCCTGAGGAACTCCGACGCCTGGACCTAGAGCAGCTCCGTGAGCTCCAGGCAAAAGTCGACCAAGACCGACTCCTGCAGCAGCAGCTCCGAGACACTCTCGAGCAGGAGCAGCGAGGTTGCGGTGATGGCGGAAGGGCCTGGTGGAGGGCCCACGACATCCACCGCCACATCAACAACGACGAAGGAAGTGAGCAACCCCCAATCTTCAATCGCGCTAGCCAGAACATCGCGGTAGCGGCAATGCTAGTCCGAGCGATGCCGGAGCCCTCTACCACGGAGGGGCGACGGGTTCGCGATGAGCTCTGAGACCTTCTCGAGACCGCCGCGGTACAGCAGGCCGAAAGCTCCATGTCTCGACGGCGCAGGGACACCTCGAAATGGCCTCGATACACGATCGCCTCAAGGCCCCCTCAGTGCACGACCACCTCAACGACCGATGCGAGGCATAAGATGACCACGATGTGGTCAGTAGGCGACGATGCCACGACGACGACGGGCCCGCCCAAGGCTACCACCCTCACTGAGGCGGCCGCTACGACAGTGGTGAGGACCGCAGTCCTTCTCCTAGGCCATCTGGCCCTCAAGTCTTCAGCAATGCCATCCGTGGCGCCCCATTCCCCGTCTGGTTTCGACAACCGGCCAACCTCACAAAGTACAGCAGTGAGACCAACCCCGAGTTGTGGCTGGCCGATTACCGCTTGGCTTGTCAGCTAGGCGGCGTGAACGATGACATGCTCATCATCCGCAACCTCCCCTTGTTCCTGTCGAACTCAGCGCGAGCCTGGCTCGAACACATACCTCCCTTGCAGATACACAACTAGCGCGACTTGGTAAAGATCTTCGTCGGAAATTTCCAGGGCACATACGTGCGCCCCGAGAACTCCTGGGACCTCAAGAGTTGTTGCCAGAAGCCGAACGAGCCTCTCCGAGACTTCATCCGGTGATTCTCGAAGCAGTGCACCGAGTTGCCCAGCGTTGGCGACTCGGAAGTTGTCCAGGCTTTTCTCTCCGACACCTCCTGCCGAGACCTGGTCCGAGAGTTAGGCCGGAACGTATCAACCTCAGCGGTCGCTCTCCTCGACATCGCCACCAACTTTGCCTCGGGCGAAGAGGCTGTCGGGGCCATCTTCCCCGACAGCGACGCAAAGGGGAAGCGGAGGGACGAGACCCCTGGGGCCTCAGCCTCCCATTTCTCGAAGAAAAAGAAAAAGGGACGCCCAGGGAAGCCAGAGGCCCTCGAGGCTGATTTCGTCGCAATCACTGATCGCAAGAACCCCCAAGGCCCCGTCAGGGCACCCGGAATATTCGACGACATGCTCAAGAAGCCCTACCCTTACCACCAGGGCCCGGTAAAGCACACCCTCGAAGAATGCACCATGCTCTGATGTTACTACGCCAAGCTCGGGCTCCCCAACAACGACGCCAGGAAGAAGGGCACCGGCGACGGAGACAACGACAAGGACGACGGGTTCCCTGAGGTGCACAATGCCTTCATGATCTTCGGTGGGCCTTCAGCGTGCCTCATGGCGCGTCAACGAAAGAGGGAACGCCGAGAGGTCTTCTCGGTTGAGGTAGCTACTCCCCAGTACCTTAACTGGTCTCGGGAGGCGATCACCTTCGATCGGGAGGACCACCCCAACTATGTCCCAAACCCCGGGCAGTACCCGCTCATCGTCGATCCGATCATCGGCAACACCCGGCTCACCAAGGTACTGATGGACGGAGGCAGCGGCCTCAACATCCTCTACGCCAACACCATGGAGCTCCTAGAGCTCGACCAGTCATGGCTCTGAGGCGGTGCCGCACCCTTCCACGACGTCGTGCTGGGGAAGCACACGTGACCCCTCAGGCGCATCGACTTGCCGGTCTGCTTTGGCACTCCCTCCAACTACCGCAAGGAGATCCTCACCTTCAAGGTAGTTGGGTTCTGTCGGGGACCTAATACCGGGATACCCCAAAGAGGAGGAATCAATGCACCATCGAACGGTGAAAACTCCCGAGAGCGCGGCTGTATCTCTTGCCCGAGCAAACAGGAGTCCTGCTCCGCCTCGCCCGACCCCTGAGGGCTGGGCTCGGCCCCGTCCGACGGCTGGATGACAACTCCGCCTCGCCCGACGGCTGGATAACAACTCACCCGACCCCCAAGGGATACACTCCGCCTCGCCCGACCCCCGAGGGCTGGGCTCGGCCCCGCCCGACGGCCGGGGGACACCTCCGCTTCGCCCGACGGTAAAAGCTAGGTTTTACCTCATCCAACGACCACTGACGGACCTCGTCTTAAACCGATATCCGGAGGCTGGTTCAGCTCACCTGATGAAACGTACCCCGCATCCTCATGATGGCGACTATAGGGTAAGACAAGACATTCGGGTCAACCACCGCGACATACGCCATGCCCTGCACCCTTGCAGAGAGGTACCGTCAGGATGTGGCAGAGCCAAGCAGCTGACCTCTCCAGGCGTGGCAGAGCCCGAACAGTGTTGCGGGCGCCTGCTATCCATCCTACAGTATTGTAGGCGCCGCCCGCAACCTCCGGAAGAAAAACCCGACGCAGACATATGACAACCACTACGGTCCAAGGGCAAACCAACAGTCACCACGCCACCCGACCCCCTCGGGGTCGGGGCTCGGCAAATCCTGTCCGACACGCCGCCCGCAGGGGCGGGATGGGACGTACCCACTTGCTAAACAGTGGCCATGGCACGGCCCACGACGATCTATAGTCACCTCACTCCTGACATGGCCTCCCATGATGGATAGGTCAAGCGTGGGGAAGAAGGAAGGCCCGGGTCCCTCGAAGGACCTTCTACGCCCTTAGTGCTCTTTTCCTTTGTCTGTAAACCCTGCTCCCCCTTTACCTATAAAAGGGAGGGCAGGGCTCCCCACTAAGAGGAGGGATCGATTCTGAACAGGTTAACACACACACACACACGCACCACACGGCCAAGCTCCAGCAGAGCTCTTGGCGTCCTTCCAATCACTCCATCAGGGACTTGGGGTCTTTCCCTCTCCCAACCGTTTGTACCCCCTACTACGAACCTCATTCGGTGCTAATAACACGAGCAGCAACAGACTGGACGTAGGGACATTCGGCCCGAACCAGTATAACCCTTGTGTCCTTTAGCGCACCATCCGGGCCTAACGCGCATCAATTACAAATTTACTCGCCGGTGTTTGTTCGAAACACTGACAGTTGGCGCGCCAGGTAGGGGCCTTTGCGCATTCCAAACCAGGCCGCGGATGGCTCACCACGACATTAGCTGGGTCCTAGGCGCACACATGCGTTTTGGGAGCCTGGATTTCATCATCATGGGGAGAGGAGATTTGGCATGGTCGCACGCCGCCATCCAATCTCTTCCCTCCAACAGCCATTACCATGAGAGGCTTGGGCGTCAGCTCGACGTCTCCCACGGACCATGGGAGTCCAGGGAGAAGCAACATCGCCTCGCCATCGCCAACGGCGGCAGCATGGCGCGACCTTCTGGTGAGAGACACCTCTCTCCGGAACGACACGTACAGAGCGCCCCGACGGCGCTTCCGTTCGGTCTCCGCAACGCCGCGGCGACCGCGAGCCATCTTCTGGCACTATGCATGGTTCTAACACCTGCGGACAACGAGTTCGTGGGGGTGATTGAACATGACACGGAGTCTCTCCACAAACTCCTCGCTGAAGAGCCAGAGTCATCCTCTAGCTCCGACTCCAACAGCGGGAGCCATCGTCCTTCCCGGGGATGCTTTGTGACGCAAACCCCCGAGGGACACGTCGAAAGCATCTCCGGGGAGGAGACTACCCCGCGATTCGATTTCGCCGGGCAACCTAGAGAGGAGCAGCCGCCCCGCCCCACGTGGGGGTGGAGCAGCTAAGAGCCCGAAGGGAGGAGATCGCTGAAGCCGGGCAACAGCTTGCCCGAGAATACGAGAAAGTCAATAAAGAGATCAGACGCCATGGAGATGGTGGGCGCGCACGCACCACTGCCCAGGCTGTACACCAAAGGATCCTCACCGACGATGGGGCTCTCCCACACTTCGCTCGGGCGAGCCAAAACATCGCCGCCACAACGGCCTTACTTCACGGTCTCCCACAGGCCGCGACATCCGAGGATCGTCGGGCCCGCCGAGAAATCCGCACATTGCTCGAACGTGCGGCGGCACAGCAGGCAGAGAGCTCGTTGTCTCGGCGACGCGAGCTCGAAACCAGCCAGCGCACGCCCTCGGTCCATCCCGCCAAAGATGCGTCAGTTCACCAAACACCACCAGGCGACAGGTGAGACGCTACAGTCCTGGTGCATGAACGCCTCGGCCACAACCACGACGCGCACAGCACCATCGACGCCCGCAGGCGCGCCTACAACGACTCAAGAGAAGGAGCTAGACATGGCTACCACCCTCGGCGCGGTGGACGCTACGACAGCGGCGAGGACCGGAGTCCGAGCCCTGGCCTCCTGGGACCTCAAGCCTTGGCCGAGACATCCTCAACGCCGCTTTCCCATCAAGGTATCGACCACCACCAACGCGTTCCTAAATATTCCGGTGAAACTAACCCGGGGCTCGCTCAAGACTATCGGCTTGCTGTCGCTGCCGGTGGCATAAAATGATGACCACTTCATTATTCGCAACCTCCCACTGTTCTTAGCCAATTCGGCGCGAGCATGGTTGGAGCACCTACCGTCCAACACCATACACAGTTGGGCGGATTTGAGGGAAATCTTTGTGGGAAATTTCCAGGGCACATACAAACACCCTGGGAACCCATGGGACCTTAAGAACTGCCGTCAGAAGGCCGGTGAGACTCTCCGCGAGTACATTCGGCGCTTCTCACGGCAGTGCAACAAGCTTCCCAATGTCGCCGACGCCGACGTGATAGGAGCCTTCCTATCAGGGACAACATGCGAGTCTTTAGTTCACAAACTGGGACGCAGGAGCCCGCGAACAACCAAGGAACTCCTGGACATCGTGACCAGTCAAGCCTCAGGGGAGGAGGCAGTCAGAGCGATCTTCGATCGCCTCGACGGTAAGGCCAAGCGGGACGAGGACGCCGATGAAGGCGCCTCCAACCGTTCCGCCAAAAAGAAGAACAAGAAGCAGCGGCGCGATGATTCGCTCACAGCCGCTGCCGACCGCAAGGGTAGTCGGAAGCCCGTGGAGGGCACTCCGAACCACTTCAAAAAAATGCTCGAGGGGCTGTGTCCGAACCACGCCTTCCCTGTGAAGCACCTGCTCAAAGACTGCGGTCTCATGCGCAAGTTCTTACTCGGGAGCACCAACAAGGGGGAGCCGGGGAAGGCACCTACCCCCGCCACAGACGATGAGGAGGAGAAGGACGAAACCTTCCCAACTCCGAACGGCGCCCTTATGATCTTCGGAGGATCAACGGCCTACGACTCCAAGCGGCGTCAGAAGGTCGCGCGCCGCGAGGTCTATACAGCCGGACCGGCCACGACGGCCTTCCTCCGGTGGTCGGAATCCGCCATAACCTTCGACCGGACCGACCATCCGGATACCGTCCCCACACAGGAAGGTACCGCTTGTTGTCGACCGATTGTCGGTCCAAAGCGACTCACAAAGGTACTGATGGACGGGGGCAGCGGCCTCAACATCATGTACGCCAAAACACTCGACGAGATGGGTGTCGACCGGACGAACCTCCGCCCCATCCGAGCGCCCTTCCATGGCGTCGTACCTGGCAAACAGGCCATACCACTCGGGCAGATCGATCTGTCCGTCACTTTTGGGGATCGGTCCAATTACAGGACTGAAACCCTCACCTTTGACGTGGTAGGGTTCCCCGGAACTTTCCATGCCATCTTAGGACGACCATGCTATGCGAAGTTCATGGCCGTTCCCAACTACACGTACCTCAAACTAAAACTACCGGGACCCCACGGGATTATCACCGTCGGCGCCTCCTTCCAGCGGGCCTACGAATGCGAGGTCGAATGCTGCGGCCATGCAACAGCAATCGTCGCCTCCGGGGAACTCACCGCCCTCAGGGAAAAGGTCACCAAAGAGGCGCCCGACGCTAAGAAAGTAACCGGGTCGTTTAAATCAGCAGAGGGCTCCAAAGAGGTCATCATAGACCCCGGCAGCTCCGAAGAAAAAATGGTGCGCATCGACACCACGCTTTCCCCCGAATAGGAAAGCGTGCTCGTCGACTTCCTCTGCGACAACAGAGACGTCTTTGCGTGGAAACCCTCGGATATGCCAGGCATTCCGAGGGAAGTCGCCGAGCACACCCTAAAAATCCATCTAGGCTCCAAGCCGGTGAAACAACGCCTACGCCGCTTCGACGAGGAAAAGCGCAGGGCCATCGGCGAAGAGATAGCCAAACTATTGACCGCCGGATTCATCAACGAGGTACACCACCCGGAGTGGCTGGCAAACCCCGTCCTTGTTCGAAAGAAAAACGCAAAATGGAGGATGTGTGTTGATTACACCGGTCTCAACAAAGCGTGCCCAAAGGATCCGTTTCCTTTACCCCGCATAGATCAAATAATCGATTCCACCATGAGTGCGAAACCTCTCGCTTCGGATGCGTACTCCGGCTACCATCAAATTGCGATGAAGGAATCCGACCAACTCGCGACCTCTTTCATCACTCCCTTCGGGCCGTTCTGCTATGTTTCAATGCCGTTTGGCTTGAAAAATGCTGGGGCAACATACCAGCGATGTATGCTCAGATGCTTTGGAGACCTCATCGGGCGAACCGTTGAGGCCTACGTCGACGACATCATGGTAAAGTCCAAACGGGCTGACCACCTTGTTGCTGATCTCAAGCAAATCTTTGCGAAACTCCGAGCAAACGGTATCAAGCTCAACCCCGAGAAATGCGTTTTCGGGGTCCCGAGGGGCATCTTTGCTCGGCTTCATCGCTCTCGAGCGCAAGCATCGAGGCCAACCCGGACAAGATTTCGGCCATCACAAGCATGGGCCCAATCCAGAACGTAAAGGGGGTACAGCGGATCACCGGGTGCCTTGCCGCCCTCACCGATTCATCTCACGCCTCGTGAACGAGGTCTCCCCTTTACCGCCTTTTTGAAAAAGCCGACCGCTTCAAGTGGACACCGAGGCCAGGAGGCACTTGACATGGTCAAGCGACTACCGACAAAGGCCCCGATCCTCGTCCCTCCAAGCAATGGAGAGGCACTCCTGCGCTATACGTAGCGGCCACCACATTGTGGTGGTTAGTACATACCGGTAGTAGAGCGGGAAGAAGAAGGGTACGCACTCAAGGTACACAGCGTCCGTGTATTTCATCAATGCAAGTACTATCCGACTCCAAAACCCGCTACTCCCGGATCTAGAAACTCTTGTACGCCGTCCTCGTCACCAAAAGGAAACTACGTCACTACTTTGAGTCACACCCGTGATACCGTAACATCGTTTCCCCTCGGCGAAGTCGTCCGGAGCCAGGACGCCACAGGAAGAACCGCGAAGTGGGCACTCGAGCTGATGGATCAAGGCATAACATATGCCCCATGAACGGCGATCAAATCCCAAGTATTGGCTGACTTCATCGCAGAATGGACCGAGATCCAAACACCACCGGCGATCGTCGATCAGGAGTACTGGACAATGTACTTTGACGGGTCACTAATGAAGAAAGGCGCCGGCACGGGGCTGGTCTTCGTATCACCCCTCGGGGTCCGAATGAGGAACCCGACGGACGGGACGCGCCTGGACCGACGGGACGCCGCGCAATTAATGAGACGCCACCTGACCAAGTGGGCATGACCCACCACCACCCACCAGGCGCGAAGACCGGGGCGCACCCGCACAAGCGACTCTCCGTTCCCCCAGGCAGGACCGTGAGACGACCCAACAACGAAACCTCCGTCCAGAGGGAGCCCAGCAGGCCTCACGGGCCGATCGAACGGCCCAGGTAAAACAACGGAGAAAGGACCGCTGAAAGATAAGTACCTCTGCTGATGGATCAAGGCATAACATTTCCCTATTTAAGGAAGAGGACCAACAGATAAGGAAAGGCGAAGGACGGGACCAAAAAACTCTCTGCCTTCCCCCTATTCAATACAGGTGGCAAATCAATGCTGACAGGAACCCGACGGACGGGACGCGCCTGGACCGACGGGACGCCACGCAATTAATGAGACGCCACCTGACCAAGCGGGCATGACCCACCACCACCCACCGGGCACGAAGACCGGGGCGCACCCGCACAAGCGACTCTCCGTTCCCCCAGGCAGGACCGTGAGACGACCCAACAACAAAACCTCCGTCCAGAGGGAGCCCAGCAGGCCTCACGGGCCGATCGAACGGCCCAGGTAAAACAACGGAGAAACGACCGCTGAAAGATAAGTACCTCTGCTTACTTACTTTAAGCAATAATTTCTTCACCGAGCCACCGACCCCAAAGCAACGGCGTGAAGCACGGACATTGACATTGCTCGAGGGCTGTTGAGGGCGCCTATTTGTTTAGACACTCTCTTCCTGACCCCCCTCCTTACGTCTAAAGGCCAGGAACACGGTGTGTGGGTATAAAAACTTTGAATAGAACTGGACGAACCACCAGACCCCACGCCTCGACGGCTATGGTGTTTTTTGTTCACCAGCATAAAACGAACTCATAGTTCCCCGCACCACTAGCCTCGGCTCTCACCTTCCCGAGAGGGGTTCGGAGGGGTCCCCCTGCAGGCCTCCTCCGCGGAGAGTCTGTCAGGACGACTAAAGCCAATCGGACGGCTTGAATCGCCACCGAGAGGCAGAAACGAAAAATTACGATGCTCATGCAGGTCATGACCGACCCCGTCGTAAACAACGGACTCGAAACTGTAACAGAACCGCCTAATTTATACAAGATCAAGTACGGCTATCCCCGCTAACACGTTGACACACACATACTTTCACTCATATAAACCCGGTAGTCCGCCGAGTGTCCCAAAAGACCTCGGTAAATCAACATCACAACCAAGATCGCGTGATTAAGCAAATACACATCACATACGTAGGGTTGCAGCGGAAAATAATATTACAAATGAATTCAAAAATAATAGTACAAGTTTGGGTTTCAAAACCGATTAGTGAAAACAACATAGCTTTCAAAAGATTACATTAATATATGTTCCAAATACATTGCTAGCATAAGTGACATCATCCGACAAAAGCATATAGATGAGAAGTAACTATAGAATCACCGAGCCCATCGGCGATTAGCCACCATCTTCACAGGCCAAGAACTTCACCTGCAACATGGTGGGATAAACCCTGAGTACGAGAAGGTACTCAGCTAGACTTACCCGTCAAAACTAGAAATAAAGGACACCAAGGATCATGCAAGGCTTTTCGGGTGGGCTAGCTTGACACAGTTGCATAAAAGAGCTTATGATTATAGTAACCAATTTAAACTTAGCATCAAGCTTATCATTATTTACCTGTCCACTAGATTAGCACCTGTACTAAAGCACTCACTTATTAGGAGCAAACAATATTAACCATAGCAGGTATAATAAGGCTGTCATCATCATATCATCATTTCCGAACCATTAAGTTATTAAGTGTATCTACATTGGAGATAAGCCCGTCAAGTTCTCACTAACCGGGAGAGACGGCGATTCGAATCGAATTACAACTCAGCTGAGGGGGTATTCCTAACTCTCACCCTGGCATACTTTGCAAGGGTAGCCGTGGGTCACCTTTGGAACATCTCAGGAACCAAATTCGCGGGTTCGATCAGCGCCAGCACTCTCAGGGATTACCCTTCTGCCAGGACGATCAGGACTTTTAAATCACCTGCCCTTGGACTCACGCCTACGGCTCCCTTCCGAGGCGCACTTTATACTTATCGACTCCCGGCCTGAGGTGAGCTACTCGGCTTCGCGGTCGGTCATCGGACACGGCCAACTAAGAGAGAGGCATGCGTTCAACATGAACAGGAAAGGCTCCAAGAATCAGTCCTTAAGCGACACAGACGGAGTCACTGCAAACCGGCAAGCCTCCGTCCGGTCTTCATTTCAAATTAAGACTGGTTCTTTTCCACGATAGCAAATAAAGCCAACCGTGCCATATGTATCTTCCTATATCTCGCAGGTGATAGGAAATCACCTGACTTCTACCGTGTTTAAGCAGGGCTAAGCACTACACGAGCCTGAGCTACATATGATTCAGGGTATCAATATCTGGACAAGGATTGGATAACCAATGCAGCAAGTGTTTGCATCCAACACCTAAACTTAATGCAACAATATATATATGTAACAATAATACTGTAACTGCATTTCGGAAATTAGGAGGCTTAATATGCTCCGGGGCTTGCCTGGGATCCGACACAAGTCAGTGTTAGGTAGACGACACTCGCTAAGTGAGCATCTCCCGTCCTAGCACTTGTCCAGTCCTTCCACCTTCGGGATAGGTCCACCATACACCATCGTCTGTCTCCACATCATGCGCTCCACGTCCACGTGCTGTACCTAGCGTACCTAGGATGAGATGCATAGATGCAGATGCATGAACATAAAGAATACACATGAAGGAATGCAACAAGCATACTAAACAAGCATATGTTACACTATACACACATAAGCATGTCATACAACCAGCTAGCTATACATGATCAAGTACTTCACAATTTAGCAAAACATTTTAGGCATGCTACCTTAACTCTAGGTGTCCAAGATAACCATTTGCAATCATACAAACAAGAGCAAGTAGAAGCAAACAATTCTAGATACAAGCAGATTTGGACAGCAGCAAACAGTCACTGGTTTCAAACATAACTTAAGCTACAAACATCCCACAAGGATGATCTAAGACTTTATGAAAATCCATAGAAATTGTATACAAGATTGATGTTTACATAAAAAGCTAATTACAAAGTTAAACATGTCAAACATGTAGATGTTTCAGACCTGTCCAGACATGGACACAAAACTGATTGCAACTTCAGAGAAGCATAACTGTAGTTACACAAATCCAAATGACTTGCAAGAAGACATTTTGGAAAGCTTATAAAATTATCTACATTTCGTCTGTAACCATCATAGCATGATTCACAAGTTAAGTAGGTCGAAATTATACCTTTACAGAAACTGGTTCATACAAAACAGAGAGCAACAAATCCTGTACTCTAACTTTAAACAGTTGTAACTCTTAAACTACTTGGCCAAATGACACCAAATTTTAACAGTAGCTACATACATGAATTATCTACAACTTTTGTATAAACAAGTTTCACAACAAAGCACATTATCATGAAGAACTTTGCTAAGTTCCCAGATCTGTCTATAAACCACATCGGCAAGAAAATAATTATTAACTTATGTTGCAAACACATAATTGGGCAAAACTAACTTTACCAACATGTCACACATGACTAAAGAACACCAGAAAACCTAGGGTCCATGACCAAATAAATTCTTTTAATGCATTTCTTAATTTATTTTAGATAACAAGGTGACTTAAGGAACATATACCAAAAGTATACAATAAATTCTACAAAAATTACAGTGGCTCACATATCCTCTCAATAGTCTACTGTACAAATTTCACTCCATTTGGATATGTATAGCAACCTCTATGAAAAAGACAAGTCGCTAAAGCAAGAAATCATGTGAGAGCAAGATAAACCAATAACTCACTCATACTTCATCCAATACTCATGAAATTTTTATCACACATCAAACATAACATGAGTAGCATGCCACAAAAATTTCACTTCAATTGAAGCCCTAGATCTACAGTTATAAAAAAAACAAATACAACTAGCATTAAAAACCTAGCTCCATAAATATATTTTTACAGCTAAAATTTTAAAGTAAAACATGTAATATTATATATCTATTGCATAGATAATTTCACAAGGATTCCAAAAAGTCCTCATTTTCTATTTTACGAATTTCCTATGAATTACTATGATTTTCTAAACTTTCAGCCGATTTAAAACAAATAGGTCCTCGAGGTACTATTCACTTGAGTCTATGGTTCTGCAGAAAAGCCCCTTTACTTAGTCGAATTTGAGCCCGAGGTCCCTGACGGGGTCTGGGAGCAGAGGAGGCACTGGGCTTCACGAATCCGCCGGAGAGGCGGCAGATTGATGGCGACAAGTGGCGGGGAGAGGCACGGTCCCGCTTGCACCGATGATGCCTCGGCTCGGCCCGAGGAGGAGTGTGGAGGCTGGCCACGCGAGCCGCTGACGCCCATGGCAGCCTCGCCCGCGGCGGCAGCTGCTGGGTTGGACGGCTTGGCCAGCGAGGAGCGAAGCGGCGGTGAGCACCTGGGATCTGCAGACACTCATGGGGCCACTCAACTCGGCCGGAGACAGGCCGGTTTAGCTCGGCCATGAGCACAGTGTCCACGGCAGCCGCATGGCAGACCGGTGGTCGCAGCGCCACGGCGACGAAGGAAGGCCGAGGATGGTCGCGCGAGGCCAAGGAGAGTACTGGTGAGCCGGTGACGGAGAGGATGCGGGGCTGCCAGGCGCCGGAGGTGGAAGAACGACGGCGAGGTGCACGGCTCGGCAGAGCAATGGCGGCAATGGCTGGCGGCCGCTCTCGGTGCTTCAGACAGACGCAGAGAGGGAGAAAGCGAATGAGGGCGAGAGGAAAAGAGACGGACGCGGCCTCCATGCGGTTGTTAATGCAGCAGCGGCGCCAAAGTCGGCCATGGCCATGGCGCAGTGGCGCTTGGCGGCAAAGTGGTTTGTTGCCGGTCGGCCACAGCATCCCCTGCTGATCCGATTTCAAATACTGAAGCCAAGGATTGAAATACCACCTCAAAAATGCGACTGAAGGTCCATTTTCCTCCTATCGTATCTCCTAGACCGATAGATGATTTGTTCCACCGATTACACCGTTGTGTACAGACACAAGAGTACTCCATCTTTTATTAAAGGAGTTTGGCCAGATTCAAAATGGTTTGCAAACTAAAATTCACCAAATATGGGTACATGAAACTGAAATCAGTTCCAACACTTAGCCAAATTTGCGAAGTCCAAAACAGCAGCGGATTGCAACTTTGAGCCTCTGTTTGACTTGCTTACACGCTGATCTAGCTCTTGGTCCAAACATAAAGTTTGTTGTACATAACATGGACTCCGACTTTTATTTAGGTTCTACTGCCATGCAAACACTCTAAGCTGCAGTTCAAACCAAATCAAAGTAGCATCACTATAAAGCTTAAATCACCCTTTTAATCTATTGGAGTATTTTTTTGCACACTGGTCAACATGAACCCTTCATAACTTTTGTTCATGAGTGCAAGTAGAGTTGTTTGAGCAAGGTACCAAGGTTTGGTTAGCTTCATAGGTTTCCATCCACTTGATAAAGCAATTCATGCAAAGATATGACTTATCATTTCATGTGACTTTTTAATTCCAAACTTCATGAAACTTTTCCACGGGTCTAGATGGATGCATGTGGATGTAATGTACATGGAAGAAGCATGTTTAGCATTACTCTTACATAATCTTAATAAGGGTCCATATGTAAGCATTTGTGCGTGGCCCAAGTTTAAGTTGGAGCTCCATCATGTAGATTTGATCTTGACACCTTGATTACCACTCGACATGTCATGTTTGAGCTCAACCCATTTCTTAACTGGTGATAAACACCTGGGGTGTTACAGCCCTCCCCCCTTAAAAGAATCGCGTCCCGAGATTCGGTGCGAAAGACTTTTATGGAAAGAGAAACTTGTCATCCAGTTTCCAACATAAGTGATAGCATTAGGCTACTTAACTTCGAAGTATCAGAGAGGCTAATTTGGTCACGACACTTTCTGATACTTGCTCTTTGTCGTAAGTTATTGTCCAAAGAATTTCTTTCATTGGCATCCATAAAGCATTGTTACATTGGAAGGAATCCAAGATAGCATTGTCCTTCGTGGTGTAGTTGCACAGCAAGTTGGGTTGACTTGCATCGTAGCAAAACCAGCTTTTTTTTTAAACTATATTTGACGTCGTGGCTTTCCTTCTTAGGCCAATCAATATCTCAAAAACCATAATCCAAAAAAAAAATCTATGGTTTGACACCTTTCCAATTACTTTCGAATTGCAAGGGCACAATTTGAAATCTATTGTTTGACGCCTTTCAAAATGCTTCTGATTTGCAAGGGTACAAATTGACTCGTAGAACACCTCGATTGCTCACGCATTGCTGATCTAAGAGGGCAAAAGCAAGGCACATAGGGGTGCAATTAGTCTTCTCAAGGGTATGGAGGGTTGTCTAACAGCAATACACCTAAAAGTTGTAATTTCTTGGCATGAATTACAAACACAACCGTCTAATGCAAAGGATGATAGCAATCACAGCGAAATTGCAGATTCTGTACCCTTTTGTTTTCTATTCATATTTCACAAACTACTGCTCCAATATGCACAAATTTTGGTGGGCATGTATATCCATGGGTCTTCTAACTACTCACCAAAATTCAACTCAACCGGACATCGTTTGACCATCCAAACAATTCATCTACCAAAACTGCTGTGTTCTTAAATGGCAGCAAACCAAGCCGACAAGATATCTCTCAAATCCGATGTTTTACTCAATCAATACTCAAACCAACTTAAGACATTGAAGGGTCCTAAGCAAGGAATGAGATCACCAAGTTTGGGGTCAATCCAACTTCGTTTGAGTCACTAATCGTTGGCTTGAAGATAACCGGTTTAGTGCCACAAAATCTGGATAGATTTCTCGTTCTTCCTTTATAACCGCGGTAGTTTTCTTGCTGAGGATGGAGGCTAGGGTTTTCCTTACATGCCTCTTAGGAAACAACCTCAACCGTTGATTTAGACATCAACTCGACGATGCACAAGCATTGGACTTGTGACTATGCTTTCAGGACACAAAGCATACTCTTCATGGAGGGACTGTCCTACAGAGATAAGGAACCATTCCTATATGTCCTTCGGCACTTCATCCAATAGAGTCCAGACGCATGTGTTAGTGGCACCTAGGGCACAAAGATGCTGACTGAAACTAGGGACGTGCTTTCGCTAGCTCCTTACGTAACCGATACAACGTTTTGTACTATCTGTGTGATTGTCCAAGAGGAAGTTGACTTGATAGCACAGGTTTTGGAAACAAAGCAGTAGTTGCATTGCCAAATGACTTGTTGTTTCGTTGCTTACATTGCTCTGTGAGACATAGCCTTCATAATTAGCAAAAGTTGTCACCTAGCGGGAGGTGAAGCTTCATACTAGTAACTAATCAGTTGGCTCTCAACACTAAAAGTTCCAAATTCTTACTCTTGACCACAACAATAATTGCAATCAAGGCACAAACAGACGGTCGCCATCGAAGTCTGCGGATAAGGAGTCACACTAGAGATGTTGATCTCGACTGTGCGATCAGCATGCACATAATAATCAAGACTTGGATAGCCAGGTTATAATCATAATGTGACGTTCGATTCTTATCTGACTAACAACTTTTCCAACATTAAGTGTTGTGTGCCATTCTGATCCAAAAATGATGACATAAGTTGTTCACTTGGTGACGGACGTCAATACTGATGGGGCAACCAAGTGGAGTCACTTGTCTATCACCTCTTGTAGTCGGTTAATGTTTATGTCGGTGACCAGTTCTTCAAAGGTTATCCTTTTTGTGACTTCAACAGGAAGCTCTACTACTTTCGGTCTGATATATGGATCTTCGATAAGATATAGAGAGATAATCAAGGAAGAGCTCATGTGAAAATAACACATCGGTACAGTTCTGTAATGGATCATGACTAGAAACCTCGATACCAGCACGCACCTAGCAGCACAACCATGCGTCGGCCGCCCACAAGGAGGCCCTAGGTTTCATCGCGGCACCGTAGATCGCTAATCGTGGCACCATTACTGGACATACAACCAAAGTGAAATTTTCAGTTGCACCAATTAGATTGTAAGAACAAGCGTTGTGCAAAAGAGGGATAGCAAACAAGGATAGTCACAAGGTTAGGAATCAACAAGGAGGCGATCAGAAAATTAAAACATAGCGCAAAAGAACATAGCCTAATTGCCGAAGGCAACTAAGCAGGAGACTCTTGCTTAATTTCCACAAACGCCTCGTGTCCATCAAAGTGATTACCAGATAAAGATTAACATGAGATTTGGTCTTGTCGAGCAGCAACATGAGATCCAGACTGATAAACATCTAGAGACTTGAAAGAGTTGGAGACAAATACATGAGATTCGAGGGACAGAGCCATTGCACTGACTAGAGATTCAGTTGATAAAGCAACGACATGATCTACGAGGAAGAGGTTCCAAGCCAAGGTAGATAGCGATTAGCGTTGCACTAGCTCCTAGTAGGAGAGAGAGCAATAAGGTCCAACAAGGATTTTTGAGCAGGGTCCTCCCACACAGGAGCGGGACAACCATGAAACATGCAAGCATTCAAGGGAACTAAGCTTGGACCTAAGGTCAAGCAACGGCATAAATAAAGTCTTCGTAGCACAACGTTCAAGGCTAGCAACCACGTGTATAGGCTTAGGCTCCCAAGAGAGAACCTAATTGGAGACAACAACTGTGCGATTACGTAACTTGAGCGTTGTTTTAGGATAAAGCTATTTGACACTCGTATGCTTACCGAGGACAAAAGGGTGACAACTACGGCACTACCTAGATAACAAGCATCCACGCCTACATCATGGTCTTAAGCGAGCATTTCGAAACACTCAATCCAATTAGCTTAAATGGCTATTACGAAGCACAAAGCTCATACATAACAAGCAGTCACCTACAACAACACCACTACACATCAGGCAAAACATGGTGGTAAGGCACTGTTATCTTTTGTTTCCTTTTTACTAAGTAGGTGGATATCTCTACAAAACAAGTTTTATGTACATTTAGCAATTTAGTTTTCAAAGGGGTGAAGTTTTGCTAATTAATAACTTGTCATCTATTTCCTTTGGGCGCAGACATACAAGACGAGCTAATCACACACTATCTTCAAGCATAGCTATTCAAGCAGCATGGGACAAGACATTTTGGCTAGCTTCACACAGGGAAAATAGTGACATCCCATTGATCACAAGTTACTTAGCATTAGGACAAGGTGAGGAAAGCATATTTATGCACAAGCACAATCATGATGCATGCTCGTCCTACTCGTCCTCACGAAATTGCCAGCCTAAGGTGGCAATCACGTTCTATGTCGGTGGCATAACACGTACTCTCTCGATATATAGCTAGTCATCAGCTATATTCAATCTACGCATTCATGGTTAGCATACCTGCAGGCAAATTCATTGCAGCCCATCCCCACAAGAGATAAATAAGCACACAATGAAAGCAGTAAACTAAGATACTCTCCATATATACATCCCCAGATGTATATACTTCGATATCCATAGCTACCCGATAAATATACCCACAATTAAGTACCTTTATATATACATGTGTGTGACATGTAAATATTCCAGTAACCACAGCTAACTCTTCCCTAGACCGATAGTTGGACGGTCATGCTCTCACAACTCACACTTACCTGGGCGTAGAGACAATTGATCCATACATTACCATTCAAACGAATGGCATCCATACAATAGCATGCCGTATGGACGACGAAAGTAAAAACCCCCATGTTAGTACTTAGATAGCCACCTAATAGTCCTTAACTGGGCATAAAGGAGGATGTCGCTAGCATAGTTTTGCAAATTAGTTTTTGACAAATTAGCCTGTAGCTAAAGTTTTAGTTAAAATAGGCTTTTTAAAACCAAACTTTGTTTTTAAAACAATGTACATGACAAGATTATGCTTAATCTTTGCTCGATACTAGTCGTATGTGAATCGCCTAATTTATACAAGATCAAATACGGCTGTCCCGCTTAACACGTTGACACACACATACTTTCACTCATATAAACCCGGTAGTCCGCCGAGTGTCCCAAAAGACCTCGGTAAATCAACATCACAACCAAGATCGCGTGATTAAGCAAATACACATCACATACGTAGGGTTGCAGCGGAAAATAATATTACAAATGAATTCAAAAATAATAGTACAAGTTTGGGTTTCAAAACCGATTAGTGAAAACAACATAGCTTTCAAAAGATTACATTAATATATGTTCCAAATACATTGCTAGCATAAGTGACATCATCCGACAAAAGCATATAGATGAGAAGTAACTATAGAATCACCGAGCCCATCGGCGATTAGCCACCATCTTCACAAAGCCAAGAACTTCACCGCAACATGGTGGGATAAACCCCTGAGTAATGCGAGAAGGTACTCACTAGACTTACCCGTCAAAACTAGAAATAAAGGACACCAAGGATCATGCAAGGCTTTTTGGTGGGCTAGCTTGACCTGATTGCATAAAAGAGCTTATGATTATAGTAACCAATTTAAACTTAGCATCAAGCTTATCATTATTTACCTGTCCACTAGATTAGCACCTGTACTAAAGCACTCACTTATTAGGAGCAAACAATATTAACCATAGCAGGTATAATAAGGCTGTCATCATCATATCATCATTTCCGAACCATTAAGTTATTAAGTGTATCTACATTGGAGATAAGCCCGTCAAGTTCTCACTAACCGGGAGAGACGGCGATTCGAATCGAATTACAACTCAGGTGAGGGGTATTCCTAACTCTCACCTGGCATACTTTGCAAGGGTAGCCGTGGGTCACCTTTGGAACATCTCAGAACCAAATTGTGGTTCGATCAGCGCCAAAGACTCTCGTGGATTACCCTTCCGCCGGGACGATCGGGACTTTTAAATCACCTACCCTTGGACTCACGCCCACGGCTCCTTCCGAGGCGCACTTTATACTTATCGACTCCCGGCCCGAGGTGAGCTACTCGGCCGCGGGTCGGGTCTCGAGACCCGCCAACTAAGAGAGAGGCATGCGATCAACATGAACAGGAAAGGCTCCAAGATTGATCGAGTGTAAACCTACGCACGGAGTCACTCGCAAACCGGCAAGCCTCCGTCCGGTCTTCATTTCAAATTAAGACTGGTTCTTTTCCACGATAGCAAATAAAGCCAACCGTGCCATATGTATCTTCCTATATCTCGCAGGTGATAGGAAATCACCTGACTTCTACCGTGTTTAAGCAGGGCTAAGCACTACACGAGCCTGAGCTACATATGATTCTGTGGTATCAATATCCGGACAAGGATTGGATAACCAATGCAGCAAGTGTTTGCATCCAACACCTAAACTTAATGCAACAATATATATATGTAACAATAATATCAGAATCTGCATTTTGGAAATTAGGAGGCTTAATATGCTCCGGGGCTTGCTGGGATCCGACACAAGTCGAGTGTTAGGTAGACGACACTCGCTAAGTGAGCATCTCCCGCCCTAGCACTTGTCCAGTCCTTCCACCTTCGGGATAGGTCCACCATACACCATCGTCTGTCTCCACATCATGCGCGCCCACGTCCACGTGCTGTACCTAGCGTACCTAGGATGAGATGCATAGATGCAGATGCATGAACATAAAGAATACACATGAAGGAATGCAACAAGCATACTAAACAAGCATATGTTACACTATACACACATAAGCATGTCATACAACCAGCTAGCTATACATGATCAAGTACTTCACAATTTAGCAAAACATTTTAGGCATGCTACCTTAACTCTAGGTGTCCAAGATAACCATTTGCAATCATACAAACAAGAGCAAGTAGAAGCAAACAATTCTAGATACAAGCAGATTTGGACAGCAGCAAACAGTCACTGGTTTCAAACATAACTTAAGCTACAAACATCCCACAAGGATGATCTAAGACTTTATGAAAATCCATAGAAATTGTATACAAGATTGATGTTTACATAAAAAGCTAATTACAAAGTTAAACATGTCAAACATGTAGATGTTTCAGACCTGTCCAGACATGGACACAAAACTGATTGCAACTTCAGAGAAGCATAACTGTAGTTACACAAATCCAAATGACTTGCAAGAAGACATTTTGGAAAGCTTATAAAATTATCTACATTTCGTCTGTAACCATCATAGCATGATTCACAAGTTAAGTAGGTCGAAATTATACCTTTACAGAAACTGGTTCATACAAAACAGAGAGCAACAAATCCTGTACTCTAACTTTAAACAGTTGTAACTCTTAAACTACTTGGCGAAATGACACCAAATTTTAACAGTAGCTAGATACATGAATTATCTACAACTTTTGTATAAACAAGTTTCACAACAAAGCACATTATCATGAAGAACTTTGCTAAGTTCCCAGATCTGTCCATAAACCACATCGGCAAGAAAATAATTATTAACTTATGTTGCAAACACATAATTGGGCAAAACTAACTTTACCAACATGTCACACATGACTAAAGAACACCAGAAAACCTAGGGTCCATGACCAAATAAATTCTTTTAATGCATTTCTTAATTTATTTTAGATAACAAGGTGACTTAAGGAACATATACCAAAAGTATACAATAAATTCTATAAAAATTACAGTGGCTCACATATCCTCTCAATAGTCTACTGTACAAATTTCACTCCATTTGGATATGTATAGCAACCTCTATGAAAAAGACAAGTCGCTAAAGCAAGAAATCATGTGAGAGCAAGATAAACCAATAACTCACTCATACTTCATCCAATACTCATGAAATTTTTATCACACATCAAACATAACATGAGTAGCATGCCACAAAAATTTCACTTCAATTGAAGCCCTAGATCTACAGTTATAAAAAAAACAAATACAACTAGCATTAAAAACCTAGCTCCATAAATATATTTTTACAGCTAAAATTTTAAAGTAAAACATGTAATATTATAGATCTATTGCATAGATAATTTCACAAGGATTCCAAAAAGTCCTCATTTTCTATTTTACGAATTTCCTATGAATTACTATGATTTTCTAAACTTTCAGCCGATTTAAAACAAATAGGTCCTCGAGGTACTATTCACTTGAGTCTATGGTTCTGCAGAAAAGCCCCTTTACTTAGTCGAATTTGAGCCGAGGTCCCTGACGGGGTCGGGAGCAGAGGAGGCATCGGGCTTCGCCGAATCCGCCGAGAGGCGGCAGTTGATGGCGACAAGTGGCGGGAGCAAGCACGGTCCCGTGCGCGCCCGATGGTGCCTCGGCTCGGCCCGAGGAGGAGTGTGGAGGGCTGGCCACGCTGAGCCAATGACGCCCACGGCAGCCCTCGCCGTGGCGGCAGCAATGGCTCTGGGGTTGGACGGCTTGGCGGCAGGAGCGAAGCGGCGGTGAGCACCTGTGGACTGCGCACACTCATGGGTCCACTCAACTCGGCCGGAGACAGGCGGTTTAGCCTGGTCACACAAGACAGTGTCCACGGCAGCAGCCAGCGGCACCGGTGGTCAGCGCTTACTGGCGGCGAAGGAAGGCCGAGGATGGTCGTGGCGAGGCCAAGGAGAGTACTGGCGGAGCCGGTGACGGAGGATCTGGGGGCCAAAGCGCCGGAGGTGGAAGAACGACGGCGAGGTGCACGGCTCGGCGAGCAATGGCGACAATGGGGCCGCTTCGCTTCTCGGTGCTTCGGCACGCGTGAGAGGGAGAGAAAGCGAATGAGGGCGAGAGGAAAAGCGGACGGACGCGGCCTCCATGCGGTTGATAATGTGTAGCGGTGGCGCCGGGCCGGCCATGGCGCTGTGGCAGCCACGCGGCGGCAAGTGGCTCTGTTGCCGGTCGGCCACAGCATCCCCTCGCTGATCCGATTTCAAATACTGAAGCCAAGGATTGAAATACCACCTCAAAAATGCGACTGAAGGTCCATTTTCCTCCTATCGTATCTCCTAGACCGATAGATGATTTGTTCCACCGATTACACCGTTGTGTACAGACACAAGAGTACTCCATCTTTTATTAAAGGAGTTTGGCCAGATTCAAAATGGTTTGCAAACTAAAATTCACCAAATATGGGTACATGAAACTGAAATCAGTTCCAACACTTAGCCAAATTTGCGAAGTCCAAAAACAGCAGCGGATTGCAACTTTGAGCCTCTGTTTGACTTGCTTACACGCTGATCTAGCTCTTGGTCCAAACATAAAGTTTGTTGTACATAACATGGACTCTGACTTTTATTTAGGTTCTACTGCCATGCAAACACTCTAAGCTGCAGTTCAAACCAAATCAAAGTAGCATCACTATAAAGCTTAAATCACCCTTTTTAATCTATTGGAGTATTTTCTGGCCACCTGGTCAACATGAACCCTTCATAACTTTTGTTCATGAGTGCAAGTAGAGTTGTTTGAGCAAGGTACCAAGGTTTGGTTAGCTTCATAGGTTTCCATCCACTTGATAAAGCAATTCATGCAAAGATATGACTTATCATTTCATGTGACTTTTTAATTCCAAACTTCATGAAACTTTTCCATGGGTCTAGATGGATGCATGTGGATGTAATGTACATGGAAGAAGCATGTTTAGCATTACTCTTACATAATCTTAATAAGGGTCCATATGTAAGCATTTGTGCGTGGCCCAAGTTTAAGTTGGAGCTCCATCATGTAGATTTGATCTTGACACCTTGATTACCACTCGACATGTCATGTTTGAGCTCAACCCATTTCTTAACTGGTGATAAACACCTGGGGTGTTACAGAAACCGCGCGGACACATCTGATAGGAGCTTCCCGTCGCTCACACCACCAAGGTAACATTAACGAACCCTGTTTTCGTTTCAAATTTATCAGATATTAAACTCATGCAATCGCCAGATCGCAACACTTCATGTCGCGTCATGAAGTGGCGATCCTCTCGTTCTATACGAGCAACGAGCGACCGAGGTTCGTAGGCGGCCCGCTGAAGGGCTCGAGGCCGCCTCACGTCAAACAGAGCTGTGGAGAAATAACCGAGACGAGCCCCGGCCGCTACTCGGCCCCGACTTCCCGCCAGAAGCGGGCAGGGGCGTCTCGACCTTTTCTCGCTCGAATCTAACCCCGAGCCAAACCCACATAATCCACCGAGGAGGCCAGCGGCCCCCGAGCCCATCGAAACGGCTCGGGCATCTCGCCGAGGCGGGTTGGAAAAAGGTGAAATGCCACCAAGGAGGCTCACCGATCCCATCGGCAAATGATGGACCCGGATTTCACACTTAACGCATGCGCGTTAGCGAGCTCATCGAGCGCAACACTTTCGAGCCATCGAGGCAAGTGTCATCAACTCAACCCCTCCGGTTGCGAAAACCGAGGACTCGGGTAAACGACGAAAATGGCCGACCCCTATCAGACCCCAACAGGGCTCGGGGACTCAAGCCGCTCGATCCGACATCGAGAGACCGAGGTTCGAAGGTCGGCCCGCAAAGGATACGAGACCGCCTCGCATCAAACAAGAGCCAGGGGAGAAAATGTAGATGAGCCTCAACGGCCTTTGCCCATCCCGCATTAAGGCGGACAGGGTCATCTCAACCTTCTAAAAAGTTCGACCCAACCCCCTGCCGAGCCCATAGAATCCCCGTCAGAGGGGGAATCTGTTGGAAGGCAGGCCAAGGGGTAACGAAACCCCACCCGGGGGCTTTGCCGACCCCGTCGCAAAGCAGCCGGAATAGGTTTTTTCCAGCCGAACACCCCCGATAGTAAGCTCATCGGGCACGTCATTCGAGCCACCAAGGCAAATAATGCCGCCCCAATCCCTCCAAACATGAAGAAAGATGGACGGAACGAACACCACAAAACGAGCCGACCCGTCTCCAGTAACATCCGACCCCAGCAAAAACAAGGGGCCAGATCTCACTCGGGGGCTGGTAAAGGTACGAATACCTCCTCTCTTTTACCGAAATAAGTCTCTTTTTTGCCAAAAGGAAAGAAGGTAAAGATCAAACGAAACGAAATCACGAAACAAAATCATAAAACTGTGTCCGAACACGACAGTACCGACATTAAGTTCGCATATTACATATAACTACTCATCAAATTTATTTAACTAACTACTTCCGTGGAGGAAGAGCCATCTCTTTCAATCTGTCCGCCAGGTCCCGCGCAAAAGGTGCCACCACCTTCTCCATCTCGTCCAGCTCAGGATCTTCATAAACAGGCGCGAAGCCTTGGCTCATCACCTTCAGGTTAATCTCCTTATCATAATGAGAATGGGCGACGGTAAAGGCTTGGGTGATCCCAGCGCAAAAAGCATTTTCCTCAAGTTGGCTCACTCGCGCCGTGATACCCGCAACACGGGCCACGAGCGGGCTGGTCTCCACCGGCTCCACCACCTGCAGGGCGTCAAGGATTCCCCCGACGGTGATCTATAGAAGGTCGTGCCCGTCGCTTTTAGCCTGAAGCACCCCTCACACCTGGGCGAGCTCCCTTTTTAGTCCAGCGGAGACATTCTCGGCAGCCTGCTTCTGGGCCATCGCGATTTTGAGATCCACACGAAGGGAGTCCGCCACCCGGCGTGCCTCGTCGCGCTCCCTAATGACCCAGTCGTGCTCCTCACGAGCCGCGCTGCCCTCTGAGTGAAGTCTCTCCTCGGACTGACGCGCCTCGTCCCGCTCCCCGCGCAGACGATCGATCAGCGCAGCGCCCTCATCCACCTTCTTCTGAAGGGCCACGGCTCCGCCCTCGGCCTTCCGCCTGAGATCCCGCTCCGCCTCCAGCTCGCTCTGGGTCTCGACAGCCCGCCTGCTGGCCTGGGCATCCTTCTCGAGCAGCTCGTCTCGCTCCTTCAGAATCCTGGCGGCTTCTTGCTCTTTAAGCTTCGACCTCGCCTTCAGGTCCTCGAACATCCCGTGGATCTCCTCCGCGTCCCGACACGCCTCGGCCTCCCGCTCCTTGGCAGCAACAAGCTGTGTGGCCATATCTGCTCGCAGCCAGGCCTCTTCGGTAAGGCGGTCCCACTCCACTTTTTGCTCACGGAGGAAACGGGATTTATCCCGGCTACGAGCAGCGATAATCTGCAAAACGAAACCAATATCAGAAGTTCGAAAAACACAAAAGCATATGAAGAAAGAAGAAAACAACGAGGAAGATCAAACCGATACCCGGGTCGTGGGAACAAAGACCTCGCGCAAAACTTCTCCGGCCTGGTTCAGAGCCTCCATCATGCTCGAAATCCTGAGGTCAAGGCTCTCCCGCTCCATGCTCTCAGCATGATCGTCAAGCGAGAGGGCAACCGACGAGGGATCCCGAGGGCACATCCACTGGAGCGGCGGCTCCCCCCACACAGGGGAGCGCACACCTCCCGACAAGGGGGCTAGGGGCGACTCCCTCCTCCTCCTATGCGCCACCACCACGACGTCCAACGACCCTCCGGCGGTGCCCGCCTCCGTCTGGCCCGCCTCGTCCGCCGCTGCCTGGGTCGCCGGTGGCACCGACTGCTCCTCACCCTCGGACGCCAACGTGGCAACATCCAACCCCACTGGGCTCGAAGTGGTCGCGGCCATCTCCACTTGGGTCTTCGGTGGCGCGAATTCTGCTCCGCCCTCCGACACCACCCCCGTCGGCGGCGTAGGATCCATGACCGGCTGTACCGCACCCACCGCGGAAGATACCGCTGGCTCGACAACCACCGAGGGTGCGGGCTCCACCACAGGCGCCGTCGGATCAGCCAGCACGACCTCAACATCGGCGCCATTCCTGCCCGAAATAGGGGCAACGTCGGGCAGCACCAACCGTCCCGCCTGAATGGCGAGACTCTTCTTGGGCGCCAGCCCCAGGGAGTGGCCCGTTCGCAAAAACCTACGCAAAGGTAAGAGGCGTCAGGTCAAAGATAGAAAGGTAAAAAGGATGAAAAAACATGGGAATCAACGGCTTACGCGGACGCCTTTGGCCGTCGGAAGCGCTTTGGGGACGAACCCCCAGGTCCTTGCCCCAACTCGTCTGGACGGGGCCTTTTCGAGCCTGCCCCCTGCTCCGAGGCAGGGGGGCTCATCTCCCTTACCACAGGGGGCACGGCGCCAGAGCCGCTCCTCTCCACCATCACCGCAGGATCGGCGGCGGCAGGCCCGCCTTCCTCCTCCCACCGATCCCCGGCCGGAACGCCGTGCGAAGCGGCGGACTCCCCGGCTTCCACCAACTCGCTTCCCTCCGCGTGGAACGCGAAGGGTCCCTGCAGGGGCGGATTGGCACTGGTCAGCATGTCCTCATCCTCCAGGACGCCCCAATCCACGTCGGCGGCTACCTCGCCGTCATCGTCATCATCGCCGCTCACGTCTTCCCCTCGATCCCGTGCTTCTTGCTTCAGCTGCCTCTCCTTCTTCTTCTGCTCCCTTGCCTTCTCATCCCATTCAGCCGCAAGGCGATTCGCAGCCACCACGGCCAGATCCCTCGGCATCGGAGCAGGACAGTCTTTGAAGGAAAGCCTCCTCGGTTGGTCCCGAACACCCCGAAAATAAAAAATCAGAAATACGGAGATATTGGCAAAAGAAGGAGCAAGGGAAAAGAAGGCTTACGAATTCAAAGAACCCAGGTTCTGGCCGCATTGGGGGATGTCTGGGCACCGGATATACAATGTCTAGGACGTCACCAGCAGAATCCTTCGTCGGCTCCGTCGCCTCCTTAACGCGCTGCGACACTTCGGAATAAGGGAGCGCCTCATCAACGAGCACCGTCCCCTCAAACGACATCCCGAGCATCATCCGATACAGGGGAAGTGCACGTGCCATCAACGGCACCACCCTCCTCGCATGATAGTCGCCAATAATCCCCACCCCCTTTACGCCTCGATCCATCAGAGCTCGGAGGGCGGTGAGAAGGTCGTCAAGGTGCTTCTTGTCCTTTTGCTGAACGCCCCAACCCCACGACGCTGGGGCCTCTTCGATCAGGCGCCCGGTGTACTTAGGCAAGGTAGCACTCAGGTCATCCCTGACGTAAAAAACCACTGCGAGTGCCATCCCTTGTTCGAGGTCACCAGATGCATGAGCGGGTAATCCTTCGACCAGGTAGGGCGCAGATGAATGCTGGCACATCCCATCGGCACATTCACCTCCTTCCCCCCGACCCGCCTCTTCGACAAACTAACGGTGAAAAAATATCGCCATAGATCGAAATGGGGATCGATCCCCAGGAAACCCTCGCACAGGGCAACGAACGCCGCCATGTGTTGAACCCCATTAGGAGTCAGATGCTGCAGCTCCACCTCATAATAATCTAGTAGCCCCCAAAGGAACCTATGCGCGGGTACCCCAACCCCCGCTCATGGAAGATGGCAAAAGAGACGACATACCCTTCAGGCGGCACCGGCTCACCCTCGTCGCCAGGTAGCAACCACTCCCGGACGGCGGACAGTGGGCGGAGAAGGCCACGGTGGACGAGGCCCTCCAGACGCCGGGAGGTGATGCTTGATCTGCCCCATAACTCCATCACAGCAGTAGGGGGAAGGGCAGGCGCGAGCTCGACGATGGCCGGAACACAAACGCAGGCCGGTCGACGGTGGCGATGCGGGCGCGAGAGGCTGGGACGATGGGCGGCGGATGTTTCAGAACGCAAAGGTAGGGGAGCGAAATACGGAACCTTGGGGGCGAACCCCGTGGTTTTATAGGGGGCGACGGACGCGAGAAGGGCAACCGTCTGCCTCGATCTCCGGGCCTGCCACCGCGTCACGTCGCGGGACACGCGCCCGCAGTCCCTATCCTTTCACCCCAAAAATCTCGGCGGACGGATCGCCTTCCCCAGGCGAATCCGGACTCTCTTCCCAGCCGGGGAAGCACGGGTCATAAAAGGTTTGTTCTCTCTCTCTGGCCCACCTAGGGCCCGGAGGCTCGCTGGCCGGCCCAACTAAAAAAGGATCCGCGGACGATCCGAAATCAAGGGCAGAAGCACCAGTTAGGTCAGTCTCGAATCAGTTCCCAGCGAACGGAATACCACGACCCATTCGAAAAAATGTCCGGTTGACGAAAAATTAAGTCCTTCAACCTTACCCGCGAAGAGACCGAAGAAACCCCCCGGATGATTCACCCCGAATCACCCGAGGGCTCAGGGACTACACCCACCGGGTGCGCTCGCGCGCACCCTCTAGAAAGGTAACTCCGACGAGATCGAAGAAACCCCCCGGATGATTCACCCCGAATCACCCGAGGGCTCGGGGACTACTGTCGTGGACCTAATACCGGGGTACCCCAAAGAGGAGGAATCAATGCACCATCAAACGGTGAAAACTCCCGAGAGCGCGGCTGTATCTCTTGCCCGAGTAAACAGGAGTCTTGCTCCGCCTCGCCCGACCCCTGAGGGCTGGGCTCGGCCCCGTCCGACGGCTGGATGACAACTCCGCCTCGCCCGACGGCTGGATAACAACTCACCTGACCCCCAAGGGATACACTCCGCCTCGCCCGACCCCCGAGGGCTGGGCTCGGCCCCGCCCGACGGCCGGGGGACACCTCCGCTTCGCCCGACGGTAAAAGCTAGGTTTTACCTCATCCAACGACCACTGACGGACCTCGTCTTAAACCGATATCCGGAGGCTGGTTCAGCTCACCTGACGAAACGTACCCCGCATCCTCATGATGGCGACTATAGGGTAAGACAAGACATTCGGGTCAACCACCGCGACATACGCCATGCCCTGCACCCCTGCAGAGAGGTACCGTCAGGATGTGGTAGAGCCAAGCACCTGACCTCTCCAGCGTGGCGAGCCGAACAAGTGTTAAGGGCGCACGCTATCCATCCTACAAAGATTGTAGGCGCGCCCACAACCTCCCGGACGAAAAAACCCGACGCAGAGACATATCGACAACCACTACGGTCCAAGGGCAAACCAACAGTACCACGCCACCCGACCCCCCCCTCGGGGTCGGGCTCGCAAATCTGTCCGACACACCACCCTTGAGGGCGGATGGGACGTACCCACTTGCTAAACAAAGTGGCCATGGCAAGGCCCATGATGATCTCTGATCACCTCACTCCTCGACACGGCCTCCCATGATGGATAGGTCAAGCGTGGGAAGAAGGAAGGCCCGGGTCCCTCAAAGGACCTTCTCTACCCTTAGTGCTCTTTTCCTTTGTCTCGTAAACCCCTGCTCCCCTTTACCTATAAAAGAGAGGGTAGGGCTCCCCACTAAGAGGAGGGATCGATTCTGAACAGGTTAACACACACACACACGCACCACACGGCCAAGCTCCAGCAGAGCTCTTGGCGCCCTTCCAATCACTCCATCGGGGACTTGGGGTCTTTCCTCTCCCAACCGTTTGTACCCCCTACTATGAACCTCATTCGGTGCTAATAACACGAAAGCAAAGAACAGATCGGCCGAGGGACATTCGGCCCGAACCAGTATAACCCTTGTGTCCTTTAGCGCACCATCCGGGCCTAACGCGCATCAATTACAAATTTACTCGCCGGTGTTTGTTCGAAACACCGACAGGTTCAAGGGGACCTACCACGCCATCCTAGGGCGCCTGCGATACGCCAAGTTCATGGTGGTCCCGAACTACACCTACCTCAAGCTCAAGATGCCAGGCCCCAACAACGTCATCACCGTCGAGTCCATGTACGAGCATGCATACGACTGCGACGTCGAATGCATCGAGTATGCCAAGGCTATCGTGGAGGCCAAGGCCCTCATCGTCAGCCTCGACCAGCTCGGTAGTGAAGTGCCCGACTCCAAGCGCCGTGCTGGGACTTTCAAGCCCGCGGAGACTGTCAAGCTCGTCCCGGTCGACCCCAACTGCTCCAACGGCCGAATGTTGAGGGTCAGCGCCACCCTCGACAGCAAATAGGAAGCCGTGCTCGTTGACTTTCTCCGCGCGATTGCCGATATGTTTGCATGGAGTCCCTCGGACATGCCGGGCATACCGAGGGAGGTCGCCGAGCACGCCTTGGACATCCGGGCCGGCTCCAGACCAGTGAAGTAGCGCCTACGCCGATTGGATGAGGAGAAGCACAGGGCCATCGGCGAGGAGGTGCAGAAGCTTTTGGCGGCCGGATTCATCAAGGAAGTATCCCATCCAGAGTGGTTAGCTAATCCTGTATTAGTTAAGAAGAAAAATGGAAAGTGGAGGATGTGTGTGGACTACACTGGTTTAAATAAAGCATGTCCAAAGGTTCCATTCCCATTACCTCGAATAGACCAAATCATTGACTCCACTGTAGGATGCAAGACCCTATCTTTCCTTGATGTGTATTCCGGTTACCATCAAATCAAGATGAAAGAGTCTGACCAGCTCACGACTTCTTTCATCACCCCGTTCGACATGTACTGCTATATGACCATGCCATTCGGTCTCAGAAATGCAGGTGCCACATACCAGTGGTGCATGACCTAGGTTTTCGGCGAGCACATCGGGCAAACTGTCGAGGCCTACGTGGACGACATCATGGTCAAGTCCTGAAAGGCCAGTGATCTCGTCGGCGACCTGGAGATCGCTTTCAAATGCCTTAGGGAGAAGGGCATCAAGCTTAATCCCGAGAAGTGTGTTTTCGGGGTCCCCCGAGGCATGATCTTGGGGTTCATAGTCTCAGAACACGGCATCGAGGCCAATCCAGAGAAGGTCTCGGCCGTGACCAACATGGGGCCAATCCAAGACCTCAAGGGAGTATAGAGAGTCATGGGATGCCTTGCGGCCCTGAGCTGCTTCATCTCGTGCCTTGGTGAAAAAGGTTTACCTCTGTACCGCCTCTTGAGAAAATCCAAACGCTTTTCTTGGACCCCCGAGGCCGAAGAAGCCCTCACTAAGCTCAAAGCACTGCTCACCAACCCTCCCGTCCTGGTACCGCCAACCAAGGGCGAGGCCCTCTTACTCTACGTCACCGCAACGACCCAAGTGGTCAGCATGGCCATAGTAGTCGAGAGGCAGGAAGAAGGGCACGCTCTACCCGTCCAATGACCTGTTTACTTCATCAGTGAGGTACTCTCCGAGACTAAGACACGCTACCCCCACATCCAGAAGCTGATCTACGCCATAGTCTTGGCTCGACGCAAGCTGCGTCACTACTTCGAATCCCACCCGGTGACTGTGGTATTGTCTTTCCCTCTGGGGGAGATAATCCAGAACCGGGAGGCCTCGGGTAGAATAGCCAAGTGGGCCGTTGAACTCATGGGGGAGGCCCTATCTTTTGCGCCTCGGAAAGCAATTAAATCCTAGGTCTTGGTCGATTTTGTGGTTGAGTGGACCGACACCCAGCTGCCACCTGCTCAAATCCAAGCGGAATGCTAGACCATGTACTTTGACGGGTCTCTGATGAAGACCGGGGCAGGCGTGGGCCTGCTCTTCATCTCTCCCCTCAGAGCGCATATGCGCTACATGATTCGGCTCCACTTCGCCGCCTCCAACAACGCAGCCGAGTACGAAGCTCTCATCAATGGCTTGTAGATCGCCATCGAGCTTGGAGTGCGGTGTCTCGACGTGCGGGGTGATTCATAGCTCGTCATCGACCAAGTCATGAAGGAGTCGAATTGTCATGACCCCAAAATGGAGGCGTACTGCAAATTGGTACGTCGCCTAGAAGATAAGTTCGACGGTCTCGAACTCAACCACATTGCGCGAAGTTCAACGAGGCCGCGGACGAACTGGCAAAGATGGCATCGGCACGGGCCCCGGTCCCCCCGAACATATTCGCCTGAGACCTACATAAGCCCTTGGTGAACTACACCTTGGCGGCAGAAGAGGGCCCACCGGTCGAGCCCACCACAGGGCCCGAGGCCCCCTCTATTACCGAGACCCCAGCGGCCGAGCCCGAGGCCATGGAAATCGATGCAGGGCCTCCCAAGGCTGACCAGGGGGTGGACTGGCGGGTCCTGCTCCTTGATCGCCTCGTTCGAGGAGTGCTTCCTGTGGACAGGATTGAGGCCCAACGGCTTGCGCGACGAGCCAAAACTTACGTCCTCAGCAACGGCGAGTTGTACAGATGAAGCCCATCTAGCGTCCTCCAATGATGCATCACCACCGAGGAAGGCCAAGCCCTACTTTGGGACTTGCACGCGGGAGCCTGCGTGCACCATGCTGCGCCTCGGACGCTTGTCGGAAATGCCTTCCGCCAAGGGTTATACTGGCCAACGGTGGTTGCCGACGCCACCAAGCTGGTATGCTCCTGCGAGGGATGTCAATACTATGCGCGACAGACGCACCTCCCGGCCCAAGCCCTCCAAACCATCCCCATCACGTGGCTGTTCGCCGTGTGGGGACTGGACATGGTTGGGCCCCTGTAGAAAGCCCCCGAGGGCTACACCCACTTGTTGGTAGCTATTGACAAGTTCTCCAAGTGGATCGAGGCTCGTTCGATCACTCAAATCAAATCCAAGCAAGCGGTATTGTTCTTCACTGATATCATCCACAGGTTCGGGGTTCCAAACACCATCATCACCGACAATGGGACACAATTCACCGGTCACAAATTCCTGACGTTCTACGACGACCACCACATCCGTGTGGTCTGGTCGGCCGTAGGACACCCTAGGACGAACGACCAAGTAGAACGTGCCAACGGCATGATTCTACAGGGCCTCAAGCCAAGGATATACAACCGGTTGAAGAAATTCGGCAAGAAATGGCTGGCCGAACTCCCGTCGGTCATCTGGAGCCTGAGGAACACCCCAAGCCGAGCCATGGGGTTCACGCCGTTCTTCCTGGTCTATGGAGCCGAGGCCATCCTCCCCACCGACTTGGAGTACGGTTCCCCAAGGCTATAGGCCTACAACGAGCAAAGCAGCCGCACTACCCGTGAGGACGCCCTCAACCAACTGGAGGAAGCCCGAGACGTTGCGCTGCTACATTCGGCCAAGTACCAGCAAGCCCTACGACGCTATCAAGCCCGGCGCATTCGAAGCCGAGACCTGAAGGTGGGCGACCTGGTGCTGAGACTGAGGCAGAGCAACAAGGGCCGCCACAAGTTGACCCCGCCATGGGAAGGGCCGTACATCGACACCTAAGTGCTAAAGCCCGGGACCTACAAGCTGGCCAACGAGAAGGGCGAAATCTTCACCAACGCTTGGAACATAGAACAACTACGTCATTTCTACCCTTAAACTTCCAAGCATTGTATACATTGTTTCTCGAAATATATTAAAGAAGTGTTCTTTAGTTGTTCTAATTTTTCGAGAAACCCCCCCGCCCTCGACGGGGGATCGACGTTGCGATAACGTTATAAGGGAGACTCGGCTCTGCCTTTGCAGAGGTGCCCACCATGAGGCTCGAACAAGACTCGGCTCTGCCTCTGCAGAACCGAGCCTCCCTCGGGGGCTAGAAGGGGGGGACCCCCTAAGTCCCAGGCACTATTTTTTAATCGTTTTTTTGAATAAATTTCTATTCCAAACTCTCTCACGTACTTTGACAGGTCGATTGTAAAAACCTAAGGACCGAAAGCCCGCCTCGAGGGCAAAAGGCCGTCCGAGCCGCGAGATTGCCTACGCCTCTAGGCTACGGCAACTCCCTCACCACCTTCCGCCGGAGGAGCAGCTCAGGCTCCGAGGAAGTTTTTTGCAAAAGACTTGTCTAGAAATGGGGCAGAGGCTTGGAAAAACAATATAAAGAAAAAATGGTTAAAAAAGCACACACGAGTACTTTATAAAGGCCTCGACGGCCACAAACGTCACGGTACAAAAGTCACCTAATCCATTTACATGGCCCCTTTGGCCTAGGTCAAAGCTCAGGGTCTCATGCATCGGCGGCTGGCGCGGGAGGAACCACCTCTTCTTCGAACAGGCTAGCTAGCACCGTGCCAGGGCCCTCGACCGCCTCCATCAGCTTCGTGACCTCCTCGTCATCCTCAGGCAAGACATAACCATCGTTGACGGCCTCAAGGTTGACGGCGTAGTGCGAAGAGATGACGGTTAGGGTGCGCTTGACGCCCGTAAGCAACGCCCCCCAAAGTCGCTCGTGCACTTGGCCACTCAACGCAGTCAGGCGGCTCCTAAGGGAGCTACCCGACTGGACCCCCTCAACCTCCAGGGCCTAGCAGACGGTATGGGCTGTGCTCTGCAGCGTGTCGTGCTCCCCGGTCTTGGCCTCGAGCGCCGCCTGCACTACGGCTGAGGCCTCAGCCACCCGGGAAGCCTCCTTCTCCAACACTGCGCCAAAATAAGCAGGATGCGGTTAAGTGCAAAAGAAAAATAGGCCAGACAGGGGCAAAGCCCTACGGGACTCACCCTTGGTTTTCTCTTTCCAGCGCTAGACTTCGACCTGAGAGACCTCGGCCCTCTCCTTCTAGTGCTGGACCTTGACCCGAGAGGCCTCGGCTGCCCTAGAAGCTCTTTCTCCAGCTCTGTATCACATTGGGGAGTGAGGGGCCGAACACAAGAAAAACAAGTAAAATAAAGGGAACAAAACTCACCCTCGTACTTCTCCTTCTAGGCCAAGGCGCCGACCCGAGAGGCCTCGGCCACCTTGAGGGCCTCGTTTCGGGCACCCTTCATCAATAGATGTGTGCCCTGCTCCGCCCCTAACTGCCCAGCGACGGCCATGGCAGAGACCGTCGCCTCTTCATTCTAGGACTTGAAGGTGTCCCGTTCACCGGCAACCTGGGTCAGCTCCTCCTCGAGCTCCTTGATTTGTGCTACCAAAGGGGCGGCCTGCCCCTCGAGCCATGGCGGCCTCGGCCTTCATATCTGCACAGCGATGGCGGAGGTCCTCCACCTCCACGCTCCGCGCCGACAGAAGCTTGTTGGTGTTGGTGAGCAGGTCCTTCTGCTGCCTGAGCTGGTCCCAGACATCCCTCTCCTAACGGAGGAACAACGACTTTCCGAGGGACCGGGCCTCGAGCTCCAGGGTAGGCAGAACTGGGGTCATACGCTGTGAGGAAACTCAGAACAAGACGACATCGCACGAGAAAAGAGAACGCATACCTGGGCGACACCGGGCAGATCGTTGTCCATGACGGACAGCACTGTCCGCAGTGACCGCACCGCCATCTAGTGATATTGCTCAAAGGAGCCCTAGCGCCCCCCTCGACCGTGTCCTTGAGGGCGAACAGAGGCTCCCCCTCAGGGTCGTCCCGGCTCAGCCATGATACACGCGAGTGATCCCACCCTTAGGGCTCGGGTCATACCCGCACAAGGGCCGAGCTTCCCTCGCCAGAAGCTAGAACTGGCTGCTCTGCGGTACTGGCCGCCTCGGCGTTTGCCGCCTCCTTCCCCCGGGAAGTATCGTCAGAAGAGGTTGCCTGAACCTCCACCTCCCGGGCACTCTCCTGCGATGGCGGCAGGTCTTGGACTGGGGGCGGCACCAAAGCTTGCCTCGCCTCCATCTCCGTATCCCGGGCCGCTGGGTCCGCCACGCTCGCCTCGACCACCTCGGCCTCGATGGCCCCGGGAGCCCTAGCGCTCGGCGCCTCGACTTCAGGAGCCCTGGCCTCGGCCACCTCAGCCTCGGAGGTCTTGGGTGCCTCCTCTCCCACCTGCTCCGTGGCCGCTTGGGGAGCCTCTTCTTGGGCAACCAGCTCCCCCAGGTTGGCCCCGGCCGACGCCACGCGCCATGCTGCGCGGTGGCCTGCGCCTCCGCCGCCCGGTGAGTGATGGAGCTGGTGCTTACCTTGAGTGCCTTACATGGCGCCAAGGTAGGTACCTCCACCTGATGCTTCTGGCTGGAAGCAAAAACACTCCCAAGGTTAGCGTACGACCAAGGGGTGAGCGGGAGATACTACAAACTCCACCAAAAAGACACTTACCGTGAATGGGGATGCAGCCGCTTTGGCACTGCTGTCCTCCTTCAGCAACGGTGGTGGTGGTGGCAGAGGCACGGCCTCCGTGTCCTCCGGTGCTTGTCGGTCTCCGCCGGACTCCAGCGCCCCCTCGATCCTCTGCGGGGATGGTTGCGTTGCCCCGACGGTCGCCTACCCCACCTCTGCCGTCAAGCCCACCGGGCTGATGGCGTGCTTCCCTAACGCCCATGCCTCGGGCGTGTTGGCTTCGTCCCTAGGGTGGGCGATTGCCGACCCTGAGGCACCCTCTCCTCCTCCCCCTGGAAACGCTGGGCTGCTCGCCGACGCCCTAGGCACTATTTCCCCAACATCGGGGAGATGGTCCAGAGGACCTCGCCCCCTCTCACTCTCGTCATCTTCGTCCAAAGAATCCACCGACAGCGACGGCGTTGGAGATGCCTCCACCGGGAGACCATCCTGCCTCTGCTACCGGCAGCGCTTCTCCAGTTGCTCATGCTTAAGGATCTTCCTCTTACGCTTTGCCTCCTCCGCATTCTTCTTCTTCTTCTGCGCCTCGGCATGCGCCCGGTTCACCGCCCACCGTGCTGCATCCTCAGGAACGGGCAGCGGGGAGGCTCGCACATCTCTCATCCCCTGATTGGAACAGCGAACGTAAGTAAGAGAACGGAAAACGATGAGGAGCAAGAAGGCCTCGGAGGCGGCAGCAACGCGTGACTTATCAGAGTTATGTACCCCCGCGATGGGCGCATCGGGAACGGGTACAAACCACCATTCTTCGACCACCCATCCACCATCCCTTTCACCCGACGTAGAACCTCCTCATCGGAGAGGGCGACGGCGGACATTCGGACGCCATCAAGCGGCTCATCCGGTCTCATCTCAAATAGGCGCCGCACCGAGCCATTAGCGGTAGCACCCTTCGGCGATGGAAGGCCGCCATGACCACATCCACCGCAAGGCCACGGTCCCGTAGCCTCTCTAGGCCCTCTAGGAGCGGCTGTAGCTTGGGCTGATCCTCCCTCGGGACGCCATACCTCCACTTCTCCGGACAGTCCTCCACAATCCGCCCGGTGTAGGGGAGAAGTCCGCTGTCATCGTTGCGGAGGTAGAACCAGTTGGTGTACCAGTGGTGATTGGTTGACGCGAGTTGGGCTGGGATGTAAAGTTGTTGCCGATCTTGGCGCACCTGGAGAGTGCAGCCGCCAGCCCTCATCATTTTCCTCGTACCCGCCGTGCCCGTCGGCTTGGTGGTATGCCCCGCTCGGAAAAGATGGAGCCATAGCTCCCAATGAGGGGCAATCCCTAGATACCCCTCGTAGATGGTGACGAAGATGGCCGCCTGCGCGATGGAGTTGGGGTTGAAGTTGTGTAGCTCCACCCCGTAGTAATGCGGGAGCGCCCGCATGAATCGGTTCGCCGGCACGCCGAGACCACGCTTGTGGAAAGATACGACGCTCACGACGTACCCTTTGTGTGGCCTCGGCTCCGGCTCGCCCAACGAAGCAATCCACTCTGCCCTATCGGGGTCGGTGATCGGACGGAGAAGGCCATCATCGACGAGCGATTGTAGCACCTCCACAGACATGTCGGATGGCTCCCAAGGATCCATCGGGAGGAGGACAGGGCCGCCGGCCATTGCAGGGGGGGGAATGCTGCTATGGCGGTAAGTCTCTCTCTCTCTCTCCCTCGCCCTTCTCCCTTCTTCTCCCCGGCGCTCCCTGTTCTTAGCAATGGCTCGGAGGCAGAAAAGACAAGTGCAGGCAAGGTAAGGAGGGGAGGGGCAAGGCTCGTTATGTATTTATCCAGGAAGGGGATGAAATGGACGGGTGACAAAACCGGGGAAGTTTCCCTCAAATCTGGCACAGTTAATCCATATCCGATTCTACCACCCATGTGCCCACCTATTCCTCATTAATCGCATGAATGGTTATGTCCTATCCGCTGACACCGCGTCGCATCCAACCGCAGCAACAGCAAGCCCTGAGAAACTGCCTCAAAAGGCGCGCCTGCCATTGTCAGCCGATGGGAGGGGAATATTCCCCCAGTCGATTCCTTCTAGACTAAGGAACTAGGCACCGAGCCCGTTACGGTCCAGGGGTTTGAAGGCTGGGCCCCCGAGGGTTTCAATAGCCGCCCCAGGACAATAGAGTTAGGGACAACTATGGGCGAGCCCGTACATGGCCGAGGCCCAAGCAAGCGAGTTCTCCGAATGGGATCCCACCGTAGGGAGGCGCCGAGCCCCTGGGGCCGATCGAACGGCCCTAGGACCCACTAGAGAAGCCCTCTGGTTCTTTTTGGAGTGCGTCTCTGGACCGCTAGCCGACCCCAATCGAATGGGGCACGGGCCTCCACTTGGAATTACCCGATAACAGCTCACCGAAAGTGTCACCGCTCGCGCCCACCAAGGGTAGCTTGGCATATTCCACCCCTCCTTCTGAATGAAAAGGATGCGCGAGGGTCGCATAAAAAGCCAGGGGAACTCCTGATCGCCCTCTCGCTCCGTGCGGAGGCTCGGGGGCTCTTCCTACAAACTTGCCAAGACCCAGCGACCCAGGCTCGCACTCGATGGGCTCGGCAAACAACCCCTCCTTCCGAACGAAAAGGATGCGTGAGGGTTGCATAAAAAGCTAGGGGAACTCTTGATCGCCCTCTCGCTCCATGCGGAGGCTCGGGGGCTCTTCCTGCAAACTTGCCGAGACCCAGCGACCCAGGCTCGCACTCGATGGGCTCGGCAAACAACCCCTCCTTCCGAACGAAAAGGAAGCACGAGGGTCGCATAAAAAGCCAGGGGAACTCCTAATCGCCCTCTCGCTCTGTGCAGAGGCTCGAGGACTCTTCCTGCAAACCTGCCGAGACCCAGCGACCCAGGCTCGCACTCGATGGGCTCGGCAAACAACCCCTCCTTCGAATGAAAAGGATGTGCGAGGGTCGCATAAAAAGTCAGGGGAACTCCTGACCGCCCTCTCGCTCCGTGCGGAGGCTCGGGGGCTCTTCCTACACCTAGAACGAAAACAAGCCACCCAAGCTCACGCTCGAAGGTTTGGAAAAACGCGACAAAAAGGGCACCGAGCCCTTACGGTCCAGGGGTTCGAAGGCTGGGCCCCTAAGGGTTTCGACAGCCGCCCCAGGACAACAGAGTCAGGGATGACTGTGGGCAAGCCGGACATGGCCAAAAGCCCAAGCAAGCAAATGCTTGGGGAGCCCTAAGTCATGTCCGAGACCAGTAGGGAGGTCTCAAAATGGGATCCCACCGTAGGGGCGCCGAGCCCCTGGGGCCGATTGAACGGCCCTAGGACCCACTAGAGAAGCCCTCTAGTACTTTTGGAGTGCATCTCAGGACCGCTAGCCGACCCATATCGAATGGGGCACGGGCCTCCACTTGGACTACCCGATAGCAGCTCACCGGAGATGTCACTGCTCGCGCCCACCAAGGGTAGCTTGGCATATTCCACCCCTCCTTCCGAACGAAAAGGCTGCACGAGGGTCACATAAAAAGCCAGGGGAACTCCTGACCACCCTCTCGCCCCGTGCAGAGCCTCGGGGGCTTTTCCTGCAACTAGGCCAAGTCCCAGCAACTTGAACTCGCACTCATGGGCCCGGCAAACATGATAAACCTCCTCGCTCAACAGGAACAAAGCCCCTAGAGGAGTAAATCCACCTCTAGGGCCTCGGGGGCTACACCTAGTGGGTGCGCTCGCACGCACCCACCGAAACCACGAGAACAAAACACAATCCCGATGGGAGCCGCTGCAAAACAGAATCTCGACAAAGCCTCAGGGAGAGTGCTCGCACTCTCCCCGAGGCTCGGGGGCTACTGTTGGATACCATAAAAGGGGATACCCTAAGCAAGAACTGAAAAAAGTCCTTAGGCCTCGCTTATATATGCCAAAGGACGATCACAGAGTCTCGACCGATTCTCCAACTCGCCCGAGGCCCACGCCGCAATGATTCTCCGACTCGCCGAGGCCCTCTCACTGAGGTCCACTCGCCCGAGGCCCGCGCCACACCGATTCTCCGACTCGCCCGAGGCCCACGCCGCAATGATTCTCTGACTCACCGAGGCCCACTCGCCGAGGCCCACTCGCCCAAGGCCCGCGCCGCATCGATTCTCCGATTCGCCCGAGGCTGGCTCGGCAACAACCTCGTCGCCTCCACCTCGACCGACTTCCCTAACAAGGCGTCGTGTCTAGTTAATGCGCCCAACCACTCCCTAACGTCGGCCGCATGATGACGCACAAAGATCGCAGAGTGGACCGATGGGATGGGAGATAGGATCGAGGAGGATTACCTACCATCGTGTTTCAAAGATCGCATCCATGACAAGCGGCCGTACTACGTTGTGCTACCTAATACCTGCTCCAGGAACAGCACGGCGTGGGGAGTCCAGTCTGGGTCACTATAGCCTCGGAATCAGTGTATAAGACCAACTGCTCCCTCCAAGCCTCGGCAATCCACTTCAGGGGCCCGGCAACCTCGGATTCACGCCCGCCGAGCCCCCCACGATGACTTGGCCTCGGCACCAACTGAGCCTCGGCTCTTTACACCGTCAACGCACAGCGACTAGCACGTCGTCAGCCATGCCCTGCCCCAGGCTATCACTGGAGCTCCCACGTCACACAAGATCAAGAGTGACCGGCGCGTTGCTCTAGTGCATCAAGGACAAGACCACTCCATTGACCATGCCGTCACCGTAGCAAGCTACAGGACTCAGGCACGCCGCCTCCGCTTGCAAGACCGCTGCATAGCAAACGCATGTATCACCCCGGTGCTCCCTTCAACTATAAAAGGAGAGGCCGGGGCCATTTCTAGGGAGGCGCGGACACACACGCATACACGCTCACACGCACACAGAGGCCCACAACGGGAGAAAGTCAGACGAACACTCGCATAGACTCACGCTCCCCCGCTGCCTGAGAGCAACGTCTCAAGCAGCCCGCACCACTTCACGCAGAGACCTGGGACCAGCTCCCTCTCTCGCCCAGCTTGTAACCCCCTACTACAAGCACTTCGGTGCAAGGAATACAAGACCGATATCTCAGACTGGACGTAGGGCACCGATTGCCTGAACCAGTATACACCTTGTGTCTCTTTGCATCACCATCCAGGATTAGGGGCACGCAGTTTAAATTCACTGGTTGGTTGAGGACCCCCCGGTCCGAAACACCGATAAGAACCCTCCCACACAATGGTAGTTCCTTCCCCTTTCCTCTCCCTCTAGATGACCCTATAGACATTAGTACTGCAACGAAAGAAAACACTAAGGAGTGCTCTTCTTCCTTTTTGTGTGTATGAATGAGAGGGAGTGAGGGGTTATTTATAGGTTGAGAGGAGGAATGGAGGCCTCTCAATGTGCCATGTCAGCGATCTGTGTGCCTCTTCACCTCACCCCTTGGATCAAACAGTCATAAGATGGATGGTGAAGATGGAGTGGAGTTGTGCTTCCTTGCATGCCTTGTAACTGAAAAGTCTATTTTCATTGTCTGAAAAGCCTAAATTCATTCACTGTTACTTGAAAACCCTAGATTCATCTGCAAAGTGTCTGTACAATACGATTGGACTATACATGTTCTAATGAATTTACATTTAATCTGTGTACTACATTTGTGCCTTTTTAGCAGTGTAGTATAATTAATGATTCACAAAAAAATTCACAAGAGTTTCCTTTGTTTCAGGAGCATCCATAGTTACAAACAGAGACATCATTATATAATCCAAATATTTAATCATCCAAAGAGCACAATGCAACCATAACGAACATCACAATCAACATAACATGTCCTGCATAGTCCATAATGTCCATACAGCCCCAAATAGTTATAGAAAAGTAACTACAAAATCCATAATAGTACATACTAACATCTACCACAAACCCTCATTGCCTCCTAGTCTTACCCTTACCCTTGTGACCAAGACCGCTGGTACCTGGAGTGTAAGGGTTAGGTGGACGGCGTCACCTAGTGCCTGGAGGCTGTAGGCTGAGTCGAGGGAGCATCCTAGAGCTAAGAGGGGCCAAGCTCCTCGTGCCTCTGGTCCACGTCGTCACCATATTAATGGAAATGGACCATCACGAGACATTTGAAATAGCAAAACACTTACTTGTGTAAGTCAACGCCAGTCGAGAATGGAGTCGTTGGCCAAAGCTGTCTCACTCCAAATTGGCGTGCAACTCTATCTGGCAGGTGGAACTCGATAACATAGAAACAGATTAGAGGGCACCTCATCCTATAGAAGTCGTCGTCGCACCCACACATGTTGCTCAAATGAAAAGGAAGTGCCCCCTCTCCATCGTACGGCTCCCACGACACCTGCAATATGTCCAAACAAGATGTTTGATGGTATACTAAACCATTTCAAACCAGCATAGGAAATAAAATTTACTTACACTAGACGTCATGAGCATGCCTAGCTCGTTCATGAACTCAATGTACGCCCGCTGTAACCTCGCGTGCGGAACCCTAACCTGGTCCCAAAGGTACACCCACATCGGCTACCGACGTGGAGGCTGACTTGGGAACCACTCATGAGGAGCCAGAGCCACGGGATGGCCAACTAGTAGATGAGCCCACATCCACAACTGAAGCAGGTACACGCATCCACTAAGTGACGATGTGGATGAAGTCTGACGACACCCCTCGCAAAGCTGTCGGTAAAGAAAACCCAAGACTACAGAGCCCCAGCTATACTGACCCGCTTGGTCCCAGTCACTGAGGCAGTGGACCCACATCCACGACGTAGTGTCACCAATGGTGTCGAGGAAGAGAACACAGGCAAACAGAGGTAGGATCCATGCCCTGCAGTAGTACCCAATAGTCTCCTCATCTGCCTCCTCAGGACACTGTGCGAACTCTTATCGGAGCCAGGAAATTAGAACTCTAGAAGTGTGAGCCCCTTGCTCGCCAACCTCATGCCCAAGGAAGGCCTCTACTCGTGCTCTCTAGCCTTCTGACCTGCACTGCCCAGTGACTGCGTTGCCATGAATCCTCAGGCCTAGCATCTTCTGATAGTCCTGGAGCGTGACTGTCATCTATCCGAAATGTAAGTGGAAGCTGTGAGTCTCCGGCCACCACCTACATTTTAGACAAAGCAAGATTACATGTCAAAAAGGCAAGCGCATGAACAAATGCCAATGAATGGAGGCAACGATTGAAGATAATATCTGTCAACCAACGCACTTATGGCCGCTGAGTTGAACTTGGGCAACCCACGACGAACCTGAAAAGAGATGTCATCCAGGCCAGCTCTTTGTAGGAAAGGAGTGTACCTATTGTCGTACTGCATGTCCAAGAACCCATTGTGGGTTCTAGGACGAAGTAGCGGAAGGTCCTGCATGGAATAAAACATAGTCTCCCGTTACTTCACGAACACATATACGCTCACAAAAAATTGAACAAAACATATAGATTATTACCTGCCCCTCCGCTATGAGACATCCTCGGTGGGTTGCCTCGTACGTCGGGTCAAGCAGGTGGAATTGCGCCATCCTACAAAAAAGTCAATGAAATAGAAATTCAATATACAATGAAACATGAACTTAGAAATGTATAAGTAATTGACACAATTACATGCATAAATTGAGACATGCATAATTAATTAAAAGAATACGACAAATATGTAATAATGAAAACTACCAATAGTCGCACCTCACTAATCTACCAATGGCAAGTGCGTGAATTGTGGCCCAGTCTACCACACTTGCTGCACTCGTACTGCTCGGGGTCAGTAAGAAATGGGGTTCCTCTCCCACGCCTCGTTCTTTCGGGTATCTGATCCATAACCATCCTGTGCGTCATCCTCTTCCTTGATCCACGCTTATTCCAACGGTAAGCTGGATCCGCAATGTACTTTGGCCCATCATATGGAGGCCACTCTCTAGGGTCCTAGAAAGGCACGAAGCGGGGGCTCCATGTGTGCACAAGCGTGTCGACACTGAACTCGTGAGGTATCCTGCTCCCTGCTCTCGCATGGCATTAAGTATGCCCTAGTGCCTATCAGATATGACACCAACCTCCCTGCCAGGCCCAACCACATGTATTTGGACTAGCCTCAAGAACCATCCCCAACTATCATTGTTCTCCTTCTCAACCAAAGCAAATGCCAAAGGAACCAACTTGTTGTTCGCGTCACAGGGTATGGCTATAAGAAGTGTGCCCTGGTATTTGCCAATCAAGAACGTACCATCAATGGAGAAGACGGGACGACAGTGCCTAAAGGCCTCGACACACTGAGGGAAGCACCAGAAAGCATGAAAGAATATCTGCCTCCCATCCTTCCATGCATTTGGTTTTGGGATGTACTCATAATGCATGCCTGGATTCACCACTTTGATTGCATTGAAAAGTACTGGCAGCTGCTCATACCCATCCTCCCAGTCCCCATATATCATCTTCCATGCTCGCTGCTTAGCCCTCCAAGCTTTACCATAAGTTATCACATAACCTCCATACAACGCCTCAATGATCCTAATAATTGTCCTAACCTTCATGTTGGGTTCTCCCTGCAATATTCCCATCAACCGCTTAGCAATGAGGGTAGATGTCAACTGTCGATGCTTTAGTGTCAGCACATTGTCAGCACAATTGTGTGGCCCGACAACTTTTGTGATCTTCCACTTTCCGGTGACCTTTTGCTTCCTTGCACAAACCCTCCATGGGCAGCGTTCCTTGTCACACACAACTGTGTAATGGCGCTCGACATATGAATGCAAGACCTTGTAAGGTCTCTTTTGTATCACTGCAAATGCCTGCAACCACCTCTTCAATGTAGGGAGGTCCTTGAATACCCTCCCATTTTCAATTACCATGTTAGGGCCAGCCTCAGGAGCTTCTAGGAGCTCATCATCACATCCTTCTGCACACGCCTGATCAGAATGAGCAAGATCGCTGAACTCATGAACTCTTGGATCATAGCGGCCGAGAAAGATACGCCTCAGCATCTCAACATCACTCTCTGTCAGCTCTCCAACAGGGCGATCAACATCAGAATCAAGAGCCCTTGCCATCTCATATGGCTCCAAATCATTCATAATTTCAACACTATTGGAGCCACGAAATCCATCTCCACAGTGCACTTGCGCAGCAATAGGGGCACATCCACATTGTCAGGAATGTCTCCTGCAACATAAGTAGAGAAATGAGGAAAGAATGAAAGAAATGGATGTAAGAAAGGGAGTAAGCTCCCAATAACCATGCAGATAAGACACTTACTCGGATGATTCTGTCAAAGGGATCTTATGAGGAGGATCTGCCACAACAACATGAGTCTGACAAGCATCTCCAACTACCTCATTGGGGGTAGATTGAGCATTGGGAACCGTAGGTGCAACCTCCACATCCATATCAGGTTTTAGGATGGGAGGGTCGAAGTGTGCCTGCTAACCCATTGTTGGGGAAAACCCATGAGAGATGAGATCAACTAACACCTGACGCACAACCATGTCCAAATATTACTGCTGGCTCTTCATAGCCGATCTCATATAGTTCTCCCACTGATCCGCACACCCAATTTGGATCATTCGCCTGAGGATGTTGGGAGGAGAACCTAGGTGTAGTACACCCTCAACTGCAATGCCATCATCATCATCTCCAAGGCAATGCAGCTCCTCTCGAGCCCTTGCATCCATCTCACTAAATGAAGGCCTATCATTGAATAGCACAGGCACGCTTTGCATGTCAACAAACTCAACATGTCCATAGCAATCACATTCAACGATGCCTCCATGATATTTGGTCACTAGGTTGTCCATCTAGTTCAAACACATAACGAAACACATGTCCTTTAGTCCAAATTAGACGATAGATAGTACCTAACAAGTACTTTCTAACTATAAACTAAGTAAATAAGATAATAACTACGTATATATATATAGTGTACTCACAAAATAGCCATGTCTATGTACCTATGTATCTATGTTTCTATCTATCTACATATCTAACTATATCTATGTACCTATGTATCTATGTTTCTATCTATCTACATATCTATCTCACTAGATCACTAACTAAATCAACTACCTACGTCATCACATTAACTAGTAAATAATAAATAATCGAACTACTACATTACAATCAAAGCTAATTAAGCACCTACATTGCATATTCACAATTTTTACCTGGCGTGGCCAGGTGCTGCAGGGCCCGGGGACGGCGCGACCGCGGGTGCAGGTGGGGACGGTCGCCGAGGGCATGGGCGCGGGTGGGGATGGCTGGCGCGGGCACGGGGCCGCCGTGACCACGACCACGGGTGCGGGCGGGGACGGCCGCCGAGAGCGAGGGCGTGGGCCGGCGTGGGCGGTGATGGCCACCGAGGGCGCGGGCGCGGCTAGGGCGGCATGGGCGCGCAGGCGCGGCGGCGCAGGCGCGTGGGCAGGGACGGTGCGGCGGCGGTGACGGCTTGGTAGAGAGAAAGAGAGAAAGGAACCTCAGGCCCATACGTAAGAGAGGGCTTGGCGCCAGGATTGTTGGCGCCGAGCTGGCTGCCATGTCAGCATCCATGGCGCCAACATAGCCCCAAGCTCAGCGCCAGCAACGATGGTGCCGAGCAGTGTAAGCTCGGCGCCATCGTTGCTGGCACCGAGTTAAGGGTCCAGATTTTGAAATCATACCTCCAGGGGTATATTTGTGATTTTTTTTCAAAAAAAAGAACTAAAAATAAAAAAAGGCAGGAAGCCCTGCTGGTTGTACCCAAGGTGATGCAGCTGCTAATCCGTCCAAAAGGCAAAAGGTTCATGTGCCAAGAAATTCCGTGATAATAGTCCGGGTCTGTTACAAGAAGGTAACTAGAAAACCCTGGGGGCGGCTAGCGTTGCCGTGCCGGCTTGATGACTATATGGCTATGGCTATGTATGGGGATCGTTGTTGTTGCAGTTTAGGATTTGAGGCCCTTAACTCTGTCAGAAATTATTCAGCGGAGGTTATTTTCTGCTATGGTACAATTTGATGAGCTTATGGCATCTCGCTGATGTTTGTAGATACTGCATATGATCTTATATGAATCCCCTGACGTAGGCCTACATATTCACTCGTCATTTTTACAAACAACAATAACTGTTGGGCTTTGATGGAAATTGAACTAAAATTGTGACCCAGGATACTCTGTGCCATTTGCGAGACTGACATGTTTCCTTCAATAACGCAGGTAACGTTTTAGAAACTTGCTTGTAAGCCTTGAAGAGACATAGTGTTTTGACATTCAGCAAGATGTGAACCTTATACATAAGTGTTTTGGTTTGCAAGCATTCTCCAAGTTTCTAGATCGTGCAAGATCTCTAGTGATCAAAATTGTTGATAGAGCTCGTGTTCAATCTAATTCTATACCAGGCAACGGACCATAGGAATATATATGAAATAAAACCATGCTAACGCTAAGCGAAGGACCAATACCATTTAGGTAGAGGCCTACCATAGATAACATATATACATCAATGCTCCATCCTGGATCGTTGTTTCTTTTTGTGTCCTGACTTGTTTCATTGTTTGGCCAAAGTTGAATATTGATTTTCCATCAAATTCAACAGCTCTGGACCCCATCACGATAATTCGATAGTCCTCCCTCTTAAAAAGATTAGGTAAATAAGAGACGGCATTAGAGATATTATTGTTATTGGAAGTAATGTCAAGCACAGTGAAATAAAACTATGAATTACTGCTGTATATGCTTAGGGATAGATTTTTAAAACAAACCATTGCTCTCTATCACTCCACTATGGTTTTAGCTAAATGTGAAGAGCAGTTATCTGCATGTAGTTTATGTTTAATACTGAACTTTTTTCTTATCAGGTATATGATGTAGCACATGGCTTGAATTTAACAATAATTTAGCAACATGGCTACTTAGAAATCAGACATATCCACTACTGTACCTTAAATGTATGAGAAATTATTGTGTTTAGAAAATAAATTACTATGCTACATGACAATATGCAGATAGCTTATCAGAAACACAAATGTGGGAGTTGTTATAATCCTTATTGAGTGTCGATATTATAGTAGCTGTAAGCATAGTCGTACATGACAATTTGATGGCTAAACTCAATAAACTGGGCTGGGGATTATGAACTATTAGTAGAGAATCACGCTTTTACATGCATATATCATTGTAAGAAAGTAGATGCCATAATGACAGAACTACAGGGACATTAGAAAATAGACAATATGGTGAGCAATGTGCAGTGTCATAGTATCATACTAACCACAATAACATGGATACAAACCTCAATTGATTGTAAAAATTTGGCCAGTGGCTCAATATAAGCAGTGCACCTAAAAAAATATAGCTGAAATGAGCTATATTCTATATAGAATTAAGAAGATTGTAATCATGTCAAACTGCTAAACTTAAAAAAAATGACTAATAGCTTCGTAGCATAGTTAATAAATACTTAGTGTACTTTTCCTTAAATCTTCTTGTTCACAGGTTCACATGATTCAATTTTAAGCATACAAAATCATGAAACATGAACTCTTAAATCAGGGCTTGAGATGAGAACGTACTTACATCTCTCTAGCATACTCTTGTAAGAACTATTGGTTGCATTTCTCTCTTGTAAGAAAAGAGATCTGCATATCGATTCCAAACAGAAAGTAAAATTGGAATAAATATAGAAGACTTGGGCCACGAAATAATCTACAAATTGCTAAGTCACAACGACAAGCAGTGAGGGCAGCATGTTGTGATGCTGTTATGCACGTTATTAGGAGCTAAAACACAGAAACTCAGTGAGGATATCATAGTTATGTACCTGCAGAGCAGCATTGTTGTCAATGATTTCTGAATAAATGATTTGCATCCAAATTGTAGTGTTTTGCCAATATCTTTGCATTTATTTATCAGTTCAATTTTTCCCAACACCTTATTTTGCCAAAAAAGGAGGAACACTTCACAAAGATTTATCTCTGCTGCTACTGCTTTTTGGATATTTCTAGCAAAAGGTAAATCTGAATAAAATATGGAAGGAAACAAAAGGTATCTTAGTGCTTTAAATTTTAAAATCCAATTAAAGTGTACAGGTAAATTTAGACTGGGATTTTGATCATCGGTGGCCTCCAAAAATTAATATAGTAGAGGTAGAAAGGTGATAGTGTCTCCAAATTGCATCTCCTTGGGTTACTAAAACTCATGGCCTAATCTCTTACTGTGAGGCTTTGTGATCATTCAGCGGATATCATTCATAATACCGACCCCATATTATCCATCCAAACATCACATCATTATCAAGCAAAGACTGTTTCTGGTACGATAATATTTCTTTATTCTTCTAACATATCAGACTATATGTCCCTGACTAAAGTGATGCTGTATTAAGAATATAGTAGTGAAGAAAAGCACCGTAAAGAAGTATCATTCATATTTATAAGGTACTGCTCCATGTTATTGAAAGGATTGGGCCTATGCAGTTCAAAGATGTTAGGTATCATCTTATTAATGTCAATATTGATCAGAGTAAACCTTCAGAGCCTTTGCTGTTCTTTTTCTGGAGTAGTAACTAAATGTCTAAATCATTCACAAAATTGTTTAATGGTGAAAGGAGAATATAGTTGAATATAGAACACTATGATAAAAAACCGATTTATAACCAAAATTCTAAGACATCTTTGTAACATAATCTCGCTATCTTGCTTATCGTGATCCTCTCCATGTTGTTTTTACAGTTTATTGTAAACTATTTCCAGCTATAGTGCACATCCTTCTTAATTTTTTAGAACCATGTTTGAGAAGATACTCTTAGTCTGATTAAAATTCTACACCAATGTGGATTCAATCTATCAATATTCAGAGCATAGTACAGATTAACACATCTGTTTAATTGCATTTTGTATAAGAGCAAAGAGAAGAGAGAAAAAAAAAGCATGTTAGCACTCACCAGGATATACCTCATAGGCATATCGTCGAACACTTGTGTGCAGCCTCCAGGTTGACGCCGACCATGGTGTCAGAGATGATGGTGGCCTTGGCCGCAGTGGTGACAAATGGTGGCTTCGGGACCGCATCCAGCCGCAGTCAGTGCAGGCTGCAGTGATGCAAGAGCAGACCGCTGGGTAGGGACACCTTGATGTGGCAGCGTGGTTCGCGTGCGACCGAGGTCGGAGGTGGAGGCTGGTTCCCAGCAAGGGCGGAGCAGCTGTGGGGGCATGGCGGCTTAGAACGGACCATCTCGGCCGCCGGCCATGGCAGGGGAGGCACCCTTAGCCACCAGCGCGGCTGCTCCCTGGCGTGGGCGTGACTGGCTCTCCGGTGCGGGATCCGGCCGGCGGCGACGTGCAGCTTGCGATGCGAGAGCAGTGGGAGGAGGGATGCACGCCGCAGTACGCGCCGCGGCAGACGGAGAGGCGGAGCCGTGGCCCGCGGAGGGGACGATTGGGGGTTCGCGAGCATTCACGATTGTCCGGGTTTGCAGCTTAACGGGTGAGAGACCCGCTACAACCTCGATCCGACAGCCCATATTGTGTCCCTGCCGAATCCAACGGTTAGCGGGTGAACGGGCGACGTGGCTTGATCTGCTGGCCCGGTTTCTGGTGCAGGATTCATATAGTAGATTGAACATTAACTTGGAACTTGAAACACTAGCCTTTTTTTTATGCTGAACATTTGTCTCATTTTTTAGCCAATTACAATTAATAATGGTGGAACTTGGAGGGACAAATCAAATCACTACAAGCTCCAGACCAGTGACCAAAGTGGTAAAAATGATTCACTCTGTATAACATGTATGTGCTTATCTTAGCTCATGTACGGAATCATTCCATTTACCTATGATATTTAGTCAAACTGGAGAAGGGCCAAGTAATACTATGACCACTCCAAGGAAGAGTCCAAGGAAGGGGAAGAACATGGACGTTTCAATAATTTTACAACAATGTTATGAGACTTTTGTTTGTTTAGATTCCCAACCATCTTTTGTGTATGTGAACTTGCAGTCCTAAATTGGTTGGATGATTCTACTGTATCTATGTGAACCTATTTACTAAATTGTATGACTGCTTTTATGTGAACTTGTACTCTTACCAAATTGGCTAGATGGTTGAATTGTCAACATGAACCTATTTACTAAATTGTATGGCTGTTTTTATTGTGTATGCTGAAATTGTATGGTTGTTTTTATTGTCTATGTTGAAATTGTATGGCTGTCTTTATTGTCTGTGAGACGTTGTTTACATTTATTTTGACCATATATATTAGATCTGTGTAAAATTTTAGTCTTGAGTATGGGAAGTGCTGTGAAGGAGAATGGACCGGCTGGGAAAGAGATCAGACCACCTTGGAATGCAACCGAGGGGCTAGGCGGGCATCAAGGCCATCTGATTAGAGGCAAGGGTAGTATCATCTTTTTCCCTGTCCCAAACAGTGAAAAGAGGCCCCTGGAATTACTAAAAGGGAGAAAACCTCCAAAATCCCAAATATCAAAGGAATTCGCATGTGCAGAGTTATATTTCAAAAGGCCTGTAAATTCGATGTCAAATGTTGAGGGGCTCGCGAACCGAGGGTTAAATATCAAAATTTCTCAGATCTGGGATGGTTTCTGTCAAATGGTTTCATAGAGATGGTTAGCAATATTTGGCAAACCACATACACAGATGGCACACAGTTATAGAGGTGGCAAACGAAAATCAGGAAGGTGCGACAATACCTTAGGGAATGGGCAAAACACATAAGTGGTGCTTATAAAAAAGAAAAAAAGGCATTACTAAATAAATTAGATGAGCTAGATAAAAAGGCCGAGTCAATAATGTTAGAAGCTGCTTAGATCAACCTGAAAATGTCCTTAATGAAAGGCTGGCGAGCCTCTTGCCGGAAGAAGAATTGAAATGGTATCAAAGAGCAAAGGTCAAAAACCTTTTAGAGGGGGATGCGAATACTAAATTTTACCATCTGGTGGCAAATGGGAAACATCGAAAAACTCGGATTTTCCAGTTGGAATATGGAAGTAGAGTAGTTCGTGGTGACGGCGATCTTAAGAAATACATTACTACATACTACAAAAACCTATTTAGCCCATCAGAATATAATACTGTGACGCTGGATGAATCACAAAGGAAAGATATCCCCCAAGTCTCCCTAGTAGAAAATGAGATCCTAACTCAATAGTTCCATGAAAGTGAGGTCCGAGCGGCAATTTTTCAAATGGAGCATAATAAAGCTCTGGGGCCTAATGATTTCCCAGCAGAGTTTTTCTGGGATGTCATAAAAGAAGACCTTATGGCTCTGTTCCAGGAGTTCCATCAGGGATCTTTGCCTCTTCATAGCCTCAACTTTGGAACAATCATCTTACTCCCAAAGAAAGCTGAAGCAACACAAAATCAACAATATAGACCCATATGTTTGTTAAATGTTAGCTTCAAATTTTTTCCAAAAGTGGCCACTAATCGAATAACGAGCATAGCCCAACGAATTGTAAGACCGACACAAACATCATTTTTACCAGGAAGAAACATTATGGAGGGTGCATTCATTTTACACGAGACAATTCATGAGTTACATACCAAAAAAAACAAGATGGTATTATTATCAAGATTGATTTTGAAAAAGCATACGATAAGGTAAAATGGGATTTCCTTCAGCAAACACTTAGAATGAAAGGTTTCTCCGAGACTTGGTGCAAATGGATCGAACACTTCACGCAAGGGGGCAACGTAGGAATTAAAGTAAACAACCAGCAAGCTGCATGCTTCCAAACAAGGAAGGGGTTACGACAAGGTAATCCACTGTCTCCATTATTGTTTAACATAGTGGCAGACATGCTGGCTCTACTCATTGCTAGGACTAAAGATAATGGTTAGGTTGAAGGGGTAATTCCACATTTAGTAGATGATAGTTTGTCAATTCTACAGTATGCGGATGATACGGTCATTTTTATGAGCCATCATATGGAAAAAGCAATAAGCATTAAGTTTGTACTTTGTGTTTTTGAACAATTATCAGGCTTAAAAATAAATTTCCACAAAAGTGAAATATTTTGCTTTGGTAAAGCAAAGGAGTATGAACTGGCCTATTCACAATTGTTTGGTTATAAACTGGTGATTTCCCCTTCAGGTACCTGGGTATTCCTGTGCACTTTAGGAAACTAAACAATAGAGATTGGAAGGTTATAGAAGAGAGGTTTGAGAAGAAATTATTGAGTGGCTGGAAATGAAAGCTGCTGATGGTAGGAGGCCGTCTAGTGCTCAAAAACTCGGTGCTCTTGAGCTTACCAATGTTTATGATGTCTTTTTCGAACTAACAAAAGGAGTGTCCAAAATGTTGAATTATTACAGATCCAGATTTTTTTTGGCGAAACGACCAACACAAGAAAAATATAGATTAGTCAAATGGGATATTATTTGTCAACCTAAACAGCAAGGGGGTCTGGGAATACAAAATTTGGAGTTACAAAATAAATGTTTACTCAGCAAGTGGTTGTTTAAGGTTTATAACGAGCATGGGATCTGGCAATCACTATTGAGGAACAAATACGTGAGAAACAAAACTTTAGGAGAGGTGACCAAAAAAGCAATTGGCTCGCACTTCTGGAAAGATCGAATAAATGTGAAAGACCAATTTTTAAACTAGGGATACTTCAAAGTAGGGAATGGTTCTTAAATTAGATTTTGGAAAGATAGATGGTTGGGCAATTAGCCGCTAAAACTTAAGTACCCTTAACATAGTCCGTTGAAAGCAAGACATTGTGGCTAATATCTTTCAGACATCGCCCCTCAATATCTCGTTTAGGAGAAGCCTGGTGGGGCAAAACTTGAGATTGGAACAGAATTGTGTCTTCTTTCTCTTTAACGGAATTGAATCTTCAAGATAGCCCAGATGTTTTTAAAAGGTCTCTACATTCAATGGGACAGTTCTCAGTTAAATCTATGTATGCTACGTTAGTTAATAATGATGTGAGAATTTTACAGGAAATTTGGCGTGCAAAGATGCCAATGAAGATCAAGATTTTTATGTGCTACTTAAAAAGAGATGTAATTCTGACTAAAGATAATCTGGTTAGACGAAATTGGAACGAAAAAAATTGTTCATCCTATCATATAAATGAGTCAATTCAACACTTGTTTTTTGAATGTGCATATGCTAGTTTCTTGTGGAGAGGTGTCCATTTATTGTTTGGCATCCCAAGATCAATTAACATACATGAGTTATTTAATCAATGACGTGAATTGTGTGGAGCAAGCATAATCTACCGTTATTGACTGCAGTAACAGCATTGTTCTGGACCATTTGGGTCACAAGAAACGAAGTGTAGACAAAAACTTTCTTGCAGGTACGCTTCAGAAGTGGGCACACCTACAACGCCATGAGGACCAAGAGATGCTCCTTCTTCAGGCTGCTCGGCTACTAGAGGAGGCTATGTGTTTTTTTCATCGTTTGGATGGTTATCTACTCGTCGGATTGGTCTCCATCAGACCAAGAGATGCTCCTTTCTTCATGCTGCTCAGCTACTAGAGGAGGCTGCCACTATGTAAAAAAGGGTCATATCAACCAGCGATTCTACAGACGGCCGACGAAAGCGCATCTGTGATAAACATCTACAGACACGCGTTACCGAACAAGCGTATGTAGTAACTCCTAGACCGAGGTGACTAGTCCGGCGGGGCCAACACGCGTATGTAATAACAGAATACTACCGACGCATGTTATACAAACGCGTCTGAAATAATTTCACAGACACGTGTTACATGAATGTGTCTGTAGTTATTGACTTATTACAGACACGTGTTTATTTTCAGACGCATGGTTCGAAGACGCGTCTGTAGTAACTTTATTTGGTCAGACGCTTGTTGTGAAGGCGCGTCTGTACAATATTTTGGCGCGCGGCTAGGTAGTTGGCCGGTACAACATTCAATTCAATTCATTAACTGCGCCGCTGCTCTACTCATCGCGCGACGCGGCTGAGCCTCAGCTCTAGGTCCAGGCGGCGCGACGCTAGCTCCCCGGCTGACAGCGAGAGAAGCTCAGAGAGCTCAGCTCATCAGCTCAGGGCGGTGGAAGGTTGTGGTGCTCGCAGCAGGGGGCCGGCGGAGGCTGGGGGCACGGGACATCACGGGTGGCATCTACAGACGCGACGCACGCGCACATGCGGCCGTGGCGGGTGCGACGCATGCGGGCAGCCGGGGGCGTGCCCAGGCGTGCTAAGTCCACCGACCGGCCATTCCCCTTCACCTCTGCTCTGCTCTCGATCCATATCCATCCTTCCGGTGGCCGCGTACCGTCCGTCCTCCATTGACATCCTCTCAAGGTTGATTGGTCCCCGGCGTGCTTAGCTCAGCTCAGCTCAGCTTAGGTAGTGACCAAATTCATTCCTAATAATAGAATCATAATTTTTGTGTGAGCATGATCAACTCAACTGCTAGATGGAATCCGTGTGCTTAATTCTATCTCGATCTCAGCAGGGTGCGCTCATGCTTACTCTTCTCGGTCTCTGCTGTGCTTCGCCATCGCCAGAGCAGTGCTTTGCTGCCTAGCAGTGGCCAGAGGTGAGCTCTGCAACTACTTGTGCAACTAATTAACTTGCATTCTAAACTTTGATGAGCTTGTGTCAAACTATGATGATGCAACATGCTGCTGAATTGTGCCAAAATTGTTGTGTTGTGATAATTTCTTGATATGATTGACTTATTATTCTTCTATTTTCAATTTTCTTTTGTAGACTATGGAGGATCGAAGCTGCTGGATGTTCTTCGGAACCGTACTTGTGATGACTAATTAGATGGTCTTAAATCTGTCCTAACTACTGCACAGATAGATATGTTGAATGGACAGAAGTCATCTATGTGGTGTCCATGCATTGACTATAAGAATGAAAAGCAATACTCGAATTCGTTGACAGTTCATGGCCATCTAATAATGCGAGGATTTATGGATGACTACAGATGTTGGAACAAACATGAAGAAGAAGGTGTCAATGCCCGGGACCAGGCATAGGCTGCTAGTCAGTAGGATGGTGAGGAAGGACTCCATGAAACTGATGCTGGTGGCGAGGAAGCACCCTTTGGCAATGAGGAACTATGTGATGATGATGTAGCAGATATTGCTGCCAACTATGATGTAGTCCATCTTGCTGAAAATCTAGAGGAGATGGTGCGTGATGCCTTTGGCTTTGAGGAGTACACTGGTTTGGAGTTCAAGATGGAACAACTGTTGAAAGATATGAAGACGCCACTCTATCCGGGTAGCAATGAGAGGTATACAAAGTTGTCCGCTTTGCTAAAGCTTCTCCAATTGAAGGCAAAAAATCATTGGACTGACAAGGGCTTCAGAGAATTACTAGAAGTGCTTATGGATATGCTTCCCGAGGGGAATGAGATACCCAGGACTACATATGAGGCCAAGAAGATTGTTTGTCCTATGGGATTGAAGTTTGAGAAAATTCATGCTTGCAAGAATGACTACATCCTGTTCCATGGTGACTATGACCCTGATACAGAATGCCCCAAGTGTGGAACCTCTCATTACAAATGAAGAACTAATGAGGGTGATGGCAACGAGGAGATGCGCCGTAGAGTTCCTAGGAAGGTCGCATGGTACTTCCCTATAATTCCTCGCCTAAAACGGTTGTTTGCAACCTCCAGGGACGCACGACTGTTAACCTGGCACTTGGATGGGCGGACGGTTGATGATTATATACGCCACCCAACAGATGGTATTCAATGGCGGGTCATTGATTTTCAGCATAAATCATTTTCTGATGAGCCAAGGAATCTTCGATTTGCACTGAGCACAGATGGCATGAAACCATTTGGTAACATGAGTAGCTCACATAGTGTCTGGCCTGTGCTGTTAACTATCTACAACCTTCCACCCTGGCTGTGTAACAAGTGGAGGTACATGATGATGTCAGTTTTGATCTCTGGTCCGTATCAACCAGGTGTTAACATCGACGTGTTTCTAAGGCCACTTATTGATGATTTCCAAAAGCTTTAGAAATATGAGGGAATTAGAGTGTATGATGGTTTTAGGAAAGAGCCTTTCAACTTACGTGACATGCTATTCACCACCATCACTGATATTCTAGGACATCGTAGCGTGTCTGGGCAGAGCAAAGGAGAAAAAGACTGCTTTCAGTGCTTAGATTACACCGAGACTGTTTGGCAGAATAACTCAAAGAAGAGCGTTTATGTAAGGCACTAACGTTTCCTTCCTTTGTCTCATCCATACCGAGAAATGAAACGTCAGTTTGATGGGACGAGGGAGACAGGATCTGCCCCAAGGAATTTCAGCAGGAAACAAGTCTATGACCAGGTCCTAAAGGATACCACATCTATAGATGAACCAGAGAGCACTGTCCTTGGAAAACGAAAGCGCAATGCAAAAGCAAATAGTTCCGATAAGAAGAGGTGGAAGAAAATGTCAATCCTATGGGAGCTACCTTACTGGAAACACCTAGCGGTCCGCCACAACATCGATCTCATGCACGTGAAAAAAGAATGTCTGTGGGAGTTTGCTTGGGATGCTCATGAATGACAAGTGGAAAACCAAGGACCATGCTAAAGCAAGAGCCTACCTAGAGGAACTGGACATAAGGCCTGAGCTCCAGCCACCTCTATCTGCCATAAACCTAACCCGACAAGAGAAGCAGGAATTGTGCGACTTCTTTCATAGTGTCAAAGTTCCCTCTAGATATGCAGCCAACATCCTAAAGCTTGTGCCTACAAGAGAAACCAAAATACTTCCCATGATGGCTCATGATTGCGATGTCATGCTCACAACAATGCTTGCGGTTGGTATCTAGAACATATTTCCAGAAAAACCACAAATGGCAATCATGAGCCTATGCTTCTTCTTTAATGCAATCTCTCAGAAGGTCATTGATGGACGGACACTGGACGATCTTGAAAAGAACATGTGTGAGATGATGTGTCTACTTGAGGCTTACGTCTCGCCGACTTTCTTTGACATATCCATCCATCTCATTGTACATTTGGTTAAGGAGATTAGGTATCTTGGACCGATGTTCCTCCACCACATGTATCCGTATGAGAGATTTATGAGTACTCTGAATAGGTATGCCAAGAGCCAGGTTCATCCTGAGGAAAGCATGGTGCAGTGCTATTCTACTAAGGAAGTGGTCGACTGGTGCCTCAGTTACATTGACCCCACTAATCCAATCGGCATCTCCAAGTCTCACCATGAGGGAAGACTAGCGGGGAGAGGGTGTCTTGGGGAGAAGCAAATTACTTCGGATGCAGATGCCTTCAAACGAGCCCAGTTTCTAGTGTTGCAACACATAGTAGAGGTGGAACCTTACATCAAAGAGCATATGGAGATGTTGAGGCAACAAAATTTGGATCGGGGCGAAGCTTGGTTAGCGAGGGCACATATGAGTGGGTTCAACATCTAGTTTAGAGATCGACTTCACAGTTCGAGCTCTTGTACGGCTTCGACGGCTGGCAACGGGCCCTTTCTTCACAGTCACAACTTATCAAGGCTATGACATAAATGGCTACACCTTTTACACCATTGATCAAGACAAGAAAAGCATGTACCAGAACTCTGCTGTTCATGTAGATGCATTTGACAGCAATATGCAGAAGACAACGTACTATGGTCAGATTGAAGAGATATGGGAACTCTCGTATCCAGGCTTCAAGGTGCCCGTTTTTTGGTGTAGATGGGTTCAGGGAAGACATGGTGTCATGAAAGACAAGTATGGCTTCACTACCATTAACCTGGAACAAGTTGGGTACAGGGAAAAGACATTTGTAGTCGCAATTCAGGTTTCCCAAGTCTTCTATGTGCGTGACACTAGAAACAAGAAACAACAAGTGGTTCTCCCTGGGAAAAAGCGGGTTATCAGAGTTGAAAATCTAGTGGAAGAGTTCATGTACAATCAATCCAATGAAGTCCCTCTTTTTTATACTTCCATCCTCCCTGTGATTTTGGCGAGCGAGCTAACTCCATACCTAAGATATGGCCATAAAGTTGATGTCCCCGTGGTGAAAAGACGCCGAAAAAAACGAGTGCCCAAAAATTGATGATCATGTGAGTGATTTCAAGAGACTTCATTGATCTGGTATGAGAACTCATTAGTATTCAATAGCATGCTGCTACCTATAGTTTTGCATAGCAAGTTGCTGAACTTATCTTTTATGCAGGATAGGAGCTGGAGGTCAGAGAGATAGGAGGCAGCTCTAAAATGTTAGTTCTAAGAGATAGGAGCTTTCTGGTGTAAAATTTGAAAACTTATTTTGCTTGTAATGTTATGCCCACAGCCCCTTGTAATGTGTATGGTACCTTGTGGATGTATGCTGAAATTTGCTACTTCATTTCCTTTTAGATGAAATAGGAGGGTCACCAACTAATTTTATTGATATTTTTTAAAAATAAAGTACAACCTGGTACAAAAGAATCAAGATACAAAGGAGATGAAGAAAATAAGCATAATTGCACAAATGCTTTTGCACAAACATAGCCAAGCTTTTTTTAGCTTCCTTTGCACGCATTAAGGCTGATTTGTCCATTATAAAAAATGACATCATTTCTGGTCAGCCAGATGACCTAGCAGACAGTGATAAATCTCACTAAAAATACTACTCCCAAAAGCTTCTCTAGTTTCTATAACCATATCTAATGGCTACAAGTTCAGGTTCCAATTAGTTGAGATCAAGTTCCAACAATTAAGTTTGACTGAAAGAACACTCAGCTTGTTTCTTCATGTCCGCTATGGCATAGAACACAGCTTATAATCATCAAGATGCATGTTCTTTCTTCTCATTAGATTCCTAGTCTTTAGTCTGTCCCTGAGCAGTAACCAAAAGAAAAATTTGTGTGTGCCCAAATTGCTGGAGGCCTAGAGCCAAGTAAATAGAGGAGAGCTTCAGTATGGCCAATAAGAATCTGATATGCCTTTTTGCTACTGAATTTCGATGATCCCCAGCAGTAACTCAAATGATCATTTTGATTTTCATCATAGTTTGCTTCCAATATTTGATCCTCAAGTTGAACTAGTTGGTCAGCTAGTTGTGACAGTGGCAGACTAAATAATCTGTTGGCTTCTTGTTCAACATAGAATTGGAGTGAGCACTTTTGCTTCTTGGAGAAAGAGTACAGCTATGGATATAGATCCTTGAAAGCCTGATTTTGGTTCTGACCAGTCCATTTGTCTGTCCAAAAGAGGGTGGTGTCACTTCTATTTGGGTTACAGGATGCTAGAGACTGAAAGTTACTAAACAAACTGATGACCTCTTGAAAATCGATAGACATCTCTGCAAGGTTGAATATCTCTGAAAATTTGATCATTTCTGACAGCCCAAATAGACCAGCACATTATGACAATAATCTCCATGAAAAAGGGAAACTGAAGTTGGGCTATGAGAATAATACGACCCAGACTAGCCCAGCAGTCAATGGCAAAGGGGCAGGCCAAAAACAAATGATATGTAATAATCGACAATCGACAAACCAGCAACAATGGATATGTAATAATAATATATACATGCATAACCAGCCATTAGTTGTCCATACATCACTGCAGATAGATGTTACTAGTTGTCCACACAGTACATATATAGTTAACATAAGGTGTCCATACATATATATCACCATACATAGTAAATAATAACATATATAAGTTCATCACACTGCCAGGGGTCATCACATTATTAGTAGTTGTCAGCCATGATCACAGCTTGGGCTTCGGAGGCATGGCGCCCTCAAACTTCTTGAGAAGGTCCTCCACCTTCAGAGCCACGACGTTCAGCATGGGACCAAATGTGGCCATTGCCTCATCGTACTTGTCCTGCCTCTTAGCCAGCTTGTTAGCCACTTCTTTGATGTCGTCAAGAGTCCAATGAATTGCATCTAGCTTTTGGTGGACGGGTTTCAAAACCACGTTCAGGGCCTCCTCCATGGTCCTTGCAGGGACCTCAAAAGATTGAGCCTACAATCAGCAGACAATCAGTAGTTGAGGGAATGGATAAATAAGATTGCCATAATGTACACATGTCTTTCTGCTGAAATTGACACTATAGTAATCTAACAAGACACAGAACCACTGCTTTTATCGCTTTGTAAAATAACACTGCAATTATTTCAGCATTTTGCATCCAGGTTGCATAGGCTCTAATCTACAACTTAATCTCAAGCATCATACACTCAAATAGCAAAGTATACACAGAACTAATTTCTAAGTTATACACAATTTTTATAAATTACCTGGCACAGCTATAAATTGTTGTAACAAAGAACAAGACTTTTTCAGTGTATAACACAGGTGTTTTCTACAGCAGTGCTGATCGAAAGCAAGTATTCGGCATCTACAAGAAAGTTTTGTTTCTGGCCAAAAGTCTCCAATTACAAGGGCCAGGTTGTTCCCCAGCAGCGTAGTGAATAAACATCAGCTGGGGAGCAAATAGGTAAAATGTGACAGCTATAGGTTTAAATTTTTCACATGCCTGCAGTGTATTAATAGGTACAATAGGCATCAAAATAGTAAAACCGAGCAAACCTATACATTAATAAACAACAATGTTTGGATTAGAGGAGATTCCTTTCAAATTTCAAAATTTTAGTCCTCCTATTTTGTCAAGGGAAAATTTTAAGTTTAGTTCAGATTTGAATTAAAAGGATCCTAAATAACACAAATCCCCCTATAGAAGCAGGGCCTTAACTAGTTCTATCATGGAACCAACATCAACTATGGCGATTCAAAGGTTAATATAGTAGAGTTTCAGTCTAAAATTTCCTGATATGAATATCATTTGCAACATTTGGCAATAAGACACTAGTCACTTGCCAATAAGACACAAACACAAATCCAGGCATAAAAGATGCATGATTATAATTCTACGAACATTGGGAAAAGAAACATTTCAACTTCGACAGAAATCATCACAAGTCAGGCAACAATTAACATTCATAGATAGCTAGCACACCTAAAGCCTAGCTTGCATCAATTTGTACGCAGTTTTAACTAAACCTAAAGCATTAAAGGGATACATAACCTAAAGCATTAGAAGAGATACCTGGCCATGGTTGGAGCCCCCGGCGGTGGCTTTGGCGCAGGGCACGGTTGTGCGGAGCCGACGACAGGTCTTCGTCGAGGAAGAGGGCTCTGCTGGAGCCACCTCTGGCGCCGCTGCCTTCTTCTCCTTCCTCGCCGCCTCTAGATTGATCCTCGCTTCCGTAAGCTTCTTTGCCGTGGCCCTTGTCAGCACCATCGAGGAAGAGGGCGCCGTCACCGAGGAAAAGCGCGTGGCCTCTTCTTGAACCCCGCCGCCAACGCCATCCCGTACTTCTTCTTGAACCCCGGCGGCGCCGACAACGCCGGTGGGGCGGCCAAGACGGCCTCCTTCATCGCCAGTTGACGGCGCAGGCGAGCAGCAGGCCCTAGGGTCAAACTTCCCAGTGAGTGGGTCCCTCCCCTTCCACCGCTTCTCTGGCCTCATCATCTCGGACGGCGGCAGCGGCTGAGGGGACGGTTGCGGCGATGGGGGAGGCAAGAGAAGTGGAGGCAGTTGTAGCGAGGAAGGCGAGGAGAGGCCGAGTGAATGGGAGTGAGTTCAAATACTTGTAACTGGTGTGAATGTGAAGGGACGCACTCGTTGGATGCGGATGCGCGTGCCGGTTCCCCAATCTTTTCTTATCACATACGCGTGTTAATAACACGGTCGTCTGTAGTAAGGCTCAATAGCATGGCCCCACCGCCACCGAGTTTGAATTCAATTTAATAGACACTGAACCTATTTTAAAAATTGAAACCACTTGTTCATCGAACTCACGTACATAGAGCAATGGTAACACACTTATTTGGGGACCTGGAGGTCTCAAGTTCGATTCCCGTGGGGGACAAAATTTTTGGCAGTTGCCTTTTTTATTACTGAAAGGATCAAGATGCTCAAGAGGGGGGTGAATTGGGCTAATTCTAAATGTCTTTGCAATAAATAAGTCCTACGGTTAGCCCAATTAACCCCTTATGCCTAGAAAGTATTTCTATTGAACTAACGCACAAAAGTTTAGCAACCTAAGTTCCAATCCTACTCTAGCATGGCAATTCTATGAATGTAAATGACAAGAATTGAATTGCTCAAAGTAAATGCTCAAAGTAAAGAGAGGAGAGGAAATGCGGCGATGTTTTGCCGAGGTATCGGAGAGTCGCCACTCCCCACTAGTCCTCGTTGGAGCACCCGTGCAAGGGTGTAGCTCCCCCTTGATCCACGCAAGGATCAAGTGCTCTCTACGGGTTGATTCTTTGACACTCCGCCGCGGTGAATCACCCACAACCGCTCACTTGAGTTGGGTCATCCACAAGCTCTCCAGATGATCACCAAGCTCCCAATCACCACCAAGCCATCTAGGTGATGGCGATCACCAAGAGTAACAAGCATGAACTCTCACTTGACCACAACAAGCCTAATGAGAAGGGTGGATGCACACTTTGCTACTCTTGATCTCACTAATGAGGGCTCTCTTTGGGATTCTCAAATCTCAATCACCTCACTAGGACCTTGCTCTTCTTGGCACTCTCAAACGTGTTTCTCAGCTATTGGAATGAGCAAAAGTACCCCCACACACGAGTGGAGGTTCTATTTATAACATGGGCTGAAAAACGAACCGTTATGTGCCTCTACGGGGTGACCGGACGCTCCTGTCATGTTGATCGGATGCTCCGGTTAGTACACCCCGAACTCCAGTGTTTATAGTGTGACCGGACACTGGCCAGCGTCCGGTCACGATTTTCCCTCTCTGGAACCTTACTGGAGTCGATCGGACGCAGGCTCTCAGCGTCCGGTCACTTCATCTCTCAGCGTTCGGTCGCACCGAACGTTGCCACCTTGGTCAAATGAACTGACCGGACCCTGAGCCAGCGTTCGGTCAAACCGGAGCCAGCGTCAGGTCAGTATTTGACCCTCCATTCACTTCCAACTCTCGATCATATGTGAATGAAGTTTGCTCCATTAGATCTAAGGGCTATTTTGGAGCTACCTAGTGCTAGTTTAAACAAGTGTGCACCACACCTAACTCACTAGACTCACCTAGGTCAAGCTACCCATCCATACCCCTCTTAATAGTATGGCCAAAGGAAAAACAAAGTCCTAAACTACTCTAAGTGTCTCTCCAACTCCAATTGACACTTAGAACTAGTCCATCCTTAACCTTGTCGTCCATCATTTGAAAACCGAAATGATTTCCATCGTAGGGGCATGACCACCATGATTGCCCAATCGATCTCCATTACCATGACCTAACTTAATTGCCTCTACAAAACACATGTTAGTCATAGTAATCTTGTATTGTCATTAATCACCGAAACCCAACTAGGGGCCTAGATGCTTTCAATCTCCCCCTTTTTGGTGATTGATGACAATACTACCTCGAGTATGTGAAAGAGTTGAGGTTTTTAACATGCTTGGATCATATAAGCTTTTGGCAATAAGAACAAAGGTGTTAGTCAAGCTTATATGACCCAAGCCAACATGATGTACTCAAAAGATATGAAATAAGCATGAGTACAAGTAGTAAAGCTCATTTGCATCGGAGTAAAACGTGGAAGCAAAGACAAATGAGCATAGCACAAGTGATATGACATACAAATAATTCAAAGTAGAGAGCACACATGTCATATATCACAATCACGTAGATATCACTATCACATAAATATAGTTTAATGCATAAAAGTAAACACACGATAGATGCATAATAGTGTATCACACATAAAAACTCCAAATGTAATATATAAGCTAATATAATAACTAAGCTCCCCCTAGATATGTCACTCCCCCTAAGTCTAGCATACTCGATCCCTCTCCCCCTTTGGTGTCAAACACCAAAACCTAAGGGTCGGTCGGCGGGGTTGCAGCGAACGAGCCAGGTGCTGAGGTACGTGGAGCGAGCTGGAACTAGGTGCCATCATCATCTGATCCGGAGCTCTGAGCTGTCTGACCCTCTATAGCTAGAAGCGATGCTATAGCAGTCTAGGTCGGATCAAGGACTAGAGCTACCTATGACTCTGAAGGTATGACTATAGTAGGCTCTGATGATGCCACTGAGGAAGGGAGCATTCTCTGTAGTCCCGGTAACTGGTGCAACTATAGAAGGACCTAGGACATGTAGATATGGAGGAGTAGGCATCCCTGTCAACTCACTAAAGGAAGCACCAAGGCTCCTAGACACTATGGTCTCTGGCACTAGCACCGAGGGCGTCTCATCCGGTGTGAAGCCCGTCTAAAGAGGTGTGAACTGTGGGGCTGGCAGTGACATAGCAAAATACTAAGACACCTACTCTGTAGGAGAAGCAAAATGTGCTGGTGGCTATCCCTGACTCTGAAGCCCACTAGGCTATAACGCTGGAGTCATAGAAGTAGTAGCAGTCTGACCAAGCTGGGGCAAAGGCTATGGCGGTGGAGCCCCAATGGTTGTCACTACATGCTGCATAAATCCAAGAAGCTGCTGCTGCATTAGTATCTATCTGATGGCGATGCATCTTCTTCTTCTTCTTTGTGAGAGCCTAGGTCTTTCTTTGGATACTCCGCTAGCTACTGCATGAAACTCATCTTGCCGAGTCTAGAACTGTGCAAATGTAGCAGCTATCTCCTGAGCCTGGCGTGCCTGGTCCTGCCTCTTCCGCTCAAGTATAGCAAGGAGAGCGGGGTCTGTCTGCGGGGTAGGTGGCGCTGAACTAGAGCTGCCGGCCTCATGGTCATGTCGCTGAGGAGGCATCCGAGGGACGAGCTGGTAGTCATCATCAGAACTGTCACTGGGGTCGCTCACAACCACTCCCTCCTGCTGAGCAAGCTGCTCCTCCTTAGTAGCTGCAATACCCCTGATAATATCATCCTACTGGGCTGTAGTCTCTGGCACCTCAGGACGACGATGCGGCTGACTAGGTGCTATAGGTGTACTATGCCGAATCATCTGAGTCAGGTTATAAGCAGGGAACTCTGTCATAGCACCACTGTACTCAGCAAGCATCTCTGGTGGCCTCACTGTGACTGCTTTGTGGATAAGGAATGTGATCCAGTGAGCATAGGGTAACTGCATGTGACCTCTGAAGCCCTCAGCTATAGTGTCCTCCATCTCTGACAGAATAAGATCCCAAATATCAAAAACTATCTACTGCATCAGAGAGTTGATAAGCCACAACTGTATGTGAGTCAAGCCCTCGCGATACCCCATCCTCGGTAGCAATGTCCTCCTCATAATAGCCTCAAGCACACGAGCAGTAGGAGTATGATCACTAGGGTTCCTACATGACCCTTCGTCGAAGGGCTCGGTGAGGCAGTGGCGAACCAAGTCAGCGGGGGGCACCATACCACCATGTGGACGTCTGGGAGGCACTGTCTATCCATAGCAAACCTAACAAAGTCTGATAGGCTGCTCCTGAAGCCTAAGTATCTGTGGCAGAACCTCCTAAATTATAGAGCCCACATGCACCTGTCACTGTCTAACGACCTTTGACATCTATGCATATGTTCCCGGTAACTTAAGAAGACTGTCGGGTGTCCTCGGAGAACCTCAAATCATCCACGATTTCCGAGCAGGATCACATTACATAGTCATTGCAGTATTACAACAGTTTATTCAAATAGATACTCCAGAGTAAAAACATTAGCGGAAGACTTACAATAATATAGTTTACAAACCATTTGTTTCAAATCATACAACTAAGTTCGGTAATTATTACAAAACATAGTAGTGGAGTGGCATTATAACATAATAAAAACACACAAAGAAACTGCCCTGCCCAAAGGCCACACATTTACTTCTCATCGTCAGATCGAACAATAGTCATGCAGCACGATCCAAAATAGATCTGCTCATGAGGCTCACCTGCAACAAGGGTCAACGAACCCTGAGTACAAAAGTAGTCAACAAGACTTAACCGAAACAAGAATTAAAAGAATGCAGGAATGCAGGCTCATGGGATTCAAGGTATGGCTTTAGCAATAATCAAGGTTCTTTTGCGTAAAAGCACTTTAACAAAATTCTTTATATCAACATTTAAAACTTCATAAGATCATATACAAAGCTGACATGATCCGCATTGAGATCATGAAACTTCATAACTAACACCTTCACAGACCATCCTCAAGTTCTAGTTATTTATTACTACGATGATGAACAGTGAGTTGAGTCTCCATAACCGAGGAGCAATGACGATTCGAACCGATTAAAACCCAACTGGGAATTCTAGACCACACGACATATGTAGGTCCCCAACTTACATATATCAACCTACCCTCGGATCCTCTAAACAAGAACGGGTCCACGCCACCCGAGAATACAGTACTCCACCAATCCAACCCATTGCCACGTGGGTACACGCTATTCCCGCCATCTCTCCACTCCCAGTGCGCGAGTAGCCATTCTCGTAATAGAATAGCCAAGTTAAGGCTTACCGGAGTATGTGGTTAGTACTACAAAGTCTCACCTCATGCAATTCAACAACGGACGGACCTTAATCGACACAGGCAGAAAGAACCCGCTCACAAGACCTCCATGTCTTGTGGCTCACACACACCGAGTCCGCCCGGTCTAGATTTATTACTTCACATTCCCATATCACATGTTAACATAATTGACCAAAGTTCCATTTAAAGTTTGCAGGTGACAGGTAATCACCCGACTTTCATCGTTCTAAGCATAGCTAAGCAAAACTAGGCATATACGAATTTAAAACTGGTAATATGGTAAATATGGAATAACAAGGTTGGTAATGTACCAATTTGGTTTTCACTTGACTCCTAATCACTTAATGCAGTAAAAAGAATCAAAAGCGAAATCAATTTGTAAAATACAAGGTAGGGTTGTAAGCATCCGGGGCTTGCCTTCATTGACGGAAAAGTCTGGGTCCGGAGTCGTTCTACCGATATCAACACCAACCTCCACAGACGGATCAACCTCCTCAACCACTTGATTAACTACCACGTGCTCACCTTCGTTCACTACATGTAGTAACAATGCCATGTTTAACATGATGCGGAATATGAAACATGATGCCTGATGATGGATGCAAAATTAACAACTTGAATACAACTTTCCTTCACGGTACAGTTACAAGTTAAACTAACTAAACCATTTTCATAACACTCACATCAATTGCCAAGGATCATTACCAACTAATGACCCAAGGACATCACTATCACTAAAGGTTACTATTTGCTTTTATGAATTAATTAATTAATTAATTAAGAATTATGAAATAAATCAACTTGTTCCATTTGAGTTTAAAATTTTTGTAAATGTTCATCACATGATAACTAAGTGGCAAAACAATTTTCATAATTTTTGGATACATAAATAAGCCTAGAAAAATCCTGGAATCTCATTTATTAATTAATTGAGTAATTTTTATCACATTCAAAAAGTACTGAAAAACAACATTTCATATTTTTCTTAAATAATATACATCACAGAGAAGTCACAAAAATTTTCATAATTTTTGGAACTCTAAATAATTCTATACAAAAATAACAAATTGCATCACTATTCATTCATTTCTGAAAATAAAAAAATCCATTTTGAACTACACAGTCGCTGACACCCGGGTCCCACCTATCATCCCCAACCTCTAGCTTTGACCGCGACGGCGACGACGCTGACCGGCGCTAACTCGCCGACGGTGAGTCCAACGGCAAAGGCAAAGGCACCAACATGCTCCCCACGACTACGCGCATCAACTGACGTCCTTAGTTGCAACGATTGCGGCACAAAATGAGCACGGCACCGGCCATGGCGGACACGGCGGCTCGGCGGCGCTACGCTGGCGAAACAAAACTAAAAACGGTGAAACAAAAGATACAGGAAGAATCAGGAGCTCACCCCGATCACGTTGAAGGCGATGGACAAGCCGGAGGAACAACAGAGAGGTGGGTCGACGTTCACGGTGGTCACGGCGAAGCAGAGATCGTCGGTGAGGGCGTTCCGGCGATCGCAATGGGCAAAACGACCAAACAACAATGGATTAAGTACCACAGCATCGAGACGAAGCCGTAGGTACACTGATCACGGGCAACGGCTCATCGGAGAGCGCTGGCCACGGAGAGGTGGAGCTTCGGTGGCGGGCTGCGGACGGCCGCGAAGAAGAAGGGTTCGCACCGCGGATTCCTATCAAAATCAGTCGACCATAGCTGGCTGGGTGGATGCGCAAGAAGGAGACGGAGCTGGAACTAGCTTTAGCTGTGACGGTGGAGCACTACCGCGACAGTGCGAGCTCACCGAAGATGAGCAAGGCCGACTGAAAAACAGAGCAAGGGAAAAAGAAGAACGACGACTGCTCCAGAGCTTTATAGGACGGCCAAGGAAGTAACAAGAAGCCACGCCGGAGTCTTTCCCACGCCAGCGCGAAGCCAAGGCCGCCACGCACGCGCATGGAACACCGAAGACGGTCGCCGGCCATGTAGCAAGAGCGGTGAACACTGTTCATCAAAATTACAGAATTGCAATCCAGTTTGAAACTCAAATTACTCCCAAATTTTTGTAACAACTAAAAAATCTCCAAAAATAAAAGTTGTTCAAAATCAAAAGTTCTACAACTTTGCTTTTATAACCACCCCCTAATTCGGTCTACATTTTGAAATGCAAATTTAAATTCGAAAAGGGGACATTTATGGAATTTCGCCTTTTCAAATAACTTCAAATTTTACTAAACAACTTGGAAAACTCCAAAAACAAACTTTGTATAACTTGACAAGATCTACACTTTTGCTTTTAAGCTCAACCCCAAAATGTACTTCGATTTTGAAATGGGTTTTCAGGGTAGGATTTAAATATTGAAAATCAGGGTTTTCGGAATTTCAAACCAATACAAAGACTTCGAACTTGATTCAAACAATACCAAGCAACCCTTATAACATAAATGTAAACTTGTTTTAGTGAATGCATATCAAAGTTTGCAATATGACCAATGCCTTGCAATGCATATGATGACATGTCATGTTTTTAATATTTAAACACCCGGGGTGTTACAGTATCTCCCTGACCCTAGTGCTCATCAACCGGTAATCTATGCCTCTGAATGCAAAGTGAATAAAGTTATGGTGCGGGTCAATGAAGAGAGAAGCATAGAACTGACGAACCCAAGATGGAACATATAATCCGGTCTATCCAATCAAATTTGTCAGCCCCGATAGATATGCAAGGTAGGGGCGAATGTGCTCTCCGGCTGCTGCAACTATAGAATCAATGTGGCACACCCTCTGAGATATGAATACAGCACCACTGTTAAGGTATGCATTGTAGAAATCCTCCTGGAGTGGTGTGTAGAAACCCTCTGATGCTCTGTCATCCCTCCTCGGCGGGAACCACACCTCAAAGTCCATGAACCTCAGCTAATGCATCTGCTTGGCTGTGGCGGCCCTCAAGTCAAGATGGGTCATTGGAGGTGGACCCTGTGGTCTAGGTGGTGGATGAGAACCCCTCCGCTGTGTATCTGCCCTCGGCGTGACTAGAACATGGGTACGACTAGAGCGGCAAAGTTGTGGCTGGGGTGCCTGCTCTGTCTCCTCGGCCTGTTGTCCCTCCTGAGCCTCCTGAGTCTACTCTGCTAGCGGTGCCTACTGCAGTGACTCTCCCTGAGTCTGACCCTCATCAATTACATGACACCGTCCGGCAACCTTGACTGTCCCAGGTGGACCACCAATACGGCGCTCAAACTGCTCTAGGGCTTCTATTGTAGCTGGTGGAAGCTGCTAATCTGTAATGACTACTCCACTGCGAGCACCTCCTCTCTCAGCACGGTCTACGGCCTCTGCAACTGCGGTTGCTCTAGCTGTCTCTGCATCTGGATATTTGCGCTTCTAGGTTGCTAGCTTCTTCATCGCCTTGCCTTTAGGATCTGCAGGCTGGCGAGGCAGGGGGCTCCGATCCTCATCACCGGGACCACCACTGACATTCTTCGTGCGAGCCATCTGATGAATGTGAAGAGAAAAACTGCCGTTGACAAAGATCAACTGTCAATCTGTCGCTTTCGAGGCTTGGCCTCGATCCGTACTCGTGAGCTTGGCTCCGAGTCAACTGACAACTACCACTGACACCTCAACGGCACCGTCTCGCTGCACGATAGAATAGATAGGATATACAAATAAATACAATATATCTAATAGATACAAAACCCTAGGAAGCAAGCAATTTAGATACAAAATTGAAACGACTGGCTTGCTACCTAACGAACCGGCGACCCGAGAAGAGAAGAGAAGTGACACGCGGGGAACCACCGAATCGGCAATGAAGCTAGGGTTTGCTGATCGGCGAGGATCAGCAATGCAATGCGGTGAATCGACGGTCGAGGGTTCGCTGTGTTGAAGCTGGGGCAGCTAGCGTTCTAGAGGCGGCATTGACGCACAGCGCGGGTGAAGCTGGACAGCGGCGAGGAAGTGGCACGGCGGTGCTGTGGCGCGCGGGACCAATGGCGTGCGGGCACGGCGGCGCTGGACAATGCGGCGGCTACACGGCTGTGGTGAGCGAGGCGAGCAGCGGCGCATGGAGCTGGTGCTGGAGGATGCGGCGGTGCTGGAAAGCGGCTCGGGAGCGCGGGGAGTTGCAGTGGGGGCGCGGCGAGCACTGGAGGCGGCAGTGCATGGGCTTGCTCGGCGGCTAGGGCACAACACTCGTGACGGCGATGTCGGGGCGGAGAAGATGCGGAATAGGCATTAGGTCAAACGCTCACGACGATTTATGGTGGCCCCCAGCGGATCAGAAAAGGAAATGGAGAAAGAAACCTGATGCCGCACGATTTCTACTGACCGGATGCTCCGGTGGCAGCGACCGGACGCTGCCACCCAGCGTCCGGTCGATTCCAGAGAGGTCCATGTGTTTTAGTGAGCGGAATGAATCTCAATGTGTTTGATCAACCTTGTTACCAATGCCAGATGCTGCTCGCCCCGCTCACCACAGCCCCGCTAACCACGATGAATGCAAGGGACAACACAAGCTCATCTTTTAGTGAAATTACTAAAATCAAGCACATTGAGCTCATTCCGCAATCTACAAAATGTTGACTCATCTAGTGGTTTAGTGAAGATATCCACCAATTGATCCTCGGTCCTTACACCTTCTAATGATATATCATTCTTTGCAACATGATCTCTAAGAAAGTGATGGCGGATATCAATGTGCTTGGTGCGAGAGTGTTGAACCGGATTATTTGCAAGTTTTACCACACTTTCATTGTCGCACAAAAGAGGTACTTTCTCTAGAACTACACCATAGTCTAGCAAAGTTTGTTTCATATAAAGTATTTGTGCACAACAAGCACCCACGGCAATGTATTCCGCTTCGGCGGTGGACAAGGCCACACTATTTTGTTTCTTGGAGGACCAAGACACAAGTGATCTACCAAGCAAATGGCACCCTCCGGATGTGTTTTTTCTATCAACTTTGCATCCGGTATAATCCGAATCGGAATAGCCAACTAATTCAAAAATAGCTCCTTTGGGATACCAAAGGCCAATGCTTGGTGTGTGCTTAAGATACCTAAGAATTCTTTTTATGGCAATTAAATGTGTTTCCTTAGAATTAGCTTGAAATCTAGCACACATACACACACTAAACATGATGTTAAACCTAGATGCGGTTAAATATAACAAGCTACCAATCATAGAATGGTAGAGAGTTTGATCAACCTTGTTACCTCCCTCATCTAGATCGAGATGTCCATTAGTTGGCATTGGTGTCTTGATTGGCTTACATTCATCCATCTTGAATCTCTTGAGAAGATCTTTTGTATATTTCTCTTGAGAGATGAAGATCCCTTCTCTCATTTGCTTGACTTGAAAACCAAAAAAGAATGTAAGCTCACCAATCATTGACATCTCGAACTCCTTCGACATCAATTCACCAAACTCTTTGCAAGAATCTTCATTTGATGATCCAAAGATGATATCATCAACATACACTTGACAAATGAAGATATGTCCATCAAGCTTCTTGGTGAAAAGTGTGGTGTCGACCTTCCCAATGGTGAAGCCCTTCTCAATGAGGATGTCCCGAAGGCGCTCATACCAAGCTCTTGGGGCTTGCTTAAGCCCATATAATGCCTTGGACAACCTATAAACATGATTAGGATATCTAGGGTCTTCAAACCCAGGAGGTTGATCAACATAGACTAGTTCATTAATAAAGCCATTTAAAAATGCACTTTTCACATCCATTTGATATAATTTCATTTCATGATGTGATGCATATGCAAGGAGGATACGGATGGCTTCTAGTCTTGCAACCGGTGCAAAGGTCTCTCCAAAATCCAAACCTTCAACTTCAGAGAACCCCTTTGCAACTAGTCTTGCCTTGTTTCTCACAACAACACCTTGATAATCTTGCTTGTTTCGGAACACCCACTTTGTTCCAATGACTCTTGCACCTTTTGGCCGCTCTTCAAGAGTCCAAACTTCATTGCGGGTGAAGTTGTTCAACTCTTCATGCATGGCATTTATCCAATCCGGATCTTAAAGAGCTTCTTCTACCTTAGTAGGCTCAAAGCAAGAGACAAAAGAGTGATGGGCAATAAATGAAGTAAGTTTTTGTGAGCGAGTCATTACACCCTTTGATGGACTCCCTATGATGAGATCTTGTGGATGATCTTGTAGTAGAGGTGTATTTCTTCTATTGACCACTTGAGGGGGAGGTTGTGGAGCATCAACATCTTGTGCTTGTTCCACCATTTGCTCATGGGAGACATGAGCATCTTCATTTTCTACTCTCCCATCTTTTTCACCATCTTATGGCACACTTGATGAAGAAGGTGGATCAATCACTTGTACATCATATTCATAATCTTTAGGCTTGATGTCTCCAACTAGAATGTTCTTCATGGCCTCCCTCAATGGTTCATCACATACATCATCAAGATTCTCATGTGCTCCTTGGGAGCCATTAGATTCATCAAATTCCACATCATATGTTTCTTCAACCAAGCCGGTGGCATGATTAAATACTCTATATGCTTTGGACTTTGATGAGTAACCAACAAGAAAACCAATATCACAACATCTTTCAAACTTCCCTAGGTGTTGCCGCTTCTTGTAGATGTAGCATTTGTAACCAAACACCCTAAAGAAGGAGACGTCCGGCTTCTTCCCATTGAGCAACTCATAAGGTGACTTGCCAAGGAACTTTTGAAGGAATAGGCGGTTGGATGCATAGCATGCGGTGTTGATTGATTCCGCCCATAGAGCTTCAGGGGTGTTGTACTCATCAAGCATAGTTCTTGCAAGAGTGATCAATGTCCGGTTCTTCCTCTCAACTACACAATTTTGTTGAGGAGTATATGTTGCGGAGACTTCATGTTTGATTCCAACTTCATCACAATAGGCTTCTATGTTTGTGTTGTCAAATTCTTTGCTGTTGTCACTTCTAATCTGTTTGAGCTTCACTTCAAATTCATTTTGAGCTCTCTTGGCAAACTTCTTGAAGCAAGATGCAACTTCGGATTTGTCATGAAGGAAGAATACCCATGTATACCTTGAATAATCATAAACTATCACAAGACAATAAAGATTTCCTCCCAAACTCTTGTATGTTGTTGGTCCAAATAAATCCATGTGAAGGAGTTCTAGCACTCTTGTGGTTGACATGAAAGCTTTGGTTGGATGAGATTTGCAACTTGCTTGCTGGCTTGACATGCACTACAAAGCTTGTCCTTTTCAAACTTCACATCCTTCAACCCTCTCACCAAATCATTCTTCATTAGCTTCTTGAGTGAGCTCATCCCAACATGAGTAAGTCTTCTATGCCATAGCCACCCAAGTGTTGTTTTGGTGAATAGGCAAGTCTTCAAGTTTGCATCTTTGGAGGTGAAGTCCACTAGATATAAGTTGTTGTATCTAAATCCTTTGAATATAACTTGATCATCATCCTTCTTGGATACAACAACTTCCTTCTTGGTAAACAAGCATTGGAAGCTAAGATCACACAATTGACCGACGGATAGCAAGTTGAAGCTCAATGAAGCAACATATAGCACATTTGAGATAGAATGATCATTTGATATTGCCACTTTGCCTAATCCTTTAACCTTGCCTTTGAGTTATCTCCAAATGTAATTCTTTCTTGTCCATCGACTTCTTCATCTAGTGAGGTGAACATACGAGGATCACTGGTCATATGTTGTGTGCAACCACTATCAATAACCCAATGACTTCCACCGGTCTTGTAGTTCACCTACACAGAAGAGATCAAGCTTTAGGAACCCAAACTTGTTGAGGGCTCTTCACCTTCTTAACAAATGACTTTGCAACCCAAATTTTCTTAGGCCTATTCTTATTGGGAGGTCCTAAGAATATCACTTTCATCTTTCCACTAGAATCCTTTCTAAGCATGTAGTGATCATTGAAGGCAAAGGGTCTAGCATGCTTGGGCAAGAGTTGTGGTGGTGGAGTTTGGCACTCATGAGCAAAGTGGCCTTCTTGTCCACACTCAAAACACTTCTTTGGCTTTGGCTTTTGTTGATGTTGAGCTTGAGCCTTCTTCTCTTTGTTTGCCATGTACCCAATGCCACTTCTATCCATCTTCATGACGGTGTTCATTAGAAGCTCACTTTGAAGATACTTGCCTCTAGTGAACTTGCTCAATCCAATTTTGAGATGCTCTTTTTCCAACTTGAGCTTCTTGTTCTCTTCCTTAAGAGCATCATTGTTCTTCTCTTCCTTGAGCTTCTTGTTTTCTTGTTTGAGCTTCTCATTCTCAAGGATCAAGTCACCATCATGATCAAGAGTTTCTAGCACAATGGTGTTGTGGCTTTTGATTTCTTCAAGATCTTTCTTGAGCTTTGCATTGTCATTCTTGAGCTTGACAAACTCATCATAATCATCGGCCCCAACCACTTGCTTGCCCTTGCTACTAGAACCTTGCTCAATGCTCTCAATGATCAAGTCATGACATGATGTAGCTATATCAATCTTAACAACATGGTTAGTAGCATCATGTGGCTCATTGGATAGAAATTCTTGAGCAATAACAAGATTATTATGATTAATCTTAAGAGTGGTATATTCTTCTTTTAGCTTGTTGTGGCTAGTGATGAGCTCTTTGTGCACCCACTCAAGTTTATCATGTTTAACTTTAAGCTCTTTCTTAGAAGATTTGAGCTCCTTGAGTTTGGATGACATAGCCTCATTTGCTTCTCTAAGCTCAACACTAGACTTTTCGGCTATGTCACATTTTGCTAAGAGAGAATCATTCTTAATCTCAAGCTTTTCATTTTATAATGATCTTAGTGTATTTCTTTAGCAATTTAGCAAGATCATCATAAGAAGGTGATTCATATTCATCATCATCGCTATCACTATCACTATCAACATTATGAGCATGATCATCACCACTACTATCATCATCATGTGATACCTTTCGTTCACCTTTGGCCATAAGGCATAGGTGTGTAGAGGATGATGGAGGTGGTGGCGGTGAAGATGATGAAGAATCAATAACAATAGCGGCCACCTTCTCATTATCACTATCATCATCGGATGATCCACTAGATGAATCAATGTTCGTGAGCCAATCACCAACGATGTAAGCCTTTCCACTCTTCTTCTTCTTGTGGAAGTCCTTCTTGCCATCTCTCTTCTTGTATGGCTTGTTCTATTTCTTCTCATCTTCATCTTCATTGCTTGGGTCATCTTTCTTGCCCTTGTTCTTGTTCTTTCTTAGGCTTTGTGCATTGGTGAGCTAGATGATCAAGTTCTCCATAATTGTAGCAATCCATCTTGAAGATTGGCTTCCTTCTAGAGCTTGTGAAGAACTTCTTCTTCTTGCCATCAAACTTGATGCCACTCTTGTTGAGCTTCTTTAGCATCTTGGTGGTTTTCTTCACCATGAGAGCAAGGCTTTCCTCATCAACTTCATCATCACTTGAGCTCTCATACTCAAGCCTTGCTTTGCCCTTCTCTTGGCTAGCTTTGAATGCTAAGTCTTTTTCTTTCTTCTTTGTAGAGGATGAGCCATCTTGAGGTGTGATGTGCATGTACATCTCATGAGCATTGATCTTTCCCAAGATTTATGTCGGTGTAGCGGTGGAAAGATCACCTTGATGTAGCATGGTCACAATATGCCCATATTTGTCAATAGGGAGGACACTCGAAGATCTTTCTTACAACATCGGATGGTTGCATTTGAGTGAGTCCAAGCCCATTAACTTCCTCTACAAGAACATTCAAACGTGAATACATCTCATTAGCACATTCTTTAGGAAGCATTTCAAAAGAGTTGAGCTTTTTCATGACAAGATGATAGCGTTCCTCACACTCACTCTTTGTTCCCTCATGGAGCGCACAAACGTCCGACCATAGTGCATGGGCGTCTTTGTGGTTCCTCACCCGATTGAACACATCTTTGCAAAGGCTCTAAAGATGGTGTTGTGAGCCTTTGCATTCCATTTTTTGTAATTCACCTCATCGCCTTGTGGGTGTGTGAGATCCTTAGGTTTTGGGAAGCCTTGCGAGGCGGCTCTAAGTATTCCAACATCTAGAGCTTCTAAGTATGCCTCCATACAAATTTTCCAATAAGGAAAATCGTCCCCTCAAAGATAGGAGGAGGTCCATCCCCGTGAGACATCTTTCTCTAGGCGGTTAAGCCTAAATACGTGAGCATGAGGCTCTGATACCAATTGAAAGGATCAAGATGCCCAAGAGGGGGGGTGAATTGGGCTAATTCTAAATTTCTTTGCAATAAATAAGTCCTACGGTTAGCCCAATTAACCCCTTGTGCCTAGAAAGTATTTCTATTGAACTAACGCATAAAAGTTTAGCAACCTAAGTTCCAATCCTACTCTAGCATGGCAATTCTATGAATGTAAATGACAAGAATTGAATTGCTCAAAGTAAAGAGAGGAGAGGAAACACGGTGATGTTTTGCCGAGGTATCGGAGAGTCACCACTCCCCACTAGTCCTCGTTGGAGCACCCGCACAAGGGTGTAGCTCCCCCTTGATCCGCGCAAGGATCAAGTGCTCTCTATGGGTTGATTCTTTGACACTCCATCACGGTAAATCACCCACAACCGCTCATAACTTGAGTTGGGTCATCCACAAGCTCTCCGGATGATCACCAAGCCCCAATCACCACCAAGCCGTCTAGGTGATGGCGATCACCAAGAGTAACAAGCACAAACTCTCACTTGACCACGACAAGCCTAATGAGAAGGGTGGATGCACACTTTGCTACTCTTGATCTCACTAATGAGGGCTCTCTTTGGGATTCTCAAATCTCAATCACCTCACTAGGACCTTACTCTTCTTGGCACTCTCAAATGTGTTTCTCAGCTGTTGGAATAAGCAAAAGTACCCCCACACACGAGTGGAGGTTCTATTTATAACATGGGTTGAAAAACGAACCATTATGTGCCTCTGCGGGGTGACCGGACGCTCCGGTCATGTTGACCGGACGCTCCGATCAGTACACCCCGAACTCTAGTGTTTACAGTGTGACCGGACGCTGGCCAGTGTCCGGTCACAATTTTCCCTCTCTGGAACCTTACTGGAATCGACCAGACGTAGGCTCTCAGCGTCCGGTCACTTCATCTCTCAGCGTTCGGTCGCACCGAACGTTAGCACCTTGGTCAAATGAACTGACCGGACCCTGAGCCAGCGTCTGGTCAAACCAGAGCCAGCGTCAGGTCAGTATTTGACCCTCCATTCACTTCCAACTCTTGATCATATGTGAATGAAGTTTGCTCCATTGGATCTAAGGGCTGTTTTGGAGCTACCTAGTGCTAGTTTTAACAAGTGTGCACCACACCTAACTCACTAGACTCACCTAGGTCAAGCTACCCGTCCATACCCCCCTTAATAGTACGGCCAAAGGAAAAAAAAGTCCTAAACTACTCTAAGTGTCTCTCCAACTCCAATTGACACTTAGAACTAGTCCATCCTTAACCTTGTCGTCCATCCTTTGAAAATTGAAACGATTTCCATTGTAGAGGCATGACCACCATGATTGCCTAATCGATCTCCATTACCATGACCTAACTTAATTGCCTCTACAAAACACACGTTAGTCATAGTAATCTTGTATTGTCATTAATCACCGAAACCCAACTAGGGGCCTAGATGCTTTCAATTACTATAGACGCGTTATAATAACACGCGTCTGTAGCCAAAAATCCTTTGGAGGCCAAAATTTTGCCCTATTTTTTGCACTTGTTTTTCCTTTATATAGATGAATGCATACACAACATTAGCAATTAACCACAAATCTGTAGCCAATCTGATGAGGGAAGAGAGGTTCCAGCTATTGACAAACCAACAACAATAGATATGTGTAATAATATATGGATAGATGCATTTCTAGCCAAAGTACATCATAGAGTCCAATTAATATGTTTTCAGGCATCTGAATGTTCTTGAACCAATCGCTATCGAAGACTACTTCATTTGATCTCTCATGACATGCATATCAGCACACATATGAGCAACACACATAGGCATCCATTCATATCACAGGAGAAGCATCCAGTTACACACACTTATGAGCAATTAACAAACATACACACACAGTTAACATCGCAGCAGCCATAGAGATTCATACCAACAATTGACAAACCAGCAAACAATAGATATATAATAATATATAGATAGACAGGTAGATGTTCTAGCCATAAGTTGTCTATCACTACTAGGGTCTGACACAATATATATAGTTACTACATACATCACAGAAAAGAATAGAGTTCAGCAAAAGTCAACACAATAGCATGACAACATTAGTGGTTCGTCGGCTGTGGATTCATGGTGACCTACTGAGCTTGCTATGGAGGTTATTCACATTCTTAACCACGGCCGACAGACGCCTATCAAAGTCATCCAGCTCCTTATCGAAACCCTCATTCCCATCCTTCTTTAGAAGTTCGCCAAGAGTCTGCTGCATTTTGTCCACCCTTTGCACGATGGGTTTCACAGCCACTTGTAGGGCCTCCTCCATGGTAGATCGAGGGATGTCATAAGATCGAACCTACATATATGAACACAAACAGTTAGCAACATATATGATATATCACAGCTTCATATAAGGTAGCACATCAAGCTTCACTAGAAACATTCACATTTTTACTTGGCTTAACAACAAAAGGCAGCAATGACAGTTTTCAGAAATAGCCATGATAGTTTAGGAAAATAGCCATGACACTTCAGTCTTTAGAAATAAAACAACTATAATAGCAAGCTACAGGTGGAAAAATGCAAGCATAGCTAATTTAAAGTCATAAAATTTTCCTTTTACAGAAAAGATGCATGCAGGAACAGAACAGATGCATTCATGCATACAGGAACAGAATAGGAGAAATTAATACCATGAACTCTATGCCAACTCAAATTGATTATCTTAGGTATTTTCTCCTCCCGTCTTCTTTTGCTTGTGATTTGGATTAGTTAGTGATTTTGGTGTGTTACGACATCCTATCGTTGTAACTTCAAATGATGCAATAATATAATGATCCATTTAACTTTTATGCAGTATCAATGGTTTACAATTTCTGAATAAATTAATCTAGTAGTTGTAGAGAACTGAAAGCAAAACTTTATATGGAAATACCAACATATTATTACTTAACTGAAAGCAAAACTGATTTGCAAATACCTCAATTTTTATTAGCACCAATTTTAATCCTTATGAGTTATGACATTCATGTTATTTTCTTATGTTTAATTGTTGGAAGTATCTAACACATTTATAGCATGTCTGCAGCATTCCTAGTTCAGGGGATAGTACATAGCAGTTTTACAGTCCAAATAATTTCATCACGGTTGATTACTACAAGGTACTAAGCATATCAAAATCAATCTTTTCACAAGATGAATGTGCATTGTTCTTTTCACATGGTGATATATTAAACATAGCACTGAAGATTTGGATTTTGTAAGCAAATGAATTCAGAGCAAATGAGTGTGCCCTAACTGTTCCTAACAAAGAAAAACGAAACCCTAATGTGCATTACCAACTGGCCAGGGATGGGGCTTTCACCGCATGCGCAGTTCACACCCTCACGAAGAAACTGGCAGCAAGACTTGTCTCCCGCCTCACAGTGGCTAAACTTCTCCGTCACCGCTGGTGCCACCGGCTGCTTCTCCTTCCTCACTGCCGCCAGCTTCTTCGTTGTCGCCGAGGAGGGGCCCGCCACCGAGGAAGAGCGCGTGGCCTTCTTCTTCAATGGTGAGGATGAGGCAGGCACGGCCTTCTTCCTAGATGCCTTCTTGTTGAATCCCGGCAGGGGGCGTCCTCGTCCTCCTTCACCACCACTAACAAGGGCGTGGCCGATGAGGAGGACCTAGGGGCGTACCCCCCAGTGATTGGGTCCCTCTGGCGCTTCTCTAGCCTCATCATCTCGGCGGCGCGTGGTTGCCGAGACGGCTGTGGCGGCGAGGACGGCGAGAGGAGTGGATGAGGCGGCTGTTCCAATTCCAATATATTCCTTTAGATGCGGATGCGGATGCGGTTCCCCAATTTTTAATATATTCAAATACTTTTAAAAAAGATTAAAACCGCTCCCTGTTTGAAATCACGATCGTAGCGGAATGGTAACTTAGGAACTTGTTGAGGCGGAGGTCTCAGGGTTGATCCCTAGTGTGGGATATATTTTTGTCCCTTTTTTCCATAGCACAAACTAGTCTACCACAAGTAAAGTGTCACAAAAATATTATGGGGCACTTCAGTCGAACTCAGAAGCATAGCGCAATGGTAAGACACTTAGTTTGTGGACCTAGAGGTCTAAGGTTCGATCCCCAAGGGTGATAAATAGTTACTTTTTTTCCTTATTACAGACGCGCCTTTTACTCATCGCCCTGTATTTTACTACTACGCTTCCACAGTCTTATCCATCCACTGCCGCCGCTTCCAGTCTTATCCACTCACCGCCTATACGTGAGCTCACTCTCGCCTGGCCGCAGTACCAGCCGCCGATGTCGGATCTAGTCGCCACCCGACGCCGCCGACGCCGGATCCAGTCGCCACCCAACGCCGCCGACGCCAGATCCACCCCACCTGATGCTAGCTCCGGCTGTGCAAGGTTCGTTCTGTACCAAAAAATAGTTATCTCTAGTAATAACTTGTTTTTTAACAGAAGCCAAAGAAAATAGTGAACTCTAGGGGGATTTTGATATCCCAGATAGAAGAAACCAAAACAGGTTGTATTCCTCTAAAATTGACCACTTTATATAAAGACTGAACAGAGTATTCAGGAGTTTATTGGCCCTATTTAGGGAATTTTAGAAAGGACAACAAGTAGACTGGGATACTAGGCGGTATAGATGTGGTGGTAGCTATAGTGTCAAATTTGAAGAATCAGTGGGAATGTTCATTTGAGAAAGGAATAGTCTTTGTATGAGAAAGGAATAGTCTTTATTCGACCCTCTGTGTAAGCTGTACAATCAAACAAAACTACAAGTTTCAACTTTGAGCAGTGAAAAGCTAACAAATAGCAAACCAAGTTTTTTAATCACAAAGGACAAATCAATATGACAAAAGCTAAGCACAGAGTCTCTTTTGTAAACAATGCTTTACTGAATCACACCCTGTCCTACCTGCGTTGTTGTCTCCAGCTACGAGTTTCATCTGGTGCTAGCTGCTCAAGGTTGTCCACCCTGGCACCTAATTCATCCACAGCGTCCTGCACTCCACGGTATCCACCTCAACCTCAGGACTACAGTCTGCGTTCAAAATGAGACAAGCGCAGAATCAAGGCAAGTATACATTCGTTGACCTGCCACCACTCTATCATGCAATGTGCTGTTGTCATAAGTATGTAATGTAAGTACTAGAAACATACTAGAAATTGTACATGTTCGAACAGATGAAAAGAAAGCGTGCAAATTGGGACAATGAAACAACTAAAATATTGCTTGAACTTTGCATTGAGGAGAAGGACAAAAACAACTTCACCAATCAGGGGCCCACAACTGAAGGCTGGACGAACGTGGTTGGCAATTTCATAGTCAAAGCAAGCGTGATTTATAAACAAAGCCAGTTACAAACCAAATTGAACAATTTGAAAAAGAAATACAGAGAGTGGAAGGACCTTCAAAAAAGAACTGGACTCGGGCGTGACAAGAGAACTGGTGGTATTGCTGCTACTAATGAATGGTTGCAGACCCACTACACGGTACGTACATTGCTTCTCCTTTTACAGTTCTTCAAAATTGTGCATTTGTTTTGGTCTTACGATGCTAACCATGCCTTCCCTTGCAGGAAACCAGTCAGGCTGGTGGAGCACGTGGCAGGCCACCTCGTTTCTTGAAAGAACTGTCCATTCTTTATGGCTCGAGCACCCCATATAGGGGTACTTTCCTATCAGCCGGTGGTGTTGGTACACCACCCACTTCACCAATGAGGTCATCGGGCCACATCGGCCACTCCGGCGGCACCTCTTCCAAAAGGGCAAGCATGGACAACATGGTTGACAGCCAACAGCCCATTGAGCGCTACATGAAAGCCATATCAGACAGCCTTGTTGCTAAGACTTCTCATGAGTGATCCCAACCCTAGACCCAAGAGCCCGATTACATGGCCGAAGTGATGGAATTACTAGCACGTGATGGTGTTAAAGAAGCGACAGTGCTGCATTACAAGGCTTTAGATCTGCTTTGTGACGAGAAATGCGCTAAGCAATACGTGCTGATGAAATCATCAAAGGGTCGCATTGGATGGATCAATTGGACCTAGAGCCAAGGCATGAAGTAGTTGCAAGGGTGGTCATTAGCATTAACTTGCATGTTCTAGTTGTTCTGTCATCGAGGTGTTTGAGTTGTTTTTGGATCTTGTTTAGTAGTTTATTACTTTGCATCGGTGTATTGTATCCTGTTTGCCGAACTATGTTTGAATAATTAAGGTTGCTGGATCTTGTTTGTAATTTGCTATGTAATCTTCATTCAGTGCACTATGTTCTTTCTTTATTGCAGAGAAATGGGTGGGCCATATAAATATTTGCTCTGAATTAGTTTCGACTTCTTTCTTGCTGTAAGGCTGCTGGGTTTGACTAGCTTCAATAGGCAGGACAGCGCAACAGTGAGGTGTGTAGTGTGCTTTATCATAGATCCATTCATATGTACTGAGAAGTGATTAAACCTGTCCATCCTTTTTTATGCAGATTGTTATCGGCATGGAAAGCAGTGACGAATTAGAGAATTCAAGTGTAACTTTGAGTGATAGTGATTTCTAGGTTTTATGGTACGCTGCCGCCGTCGGAGCATATGCATTAGTTGCCTGCTCAAGTCAAGGACCAGTGCTGAACCCTCCATTGCATCTCTAAGAGTTATCAGGCCTACAATGGGTTCAGCTGAATTTGTCCGTCAGACAAAGATGCTTTGATAACTTCCGTATGTACCCCGAAGCATTCGATCAGTTGCATAGAGCCTTAGTAGATTGGCATGGTTTGCAATCTACTAAAGAATTTGATTCCATGGAGGCTTTAGGGATGGTACTATGGGCTTGTGGGACAAGTCAGTCACAGACACAAATGCAATATAGATTTGGAAAGTCAAAGAGGTCCGTGAGCAAGAAGTTTGGTGAAGTGCTAGAAGCCTTGTTCTCCTTCGCACACACGGTTATTCGGCCAAAGGATGAAAACTACTCAACCATTCATCATAAGCTCAGTAAATAATCACCTTACTTTGATGGCTGCCTAGGAGCTTTAGATGGAACACATGTTCCAGTTGAAGTCAGTTGCAATGAACGTGATGATTACATAAATAGGACAGGAAGGACCACCCAAAATGTGTTAGCTATATGCGACTTTGACAAGCAGTACACTTATATTGGTGTGGGGATGGCAGGGGCAAATCATGACATGGCCGTATTGAAGAAGGGTTTGGAGTGTCCCAAATATCCGCACCCACCGCGAGGTTAGTTGGCTAACTTATCGAGTACTTGGAATAATTGTACTACTTAGAAGGCATATGGATTCTATTGCTAAACTGGTGTATTTGTTTGCTGTTTTGTAGGTAGGTATTATTTGGTGGACTCAGGTTATGCACTGTGCCCAGGATATTTGAGCCCACATTCCATTACCCGGAGTTCGAAGAGTTCAAAGGCGGTGTTTAACCACCACCATGCTAAGCTTCGTAATGTAACTGAACGTACATTTGGGGTTACCAAAAAAAGTGGCGAATATTGAAAGGAATACTGTCCTATCCAAGTAAGAGGCAATCACTGATAATTGTTGCATGTTGTGCACTGCATAATTTTGTAAAGGAGCGAAGAAGAATTGCAAAGGAGCAAACAAGCAGAGGGTCTTCAGTGAGCAACAGGTGTCAACCTGGAGTCAGCCTGCGGTCTGATGAGAGGGCAATGTTAGCTAGGAGTCCTGATATGTCAAAAGTTCATGACTGCATCACAGATGGACTTCGACGACTGTAGTTCAGGTATGTGAATTTATGATGCATGTTTTGTTATTTATTTGGCGCCACCATTTCAATTGGCGTGGTTGTTTGCCTTCATATTCCATAGGACCTTATTTGTGGTGGCAAAAATGTGCTAAAAATGATGACTGATGCCTTGTCATGTTCCACAGGACTTGTGACTGAACATGGTTGTGCAGCCTGCCAAGAAGATGACACGAAACAACTTCTAAGCAAAGTGAAGAAAACAAAAGGAGGAAAGTGCAACTAATGCAAGTGCCAGCTGTTGGGGAATGCTGATGATATCTGTGGAATATATGTAATGCAATGGCCAAAACATTATTTTGCAACTGCATGTTGTGGCCATGTATGAACTTCTGTGTGTACTAATGGTCAAGACTATGGCCAGAATTAGCTCTGTCATTTATGGCTAGAATTAGCTCTCTCTGGTGAACTTCTCTAAGTATGTTGGGATGACCTTTGGTGTTAGCTTTTAACCTAGCTAGGTCCTAATCTAGCTAGCTACCTTAACGTGAACAACTTGTGATATTTTGTTGTGATATAATCTATTGATATGGTTGGTTATGCTCAGATTTGGTTGTTTGCATGCAGTTAGAATTTTTTTCTTGCTCTAAAACTTGAGTGTCTATCAACTAAGTGAAGTGGTGATGATTAATGATGATAATAATTGGGTATCTTTATGCTGATATCTTCAATTGCCAAGTTGGCTTTTGTCCTATCAAATACTTGGGGGTCCCATGTCCTAGTAGGCTTATCACGTGATGTGTGCTTGCACTTTAATGTCGAAGCTCAATTTCTATCAAATATTTGCAACTGTCGAAATGCCATGATACTAACTGCCATTCCAAGTTGGCTTTTGGAGGCCCAATTAGCTAGCACAAATTAGTGAGAAGCCCATCTCAAATTTGGAAAATGAAGGGAATTAAGAGGCCGGTGTGTAGGTTAGCCGATCGTCTCCAGTTATACGTCGCGTCCCTAGACTCGCGGGGAGAGAAAAAGAGGCTGGTGCAGGCTAGCATGAAGTTGCTTCTTGTCTCTAGGCCAGTTCTACTCCCCCATTAGCAGTTGCTTCGTCGCTTGACAGTTTGCACTCTCTACCACTCGCTCGATTGATCACTTGCCTCAACCATATACGTCCATCTACATGGTGCTTTCTAGTACTTCCTGATCAATCTTGTTGGAAGATTAGGCCATGCGGCGATGGATCAACATGGCCAACTTTGCTGTCAGCCCTGCTCCATTCGTGCCCGATGGCCTTGGGATTGAAGACTGGGCACGACCTGCGCATGGAAGGGTCATCATCAGTGGCAACCTGCCTCACCGCCACGAAGAGTATGCTATCATTATAGTTCTCCCTCCCCCTGAACAGCACAATCTGTATGATGCTATGGATGAGGTTGTGAATTGCTTTGAGGAAGAGCGTCATGTTAGAGTTCTTTCCAGTTGCTTGTCTCCGCTTGGGCTTTGTTTGATTCAGTTTCATTCACCGGTTGCTAGACAAGCTATGGTTAACTTAAGTTCTCATCAATTAGATGTTGTTTGTGAGATTGTGGTACAAGAGCATGATAGAGGAATCAATCTAAGAAACTGTCCTTTCACTAGAACATGTTGGGTTATGTTTCTTGCTTTTCCATTGGATTTCCAAACTAGAGACATCATCACTCAGATAGTAGGGCACTTTGGAACAATCATCACTTGGACTAGCAACTCCAGGTGCAAGTCTAGGCTTTTGTTAAGGTGCAAGGTTACCTTGGTGAGCAGAATTCCAAGGAGTCTCCTAGTCTGTGAAGGAATCGCTGGGGGCAATAATGGCTCCTCATGGACAGTCTCGGTCTTTGTATTAGGCCTGACTCAATTCGCTCATGAATTTGGTGTTGATGAGGATCAGATCCCCCAAATGGCAATCTACATCCAGAGAATGCACATTTTCTTAATGAAAATCAGAATCAATAGGGCTTCTTTGAGGATGTGGGTGATCTTGCTGAAGTTCAACAGGAAAATGTGGATCAGGGCTAGGCGGCGCCTCCTTCCCCAGCAGCTTAAAATGTCAACAATGGCTAGGGACCCTAGCTTCAACAAGAAGGGGACTTGGTTGATGAGAATGAGCTTGCAGAAGTGAACAACCTTGTAGATATTGCTGTTGCCAATGTAGTTATGCAGCACCCTGATCAACCTCAAGACAGTGCTTCAATATCTTTAGAAACCAAAGAATTCTTCAGAGCCTAGGGGCCCCCAATCACTCTTGAACTACCTCTTCCTAACTCTATAGGTAGAGTTTTGGCAGAGAGGGCACTGGTGATCTCTCCAAACAATGTGCATGTTTTTTAGAGTGACTTTTAGGTCAGAGAAATGGCAACTAATCTTGGGCTGCATATGCCTTTTGGTCTAGTCCCTTTAGTGGAGATACTTTTGACTGAATTGGCCAGGAAGGCTTAGGAGGATCTGTTACTTCTCCCTATGAAAAACCTAGTTGTCAACACCCTGCCCTGATAGCCCTGAATTGGAGTCCTAGGATCTTGCTCTTGATAATCCAAACTAGGGAAACAATGCAGAGGCCTCCACATCCTTTGTATATAAGAGGCCCAGGTTACAGCTCATTCAAGCTTTCTCTGATACTTCACTAGAAATTGAAGCCCCAGGAATGGAAGAGAATAAAGAGATTGTTGCCTACAACTAGGAGTTTGCTCTACAGCAGATTTTGGAGCATCTCCATCCCTCAACCCATAACCCTACTCCTTGGGATGCTGGTATGTCTGCTGACAGCTATGGTTGTGTGGTGCCACCTCTTAATGAAGATGTCAACATGGCTCCTGAGGAATCAACTGAGGACTAAGAAGAAGATGAAATAATGGTGGAAGCTACTCCTCCTGGGAGAAAGAAGAGAAAAGCAAAGGAAATAACCCCTATTGTTGATGATGAGGACAGGAGAAGCTCCAGATTCAAGAAAGATTGGGCTGAGAAGTGTACTCTGGACCCAAGCACTCAAGAATGATCAATGGAGCAAGACTAGAAGAAATGGAGGACTAGGCTAGACTGGTGGTGGCTATATATTGTCTTATTTTTCTATCTATCTTGTTTTTTATGCTTTGACAGTTGTTTTCAGTATTGTAAAACTTTGTAAGTTGTGGTTATGTAACCATATGTTATCTCTATGCTACTCTATTTCGTCTCAATGAATAGTCATTCTCATGATTGGAATATCTTGTGCTGGAATATTAGGGGGCTTAATGATAGTGATAAGTGGGACCCAAGAAACAAGATTGAGGAGAGTAGTGCAAATATTTTCTGCCTTCAGGAAACCAAGAAAGAGAATTTTGATTTGCATTTTTCATTCTTAAGTTTGCTCCTAAGTGTTTTGATAAAATTTGACTTTTGCCCCTCTAAGGGTACATCCGGGGGGATCTTGGTTTGTTGATGGGCTTCTTCACACTTCGCTGTTACTATTGCTAAAACTAACCTAACCTTGTAGCCTGGACCCTTGTTGTAGTGTATGGCCCTTGCAGACAACCTGCCAGAGATAATTTTGTTAGCTAGTTATATAGCTTGAATATTGAAGATGATGATCTTTGATTGATTATTAATTGGGGATTTTAATTTCTATAGATCTGCTGAAAATATAAATAGACCAGGAGGCAATTTTAATGATTCAGTCATCTTTAATAATATCATTAGTCATCTAGGGCTCGTAGAATTACCTATCAAGGGTCAAAGTTATACTTGGAGTAATATGCAGGACACCTCACTTCTTCAGCAAGTTGATTGGTTCTTCACGTCAGTTGCTTGGACTAATCAGTATCCCCTTACTATTGTCCTCTCGCTTGCTAGGATTACCTCTGACCACCTTCCCTGCAAAATCCAAATTGGCACAAGCATCCCAAAGGCAAATATTTTCAGGTTCGAAAATTATTGGTTTAGTCATCCTTGCTGCATTGATCAGATTTGTGGGATGAAAATTTTGAAATCCATCTTCTCTGTAACTCAAAAGCAAATGATTCTCCCATTTGGTATATGATCTGCTCAAGGTGAACGATTTATACCTTCATCAGGGTAGAAGTATCAAAATCAAGAATGGATAGAAACCCAGATTTTGGTCTGACCCATGGTTATATGACAAACCCATCTGTGAGATTAATCCTATTCAATTCTATACAATCTTTGTGATTAGAAAGAGGTAACTTTTGCAAATGTAAAGAATAAGAAGACCCAAATTTCATTCATGGCTCACTCCTTATTTATAGATAGACACTCTGAATTTTAAACTTGAAAATTCTGATGATGTCATATATATGAATTTAAAAAGAATAGGAAATTTTCAGTGAAATCAACAGTGCATAATGCTTTAACCAGAAATGATGCTGGACCAACAAATATGGATGGGTAAAATCCCTCAAAAAATCAAAATATTTCTCTAGGTTCATGACTAATAATGTTGTGCTAACTAGAGACAATCTTCTCAAGATAAGCCTGTCAAAAGCATGTCAATAACAAGTGTCAAGTGGTTTAGATTATTAGCCACATTCATTAACAACTACATTCAGATAACAGCCACAATTATTAACAACTACATTAAGATAACAGCCACATTTAGATAACAACTACCTACATCACATGACCAAACCATGACAATGCCAACTAAACTGACAGCGCTGAGACCTAGACCTAACTAATCTGACAAGTAAACACTGGTGGAGACTTGTTTCCCTTAGCAATCTCTTCCTTGATCTCTTCCTTCACTTCCAGGATCTTGACCATCATTTCACGAAGCTAGACCTTCATCTCACACATCTCCAGCTTCAACTGACACATCTCAAGTTTCAGGTCACCATTGACCTCTTCTGCAACTGCTTTGACTTCTTCGGTAGGATCTACTGCCTCCACTTTGGGACCTCTAGTGCTCTGCTCTCCATCACCAGCCAACAATGCAGTCAACTGTCCTTGCCTGGCCAGCATCTTTAGATGCTCCTCATATTCATCTTCCCAGAAGAAAAAAGGATAGCCTGAATTCCTCTGAAACCAAAATGAAATCAAGATCCAGATGCAGCTCAACAGCAACCAAGAATCAAACTTTCAAAACCCTAACTTACCTTATGGAAGGGGCAACCGTAAAAAACTTGATTTTGGTTGTGCTCCTGCGTCGAAACCCGCCGCACCACCCTCCGCCGCTTGCAATCCGAGCATATGATGAGAGGGAGGTTAAGCATGCGCTGATTTGGGCCCGGGCCGGTGTGCTGCGCCATGGAGGAGATCAATAGTGGAGGGCATAGGCAACAGCAGAGGGGGGAGAGAGCGAGAGGAGTAGCTATAGAGAGAGGGATGTGACTGAGAGAGAGCGAAGGAGGATCCGGGGGGATAATATATATTTTTTTTATTCTCACAGACAGGTGTTATTATTTTCACTTTTTTACAATTAAAACCGCCACTTGTTTGAACTCATGAACATAGCGCAATGGTAACACACCAACTTGTGAACCCAGAGGTATCAGGTTTGATCCCGGCAGTAACACAATTTTTTGCTCATTTTTTATTATTACAGATGCGTCTTCATCCTTTCTCTTTTTGCGCACCCTGTTTTGCTAAGGCCAGAAGCTCACTAGCATTCCTTCAGCACATTTTTTTGTCCAAGTCCCCGCGCCGGTGATTCTAGGGTTCCACAGTTCCACCGGTGTCCAAGCACATCCGCCCATCGTCCTTTGCCATCGCACGGCTGCCCGCCGTTAACCATCGTCGCCGCCACCGCATACCACAACCACCGTCACCATCCGCGCGCCACCATACGCCCGTCTCAGTCTCCAACTCCATTCGCCGCCATCCTCCAGCCACACTACCTGACGAATGTCAGCCAAGGAGGTCAGTTCTGGCTAGAAGGTGACCTGATCTGGAGAGGATGTGCTGGTGGAGGCCCAGCGTCCCCTCCTCAAGCCCTTCTGACCTCGACCTCTTCACGTGCTGGGACCCCACCGTTGGGTGCCCCGCCACCGCTCCAAGCTCGCCTCTACGTGCCTAGGGTTGCGCTGCCGCCACCACTACTCCAAGGTCAATGCCGCATGTATTAGACTTCTTTCCCTCTATTCTTTGTTCTTTCAATATGGATTATCATCTGGTTTGTTGTTCAAATAAGTCGTCAGCTGCCATACGAACAATAGTGATGATCTGTTGTTAGCCTAAAGTATTTTAGGTTGCTCACTCCAGTTTTTAATTGCTTGAAACCGCAGTACTGTTATTCATAGTAGGCAGGAAATTATTTTACTAGTAGTTTACTAAAAATGAAGGAGCAATTATTTTTCTGTGGTCTGTGAAAGAGCTGATACTATGTCTCTTATAGTTTCTTTACATAATGAAATAGCTTTCTCCTTTGTGACAATTAAATCATGCTGCTGCTGCCAGGAAACATGTTCGTGGTGCCGTAAATGAATTTAGATCAAAAAGCTTTGTACTGAGAGGTTGGTTAGGTTAAGGCCAATGCTTTGTGAGCTTTATGTTTAGAATGCACATCACAATACTACATGTAGCAGTTGAGCACTGAACTGAAACTAATACATGAGTAGTTGGAGTGGCAGGTACTAGTAGGAGTACACATGGGCGGAGCTACGTGGGGGCCAAGTTGGGCTCAGCCCCCCCCCCCTTGCCTCTATGATTTGCACAAGTCTCTGCTACTCCGCTCTCTGTCCCTGCGTGTTTCCCTGCCCTGCGCTAGATTTGTATCTGCTAGTGACTGAGTCGCTAATGACCGGCCAGGGCCCAGAACGGCCAGCAGCCACACACAGACATAACAATTGGTTAGTTGTGTTCCCACCGCTCAGCTCAGCCATTAGTCTATTGACTTTGCTTATGTTGCTCTACGTTGTCTGAGTCTTGTTGATTCTTCTATCTTTTTTCCTTCCTCGTTCTTCAGTGTATAAAATTTACAGAGTATGCATACTAGAAGTGGCAGATTAAGTAACATTTTGGGAGATCTTATGTTGCTATTATTGGGAGTACAGGCATTCTACTGCTAGCTGCTAGGTGCTAGGTGCTAGCTGCTATCACTATCACAACTGAGAGCAATTAATAATTAATAGCTATATTTAGCTTTAGGAAACATCCTATTCATGAGTTAGCTATTGCTGATGATTTATCTCAAGTTGTAACAATCAAGTAGCTATATTTTTTCATGGATTTGATAAATTCTTACAAGTTGTAACAATTCAGAAGATAACAAAGTAGCTATATTTCTTCAGTGCATTATTATATTTCCAACTTTAATCATATGAATTAAGCTTATTGAAAAGCTGCTATATATATGTGCTCTAATAAAGTACTATATGGTGTCTGCATATATATCTTGAGATTTCACTTATAATAGTAAAATTATTATATGTTGGCATCTAACTTGTACTTCTTGCTCAACACTTGTTCTAGCCTTAATAGGCATAGTTGTGATTCTTTTGGTCAATAATTTAATATTATGACCCTTGTGATCTAACTAACACTTATATTATCGTTATAAACACTGCTTATACATTTATGTATTCTGTCCATCCTTGTGCTCTAAAAGTTTACAGCCATGTGCTTGGATATCCAAACCGACGGCAACTGAGGTGATATTGTCGTGCTCTGTTTTTGTAACTTATATGTAAATTCTTATATACATAGCTGTAGGTGTGCTTTCAAAGGCATGACCATATCGCTTCATATATTGTTTATGAGTGATATTTGGAGTATTTATGCTGCACGTCTCATGTCTTCATTTAGAGGGTTCATGTTTAAAAGATTAATGAGTTAGTTTTGTTTATTAGGCTTAAGAACAAATGTCCAAAGTGCAGTCATTATTGAACTTACTCTTGTTTGGAGTAACCCATATTTGTGTTAGGTTGTTCTTTAATTCTAGTTTGGTGCTTATTAATTTGGTTATCTTGCTTCCGTGTTATTTATGAACACAAAGGAGATATCAATTGGTCCATAGGAATGCTTTGCCAATCCTATAGACAGTTTGGATTTGCTATTTTAGTATTAGATATACCATATAATGAAGTCTAAGCTGTTGTTATCAATAAGTTCAGTTTCCTTTGATCGAAATGTTCCTGCTTTATGTGGATAGTAAAACAACCGAACTAATAACTTAGGTGGGGTAGCATGTCTGCTTTTATTGGTCAGACTAGGAAAATTCTATTCTGTTATAGGCACAAACTGTCCATTTAGATAATAGACACAGAGATTTCTGGACAGGTTATATTCTTTTACCAAGTAGACTACTGCCACTGTTGCACTACTAAGTTACTCCTTTTACTTGCTATTTCTAGGAATCTGGCAATGAACAAAGACTGATCATTGGTGTTAGTTGTGTCTTGTGAGTGCTAGCTATTGACTACGTACAGATCCCTATCAAAATGGTAAGATTTAGCTTTGATATACTAACACTACTTACTGTTAGATGGCATAGCTCTATGCTAGTCACTAATTAACCTTATTGAAATTTGTTTTATTGGCTGATAAGGAACGTGAATCATCAACTGGCAATGAAACAAGTGTAGAGGAGGAAGAGAGAGATGCTAGTGTAGAGGACCAACATATAGATGTTACTGTAGAGGGGGAGGAGAGAGATGTTACTGAAGAGGGGCAGCCATCTGAACCTCCGCGTCGCCGCCGTAGAAAGAGGACAGTGACACAGTGGCCAGAGGACACTATAGTTGTCACGGAGCTTACTCCAGCTGGGATGCCCATTGAGAAGAAGGCCCAGATAAGAATGAGGAAGCTTGCTAGTCCGATTGCTAGACAAATGATATCCTTGATCTTGGGTTCATTCAATGACCTAAGTGAAGAGGACAAGTGGTCATTATTTGATGAGTGTGTCCAGCCTAGATTGGAGTTTCTAGTTGCATTGAAGGATAGGGCATTTAAGATGATGATGCAAATGGTAGCCAAAAGTTGGAGAACCCACAAAAGCGAGCTAGTACGCTGTTTTGTCAGGAAAGGGTTGGATGCCACGGTGAAGCACACATACATTCTGCATCAAGATTGGGCAAAATTTGTGGAACTAAAGGAGAGCGAAGAAGCAAAGGAAACAAGTGAGAAATACAAGAAGCTTAGGGAGAGGAACAAGCATGACCACTGCCTGGGGACAGGAGGGTATGCTGGGATGGCTGAAAAGTGGGAGCAGGAGGACATGGAATTAGTCATCGCAGGCATAAGTAATCATTGGGACAAATATCCTCCTGGTCGCCCTAGGAATTGGCTGCATGCATAGAGTACATTGGTTATTTCAGAAGGTACTGCTGAGATTCGTTGGGCGACAGAAACAGCTGAGAGTGTCGCTCAACAAATTTTAGAGAAAGAAGAAAAACTTTAGGCTTCAGGGCTCACTTTGGTCAGGGAAAGAGATGTGCTCACAGAGGTCTTGGGCCAACCATAACAGACAGGGCACATGCATGGTGTGTCTAGTTACTATGGGTGGAAGTATTGGCTGAGATTGCACCAGCATGTACAGGAAGAGGAAGCGTTCAAATGTGGATGTGGAGGCCATTAAAGAAGAAGTTATGAGCCAAGTGACACAAGAAGTTACCACGAAGGTCACTAAGGATATCATGGACATGTTGTGTGAACAAGGAGTGCCTTTGAGGTCACCTTCCAACACCCCTACCTCTATAGGTGGTCGGCAGAGTAGCTGTGCCTTAGCCTCAGATGCAGTCTGCAATGCACAGTTGGACGGACTTGGTGGAATTCCAGATCCGAATGCTGTGGACCTTCTTACAGAGCCAACAACATGTACACTTGTAATCAACCCTGGAGGTAAAATGGAGGTAGTAGCAACAGGTCGTGTATTCCCAAAGCAAAATGAGCTATATTCACTTCCAGTATAGGATGGATATGTCGTTGTACATGTTGATTTTGTATATCCAGAACATGAGGGCATTGTGCTGAATCCGCCCCCAAGTGGTGAGATAACAAATCTTGGAGAGGCTCTATTCAAGAGGGTCCAGTGGAGTAGGGGTTGCATTGTGGTATCACCGAAGGTGCTCTCTTCTCAAAGATCACCAAGACCTCCACTGCATGGCCATGATGGGTCAGCCAAAAGCAATCTAAAGGACCTTGTGGTAGCCAATGTTTCATCCTCACAAGATGGGAAAGCGAAGAGTGCCACTGTTGAAGACAAGCCAACTAAGTCCTCACGTGCTACGACGACACCTTCGTTAGCCCCTAGAAAAGCCAAGAGTGACACAGAATAGCAGGTGGGTGGCAAGCATAAGCAGCAGGAGGCGCAACCCACCAAACCATCTAAGAGTGCCCCTGTTGGAACTTTATGGATAAAGGCTAACCCTAAGTTCCAATTTGGACAGCCAATTCTATCAGCAACAGATGTTGAGAAGGCAGGACCTGGGTGTGTTGCTCTTCATGCCTACTACATGAAAGCATGTGTAGAGAATAGAACGGATGGGATAGTCGGTATGTTCAAGCGCCAGCATTTTGGGCGTGATTTAGAAACTGAGCCTTTCGTTGTGGGATTAGATGATTTGTTTGACCTCTTCACACTAGATGCATTTGATATGTCCATTCTTCGCTGCTTGACACTGTAAGTACATTTTCTTATATTTTAGACTCGTTCATTGTTGCGTAGGGATGCTCTTCATATATTTTCTTGCTAAATTGCTTTTGTATGTTACTTTATTCCTATATTCCTGATTGTAGAAGCTAGGGACATGTCTGTGCCGGTTGGCTTTCTTGATCTAGATCCATTATCAATAGATAGCATGACCAGGGGTAGAGGTTTTAGCGTGTCGTATCTGGAAAAAAGCCTAAAGAAACATGCCAAGAAAGACTATGTGATGTTTGCGCATAACTGTGGTGTGCACTGGATTGCTGTCATCATCATTCCCAAGTGGCAGAAGGTCTTGTACCTCGACTCCAATAGAGGCAGGAAGACATATTTGAGTGGGTTGAAATCTGTGATAGATGAGTGAGTGTTTTCTAACCTACTATTAACACATGTGTTTCTTTGTTAATTATGTTATTCAAAGTCAAAAAAATGTGACAACAACTCATGTCTGTGTAGGACTTTTGGCAAATCCATACCCAAAGCGAAGAACAGGTAGACAAATGTTAAGTTGACCCATGCCACCAATTTTGCAGTAAGTAGTGCTTCACTTCCAAATGTGATCGAATTTGTGTTTCAATTCCCTAGCTTACCATGTGTTTGATATGTTTGCAGTGCCAGCAGCAAGGTCTGAACAACACTTGTGGGTTCTATATGGCCCACAACTTGATGCTTGCGATGGGGCAGACCAAATTGGATTCTCCTGAGGTAGGACAGATATATATTTACTTATTAGTTGTTGTTTAACGTTGATTGTGACACTAGGATCCTCCAATGCTAAAAACTCCAAGGCTCAGCATCCCTATCTTTTGGCTGGGTCTGATCTGGATGGTACTATACATTTGTCTAGGAGAAAGTGTAGCCACCTTATTCTGTTGTTTAACCACTGCCAGCTAGGCTGTGTATGTGTGTTTATGTAGCTAAGTATGTAACATGCATCTAAATAGGTAAGTAACACGTAGGAAATATTTTTGAGAAGAACCTAAGTCAACTGAACAACTTGGATGAGCCTAAACTGAAGTAAGGAGACTAAACTTAAAGGTGTCCCAAAGGGTGACCAAAGTGATAGTCTAATGAGATTTTATTGGACGGAAGGAAGACAGAGGACAAGAGGGAATAATATCTAGTCTCGCACTTCGATGTCCTTTTTTTATTATTTTTTGTGCTTAAGTCGCTAGCAATTTCTTTCATCCCATTGAGGACGCCATAACAATCTCTAAGTTGATGTTTGCTGCTGATGTTTACTGCTGCTGCTGGAATAGCCTTGTGCACAGTTAATGTGCTGCTGCTATCATCGCTGCGTATATATTAGTTTGAATATATAGTTATGTGCTAGATAAATAGCCTTTTCCATAGTATTTAGATGTATGTTTCAATGCACGCAAACTAATTAGGCATCATCTTATGGCTACATTACAGGAATTCGAAGTGCTGACCACTCGAATCAACTTAGAGGACATTAGAGAGAAGATTGCCATGTTCATTGTGTTGTAGATCATCGACCAAAAAGGCAAGTTTCATAAAGCAGCTGTTTAGATGCATTGGAATCATATGCACATGACTGCATATGGGTGTTTGGGAGCTTGATTTGTTTGGTTTGAGCTACTGTGAATCTGTTTAATTTGTTTATGTGATGAACACAGCGGTAACAATTTTATTTGTTCTTATTAAGTGAATAATTTTGAAATGTGATATCATTTTTGTGAGATCTACATGTCTGATTATATTAATTGTGATATCGATTAGTGCGCTTTGGACGAGGACGTGTAAGTACACGTATGTAGTATTCTTCACGCGAATCTGTGGTAAATAAATACTACGACGCGTATTTTAAGTATACACGTATGTAGTATTCTTGACGGCTTGTTAATGCATTTTAAAATGTAACATAAAGAGCGTCGTAGTATTCGTAGCATTTAAAACTCTGCAGACGCTATTTGAGAGAACGAGCGTCTATAGTATTACGAAAGTCCGCAGAGCGTTTTTTAAGAAGAAGCGCGATTATAGACTCTGTAGTTTTTCGAAAGTTCATCGACGGCTTGTTTCATGAGTGTTTTCTTTGGTTTGTGTAAACAGCTTGGGGCCGTTTGTGCTTGTTGCAGTAGTTTTTAAACTGGCCTGGACACATTGTGACATAAGCGCTTCTGTAGTATTTATTGTACTACAGCTTGTTCCGCTACTAATCACACTCGTCTATTTAGCCGCTCGACACAACACCCTGCTGCTGTCTGTAGCATTTAAAAACCTACAAACACTTTTATGTAACATGCGTCGGAAATAACATTTGGTACAGACGCGTGTTCAGATCATTTCAGACGTGTGTTTGCATTCACTCTTCAGACGCGTGTTTACATTCACTCAGACGCTAGTACATAAGACATGTCTGCATTAGTACCTTATTACAGACGCGCTTTGTAATAAGATTATAGACTATAATGTCTCTTAACGCGCGTATGTGTTTTTTTTTTACATAGTGTGCGTTGCATTTTTTTTATCGTTTGGATAGTTATCTACTCGTCGGATTAGTCTTCATGAGTGTTTTCTTTGGTTTGTGTAAATCCAGCTTGGGCCCGTTTGTGCTTGTTGGGTTCAAGTTGTCTGTAATAAATGGCCTGATTCTACTATGGGTAGATGAAGCCTGATTTTTATTCTTTATTAAAAAACAAATTATAGATAGTTTCATTGAATAAAATTGTTGATAGTAGTAAAAGATATTACTAGCAGTTTGTAAGCGTTACTCTGCTGGTAATAACATGGAGCAAAAAAGTTTGGCATGCATCAAACCAGATAACTACTGGCATAATGAAGGGCACAGAGACAGACAGGTAGTACAGCTTGTTCCGCTACTAATCACACTCGTCTATTTAGCCTGATCTACGAATCCTTCTTCCCTTCACCCTGCTGCTGCTTCAAGTGTGCGTGTGCGCCGCCGTCATCCTCATGGTCTCTGCCGAGGTAGTACCGCCTGAGCGCCCTGGGCAGGTAGAAGGGCAGCAGGAACGCGAAGAGGTTGAACCCCCAAAACGCCAGGTTGGCGGGCGCGAGCGCCCTGCCGGCCACCACCCGCCGCGGCGGCACGGGCGGGCCACGCCCGAGGTCGTCGCGCTCCTGCAGCTCCTCGCGCAGCCACTCGGACGCCGCGAACATCCGGCGCGCGCTGTACATCACGGGCACGGCGGCCCTGACGGGGAGCGAGAACGTGCCGGGCCACGCGGCGGCGATGCCCTCCGTGAACAACTGCGCGGAGAGGAGGAACGCGTGCGGGGCCGCGGCGGCGACACCCGCCGTGTCCCCGGCCCGGAGGCCGTCGAGGATGTAGAGCGCCGGGAGCGCGGCGCCGACGACGAAGCCCACCGTGGTGTGCACGGCGAGGGTGAGCCGCCCGCCGGCGCCCGGGAAGACGGGCGCGGCCGGGTTGGGCTTGCCTGGGCGCTGCGAGAAGGCGAGCCGGGCGAGGACGAGGAGGTAGGGGAGGAGGAGCACCGCGAAGGCGATCTCCGACAGCGGGACCGTGGTGGAGAAGGCCAGCACGGCCGCCGCGCCCAGCGTGTTGAGCTGCTTGATGGAGAAGAGGTAGTAGTGGTGGTGCGGGCGCGCCGTGGGCGAGGTGGGCGTCGGGTGCAGCGGCGGCGGGGGCGCGCCCATGGACGGCAGCGTGATGCCGCCCCCCGCCGTCGGGCCGACGCCGCCTGACATGACCTGGCGAGCTGAGGTGCTGAGAGCGTGAGCGGCGCGCCGCGCGCGGGCTTGGGCCGCTTGGCTGGATGCTGGAAGCGGTGGGTGACTGTTGAGCGAAGGAGGCGTTCGGGCTCGCGATAGCGGCGAAGTTTAGACGAAGGAGGCTGGCGCGGGAGCGGAGGACGTGTGGCGCGCCGCGGTGGCCGGGCAAGCGGCGGAGCGCCGCGTGGGCTGACGGCTGAGTGGGAGGGATTTGGGATCGATTATTTTACCGGCCTGGGAGAACAGATCAACAGCGCGGCGAGAGCCGATCTGCAAGGGGCCTGACGTGGGCACCTCCTTGAAATTAGGATGACACATGTTGAGAGTTGTGAGCTGCAGTCTGCAGAGCTCCACGCCGTCGCCTAAACAACTGACAAAGAGGCTACGTGTTTCTAGGCGTGTTTTGCTGTGGTTGGGCTCGCTAGCTTATTCTTTTTCTCTCATATAAATTCACTCTGTAGTTTCTCCTTTGGAGAGCCATCATTCAAATAAAATTTGCCCTTCAATAACTTTTATAACTTGTTTGACATTTTAAAGAACCAATTACATTCTCTATACATTTTGAAGAGAATTTTTCGCTAAAATCTCTATTTCTATTAGTATGAAAAGGCATTAAAGTTTTTTAAGAGTCTTTTAGAGTTGCTTCAAATGCTTTATATTGCCCGAGAAAATGTTGATGGCACATGACCCGCTTCCATCGGAAACAAGGAGCTCGTCTGCTCTTGTAGGTTGCTAGGTTTCCTAAGGAACTTTAGTTGGTCGTTTCCAACTTTTTTTGGAAGCTCTATCAAATGTTAAGAGCCAATTTGACAGGACTGGGTCTCTTTCTAAAAACGACTTCAGCTTCAGTTTCTCTTGTGAAGCAACTTAGGTGAAATTAAAAGCCCACCGTGGTGTGCACGGCGAGGGTGAGCCGCCCGCCGGCGCCCGGGAAGACGGGCGCGGCCGGGTTGGCTTGCCTGGGCGCTTAGGGGAGGAGGAGCACCGCGAAGGCGATCTCCGACAGCGGGACCGTGGTGGAGAAGGCCAGCACGGCCGCCGCGCCCAGCGTGTTGAGCTGCTTGATTAGTAGTGGTGGTGCGGGCGCGCCGTGGTTTCGCGCCCATGGACGGCAGCGTGATGCTGCCCCCGCCGTCGGGACGACGCCGCCTGACATGACCTGGCGAGCTAGGTACTGAGCGTGAGCGGCGCGCGGGCTTGGGCCGCTTGGCTTGCTGGAAGCGGTGGCTGACTGTTGAGCGAAGGAGGCGTTCGGGCTTGTTGCTGAGGAGGACGTGTGGCGCGCCGCGGTGGCCGGGCAAGCGGCGGAGCGCCGCGTGGGCTGACGGCTGAGTGGGAGGGATTTGGGATCGATTATTTTACCGGCCTGAGAAAGCTCAACAGCGCGGCGAGAGGATGAAACCAATTAGGATGACACAAACAAGTCTGCAGAGATCCACGCCGTCGCCTAAACAACTGACAAATTTGCTAGCTTATTATTTTTCTCTCATATAAAAGTCGTTTTCCTCGGAAAAGATTTAACAAAAATAGCTTTAGTGATAGTTTAATAAAAATTTGTGTAAAATTTATGAGGACAAGTCAAGAGAAGCCATAATTTTGCAGCTCTAGTTCTTTAGTTAAAAATCGGTTCTAGCTCTTTTAGGTTCTTTGCAAGAAGCCTTTTTACATAGTTGTTTGGCACGGCTCCGTAGCAAAAGCTGCAAAAGACTAGAGCTAGAGTCAAAGCTGTGCCAAAAAAGACACTAACTTAAAATGACTTCGTGAGAAAGCTCTACAAAGGTTTTTTTTTTAATTACATAGATGATTGGACGAAGCCACGTAAACATGGATTCTCTAGCTTCCTAGTGAAGCTAGTTACAAAGCTCTAGAAGAGACCAAAAAAAAAACTATAGATGATTTCGTATTTAAAAAATTCACTAGTTACAAAGCTCTAGAAGAGAAAAACGGTTTTTCCTTACTGGATGATTTTGTATTTAAAAAGAAGTGTGTCCATTATCCTTTCTAGGTGGTACATTTGGTTATTCATTGGCTCCCCATTTTGAATTATCGGTTACAATTTTTTTTCTCCTGGACACTTAGATGGTGATCTAATTTTAGGATTGATAGTCCTTAGAGTGTCAGCCTCTCTTTATTTTGTTTAGGTTGTGTGTTTTATGCAGAGGCCAGATGTGAGTTCATGATTATTATATCAACCCGATGTAATAATTGTGATCTTTATTTACTTATTAAAAAAAACTTCTCCACCTTTCTGGTGAAGCCAGTTAGGGAAAAACTGTCAGACATAGCCAGGGCGCATTTGGTTGTGTACTCCAACTTGCCGCACTACGCTGCAGCTTCAGCGCCCAAGTTCCGGCATGCTTTTGGTTCCTTTCCAAACTTGCGACATCCCAGTCTAGCCATCGCGTTTTAGTTCAATTTGTGCACCAAAAGCTGCTGCACTTGCGGCGGACGATTTGGTCGCTGCAGTTTTGGTGCGGACACAACTGCGGTGTGGTATGCAGCGGCACCAACCAAACACGCCTAAGTGTTCAGTTCCCATTTGGTATGGCTTCCTCTCTAACCTAAAAGCAAAATTAGGTTACCCCAAGACAACTAGCGACACAAGATTAGCATTGCTATATTCATCATGAAAAATATTTGTATAATGCAATAATTACTTTCATTTAAGCTAATATATTATTAGGGAAAGCAAGAACTTTTATTTCCGATGGGAGGGTGGAGCTAGATTCACATTAAATAGAGTATTTATAGGGCGCACTTTAATTAGAGTTGTGCATGGGCGATACGCACCTGGAACTTCGCCTCTCCGGCTCACTACCAATTAACGAGTAGCTAGCATGAGATCAGGTGTATTGGTTCCAGCAAACTGAAGGTTATAACAATTAACAAAGACACATCGACAAAATAATCCTACAAGCTCCAGTAATGTCATTTCGGAAAGACAAATAATCCTACAAGCTCCAGTAATATCATTTCGGAAAGGACAAAGCACAGGGCAGATGCAAACTATCCCAAGTCCCAACGCGAAGCCTTACCACGAGTCACAAACGTATCGCCAGCGTCCCAGCAATCTCAGCCAAATAAATCACCCGCTAGAATGCGCCTGGATGATACCTATTATGATACAAAGATACCTATGATACAAAAGGTTACACATCCATTTGTTGCAGCAGAGCCTTCCAGTACTTGGGGCAGGACGGGTTCAGGTGAATCGCCCGAAGCAACCACAACTCGGGGCTCTGCGTCGTCTCCACCAGCTGGTTCTGCTGAGAAGCCGCTGCAGACGACTGCCTCGCCAGCAGATGCATTTGGAAGTACACCTCCGCAGGCCTCAGTTCTGCACAACCAAACCGGGGGAAAAAAAAAAGAAAGAAAAGGCATTGAGACTGAAACCAAACAGCTGACTGAAAACCCAATAGTATTCATTCGAAGGCTGGCTGGTTCAATTCGTACCTGGGGGCCATGAGAACCATTCCAGGCGAAGGTTTTTCTCCCACTTGGTTTTGGAGCCAAGGCTGCCCTCAGCTTGAGCCAGTAGCAGTGACACGAGAGGTAATGAAGCATGTGATTTCTGTTGGGCCTTTCTGAGGCTGGAAGCTGCACGAGATATAAATTGAGGAGCTACAAACCTCCGGGCAATTTCCATACAGGTTGCACCTATCAGTGATGTTTCATTCAGTACAAAATCAAATTACATAAAACAGGAATATTTCATAATTAGTAATTAATCAGGCCTATTATAGACTAGTACTCTCAGACCGTGCAGGGAAACAGTCTAAAATGAGAAGCAGCGTTCTTCACACGGCGTCCTTAAAAGATTTGATCAATTTAATTCCACAAAATAAATTATCAAGAAAGTACCATCCAAGCACATTTTTCCTTAATTCATTATTAGCATAATGAACAGTTAGTACCATTCAATAACCAGTGCAAGGAATGTACTACATATCAACATGAATAAGACTGGCAGAAAGTTTGTTGATCTGATAAGAACCCAGTTTATTCCTGGATTCTACTGGAGAGAAGAAAACAACCAAGTTTATTCCTGAATTCTACTGGAGGGAAGAAAGCAACCAAGTTTATTCCTGGATTCTACTGGAGAGAAGAAAACAACCAAGTTTATTCGTGGATTCTACTGGAGGGAAGAAAGCAACCAAGTTTATTCCTGGATTCTACTAGAGAGAAGAAAACAACCAGGTTCACGGTGCAACTTCATACCATAAACAGCAAAGGGTTTTAAAGAATCCTTGACGACTAATGAGCTATGTGAGAAGAAAGCGGCTAACCATTAAGGAACAAGATGCAGCTATCCGGATCTACTTGAGTGCATGCCTGAGCAAGAGCTTTTTCAGCGCTTTCAAAGTTTCCATCCCACAGAAAGCACTGAGCACACGCCAGATTGAAAAGGGATGCCCATTTCGATGAGTCGCTACCATTTCTTTTAACGCATTCACGCAGATTTATATCTATTTCATCAGAAGAGCCCTCCAATGAACATGCAGATTCAAGTTGCTTCAGCATTACCCAGCCAATCTCAGTATTTGTATGGTTTCTCAAGCATTCCATGTACTCATTCCTGGAGTTCAAAAGATCCCCTTGCACCGCATAGGCCCGACACAGTTGCAAGTGTGCAAAAAAAGTATCCACACGGCTTGATGGGGTGGTTCTTAGGGCTTCTTTAGCTTGGGCAATGCAATTTTCATAGTCTAAAGATTGCAAACAGACCTCCGATGACAAAAGAAGTAGCAAGAACACCTCATACTGCATAGCTTCTTTCTCATGTGGATTGCTAATATTGGACAACACTTGCATAATGAGCTTCTTCAGAATAACACAGATATGTTTGGGGTACTTCTCTTCCCGTGCTTTTTGGAAAATGGCAAGCACAAGCAGGTAGCGTGCATCTTGGTTCCATGGTTCACAATGAACCCACCTTGAGAGGGCAAAAAAGAACATGAATAGCTCTCCTACCAAAGGCATACATTGTCAATGCAACAAGTAGAAGATATACCTTTGCAGGTGGTGTATTGCATCAGGTCCACTTAGGTACTGGTGTTCACATGTTGCGAAAGAGAACTTTGTGTAAGTGGGGCAGGTAGCATAGCAAGAAACCATTGCACAGGCTTGAACATGATGTGGTGATCTTAGGCCCAAACTGGATGTGTGTCCATGTGATGACAGAGAGGTAACCCTTATTGCTTTATGAGAAGCCATCCAATCTCCACTCCACAGCAGCAGGGATCCAAGTTGGTTTCTGCAGCATGAAGAAAAGAGAAAATGGTGAGCAATATTTTGACTCACCTCAAGTTTAGTAACCTTTTGAACACCTGATATGACCATTCCAAGCAAGAAAATTACCTCACTAAACTGCAGTCCGGATACATGTGCAGAACTTTTTTCAGGTAAGACAAACTACCATCAACCTTCAGAGGCTTGTCAAATTCCGCACCAATCTAAAAGGATATTTTTTATATATGTTAGTACATCAAGCATGTACTCAAAAGTCAAAATAAACTAGTTTTCCATAGAAACATAGAACACCAGTATTTTAGAATACTTACAGCCTTCCCAAGAGCAATATTCGAGTGTACTTCACTCATCACTTCATAAGCTGTACGCTTAGGAGGCATATTCAACTGAGGCAGCTGGAGACGCTTGGTTGGATGCAAAGCATCCAATGCGGAGATAATGAATTTCAACTGTGAGTTGTAATTGAGCTGACCAGGAAGCTTTTGAATGATGGCAGCTGCAGAGTCCTTCCCAGAAATTCCATATGTCAAGGTGCATATGAATCCCCAAGCTGCAGTTGCACTCTCCGCCTTTATACCACTTAAATTTTCAGCCAAGCTTCTAGATACAGAAAGAGCTTCCTTGCTTTGTCCAATTTTCCACAATGCCAGAGCATATATCTGCAATCCATCAACACTCAACAGTCCTAGAAAATTTAGGATTACTTGTTAGTTTATATGTTATATAGCATGTAGAAAATATTGTGAAAGGATCTACTGTCGATGCTATCTGGCAAATTAGGGAACGGAACCCTTCCATTGCTTAAGTGGAATAAAAACAATATACCTTGATATCTCAGCTCTTCACACTCCCGCGCTGCATCAGTTGCAAGACCAGCCTGCAATTAGTGTGATGATTAGAATCTCAGATGTATCATCCAAAACACCATGATTTTAGCTGCTTAGTGTGTTTAACTTCATCAAACCAGATGTAAAGTAACCATTAACACTCTTACCTTGCATAGTGCACGGCAAGATTCACTGAAACATCAGCAAAAGCTTGTCTATTGTCTGACTTGGAATTGTACATCATGCCTAAAGCAAATCTCGCTTGCAAGTAAAATGTGATTGCAGACTGGAAATCTAATCGCACTTCAGAAATCAAGCCATTTAAATTGTGAGACTCTGGGTAATGAGGTGCTCGCTGAACAGCCTGTCTTACAGCCATCAATACCTACATAATCGAATCAGTATAAAGAAATTGATTTGTTAAGCATAGGCACTAAGGTTTTAGGTAGCAGATTAAGCAATAGAAATATCTTTATGACTTAGCGAATCATCATGTATCTCTTAGTGTCAACCAGTTAAATAATCTAGAATATAAGAATGAAGGCCAACTAAAAAAATTGCCATCGAGTTGAATAGACCATTGCCACCTAAAAGGGCCTCAGCCATGAATATAAAACTGGATATATACCTGAGGTGAAAGAAGATCACTAGAACGGGCAGCAATTGTTCCAAGACCAATCTGGAACTCTGGCAGCTAATGCAAGAACATAATAGAATGAAATCAGGGCTAGCTTGGAGAAGAAAAAACAGAAAATTGTTAAACTAAAAAAATTGCACTTACAGGTAGGATCTGCACAGCCCTCAAGCAGCTTTCAAAAGATTCATTTACAGGACTGCTCCTTTAAAATCACATGAAAATAGAAAAAAACAGCTTGAGTAACTAATTTTTCAGAGCACAGCATAGGAACCTTTTCCATGAAATGAGAGGTGAGGGGTACCCAGATTGGTGATAATTTTCCGCCGACATTCCAGCCCATGGCAAGGCCAACGAAGGATCAATGCTTCGAGCTCGATCAAATGCTTGTTTTGCCAATTGCTTATCACCAGACTGCCTGTAAATCTGAAGGCCAAACTATTAGATACCCCCTACTAGTAGCAGATATAATTCAGCTGTTGCTTTAAGAGCAGTACCTTTCCAAGGCATGCCCAAGCTTCAGACAATGACATATCGAGATGAAGTGCCCTAATAAAAGAATGCTGCTTCAAAGCCAGATAACTTGACATTGAACCCAAAGTAACCCAAAAATCCTTATTAACTGGTTCCAACATCAAGGCACCCAGTGACATTTTCTCTGGCAGCTCCCTGTTGCACAAAAAGGAAAAAATATAATACTCTTAGACAACTAACAAAACACCATCTGAAAAGTAATATGGTATTAGCCTATGCAACAAAGAAACCTACCAAACATTGGGGTTGAGTATGTTGTTGTCATCCATGGAACAAATTAGATCAAGACAAATAGCCATATCATTGTGAACATTAGCTTCCCAGGGAGTAAGATGCAAAGCACGCTGATATGAGAGTTTTGCACCATTTGCTGCTGACAAACATGTATTTCTCCACTCTTGAACAGAATCTTTGAACATCTGTGCATCCATGCCCCTTTTGGTCTTCCCATCCACCCATGGAAAGCATCTTGCAAGTGCGAGCTGACACCAAGCAGGCAAGGTATATGGTAGAATATAATATTATAACTCTTCACATTATAAGTAGATGACAAGCAGACTTAAATGATGAAAAATCAAATACCTGAACATCTCCATGCAATTTCCAGACGCATGAAAGGTTTCCAGTCAAAGAAGTACAAATTCTGGAAGCTTCTGAAGCTTCCTATGAGAAAACAATCTATATGGTGAAGCTATACAGCTATTGGCCTATTCAATGATATTTAAAAAGCTAGTATCAGATCAAAATACCTTCAAGAGACTAGCAGCCCAACCAAAGGCCCCAGTAGTTACACAATTCCTTGCCCATGCAAGCAATGCAGAAGCAAGGCCAAAGTATGCCGAATGATTACATGGAGCCATTTCCAAAGCAGAACGAAACTGCTCTACTCCCTGGTGTTGTGTATTTAGAGAGAAATTAAATAGTATTAACAATGAAAGAGATAAGGGCTAAATAGATTTTTGAATGGATGCACTGTTAGATTAGCATTGGCTGATTAAATCATGTATACCAGCAGAACAACAGATAGTTACAAAAGCAAGCAGGAAACTTCCTACCTTTCTAAAGTAACCAAGCATTAACTGGATGTTTCCACTTTCTATCAATGCAAAGACCCTGGAACTATCAAGTTCAATAGCTCGTCCATATGACTGCCGGCAAAAACTGAATTAAGCACATTGAGAAGGCTCAATACAGCGCACTGCAACAGTTATTAAGTATGCTCAAAACTGAAAACTGCAAACCTTTACTGCTGCAGTGAACATGCCCAAACGGTGGTATGCCAGACCAAGTGCCTGTAGCCATAAATATGGAATGTTTCAATTCAATAACTGATAACTTGAAAACACTCACATATAAGTTACACAAAGAACCTTGGCAAGAGCAAACTGATGGAGGGGAAAAAGCACCCACCTCCCATAAATCTGCACATGTTGGGTAACCTCGTATTGCATGCTGAAGGCTTTGTATAGCCTCTGACCATTTCCTCTGATGAACCTAACCTTTCACCAACTCATGTCAATACACACTATATACAAATTTGTAATGCCTTATCACAAACAAAAGCAAATTGCACACCTAAAATATTAGCAGTAGTATCTCCTTCCAACAGAAAAACTTTTGCAATTTTTAAAGAAAATAAGCGATCAACTTCTCAAGTACAAGTTATAATAAGAGATATTGCTCCAGGCATGTAACCTTTCAAATATTTTCAAGACCAGCACAATCCAGATTTTAACTTAATAATGCTATACTAATGGTGAATGACCAACTGAGTCATGTTATTCTGCACAATCTAATTTCATCTGTCAGCTAATCTAAAAGGATAGCCACAGAATTGAGTTATTAAAAGGCAATAACATTAACAACTTAACATAAAGGTTTTGTGGGGTGGTGATATCAATGCCATAATGAATGGAAGTGAACACTGCCTCTGTATAAACTACAAGAAACATCAATGACCAATGGATGAAATTGCTATAAGATTTAAACATTGAAGGGGCTAGATTAGGTTAAATTTCAACGATTTTCATCATTCTGCATAACCTTGTTAAATCTAACTAATTACTGCAAACCAATGTTGTCCTTAACCAATATCATTGGGTTTAGGCTTGGACAGGTTTGGACCTGTAGATTCTGACCCAATGCAAAATGAAGCCGTAAGATTCATTAACATAACACATCTAGTCAGGAGCTTTGTTAATGACACATACTATTGGAATTCTTACTTCAACAGATAGTCCATTGAAGAAATTGCTATACAAGTTACCTGTAAGTAGCCAAGTCTCCGAAAAGCCCAGAACGCACGCGGTGACTTGCCAGCTGCCTCCTTGCACACAGCAAGCTCCAAACTCTCCTTCCCCTCAACATCTAGCACGTCACAGAGCGTCTCCTGCACCATACCCCAGAAATAAAGGGGGAAAACACATTAGAACCCAGCACAAGTAAACGGATGAATACATTGGGCATATGAATATACACATACCCCAGCCTCAGCGTCATCAGGGTTGAGGGTCACCGCACGCTGGTAGCACTTGGCCGCTCGTTGATTGTCTCCACCGCGTGCGTAGTGGTGGCCAAGGAATCTGAAGGGGACGCCATCGTTGGGGTTCAGCTTGGCCGCCGCGAGAAAATGCTCCGACGCTGCCGTGCGAAGCTTCCGCGCCTCTTCCCCGTCACCATCCTGCTCTGCCTCGGCGCGGTCCCATAGGAAGACGCCCTGCACGCACACGACCAACCAGCAGGTGATTAGGCGCAACGGAGAAGCGCGGGCGCGACCACGGGCTCAATGCAGTGGACAACGAAACCTACAAGGTTGTAGTGGTGGAGCGGGCTGGAGGGTTCGGCGGCGAGGGTTTGCTCCAGTTGCCTGCGGAGGTTGGTCTCCGCCGCCTGCGAGGGATAGAAGACCAGGTCAGTAAGAAGTGAGGCGAGGGGGGCGGGAGAGTGTGAGAGAGATATAGCGGAGTACGGTTTCGGGCATGTCGTCGGCGAGGTAGCGCGGCGGGAGATGGTGGCGGCGGCGGCCGGCGAAACGGAGCGTGGAGGAAAGGGGCCGAACCGCCGAAGCGACGGAAGGGCGATAAATTGGCTGTTGTCGAGTCTCGACTCCGCTAGCGCTAGGGGAGCCACTACCAGTTTGGTTCCTCTTGTTATCACCGCAATGTGCTAAAAACAGTCTATAGAGATTAAATTATAATAATTGTGTCCTACATAAATTATCTACGCAAAATCGTCAAAGAAGAGATATAACGGGGCACCAGGCATCGAAAAGGAACGTGTGTAGCCAGCTCAAGAGGGAACGGGTGAATTCGGCAGCTAAAACTTAATATAGGGCTTTTGCTTGATGTCATGCTAAATAAACAAAACTAATTAGCAAGATGTGTACTTAAAGTTTATCTAGTATTCTCTATTTATGCGTACCTACTAAAACTTTTGCAATCTAAAACTAAATAAATTTATTAACTAGTCTAATATAATATAAGAACGATAAAGACGCATAATACAAGCACATATAGATAGTGAAGAGCTCAAGTAAGGGGTATAAATTTTCCAGATAAGATGATGTACCCCTTGCGTCCATCATCAAACACAATCTTTAATCCATGTTAGAGCTCTGCTGAAGTACGCTCCGAGTCATAGTGTTGAGTTTGCCACAAATCTCTCACCAACCAAGACAATTGTGTAATAAACCACTAAGGCTCATTACCGTCACTCGACTCTTTTTTTAGATGGGTCACTAGACTCTTCTAGTCACCTTGGCGCTATCCACTATAGAGTTTTCCACTAAGAAAGAGTCTCCTCATCCCCACACACAAAGTTAACGTTTTGTATAGTGTGTCTACTTGGGTGTAATAGGAGAACTATAGGTGTAGTGTTAGTCAGGTTCTTTTCCTTTTCCTCTTCTTAATATAGTGGTATAAGTTACACAAGTCTCTCTAAAATAAATTAAGGGGCTGAGAAAAAATCAGCTTCCTTGCTTAACAAAATCATTTTCTCTATAAAATTTTATCATAGAGAATCGCTTCAGTTATCATAGAGAATCACTTTAGTTATCATAGAGAATCACTTCTCGATCCACTTCCTCACTGACAAAGCAACCACAAACAGTATTTTTGGGCTGAATCCAGATAAAGCTCTGTCAAACAAATTTCATGATTCTCTGAAATAAACTTAGAGGCTGAGAGCTAGAAAAGTAGCTTCTTGATTCACTCTACTCATAGAATCACTCTTTATTTAGTTATGTAGTGTTGGGGTAAAGATATGTAGTGTTTAGGGGGTGTAAATGCACCCCTAAAAATGTAAAAAAAAAAGTGATTTTGACTACAGCATATATGGATCCTTATGATACAAGTTTATCCACCCACAAAGCAAATACATCCGCTCTAATTATTTTAGCTTCACCATTTCTTTTGGCAATTAAATCTCTTTTCTCATAGAAATATTTTCGCATGCCACAGGGAATCAAGAGTAGAAGGAACTCTGCTACAAATACCCATAGACAGTCGAAATAAGGAGAAACTCTACAAAATATACCTTTAATCACAATAAGACCTTTTTGAGTCAATTGATGTTGATTTCACTCAATCCTGTAATATGTGTGCACATGGACTTGGTCGTACCTGTTTCTTTTTGATAAATATAAAGAACTTCCTCGCGTTAGTTTTAAGTTGGAACTGGGCTTATCCACTTTTAGAGTTTGTATAACATTTCCGTGGTTCACTAGTTCACGGATCATTATCCCACTGACCCAAATTGGCGAGGGCCTGTTTGGTAAGGCTCCTCCTCAGCTCCGGCTTTACTCCTCCGAAGGAGCCTTGCCAAACATTTTGTTGGATGAGCCGTTTTTCAGTGAAAAACAGAGGAGCCGGAGCCGTTTTGAAGGAGTCACAATTTATGGCTTCTCCAAAACAGCTCTAGCTCCTTCGGAGGAGCCATACCAAAAACCCCCTAAATAAAGCTCCGTTTGGCAGGGCGTCACTTCACTAGTGAAGCCATTTTTTTAGTTTCAGCTCTACGAACATCTCAATCGGTGGAGCTGAAGCCGTTTTGATAAATCGTTTGGCAAAACGGCTTCTCTGTTGAAAGGTCCTAATGGCTAGAGAGGGTGAATAGCCTATTTAAAAATTTCTATAACAACACTTAGCAAACCGGTTAGACAAATATGAGGCAAAGCGAATGTTATGCTAGCCTACTAAAAATGCAAGCCACCTACCACAATTCTAGTTGCTATTGTCTCTAGGCATACAAGGCTAAGTCACTACTCTAAGTTAGTGAGCTCTCAAAGATTAACTAAAGCGCCTCACTAACCATACTAGACCGACACTTGCTTGCCCTGAAAACTAGTTACACTAAAGGGCCAAGCTACACTAAGAAAGGTAAATACACAGGAAAGATGGAGTGTTATACCGTCGTGTAGAGTAATGAGCTAATCACCAATGGAGCCAATCAATCACAAAGAATGAATGCCAATGAAGACCAATCACCTCGGAATCAAATGATGACACAATGATTTTTTACCGAGGTTCACTTGCTTGCCGGCAAGCTAGTTCTTATTATGGCGATTCACTCATTTAGAGGTTCACGCGCTAATTGGCATCACACGCCAAACCCTCAATAGGGTGCCACACAACCAACACAAGATGATGATCACACAAGCCACGAGCAATCCACTAGAGTATCTTTTGGCTCTCCACCGGAAAAAGGTCAAGAACCTCTTACAATCACCATGATCGAAGCCGGAGACAATCACCAACCTCCGCTCGACGATCCTCGCTGCTCTAAGCCATCTAGGTGGCGGCAACCACCAAGAGTAACAAACAAATCCCGCAGCGAAACACAAACACCAAGTGCCTCTAGATGCAAACACTCAAGTAACGCAATTTGATTCTCTCCCAATCTCACAAAGATGATGAATCAATGATGGAGATGAGTGGGAGGGCTTTGGCTAGGCTCACAAGGTTGCTATGTCAATGCAAATGGCCAAAAGAGTGAGCTTGAGCTGGCCAAGGGGCTTAAATAGATGCTCCCACGAAATAGAGCCGTTGGCCCCCTACACCTTAGTGTCCTCGGGGTGACCGGATGCGCCGATCAAGATGACCGGACGCGCGGCACCCCAGCGTCCGGTCGTGGATCATCATCCACGTGTCCCCATTCAAACCATGGCCACCCGATCTCCAGTGGCCAGATCGCTCCCGCGCTTGCGTTAAAGAAGGACCGGACGCACCGATCAAGAGACCGCGCGTGCTGCAACCAACGACCGGACGCACTATCGATCCTAAATCTGATCACACTCGCTAAGTGTCTTGATCACCAAACTAAAAAACTTCTATCATGTTTCACCTTTGCCTTGAGCTTTTTGTTTTTCTCTTTCTTCTTTTCCAAGCCAAGCACTTGATCATCATGATCACCACACCATCATCATGATCTTCACCATTGCTCCGCCACTTGGAATAGTGCTACCTATCTCATGATCACTTAGATAAACTAGGTTAGCACTTATGGTTTCATCAATTCACCAAAAATAAATGAGAGTTTTCAATCTTTCCCTTTTTGGTAATTGATGATAACCCTTTCACAAAGATATGAATTGAAATTCAATTGAGTTCATATTGCTTGCCCAAGTATATTTACCATGTGTAAAAAAATATGGACATGTTTTATGAACCCCAATTGGTAGCATTAGCTCCCCTACATATGTGCTAAAAGTTTGGATTGAAGCTTGCACATATGCATGGGTTAGAGTTTTGGAAAGTAAAGTCTACCAAATGATGATAAGCTATAAGAGATGGACCTTGAAGCGTGATACCAATCGGAGTGTGTAGGGTCGAGATGGCGGACTAAAGTGGGGTGAATAGTCCTTTCTAAAATTAAACGTGTCGGCTAATCGAGATAAATGCGGAATTAAAACTAACAGTCTAGCCAAGACTACACCCCTCTATCTAAGTTCGCAAGCCCCTTATAAAGATCCTAATTAGGCGACAAAGATGCCGGGCTAGTTAGAGCTCACTTAATCAATTCTAGTAGCAAAAGCACAAAGCTCCTATGCTCACTAACAATGCTCAATAACAAGGCTACATAAGCCAAATTAGAGAGCTCAAATCACTTAGCTACACAAACTAAGAAAGTGACTAATAAGGTTACTCAAACCAAATTAGCCACGCAAGAGAGCTACTTCTATACTACACAAGCAAGAAGGTAACTAGCAAACTACATAAGTCAACTAATTACAAGAGCAACTACACAAGCACAATATATGAAATGTAAATACAAGCTTGTGTGTAGGGGATGCAAACCAACAGAAAGACAAGGATGACACGATGATTTTATCCCGAGGTTCACGTGCTTGCCAACACGCTAGTCCCCATTGTGTCGACCGCTCACTTGGTGGTTCGGCGGCTAATTGGCATCACCCGCCAAGCTCACACGTCGGGCACCACAAGAATCTACCCCGAAAGTGAGGTAGCTCAATGACACGCTCAACTAAAGTTGCTCTTCGTGATCCCCACGGAGTGAGCACAATCCCCCTCACAAATCCTCCTCTAGAGCACCATACAATCTTCTCGCATGCTTCAACGGAGTCACAAGCCACCAAGCCATCTAGGAGGTGGCAACCTCCAAGAGTAACAAGCACCACCGGCTTACAACTCGAACACCTAGTGCCACTCGATCCAACCTCACGATGCAATCGTACTAGAATCGCTCACTCACTCAATCAAATGAACACTATCAAGCTAGAGTGAGTTAGAGGGCTCCCAAGCACCACCACATAAGCCACCAAGGCTCTAGTGTGCTCAGCAAACGGCCCAAGGCCGGCCACCACATCTATTTATAGCCCCAAGGGCTAAAAGAGCCGTTGCCCCTTCACTGGGCAAAACACGCACTGACCGGACTCACAGGTCATAACGACCGAACGCGCAGGTCACAGAATCCGGTGGCTAGGATGACGCCACACGTCCCCTCCTTTCGAAGCCGACCATTGGGCTCCAACGGTTAGCTCCCACGCACATATACTCCTGATCGGACACGCCTAGGTCCAATGACCGGATGCGCCGAGGCCGAGTCTAGTTACCAACGCATCTCTGCACAACTGACCAGACTCACCTTTCTCCTACGACCGGACTTGACTCTCTCAGAGTTCGGTCACTTCTAGAGAGGTTCCAGAGAGCTCTTTTGATGACCGAACGCGTCAGGTCATCACTGACCGAACTTTCCATGCGTCTGGTCATTCCTGGATGCGTTAAAAACACTGACCGAACACTGTGACCGAACTCGCAGGTGCTGACCGGACGCGTAGGTCGCAGAGTCCAGTCATAGACTTTTCAACGCTAAAACGGCTATAACTCTTAGCTCCGAACTCCGAATTCGATGATCTTGGACATTTTGGAAAGCTTACTCAGAGGGCTACACATCCCACATGCATATTTGATCCAAAGCACAATGGATCAATGCAGATTCCAATCCAAGAGCCATCACATAGTTCGGACCACATCAAAAAACCTTTCTCTCTTCTCCAAGTTGATCCAATTCAACTCCAACAACTTCTCCTTAGCAAATGTGCCAACACCACCATGTGCATATGTGTTAGCATTTTCATAATCATTTTCAAAGAATTAGCCACTCAACTTGCCACGCCACTTGATCCTAGCAACGATGCAAAGTTAGATCACTCGAGTGGCACTAGATTACCGATATGCAAACAAGTTTACCCCTCTTGATAGTACGGCCATCTATTCTAAACCCGGTCATAAACTTCTCTATATACCTATGACCGGTGAAATGAAATGCTCTATAGGTTATACGTTTACCTTGCACATTCCATTCCATCTCCTCCAATGTCGATGCAACACATGCACCAACACGATCAACAATGATATGATCCACTTCATATCATCATGTGACCTTATTGGTTCATCGATCTTGACCTCACTTGCTCTTCACCGTTGCATCGGTCCAGCGGCACCAAGTCTTTGTTCAAGCATCCCACCACGTGGTCCAGTGCTTCAAAGCCTCCGTCTTGCCCTTCACTCTTGCAACGGGTCCATCAAGCCAAGCCTCATCTTGATCTTCTCCACCTTAGTCACATGACTCTATGTTATGTCTTATATGCAATGAGCTCCTTCATTACATATTTACCTGTGGACTAATCTCCTGTGTATTCTCACATAACCACATATTAGTCCACCTAGGTTGTCATTCAATTACCAAAACCAAATAAGGTCCTTTCAATCTCCCTATTTTTGATAATTGATGACAACTCTACAAAGATATGGAAATTAAGCTCAAATGGATTCATGTTGCTTGTCCAATCAATTTACCATGTGTAAATGATTTTAGACAAGTACCACAAACCCGAATTGGTAGTATTAGCTCCCCCTACATATGTGCTAGAGTGTTTGGTTTGAAGCTCGCACATATGCATAGATAGGAATTGTGGGAAAGTAATTACTACCAAATGATGCTAAGGTATAAAGAATAAACCTTTGAAGCATGATACCAATCGGAGTTGCACTTTTAACACCATCCTTAGCACCATGGTTAGCTAGACATCACTTGGAAACAAAAACACTAGAAACCTCATAAGATTAACATTATAAGCAAGGTTCTAGTATTACTTGAAAGCATACCAAGTGTCTAGCTATTATCCTATGCATGTTAGTTTTCATTTCATCAATCAAGTTCTATAACTAGCATACACCACATAAGCTTGCATATTAAATTTAAAACTTATGCAATGCAAACAAGCACATGAATATGCACATATCAAATGCAAACAACCAAGTTCATGAGCTTGCTCCTCCTACTTGTGTGCTTTTCTTGTCCAAGAATTTTTTATCCTCTCACATTCCTCATTGCTCCCTCTTTATCCATGTCCATGTCCAAATCCAACTTCCCATAATATCTTTGTACTAATCTCTCCCCCTTTGTCATCAATTTTCATAAAAGGTATGCATCTCTTGATACAAAGGGTTGTAATAGGGATAGATGGTTGACACTTGAATCTTGCATTTTTTTATGGACACCACCTCATATGTTGGAATGACACCATTTGTATAGCTCTTGAGATATCACACATAGGATCTTTGACCTTGATACCAATTAGTGGGACACCTCCCCCTATATGATAGCATGGGTCATCCACTTGGTAATCTTGAGCTCTTGTATGAGGGATGTATTCTTCATTTGATGATCACTTAAAGTTGAGGATCACTTGTGGAACCACCATCTTGCATAATTGATACCATGTGTAGAAATGTGATACCACGTGTATGATTGATTTATTAATAGAAACCATTTCTTGAACATTTGCTATCTTCATAAGTACCACTTTGTCGGATATCACTTGTGAGTTGATCTAGATATCACTTGTGTATTCCACTTGATAGGTCAATTGAGTCTAGACACCACTTGAAACAACCAAACTAGATATCCATTTGCATTGTTGTCTTGTTCTTGTACTCTTGTCATCATCGTGAGCTTCTAATATTTGACTTGAATTAAAATGATTTGCCTAAGCTTCCAAGTCCGGTTTGAACCAATGACAAGCTTCTTTACACCTCTTTCAAGGGTTATCTTGCCAATGTTGTACTTGTCATTTGTTAGCAATCTAAATTAAATCATGTACTTGGGTTCACTAGCTCATGAACAAATACATATACTACCACTAGATCAATTAACCATATAAGCAATAGTGGTAGGCTATGAATTTTAAAATTTCATTTGTCATGCATGATCCGATAAGCATGTACTATATGCACTAACCGCATACTAGTAAGGGATGAAAATGATCATGCACATTATAATGATACCTTTGCTATATTGGAGTAGAGGATAGTCACATAGATTCCAATTCATTACTCCAATATCAATGTGGAGTCCAATTTATAGCTTGGTGAAGACCAATCATCATAGATAGAGTCCATTCTTCACCCATATGATTTAAGAACCACTAATGATCAAGTGCACTTTCTTGTTGTGGTTAGCTTACTTCTTCATTTCATCTTTGCTTGCATGAGAGCATCAATGTGAGAATACCACTTGAAATATCATGACTAGCTCACTTTTGGGTGTTGCTTGCTTTTCTTGATCAACCATTTTGATTGCTTCAACTAAACATCTCAAATGTTCCTCGGATCACCACTTCCATGTTAGCCTTCTAAGTACCACACTTGGTTTACCTACGCATAGGCAGCAAGCCCCTACACTAGGGAGAAGTGACCTCTCTTCAAAGAACTATCCTTGATACTCACTTGAAATGACTTGATTGATTGATCCAAGTGATGAACTTAACATGATAAATAACCTTGAATCCTTCTTTAAGTCCTTTTCTTTCTAATTGTTTAAGTCATTTTCTTTCTTCCAAATGATTTCCAATCATCACTTAGAACTTAAACTTTATCTCCATCTTGAGTTTGATCTTGATCTTCTAATTTGAGTACCAAATGTGTGCCAAGTACACTCCACAATCAAATAGTCTTATACTAATTGCTTGTCATACTTCTAGCTCATCTCAAAACCAAACTTAGGTACCTCAAACACTTATAAATATGATTCCAATTTGAGGACCTTTCAATCAAAGTGACTCTTGATCAATCCAATAATTGTCACTTTTCTGGTAGATTCTGTACCCTTCAAAGATTAACTCATAACTCCCAATGTACAGATCCAAATACCACAAAATTTGGTGTAGATGTGGTTCACTAAGTCATCTAGAAGCTGTAAAAATTTGGGCTTCATTTGACTTCTAGATTGCTACCAGATTTCAATTCTTCCACCACTGCTACATGCTAAAAACTGCTGCACTATAGCTGACAAGATCTACTACAAAACCGAAGCATTTCTTATCCAATTCTCATGAAATTTCTACAGCATCTCATATCATAAGTTTAGAGTATGCACAACAATTTTCATATGAATCCAATAATTTTTGATAACTCAACCATGGCTAAGATCATAGCTTACTCAGATTTTATAATATAGGACAGATTTCAATTACTTAGCTATTCTTCAACAATTGTGAATCAAACTTAAAACTAACTTGTTTGAATACTTTCACAAGACATATATCCATTCAATCCACTTACTCAAAGTCATATCATGAATTTATCCAACACAAATCAATCCAAACTTGATTACTAAGCTATTTATCCATTCAAACATCTCATAGCAAGCAACATTGCATATTTATCCAATTCAATCAACTCATATGCACTCAAATGAAATGATCAACAAGAGATATACCTTGGTTGGCTCATGATCATCCAATTAGCAAGCTTCAACTCATATCTTTGCAAACCATCAAATATATCCAATAAATCATCCGCAACTTGTACATGACACTTGTATGTTGATAGCTCTTGGACTTCACTATTTTGTCATGGCATTGGGATAATGATCATTGCTTTCAATACTTGGCTCGATCACATGATCGACACAATGAATACCACTTGAACCAAGCCTCTAATGCCTATGATACCTACACACATTTATCCACTTTTTGATGGTACCCAAACAAGTTTGGGTCCTCTCAAGTTAGGAGCAACATATTTAAGCGTAGCCTTAGTATGGGTAGCGGGATGTTTTGCAATTATAACCAATGAGGTACCATTGCCATCCTTCCTAAGCACATCATGATCACCAATTGAAATGGGCTTAGAATTATTACCTAGGGGACATGAATGAGCCATGTGTCCCCTTTTCTGGCATGAGTAGCACTTTCTCTTTGCTTGAGCCTTCTCTTCCTTGCTCATGGTGTGCTTCTCATTGCCTTGCCTCTCATGAGTTGCTTGAGCCTTCTTCTCAATCTTGGTAAGACACCTCAAGGCAAAGTGTCCCATATCTTCACACTTGAAGCACTTGATGTGAGGATAATCTTTCTTCTCATCTTCATTCTTGCTCATCATCTTGGCATCTTGATCAAGCTTTAGATGCCTTGCCTTTCCACCTCTTCTTGTCTTCTTCTTTATCCCTGAATCACCACCATCTTCATGGTTGGTCTTGTCTTGCACTTGGGGCTTCTTTTCTTGCTCAGCTTGTGGCTTTGGTTGAGGCTCTTCTTGTTGCTTCACCACTTGCTTGGTTGGGCACATAGAGGTAAGATGACCCCATGTGCGGCACTTGAAGCACTTAACATGCTTGAGCCTCTCTTCTTCTTTCTTCAACTTGAGTTTTTCTTCATTTGGGCACCCATTTGCAAGATGTCCCACTTCATGGTATTTGTAGCACATGGAATGAGAGCTTCTTTTGTAGTAGCTTCTTCATCCTTCTCTCTCTTTTTCTCTCCCCCTTGGTCTTGCTCTTGTTGAACCCAATGCCACTCATATCACCATAGCTTCTTTTGTTGCTCAACATGTGCTTGAAGGTGATTTTGGTGTTGTAGCACCTCTCTCATTGTTCTCCTTCAAAAGGTTAGTCTCACAAGACATAGAAGAATAACAAGCATCTAAATATGAAGAGCATGGCATTTCTAATAAATCATCACAAGAGGTGGATACATGCTTTTTCCCTACATCACAAGAGTTAGTCACATGTTGCAATTGATCACTTGACTCATGTGATGAGCTCTCATTATTTTTAAGTTTCTTTGAAAACACTTTAATGAGAGAAGCATGTTGTTCTAATAATTCTTCATGAGATGCAAGTAGTGTCTCATGAGTCAATTTTAGCTCACCATGTGAAGATTTAAGAACATCAAGTAATTTCTTATGTTCTTCACATGAGTTTTTTAGAAATGAGTTTTCATTTTCTAATTTCAATGTTTTAGCTTTCTCATTTTCTAAGGATATGGTCATACTAGCATGTCTACTAACAAGCTCATCATATGAATCAACATGATCAACCACATTAGCATTTGATACCTTGGTGTCACCTTGTGACATGAAGCAATGTGGTGTACTGGGTGGGCTTGTAGTAGCATCACAATCATGGCTCGAGCATGAACCATCATCACCATCAAGTGTGCATGGGGTAGGATCATCATGTGCATCACTTTTGGCATCACCATCAACCTTGTCAAGTGATTTTGTGGTAGCATCATCATCATCATCACTTGACCATGAGGTGGAGCAATCTTCCACAATCACCAAATTATGGTCATGCTCAACACACTCATGTGTCTCCACCTTGTGATCATCCTCCTTCTTGAATTTGCCATCATCACTTGTGGAGGAGTCACCGTAGAAGGCTTGGAGTGCCATTCGCATGTCATGAGCATTCTCCAAATCCCACACACGTCTAAAAACATCATCATGTAAAGCACACGTTAGATAATAAAGAGCACATGTATCAAGTTGTAAGCAATCCTCTTGTGCTTGGGTTAGGTTGTCCTTATCCAAAGCATCACGAGAAAAACCAACAAAAATGATCCACCATGCCTTGGGACCCAAATCACGGAAATGATCAAGCATATGATGTTTCCACCGTGCATAGTGTGTGCTATAAAAAATGTATGTGTCACAAACAACATCTAGTCCAAAGTTCGCCATCCTCTCGGGTCGGTAAAGACCACAAATGAGAGACCTAGCTTCGATACCACTTGTAGGGTCGAGATGGCGGACTAGAGGGGGTGAATAGTCATTTCTAAAATTAAATAGGTCGGCTAACCGAGATAAATGCGGAATTAAAACTAACAGTCTAGCCAAGACTACACCCCTCAATCTAAGTTCACAAGCCCCTTATAAAGATCCTAATTAGGCAATAAAGGTGCCGGGCTAGTTAGAGCTCACTTAATCAATTCTAGTAGCAAAAGCATAAAGCTCCTAAGCTCACTAACAATGCTCAATAACAAGGCTACAAAAGCCAAATTAGGGAGCTCAAATCACTTAGCTACACAAACTAAACAAAGTGACTAATAAGGTTACTCAAACCAAATTAGTCACCCAAGGGAGCTACTTCTATACTACACAAGCAAGAAGGTAACAAGCAAACTACACAAGTCAACTAATTACAAGAGCAACTACACAAGCACAATATATGAAATGTAAATACAAGCTTGTGTGTAGGGGATGCAAACCAACAGGAAGACAAGGATGACACGGTGATTTTATCCCGAGGTTCACGTGCTTGCCAACACGCTAGTCCCCATTGTGTCGACCGCTCACTTGGTGGTTCGGCAGCTAATTGGCATCACCCGCCAAGCCCGCACGTCGGGCACCGCAAGAACCTACCCCGAAAGTGAGGGTAGCTTAATGACACGCTCAACTAGAGTTGCTCTTTGCGATCCCCACGGGGTGAGCACAATCCCCCTCACAAATCCTCCTCCAGAGCACCGCACAATCTTCTCGCATGCTTCAATGGAGTCACAAGCCACCAAGCCATCTAGGAGGTGGCAACCCCCAAGAGTAACAAGCACCACCGGCTTGAAACTCGAACACCTAGTGCCACTCGATGTAACCTCACGATGCAATCACACTAGAATCGCTCACTCACTCAATCAGGTGAACACTATCAAGCTAGAGTGAGTTAGAGGGCTCCCAAGCACCACCACATAAGCTACCAATGCTCTATTGTGCTCAGCAAATGGCCGAAGGCCGGCCACCACATCTATTTATAGCCCCAAGAGCTAAAAGAGCCATTGCCCCTTCACTGGGCTAAACACGCACTGACCGGACTCGTAGGTCATAACGACCGGACGCGTAGGTCACAGAGTCCGGTCACTAGGATGACGCCACGCGTCCCCTCCTTTCGAAGCTGACTGTTGGGCTCCAACTGCTAGCTCCCGCGCATGTATACTCCTGACCGGACGTGCCTAGGTCCAACGACTGGACACGCTGATGCTGAGTCCGGTTACCAACGCATCTCTACACAACTGACCGGACTCACCTTTCTCCTATGACCGAACTCGACTCTCCCAGAGTCTGGTCACTTCCAGAGAGGTTCCAAAGAACTCTTTTGATGACCGAATGCGTGAGGTCATCACTGACCGGACTCTCCATGCGTCCGGTTGCTCTTGGACGTGTTAAAAACACTGACCGAACTCTATGACCGGACTCACAGGTGCTGACCGGACGCGCAGGTCACAGAATCCGGTGATAGACTGTTCAATGCTAAAACGACTATAACTCTTAGCTCCAAACTCCGAATTCGATGATCTTGGACATTTTGGAAAGCTTACTCAGAGGGCTACACATCCTACTTGCATATTTGATCCAAAGCACAATGTATCAATGCATAATTCCAATCCAAGAGCCATCACATAGTTCGGAGCACATCAAAAAACCTTTCTCTCTTCTCCAAGTTGATCCAATTCAACTCCAACAACTTTTCCTTAGCAAATGTGCTGACACCACCAAGTGTACACCACCATGTGCTTGTGTGTTAGCATTTTCATAATCATTTTTCAAAGGATTAGCCACTCAACTTGCCACGCCACTCGATCCTAGCAACGATGCAAGGTTAGATCACTCGAGTGGCACTAGATGACCGATATGAAAACAAGTTTGCCCCTCTTAATAGTACGGCCATCTATTCTAAACCAGTCATAAACTTCTCTACACACCTATGACTGGTGAAATGAAATGCCCTATAGGTTATACCTTTGCCTTGCGCATTCCATTCCATCTCCTCCAATGTCAATGCAACACATGCACCAACACGATCAACAATGATATGATCCACTTCATATCATCATGTGACCTTATTGGTTCATCGATCTTGACCTTACTTGCTCTTCACCGTTGCATCAGTTCATCGGCACCAAGTCTTTGTTCAAGCATCCTGCCACGCGGTCTAGCACTTCAAAGCCTCTGACTTGCCCTTCACTCTTGCAATCGGTCCATCAAGCCAAGCCTGATCTTGATCTTCTCCACCTTAGTCACATGACTCCATGTTATGTCTAATATGCAATGAGCTCCTTCATTACATATTTAACTGTGGACTAATCTCTTGTGTATTCTCACATAACCACATATTAGTCCACCTAGATTGTCACTCAATTACCAAAACCAAACAAGGACCTTTCATAGTGCACCAAATATACCATCCTTAGCACCATTAGTAACTAGACATACACAAAAACTAGAATACCCAGTGAGATTAACATTAGAAGCAAGGATCTGGTTTTCACCAAATAAACACAAGTCTAGTTGCTAGTTTTTCATTTCGTCATTCAAGCTTAAAACTAGCATACACCACACAAGCATAGAATTTTAAATTAAAACTTGTACCATGCAAGAAAACATATGAAATGCACATTCAAATGCATCAATCAAGTTTATGACCTTGCTCCCCCTACTTGTGTGCTCAAAATTATAATTAATCCCCTTACTTTCATATTCCCCCCTATGTCAACGTTCTCCCTTTAACCTTATCTTTGTGCAATTTCTCCCCCTTTGTCATCAATGACCACAAAGGTTTAATTTTAGATAGTTAAGATTATCAATGTTAATCAATGGGGTGAGGATCATTTTCCCAAATTTGGTTCAATCTAGCACTTGCCCAAGATATTTTAACTCGGTTTAATCCAAGGACAAGCTTCTTCACACCTCATTTCAAGGGTTATCTTGTACCATGTTGAGTTAAACACTTATAACTCATTTTCTAGATCAAACACTAGGTTCACAAGTCCACAAACATGTCATATGCTACCACTAGATCAAGTCAAGCATAGAAGCAATAGTGGTACCATACAAGCATCAAATTCATTTGATTTTCATGAATGAGCCTATAAGACATGAGGAATGACTAGATGCACTAAACATGTCCTTAGCAAAGGATGCATGCATGCCAATCAACTTTTACCTTGGATTGCTCAAAGGAGAGGCATGTCATATAATTGGGGGTGCATCAACACATATTTGAGAAATCTAATATGTTCAAGTCATTCCTTAGCTTGCAAAACCTTTTCTCATCCAATGGCTTGGTGAATATATTGGCAAGTTGATCTTTGGTGCCCACACTCTCAATGCAAATGTCTCCTTTTTGTTGATGATCTCTAATGAAATGGTGGCGGACATCAATGTGCTTTGTTCTTGCATGTTGAACCGGATTGTTGGTTAACTTGATTGCACTCTCATTGTCACATAGCAATGGCACTTTTTTGAACTTGGTTTCAAAGTCATTCAAGGTGGCCTTCATCCAAAGAATTTGTGCACAACAACTACTGGTGGATATGTATTCGACTTCGGCGGTTGATAATGCAACACTATTTTGCTTCTTTGATGAAGATGAAACAAGTGATCTTCCCAACAATTGACATGTGCCCGAGGTGCTCTTCCTTTCAACCTTGCATCCCGCATAATCCGAGTCTGAGTAACCAACTAGCTTAAACTTTGCTCCTTTGGGATACCACAAGCTAACATTTTATGTATGCTTCAAGTACCTCAATATTCTCTTTGTAGCCTTCAAATGACTTTCTCTTAGTGAGGCTTAAAATCTTGCACACATGCACACACTAAACATGACATCCGGTCTTGATGCGGTCACATAGAGTAGGCTTCGAATCGTAGAGTGATACAACTTTTGATCCACCATGTTGCCACCTGCATCACTATTCAAGTTGCCATTTGTTCCCATTGGTGTGCTAATGGCCTTAGCTTCATTCATGCCAAACTTCTTGAGCATATCTTTGATGTACTTGCCTTGACTCACAAATGTACCATTTTGTCAATTGCTTGACTTGAAGACTAAGGAAGTAACTCAACTCTCCAATCATGGACATCTTAAACTCATTAGCCATCATCTTTCCAAACTCTTCATAAAAGTCTTGATTTTTTGATCCAAATATGATGTCATCAATATAGATTTGCAACACAAACAAGTCTTTGCCAATCTTCTTGGTGAAAAGAGTAGTGTCAACCTTGCCCATCATGAACCCTTTAGAGAGTAGAAAATCCCTCAAACTCTCATACCATGCTCTAGGTGCTTGTTTTAAGCCATACAATGCCTTCTTCAACTTGTACACATGGTCAGGCTTCTTATCATCTTCAAAACCGGGAGGTTGCTCAACATATACTTCTTCATTGATGTAGCCATTGAGAAATGCACTCTTGACATCCATTTGATAGAGCTTGATGTTGTGGGCACAAGCATAGGCTAGCAAAATTCTAATTGCTTCCAATCTAGCAACGAGGGCATATGTTTTTCCAAAGTCAAGACCTTCAACTTGAGTATAGCCTTGTGCTACCAATCTTGCTTTGTTCCTTACTACTATCCCATCTTGATCTTGCTTGTTTCTATAGACTGATTTGGTTCCAATCACATTGTGGTTCTTTGGTCTCTCCACTAACTCCCATACTTGATTTCTTGTGAAGTTATTCAATTCTTCATGCATTGCATTCACCCAATCAACATCCTTCAATGCTTCTTATATCTTCTTTGGTTCAATGGATGGCACAGATGAGAAATGTTCACAAAATGATGCCAATCTTGATATTGTTTATACACCTCTAGAAATATCTCCAATTATAGTGTCCAATAGATGATCCCTTGCAATATGAGTTGGTTGGAGTATTGGAACTTGATTGCTTGCACTTGCTTGCTCATTCGATTAAGATGATGTACTAGCCACTCTTGATCTTGCTCATTGTCATGAGAGCCACTTGTGCTTGCTTGATTAGGGTCAACTTACACATTTGAGTTAGAGAGTACTTGCACTTGATCATCTTCATCATCAATCACTTGCCTAGGCCTCAATTCATGAATATCCATGTTATTCATGGCATTTGAAAGTTGAATGCCCCTTACATCTTCTAAGTTCTCATTCTCATCTTAGGAACCCTTGGTTTCATCAAATTCAACATTATGAACTTCCTCAAGAGTACCACTTGCCAAATTCCAAACTCTATATGCTTTGCTTGTAGTGGAGTAACCAAGTAAGAATCCTTCATCACACTTCTTGTCAAACTTGCCCAATCTAGTGCCTTTTTTCAAGATATAGCATTTGCAACCAAATACCCAAAAATATGCAATGTTGGACTTTCTACCATTCAAGAGCTCATATGGTGTCTTCTCTTTCAAGGGGTGACAATAGAGGCAGTTGCTACAATAGCAAGCCATGTTGATTGCTTTGGCCCAAAAAGATTGACTCACATTGTACTCACTAAGCATAGACCTTGCCATATCAATGAGTGTTCTATTCTTCCTCTCAACAAGGCCATTTGACTATGGAGTGTACTTGGCCGAGAATTGATGTCTAATTCCAAATTCATCACACAACTCATCAATTCTAGTGTTCTTGAACTCACTACCATTGTCACTTCTAACTCTCTTGATGGTTGTTTCAAACTTATTGTGAATGCCCTTGACAAATGATTTGAATGTTGCAAACACATCACTCTTGTCCACTAGAAAGAATACCCAAGTGTATCTTGTATAGTCATCCACTATCACAAAGCCATATTTGTTTCCACTGATGCTAGTGTATTGTGTTGGCCTAAACAAATCCATATGCAATAACTCAAATGCCTTGCTAGTGCTCATTATGCTCTTCTTAGGATGGGTGTTTCCAACTTGTTTGCCATCTTGACAAGAGCTACAAAGTTTATCCTTCTCAAACACAATATCTTTCAAGCCTCTAACCAAGTCATGCTTAACCAATCTATTCAATTGTTTCATTCCAATATGACCAAGCCTTCTATGCCATAACCAACCCATACTAGACTTAGTGAACAAGCATGTTGATAATTGAGCGTCACTAGCATTGAAATCAACCAAGTATAGATTCTCATATCTAAAACCTTTGAAGATCAAGTTAGAGCCATCTACACTTATGATCTCTACATCATCTACCCCAAATATGCATTTGAATCCAAGATCACACAATTGAGCCACGGATAGCAAATTGAAGTTCAAGCTCTCAACTAGCAACACATTGGAAATGGCCATATCATTAGATATTGCAATCTTACCAAGCCCTTTGACCTTGCCTTTGCCATTATCACCAAATGTGATACTATCATAACCATCATTGCCATTGGTATTGATTGAGTTGAACATTCTTGTATCACCGATCATGTGTTGAGTGCACCCACTATCAAGAACCAATGCCTTCCTCTGACTTTATAATTGACCTACAAAAGAATATCAATTCTTTTTAGGTACCCAAATTTGCTTGGGTCCTTGAAGGTTAGTGACCAAGCTCTTTGGCATCCAAATGGCTTTCTTCCTTAAGCCCATCCATGGTGTACCAATGAACTTAGCCTTCACACCATTTGTACCCTTGGTAAGCACATAGAAAGAATCAAGCTTAATTGAGGATATATTGGCTTGTGCTTTCTTGTTCATGCATTTTTACTCTACATGACCAACTTGCTTGCAACTAGTGTAAAACTGACCATTGTTCTTCACAAAACTAGTCTTGTGAGGAGCAAAGGCCGCCTTGCCTTTCTTGGGGGTATAGCCCAATCCCTTTTGTAGAGAGAAGCTCTTTGGCTACCCAAGCACATAAGCAAGCGGTCCTCACCACCATAGGCCTTAGCCAAGGTGTGAGTGAGCTCATTGACCTCCTTCTTGAGTGTCTCATTCTCAACCATTAGTGATGCATCACAAGTGAAACTATCAGTACTAGATGTGGTAGAAGTTGATGTGCTACAAGAAGGGTTAGTGGGAGCAATAATAATAGGCTTATAGAATGATTCATCAATTATATCACAAGTTAAGCCTTTATCACATGTTACAACATGCTCCTTCTTATTTTGCTCATTAAGTAAAGAGGAATGAGCTTTTTCAAGCTTCTTGTGAGCCTTGCCTAGCTTCTCATGGGCTTCACCTAGCCTCTCATGAGATGCATTGAGCTCATCAAAGGCTTGCTTAAGGGCTTTTAGTTCCTTGCACAAGTCTTTGCATTCCCTTCTCTTAATGTCAAAATGTTCTTTAGCAACTTCTAACATGTCAATTAGTTCATCTTTAGTGGGTTCATCATCATTGTCACTTTCTCTTTCATTATCATATTCCTCATCACATCCATCACTACAAGTTTGTACCTTAGTGGCCTTAGCCATGAAGCATGATGGAGTGTCGAAGAGAGAAGCCTTCTCATTGATAGTAATGCTTGCAAGAGCCTTCTTCTTGGTGGTCTTGCCATCATCACTATCATCATCATCACTTAAGGAAGCATCACTATCCCAAGTGACCACATATGAACCACCCTTCTTCTTGAAGGTCATCTTGTCCTTCTTTTCCTTCTTGTCCTGCTTCTTGCTCTTCTTGTCATCATCATCATTGTCGCTATTGTATGGACATTGAGCAACAAGATGATCCTTGCTTCCACACTTGAAACACCTTCTTGACTATTCCTTGTTCTTGGATGAAGACTTCTTTCTTCTAGCACGGTAGCCCTTCTTCATCATGAACTTGCCAAATATCTTCACAAAGAGAGCCATCTTCTCATCATCATCATCATCATCCCAAGAGAATGTGCCGTGCTTCGCATAGTGTCATCTTGTAAGTTGGGCCTCCACTAGTGGCATGGCCCATGCGTAGTCTTGTAGGCTAGGCTTCCCCTAGCGGCTCGGCCCATGTACAGCCCTGTGGGTATCGAGGGTCATACCCCCATAGCTAGTCCCCGAGCACCTTACATCCTCTGAGCAACAATGTCCTGAGCTTGTCCGAGCCGACCAATGCACCGCTAATTGTTAAGAACAGGCTTCTGACCTATCTGACTAGGAGACGAGCTATTGAAGAAGATGTTCGAGCTATTAGTCAAGCGTCCGGGCTGTTGGAGCGAGCGTCTGAGCTGTTAGAATCGATGTCCGAGCTGTTCAACTATGTGGCAGAACCTCCTAAATTATAGGGCCCACATGCATCTGTCATTGTCCATTGACTTCTGACGACTATGCACGTGTTCCCGGTAACTTAAGAAGCCTGTCAAGTGTCCTCGGGAAACCAGAATCATCCACGATTTCTTCTGAGCAGGATCCATTACAGAGTCATTGCAGTATTACAACAATTTATTTAATAATTTACAACAGAGTGACATAGCGGAAGTCTTACAATACTTAGTTACAAAACAGTTGTTTCAAGTCTTACATACTAAGTACGATTATTATTACAAACCATAGTAGTGAAGTAGCTTTAGTAACATAAAACAAAACACACAATTAAAGTGCCCTGCCCAGGGGCCACACATTTACTTATCATCATCGATTTGAAAGACCATCATGCAGCACGGTCCAAAGCAGACCCGCTCATGAGACTCACCTACAACAAGGGTTAAAGAACCCTGAGTACAAAAGTACTCAACAAGACTTAACCGAAGTAACAACAGAGAAGACTCAGGAATGCAGGCTCGGGGATTCAAGGTAAGGCTTTAGCAAGAATCAAAGTTCTTTTGCGTAAAAGCTCTCTAACAAGATTCTTTCTTTCAACCATTAAATCTTCATAAAGATCATATATAAAGCTGACATGATCTATATTGAAATCATGAACTTTATATCAAACTCTTTCTCAAAACTTACTCAAGTTCCATTTGTTAACTACGATGATGAACAGTGAGTTGAGTCTCCATAACCGAGGAGCAACGATGATTCGAACCGATTATAACCCAGCTGGGGATTCCCAACAACACGACATATGCAGGTCCCTGACCTACATATACCAACCTACCCTTAGATCCTCTAAAACAAGAACGGGTCCACGCCACCCGAGAGCATAGTACTCCACCAACCCAGCCCATTGCCACGTGGGTACACGCTACTCTCACCATCTCTCCACTCCCAGTGCGCGAGTAGCCATTCTCGTAATAGAATAGCCAAGTCAAGGCTTACCGGAGTATGTGGCCAGTACTACAAAGTCTCACCTCATGCAATTCAACAATGGATGGTTCTTAATCGACGCAGGCGGAAAGATCCCGCTCACAAGACATCCATGTCTTGTGGCTCTCATACACCTAGTCCGCCCGGTCTAGATTTATTACTCCACATGATTATATCTCATGATAACATAAATAACCAGTCGTATCCAAAACCCCATTTATATCTCACAGGTGACAGGTAATCACCTGACTTTTAGCGGTCTAAGCATGACTAAGCATAATTAGGCATTCACGAATTGAAGCTGGTAACAAGGTTGATATGAAAAAACAAGGTTGATAATGCACCAATTAGGTTTCCACTCAACTCCTAATCACCCAATCCCAAATTCAAACAAAACCTAAGTCATCAAGGTTTACTATTTGTTTTTATGAATTAATTATTTAATTCAAAATTATGAAATAAATCAACTTTTTCCAAATGAGCTCCAAATTTTTGTGAGGACTCATCACATGATAACTAAGTGGAAAAACAGTTTTCATAATTTTTGGATAATTATTCAAGACTAGAAAAATCATGGAATCCCATTTATTAATTAATTTGAGCAATTTTTATCACATTCAAAATGCACTGAAAAGTAATATTTAATATTTTTTCTAAATAGTTCACATCTCAGAGAGGTCACACACAAATTTTTAGAATTTTTGGAGCTCTATTTATTTCTACACAAAATAAACAAATAACTGGTCATTTTAATTATTTTTGGAAAAAGAATAAAACGAAAACAACACTGTGCACACTCAGTCAGACACTAACAGTGTGACCCCACTGGTCGGCACAGTACCCCCACGGGCGACGGCGATGACCTGCGCTTTGACCGGCGATTTCTCGCCACCGGTGAGATCTCCGGCCACAACCGAGGTACCGGCGTGATCTGCACGGCAAGGCGCACCTATTTTTGGTATTAATTGAACCAGTAACGGCTCAAACCGAGCTCGACGCTGGCCATGGTGGCCTCGGCGGTGCGGCTACGTTACGCCAGCGAAGTGAGACCATTAGCGGTTAAACTAAAGGCTTGGGAAGACTCAGAAGCTCACCCCAAACCCGCTCGAGCTGATGGTTGAACCGGAGGAGCAACAGAGAAGCTTGTCGGTGATCAAGGCAAATACGGCGGCGTAAGCTGGTGTCGACGGCGGCGTCCCGGCGTCTGCAGTGGATGAACGGATCAACCAAAAGGCCACAGAGCACCATGGCAACACGGTGAAGATGAAATCAGGCTTGAGAGATCGAGAAGGCTACCGGAGCTTGCTGGCCACGATGAGGCGAGCTCGACGGCGATGCGGCCGGCCGCGAGGAAGAAATGCAACGCGCGGCGGCCTCCGATGAAACCAAATGGCAACTACTGTTCGGCTAGGTTCGCAAGGAGCAGGCGGAGCAGTGACATGCTCAATTGAGGCAGGGAGAGGTCTACGGCTCCGACGTGAGCTTGTCGGAGCTAGGCGGCAATGATGGGAAAAACAGAGGAAGGAGAGGGCGATGGGAAGGAGCTTATCAGGCGAGCGAAGAGCGGCGGTGAAAGGTGCGCTTGACACGCAACGGCAGCGCGGACATGTCGAAGTTGGAGGTGTCACACGAGGGCGCGCGTAGAAGCCGGTGGAAGCTCGTTGACGGTGAGTGTCTGTCTGCTTGCACTGTTCAAGGTATTTACCGAATTGCCACTCGCTTCATTTTTCAAATTACTCTCAAATTTGTATGGTAACTGTAACACCCAAAAATTTGCATTCTTTCAAAATAGTTAAAATTGATTTAGTTAAGCATTCTTGTGAGCATTAAACCTAGGGGAAATAATAATTTTTATGGGATTAAAATCAAACATAAGGTTAGCAACTTCTTGATGCATACATGCTGTTGCATATTTATTTTTGTGATGATTGGTCTTGATTCCAAGTTCAAATGAATTCAAAATCTATTTGAAAGTGCTTTTGGAAATCTATTTGGAAAAAGAAAAGGCAAAATCCTTCTCACTCCCTCCTTTCTCTCATTTCGGACTGCTGGCCTTTTTCATTCCCACGGCCCGCTCGCCCTTCCCCTCTTCCTTTCCTGGGCCGGCCCACTCAGGCGGCAACCGTTGCCTCGCGCCCTTCCCTCTCCGCAGCCGCTGACGAATCGGGCCCACGCGTCAGCGCTGTCTCCTTCCTCCCGCAACCGCCGCATGAGTCCAAGCCACAACCGCCATCCGCTCCTGGAGTCATGGGCGCGTCGCCGCGCTCCCCGGCCTCATTTAAAGGGTGTCGAACCCCCGCGCGCACCCCTGCTGCCTCCCTGCTCTCTTCTTCGTGTTCGCCAGGCGCTGAGGAAGCCACAGCAACCGCTGCAGCGCACGCCGGGATCCATCGTCCGCCTTCGCGTGGTCCGCCGTCTCTGAGCCATCGTCGACCCTGTTTTTCCCTACTGTGAACTTCGCCGTTCTCCCCTCTTGTTTCCCGTGCAGTTATTTTCTCGTTTCATGGCTGCTAGAGCCCTAGCCGCGTGCGCCGACGAGGTCCGCATCGCCGGTCATGGTGACCTCCGCCTTGGCCGCGTTCTCCGGCCGCCGTATCGGCCTTGGCGAGTTCCCCTTCACCCTCTCGTTCTCCCGGTGCTCTCGGATTCGCAGACCGAGGCCTGTAGGCCTTGTTTTCCCGCACGCCGGCGAGCTCTCACTGCCGTCCATGGCTCGGCTGCACCGAAGCTACTGTGCCGGCCGCCGGCGCCCCTTTCTCTCTCCCTCCCATATGTTCCAGGGCGTCCGTTGCTTGATCGACGGCCCACGTAGGCCGATACCCCTTCGCGGGTTGATTTGCTAAAGAGCCCCCCTATTTTTGCCTAATTGAACCCGCAGTCCAAAACACGTTTCCAGAGTACGCTTTCCCCTTTTGAAAACGTTATTTAAACTGTTTTAGTTCAAAATACGTTTTTAGTATTTACAGAAATGACACTAGATTTGTTTTGCTTATAAAAACTTCGTTTTAGCTCCGAATTGACCGGTTCAAATCGCGTTAGATTCGTAATAAAGTTCTCTACAAGTTAGTACCATTGTTAATCAAGTTTGCAACTTTTAAATTTCATGGTTAGGATTAATTAAATAAAGTGCTATAGGAAAACCCGTTTAATTCATAACTTTCGCGTTTTAGCTCCGATTTTCGTGAACTTCGCGTTGACGTGATCGTAGCGAGACGTAGATTCTTTTCATAAACATTTTATCTTGTTTTCTATACTGTTGGTGTACTGTTCTAACTGTAGGATTGTTTGCTTTGCATGAATGTTCCTGGAATGTTGTGTGTTGCCGTGTTGGTCGTGTTCAGACGGTGAGGAGAACGTTGGAGACCAAGAGTTCTTCGACGACCAGCAGGATCAGCAGGAGTTTGTGAACCAAGGCAAGTATATCATGGGATCTACCTTGATGTCCTATTCACTTTAATCATTTACTCATGTGCATGTGTCTAAATTTGATAACCTTAAGGACATCCTAGTTATTTGATGCCATGTTCCCTTGACTCCTTTGGGTTAATTGCATATGGGTAGATTGCTAGTGCTCTAACTGAACATGATCTATACAATGGTTAATGGATCTATGGAAATAAAAGTAAAACATGATTTATAACAACTGATCCATAGGGCGAAGGTGCAAATGACTTTTGATCATGTTGCTCCCGGCTCTCCATAAGGACTTATCTGTCGGCAAAAGCTGGGACTGACAGTGCAACCGTGAGAGTCATATGGCTCTGACTTTAGCTCAGTAATAGGACCTTTTCTAGCTTGTTAGAGGTTACCTTTATGGTGCAAAAGGGGCTTGCCACGTTGGGTATATGATTGCCTCTGTTCCTATGTGTATAGCCGCGATGGATATGTGTGCCATAGGAAAGGGGGGTTCCTACATCTGCCTGCCAAGGAAACCTAGCGGCCCTAACTTGTTAGAGAAACCAATGAAATGGCTTCATAGTGTACCCTGCCCGCTCACCTTGACAGTGATATGGGAGTAATTAACCCGGGCATATGGGAATCATGACTCGTGGTGAATGTGCACCACCTCTGCAGAGGGTAACAAACTGTTATAACAGCCGTGCTCACAGTCACGAGCGGCCCAGAAAACTCACAGAATAACTGGTTACTCATTGTTGTTCATTTATGATGATATGATCCAAATGATGCTGATATCTGATTAAGTGGGTTTAAATGGGAGCTTAAGCATAACTTGACGATCACTGATGATAAAATCTTGACTTACTAAAAGTGCTAACAGCAGTAAACCAGTGTCATCCTTTTTGAGCCTCATGAACCCCATATTATCTTATTGAGTACGGGATGTACTTACACTTGTTTACTTTCTATATTTGGATAAAAATCCCGGATGGGTAACAGATGACAACGGGTATGAGGAGTTTCCTGAGGATTATTAGGCTTGTGGTCAACCATTTGACCTTCCCTGTGATGGAGTTCCACGAGAGAGTTATCATTTTATCTTTCGCTGTGTTGTGTAAGACTATATGTTGTTATTAATCGTGATGTAAGATACACTGTGATGATACTTTTTACAATTTGTCAACTTGTGTGTGTGACTAATCCCTGGGCACACATGAGTTTAGTGCATTCAATTTCATCCTTAAAATTGGGTGTGACAGTAACTCAAAAATCTCCAAAAATAAAAGTTGCTCCAAATTCAAAGTTCTACAACTTTGCTTTAATAACCATACTCTAATTCGGTCTACATTTAAAAATGCAAGTTTAAAATCAAAAGGGGACACTTTAACAATTTATCCCCTTTCAAAATACTTCAAATTTTATATAACAACTTTGAAAACTCTAAAAACCAACTTTGTACACCTTGACAAGCTCTACACTTTTTCTTTTAGACTCAACCCCAAAATGTGCTTAGATTTTGAATTAGGTTTTTCAGGGTAGAATTAAATGCTGGAAATTAGGGTTTTGGATTTCCAATTCAATACAAAGGTTTTGAACTTGATTCATCCCATACAAGTCAACACATATAATCATGAAAATAAACTTGTTTTAGTGAATGCATATCAAAGTTTTCACTAACACAAGAATGATGTGCAATACATATGATGACATCGCATATTTAGTGTTTAAAACACCGAAGGTGTTACAACCCTTCCCCCCTAAAAGAAATCTCGTCCCGAGATGTAAAGTCCTAGGATAAAGTAATGGAAAAGGAATTGTGTCAAGCAAAAACATTCTCAACATGACCATAACACAGCTAAGGTCCTTTCATGAAACATGGTTCGTAAAGACAGAGCACAACTAACATTATTCTATATCGACGCAAGAAACTCCAGAAACTGTTCTAGCAAGAAATCTTTGGATTCCCAAGTAGCTTCTTCTTCGGAATGTTGATTCCATTGTATCTTGTAGAACTTGATTGTCATCCTTCATGTGACACAGTCTTTCTGATCCAGAACTCAGATAGGATATTCAGAATAGGTCAAATCAGGTTCAAGTTCAACTCCTTCAACATCAACACTTTGATCAGGCACTTGAAAACATTTCTTTAATTGGGAAACATGGGACACATCGTGTACAGCTGAGAGATGTTCTGGTAACTTCAAGTGATATGCCACCTTTCCACACCTCTCCAAAATTTGAAAAGGTCCAATATAACGAGGTGCCAACTTGCCTTTAACCCCGAAACGGTTGACTCCTTTCATTGGTGATACCTTCAGATATACATAATCTCCCTTGTTAAACACCAATGGTCAACGTTGTTTATCTGCATAACTCTTTTGTCGGGACGGAGCTATCTTCAAATTATTTTGTATCTGCCTAACCTTCTCTTTTGTTTCTTTCACAAGGTCAACTCCAAAGAACCATCTTTCCCCGGGTTCAGACCAATTTAGTGAGGTTCTGCACCTACGACCATAGAGTGCTTCCAACGGAGCCATCTTAATGCTTTCTTGATAACTATTGTTGTATGAGAACTCAACCAAAGGCAAACATTCATCCCACTTATTAGAATAGTTAATGACACAACACCTTAACATATCTTCAAGTACTTGATTTACCCTTTCAGTCTGACCATCAGTCTGTGGATGATAAGCGGTACTATGTAGAAGTTTGGTACTCATCAAAGCATGCAATTGTTTCCAAAAACTAGAGACAAACTATGTACCTCTATCCGACACAATGGTCTTTGGTACACCATGTAAGCTCACGATTCGTGCTAAATACAACTTGGCATATTGGATAGTGGGATATATACTCTTGACTGGAAGAAAAATGTGCTGACTTAGTTAGTCGATCTACAATAACCCATATTGAGTCAAAACCTTTTGATGTCTTGGGTAGACCGACGATAAAGTCCATACTAATATCCTCCCACTTCCAAGCTGGAATGGGTAGTGGCTATAACTCTCCAGCGGACTTCAAATGTATAGCTTTTACTTTTTGACAAGTATCACACTTGGCTATATATCGAGCAATCTCTATCTTCATTTTGGTCCACCAAAATCTCTGTTTCAAGTCATGGTACATTTTATTACTTCCTGGATGAATAGAGAACCCGGTTGTATGTGCCTCTTCAAGAATTGACTGTCGCAACTCAGGAACCTTTGGTATCACTAGGTGATTCTTGAACCATAGCACATCTGCATCATCTATTCTAAAGCATGCCGCTTTTCTATTCCTGACTCTTTCTTTGATATGGGCTATACCCTTGTTTTCTTTCTGAGCGGGAATAATTTGGTCTCGAATAGTTGATTCAACAATTATATTGGTCAAACTACCTTGTTGAATTATCTCTACATTCAACTTTTCCATCTCATGACATAAAGTTAGATCCATTGTCTTCATGGTCAGGCAATGGCAATGGCTCTTACGACTGAGTGCATCTGCAACCACATTTGCCTTACCAGGGTGGTAATGCACCTCTAAATCATAATCTTTAATCAATTCCAACCATCTTCTTTGTCGCATATTCAATTCTGATTGAGTAAAGATATACTTTAAACTCTTGTGATCTGTATAAATATGACAAGTATTACCAAGCAAATAATGCCGCCAAATCTTCAAAGCATGGACAACTGCTGCTAACTCTAGATCATGAGTGGGATAATGTTCTTCATGTCGCTTAAGTTGTCTAGAAGCATAGGCAATGACTCGGCCTTCTTGCATCAATACACACCCAATACCAATACCAGAAGCATCACAATAAACGTCGAACGGCTTCTCGATATCTGGCTGTGCTAACAGTGGTGCAGTGGTTAATAATCTCTTCAAAGTATGGAAAGCTTCTTCACAGTTAGGTGACCAGACAAACTTGGCTTGGTTTTTCAACAATCCAGTGATGGACTTGGATATTCTAGAGAAATCTGGAATAAAACGACGGTAATAACCCGCCATTCCCAGAAAACTTCAAACCTGATGAACAGTGGTTGGTGGTTTCCAATCTAGTATATCCTTAACTTTGCTTGGATCTACCGCAACTCCTTCAGCTGACAAGACATGTCCTAAAAACTGTACTTCCTTTAGCCAGAAGTCACACTTACTGAACTTGGCATATAACTGATGTTCTCTTAGGCGTGTCAGAACAACTCTAAGATGTTCAGCATGTTCTTTCTTGTTCTTGGAATATATTAATATGTCATCAATGAAGACCACTATAAACTTGTCCAGCTCAGGCATGAACACTGAATTCATCAGATACATGAAGTGAGCTGGGGCATTCGTCAAACCAAAAGACATTACCAGGTATTCATATAATCCATATCTGGTGGTAAATGTCATTTTGGGAATATCTTCAGGCTTAATTTTGATTTGATGATAACCTGACCTCAAATCAATCTTGGAGAAAACCTTGGCTCCAGCTAGTTGATCAAAAAGTAAATCTATCCGAGGTAAGGGATATTTATTTTTAATTGTCACTTCATTCAATGGACGATAGTCAACACACAATCTCAGGGTCTCATCTTTCTTTTTCACAAAAATTGTAGGACATCCCCAAGGTGATGAACTAGGTTGGATAAAACCTTTATCAATCAACTCTTGCAATTGAGTCTTCAACTCAGCTAATTCCTTGGGAGGAATCCTATAAGCTCTCCTAGAGATCGGAGCTGTTCCAGGCTTTAGATCTATTTCAAACTGAACATCCCTATTAGGTGGTAGACTAGGTAAATCTTCAGGAAAAACATCTGGGAATTCACAAACTACAGGTATATCTCTAATCTCCTTGATGGAAGTTGCACAAACTTTTTCCACGGATCTCTTTAAGATTGGAAGTTGGATAAGAAGCTAAGAATTACTATCTGGCAAACTCAACCTTATTGTCCTATTCAAAGTATCTACAACAGCTTTATGCTGACACATCCAGTTCATTCCCAAGATCACATCTATATCCTGATCCTTTAGAATAATCATGGTGGTGGGAAAAATGTGCCCACTTAGGTTTATGGGTACCTGGTACACCATTTCCTTAGTACACAGACGTCCCCTGGGCGACTATATATAGAAATTTTCCTTTGTTTCCCCAACTAGAATTTCATGCTTTATGACAAAGGTTCTATTGATGAATGTATGAGATGCACCAGAATCGAAAAGCATAACTACAGGATGATCGGCGACAGGAAACATACCCAGCATCACGGGTTCCCCTTCTAGAATCTCCCCAGCTTGAGTACAGAAAACCCGCCCCGTCTTCTTTTCATTTCTGCCCTTCTGAGCATTTAGGTTATTGTTCTTGTCCTGAGCTTGACCCTGTGGTTGATTTCCGGGAGCCTTCTGAAAATTCAGATTATACTGCTTAGGATACGGACATTCCCTAGAGAAATGACCGGACTTCCCACAATTGAAACATGGGTAATTGTGGCCTTGGGGTGTTGGAGCACGAACACCAGGAACATTTGTCTGTTGAGAGTTCGGGTAAGTTATGGCAGGACGGACATTTGGACGTTGCCCGGCTTGGAACTGCGGCGGGCGATAAGGAGGACGATAGTGATTCACCGGATGATAAATTATCTTCTGTCTCTTTTTATTGCCACTGAAAGACCCAGATGGCACACTCTTTTTCTTCTTAATTTCCTTATGCTGCCGATATTTCTCCTCTAAAGCAATAGCAATGTTAACCGCCTCATGATACGTGACATTTGTGTAGGTAGTCATCATGGTCTGAAGTTTGGTATTAAGACCACGCATGAACCACTTCTTCTTCTTGGCATCTATGTTAACATGCTCCGATGCGTAATGTGAAAGGTGATTGAACTTGCCCACATACTGCATGACTGTTTGATCACCTTGCTTTAAAGCAAGAAACTCATCAAGCTTCATGGCCATAACTCCCTCCAAAATATAATGAGCACGAAAAGTAGTGCAGAACTCGGCCCAAGTTAACTGAGTACCGGCTGGTTGCATGGCCACAAGGTTCGCCCACCAAGCACCTGCTGCACCTCTAAGCTGTTGGGCAGCAAAAATAGGCTTCTAAAACTCAGTGCATGGAATGAGGTCAAACTTCTGCTCCATGGTACGAAGCCAATCATCAGCTTCAAGTGGTTCATCAGCCTTGGTAAATACTGGTGGTCGTGTATCCGTGAAGTCAACATACGTAGCTTCTTGCCTTTGATGATTACGACCACGATTCCCTTGCATCATATTTTGATTGCTTTGAGCTAACTCCTGAAGCAACCGAGCATTATCTATGGTCACATTTACCAGTGCCGCGATAGCATCAGCCAAATTTGGCGGAACTGTCGGGGGATCAGGAATACCATCCTCGTCTTGCGAAGAACCAGGAATATTCGAAGCCCAAGTACGACGCATCTGTTCATGACAAACCAAACTTTACTCACAAACAATTATTGAACTATTAAAAGAGCTTACTACAAACACATTACATTAGGCTCACTTATTTATACACAAGTCTGCACTTAAGCAAGACTACCCAGCTTGACTAGAACTCACTATATTACAACTCTACTCTTCTCCTCGATCACATCAAACCTTGTGATTGGTATCCATTCCAGAAACATTTCTACCTTCATCATCGCTTTCATTGACCACCACTACTTCTTCTGGATCCTCTTCTTCTTCCTCTTCAGGTTCATCATCGTCTGCTATGATGACACCTGGGTCCATTGCATCTACCTGAGGCTCATGATTTGGATTTAGGAGATTATTCAGTCTATGTACTTCTTCATGTAGATTGGTATAATATTCTTCTAAGTCTTTTACATAGAACTCTAACTCATGAGCTCGGGCTCTAGCTATATCTTCTCTATGCCAAGCCTCATTTCTTCCTTCCACCATACGAACTAACATACGCCCATAGTTCTTATGAGCGGCGGTGAGACGCCTCAATTGATCCTATAACTCACCCACCTAGATGGCATCCAAGGCCCTATCTCTAGTAGCATGTGCTAACTCTATTGAAAGCCTCTGTACCTCAGCCTGGGGATCAGGCCTAAAGCTGCTGCTGCTAGCACCGTCACTCCTAGGGGCAAGCTGGTGACGAATAACTCCTTTGGGTCCAACGAACTTACAGGGCGTTATCTTGGTACGAGCCATACTATAGAAAGCAAGATTTAATAATAGTGAGAAAATCTGAGAAAAGTCTAAAGAGTAGCAAGAATGGAATTTATACTACTCCACCCAAACTAAGAGGGAAAGTAATTAACAAGTGGATTAATCATGATGCATGAATCGTCCTTATGAAACTTAAACATCAAAGCTCCTATGGTACATAAACAATAGTTCTTATTATATAGGGCATAATAAGATTACTACTCCACCATATAAAGCCTTTTTAATCAAATAAGGAATTGCGAGAATGAATTAAGATAAGTCAGAAGCAATTTGGACCAAATTAACAGGTTAAATTTATTTGCCCCAAATCGTTTTGAAGTTTTTGTAAAACAATACTACAAAAATCTTTGTAATGGTCGCTCTGATGCCATTCTGTGGCAGAACCTCCTAAATTATAGGACCCACATGCATCTGTCATTGTCCATTGACTTCTGACGACTATGCACATGTTCCCGGTAACTTAAGAAGCATGTCGGGTGTCCTCGGGAAACCCGAATCATCCACGATTTCTTTCGAGTAGGATCCATTACAGAGTCATTGCAGTATTACAATTGTTTATTTAATAATTTACATCAGAGTGACATAGCGGAAGTCTTACAATACTTAGTTACAAAATAGTTGCTTCAAGTCTTACATACTAAGTATGATTATTATTACAAACCATAGTAGTGGAGTAGCTTTAGTAACATAAAACAAAACACACAATTAAAGTGCCTGCCCAAGGGCCACACATTTACTTATCATCATCGATTTGAAAGACCGTCATGCAGCACGGTCCAAAGCAGACCCGCTCATGAGACTCACCTACAACAAGGGTTAAAGAACCCTGAGTACAAAAGTACTCAACAAGACTTAACCGAAGTAACAACAGAGAAGACTCAAGAATGCAGGCTCGGGGATTCAAGGTAAGGCTTTAGAAAGAATCAAAGTTCTTTTGCGTAAAAGCTCTCTAACAAGATTCTTTCTTTCAACCATTAAATCTTCATAAAGATCATATATAAAGCTGACATGATCCATATTGAAATCATGAACTTTATATCAAACTCTTTCTCAAAACTTACTCAAGTTCCATTTGTTAACTACGATGATGAACAGTGAGTTGAGTCTCCATAACCGAGGAGCAACGATGATTCGAACCGATTATAACCCAGCTGGGGATTCCCAACAACACGACATATGCAGGTCCCTGACCTACATATACCAACCTACCCTTAGATCCTCTAAAACAAGAATGGGTCCACGCCACCCGAGAGCATAGTACTCCACCAACCCAGCCCATTGCCACGTGGGTACACGCTACTCTCGCCATCTCTCCACTCCCAGTGCGCGAGTAGCCATTCTCGTAATAGAATAGCCAAGTCAAGGCTTATCGGAGTATGTGGCCAGTACTACAAAGTCTCACCTCATGCAATTCAACAATGGATGGTTCTTAATCGACGCAGGCGGAAAGATCAGACATCCATGTCTTGTGGCTCTCATACACCTAGTCCGCCCGGTCTAGATTTATTACTCCACATGATTATATCTCACGATAACATAAATAACCAATCGTATCCAAAAACCCATTTATATCTCACAGGTGACAGGTAATCACCTGACTTTTAGCGGTCTAAGCATGACTAAGCATAATTAGGCATTCACGAATTGAAGCTGGTAACAAGGTTGATATGGAAAAACAAGGTTGGTAATGCTCCAATTAGGTTTCCACTCAACTCCTAATCACTTAACGCAATATATAAACAAAAGCGATATAAATTTGTAAAACACAAGGTAGGTTTAAATGCATCTGGGGCTTGCCTTGATTGTCAGAATAGTCAGGTTCTGGAGATGTTCCACAGATATCAAACCCGACCTCAACCGGTGGGTTGACTTCCTCAACAACTTGATTGACTACCACGTTCTCACTTTCGTTCACTACACTTGGTAATAACATCATGTTTAATATGATGCGAGATATAAAACATGATGCTTGACGATGGATGCAAAAGTTAATAACTTGAATAAAACTTTCCTTCGCGGTATAGTTATAATCCAAAAACTAACTAAACCCTAATGGGGTTATACTAATTAACATTTCTTAATCACAACTTGATCATAAACTCAAACACTTACTTAAAGTGCCAAGGATCATTTTATGCTAATGACCCAAGGTCATCACCCAATCCCAAATTCAAACAAAACCTAAGTCATCAAGGTTTACTATTTGTTTTTTTGAATTAATTATTTAATTCAAAATTATGAAATAAATCAACTTTTTCTAAATGAGCTCCAAATTTTTGTGAGGACTCATCACATGATAACTAAGTGGAAAAACAATTTTCATAATTTTTGGATAATTATTTAAGCCTAGAAAAATCATGGAATCCCATTTATTAATTAATTTGAGCAATTTTTATCACATTCAAAATGTACTGAAAAGTAACATTTAATATTTTTCCTAAATAGTTCACATCTCAGAGAGGTCATAGAAAAATTTTCATAATTTTTGGAGCTCTATTTATTTCTACACAAAATAAACAAATAACTGGTCATTTTAATTATTTCTGGAAAAAGAATAAAACGAAAACAACACTGTGCACACTCAGTCAGACACTGATAGTGTGACCCCACTGGTCGGCACAGTACCCCCGCGGGTGACGGCGATGACCCGCGCTTTGACCAGCGATTTCTCGCCACCGGCGAGATCTCCGGCCACAACCGAGGTACCGGAGTGATCTCCACGGCAAGGCGCACCTATTGGTGGTTTTAATTGAACCAGTAATGGTTCAAACCGAGCTCGACGCCGGCCATGGTGGCCACGGTGGTGCGGCTGCATTACACCGGCGAAGTGAGACCGTTAGCGGTTAAACTAAAGGCTTGGGAAGACTCAGTAGCTCACCCCAAACCCGCTCGAGCTGATGGTTGAACCGGAGGAGCAACAGAGAAGCTTGTCAGCGATCAAGGCAGATACGGCGGCGTAAGCTGGCGTCGACGGCGGCGTCCCGGCGTCTGCAGTGGATGAATAGATCAACCAAAAGGCCATAGAGCACCATGGCAACACGATGAAGATGAAATCAGGCTTGAGAGATCGAGAGGGCTACTGGAGCTTGCTGGCCACGATGAGGCGAGCTCGATGGCGATGCGGCCGGCCACGAGGAAGAAATGCAACGCGCAGCGGCCTCCGATGAAACCAAATGACAACTACTATTTGGCTAGGTTCGCAAGGAGCAGGCGGAGCAGTTACATGCTCAATTGAGGCAGGGAGAGGTCTACGGCTCCGGCGCGAGCTTGTCGGAGCTAGGCGGCAATGACGGGAAAAACAGAGGAAGGAGAGAGCGACAGGAAGGAGCTTATCAGGCGAGCGAAGAGCGGCGGTGAAAGGTGCGCTTGACACACAACGGCAGCGCGGACATGTCGAAGCTAGAGGTGTCACCCGAGGGCGCGCGTAGAAGCCGGTGGAAGCTCGCCGACGATGAGTGTCTGTCTGCTTGCACTGTTCAAGGTATTTACCGAATTGCCACTCGCTTCATTTTTCAAATTACTCTCAAATTTGTATGGTAACTCAAAAATCTCCAAAAATAAAAGTTGCTCCAAATTCAAAGTTCTACAACTTTGCTTTAATAACCATACTCTTATTCAGTCTACATTTAAGAATGCAAGTTTAAAATCAAAATGGGACACTTTAAGAATTTATCCCCTTTCAAAATACTTCAAATTTTATATAACAACTTTAAAAACTCTCAGAACCAACTTTGTACACATTTACAAGCTCTACACTTTTTCTTTTAGACTCAACCCCAAAATGTGCTTAGATTTTGAATTAGGTTTTCCAGGGTAGAATTAAATGCTGGAAATTAGGGTTTTGGAATTCGAATTCAATACAAAGGTTTTGAACTTGATTCATCCCATACAAGTCAACACATATAATCATAAAAATAAACTTGTTTTAGTGAATGCATATCAAAGTTGTCACTAACAAAAGAATGATGTGCAATACATATGATGACATGGCATATTTTAGTGTTTAAGACACCGGAGGTGTTACAAACTAGGAGCCGAGCTCAAACTTATGCGGAGACGAGGTTTGTCAGAAGGATGTAAGGAGCTTAAGTTAAAAAAAATTCAAATCTCCATCTTGGATGAAGTGTGCCCACTTAGGTCCCGGGCGTCAAAGTTGGTCGCATGGCGTCCTTGACTTAGTTATCGCGGAGGAACTTAGCCGCTTTGAAGAAATCTAAGTCAAAGAAATAAGCACATTCACCGTAAGGTGAAGTGTGCCCACTTAGTCCCCGAGCCTGGCACTAGGTGAAGTAGTCTCATGGTGCCAGGGTCCAAAGTAGTAGTCTTCAGGTGCTAAACTAGTTCCTAGCTTAGCTGAGAAAAACTGTACGGTCATCGCTAGATGACATGTACACACATAGTCCCCGAGCCTGCTAGAAGATTGCGAAGATATCTTGTAGCAGGGTCAGAAAAAATATATTGCCATGAAAATCCAAAAATTGCTTCAAAATATTACTTGGCACATGTTTTGTCTTTGCAGCCCGCGTGAAACGCAGCACCTGTTGGTGGTCCACGAGGCCCATTTAGCGGCCCAACGATGCGAAGGTTTCAGGAGATGAAGACACGCAGGAGGCGCGGATTCCCAAAAACCCTAGAAGGCAAAGGGTTGGGGTCGAACCATTATAAAGTGCCATGGCCCCCGGTGCACACTCCCCACTCTTCTCCGTCGCAACGCCTTCTTCACACCACGTGCAACAACCGCTCCATCATAAGAGCAGCTCCACGCACGTAGGCTCCTCTAGACCCCAGATCTGCCAAATGGTGCCTAAGAGGAGTCACGGTGGCTCAATAGGGCAACGCGCGAGTTCCATCACGCCGAGGAGTGGGTGGAGTCCGTCAGCGATGAGGCGGCGCTCAATCGGTCGGTGGTGCATGGCGTGCTGCCCGATTGGGCAATAGCAGGATGGCGCCCGGCATTTGGTGAGAGCTTTCCGACTCCCCCCTGGCGATGAATTAGTTGTGTTTGAGGATTACTTCTTTCACGGATTTGGTGTTCCAATACATCCATTTCTGAGAGGGCTAATCGACTATTATGCGATTAGCCTGTAAAATCTTGGGCCGAATTCCATCCTTCATGTCTCGATCTTCATCTAGTTCTACGAAGCTTATCTTGGCATTCTTCCCCACTTTGATCTTTTCCATCATTTCTTCCATCTGAAAGCCATGGGAGGATCTGGATCTAGGGTCATGGGCAGTGTGTACCTTCAGCTACGAGATGGGATGGCTAGTCAATACATTGCCACCCCATTGAACATGAATGTGAAGTACTAGGCACAGCGGTGGTTCTATATGCCATAGGTGGAGCCGTTCGTGGCATGCGATGTTGACCAAATTCTGGTGAGCAACACGAAGTGGACAGAGAAGCCTGGTGACAATGGAATGGAGCAAGTGAGAGAGCTCCTGGTGCTGATAGATCATAGGAGGTTGGATGGGGTGTTGGTGGCGTCGAGCTTCATCTTTCGGCGTGTCTAGCCCAGCAAGGAGAGGGCACACCCCGGATATGAGTTTTGGGGTGACACTGATGGGACCCACGAGGTGCCCGAGGAGATCGATCGAGAGGAGGCTAAGCGGCGCCTCATGATGATGTTCAATCTTATGGGACGCCTCTGTATTGATAACCAGCAGAGGCCCTTCAGCGTAGGGAGCCTTGTCAACGAAATACGTCCGGTAATCTACCGAGGGGTATGCCCATGGTAGTAGATGAATCGGTGGAGGTGCGCATGAGGGAACCGGATGGTGGCACAGAACGCAACAGACAGCGATTAGACAGGTTCAAGACGTCAGCTTGATATAATACCCTACGTCCTATGTCTTTGTGGATTGTATTATGAGAGATGAGATGAAAATGAGGGGGTCCCTACCCGCCTTATATAGCTCGGGGGTAGGGTTACAGATCGGTTGTTTCTATCATGATCAATTTTACAAGATAGGAAGTTACAGATATTATGGGATCTAGCATATCCAAGCAGGTTTCCTAGATCACCGATGATCTTCACATAGTCTTACGAGGCACACCGACCTATGTCAGGCTTTACACGGCATCGTCATGTAGGCTGGGCCTCCACTGGTGGCATGGCCCATACGTAGTCTTATGGGCTGGACCTCCACTAGCGGCTCGGCCCATGCACAACCCATCTTGAGCTTCTCCAGCTGTTGAGCATGCATTCGAGCTGTCTGAGTATGCGTCCGAGCTATTCGTCTAGTCGCTGGAGCCGAGCACACTCAAAGCCAAGGTTTGTTAGAAGGATGTAAGGAGCTCAAGTAAAAAAATTTCAAAGTCACCATCTTTGGTGAAGTGTGCCCACTTAGGTTCCGGGCGTCAAAGTTGGTCGTGTGGCGTCCTTGACTTAGTTAGTGCAGAAGAACTTAGACACTTTGAAGATATCTAAGTCATAGAAATAAGCACATTCACCGCAAGGTGAAGTGTGCCCACTTAGTCCCCGAGCCTGGCACTAGGTGAAGTAGTATCATGGTGCCAGGGTCCAAAGTAGTAGTCTTGAGGTGTTGAACCAGTTCCCAGCTTAGCTGAGAAAAATAGTACAGTCATCGCTAGATGACATGTACACATGTAGTCCCTGAGCCTGCTGGAAGATTACGAAGAAATCTTGTAGTAGGGTCAGAGAAAGAAAATATCGTGTCATAGCAACGCTCAGCGTTGAATATCAATCCGCATTTGACACAGTTTGACACGGCAGCCCACTAGGCCCACTCTGCGGCCCAGCGGCGCATGGAGATGTTAGGAGAGAATGCGGCATGGTGGGTGCGGTTTACCAAAAACCCTAGAAGGTGGAAGGTCAGGTGTCGAACCGTTATAAGAGCGCCATGACCCCAACGCACATTCCCCACTTTCTCTCTGCCACTTCATCTTCTTCCTCGCGCCCACACCGCTTCGCTTGGCAACTTCTCTACCACTAGAAGAACCGCAAGTGCACAGTCTCCTCCAGGCCACGGATCTATTAGAAGGCCCCAAAAGAAACCACGGCGGTTCGAGTAGAGCATCACGCGAGCTCAATCGGTTCCAAGGAATGGGTGGGGTCCATTAGCAACGAGGCGACGCTCAATCGGTTGGTGGAGGATGGCGTGCTGCCCGATAAGGTGACGGTGGGATGGCGTCCGGCTCGCGGTGAGAGCTTTCCGACTCCTCGTGGTGACAAATTAGTAGTTTTTGAAGATTATGTCTATCGCAGATTTGGTGTTCCAATCCATCCGTTCCTCCATGGATTGATTGACCATTACAAGATTAGTCTTTGCAATTTGGGACCAAATTCCATCCTTCATGTCTCTATCTTCATCCATTTCTACGAGGCTTATCTTGGCATTCTTCCGCATTTTGATCTCTTTCGCCACTTCTTCTATTTGAAAGCCTAGGGGGATCAGGATCTAGGATCGTAGGCAGGGCATACTTGCAGCTTCGGGACGGGATGGTTGACCAATCCATCGCCACCCTGTTAAACATGAATGTGAAGTATTGGGCGCAATGATGGTTCTACATGCCACATGGGGAACACTATGTGGCATGCGACATTGATCAGATTCCTGTGAGCATCGCCAAGTGGTCGGAGAGACCTAGTGCTAATGGGATGGAACAAGTGACAGAGCTATTGGCACTGATCGACCGAAGAAGGGTGGATGGGGTCATAGTGGCGACAAACTTCACTTTTCGGTGATGTTAGCCTAGCAAGGAGAGAGCACATCCCGGATATGAATTCTGGGGAGATATTGATGGGACCCGTGGGGTGCCCAAGCCGATTAACTTGGACAAAGTCATGCGGCAAATTGGAGTGTTGTTTAACCTCATGGGGCATCGTAGGATCGACGATCACTAGAGGGCCTTCAGTGAAGGGACCCTCACACCAAGAGTAAGAGTCTTCTTTTTAGTTTTGCTTGATCCCTTATCTATTGCAATATACTCATTCGTTTTCCTAAAGATTTGTGGGCAGAATCGGGTGGTATACATCTCAGTGGTGCCGTCAGCTGACTGGTTGAGGGGTGTTGATGACTGGCCGAGCCATCCTCCACGTCGAACTAGCCTGAAGGCTGGTGGGATAGCTCGGCCGACCTTGACGACGGAGATGAAGACGAGCGGACACCGTATGTCCGCGAGAAGCTCTTTGGGAAGCGGCCAGCTAGCAAGGAGCCCTCCCGAAAAGAAGAAAAATAGCTAGATTGTCTCGCCATGAGGAGAGTCCAGTAACCATTGAAGCATTCGTCCAGCCTTAAAGATGGGAGGTGGTGCTGTCGATCTCATCGGACGACGATGGACAAGCGGCGCCTCCTTCATCGAGGGCCGTGACGCCCTCGCCATCTGCGCCAGCTAGGGCAGAGATGCGTGAGAGGTGGTGGATGTGGGAGGCTGCAGCAACAATGCCTGATTGCACGCGGGCAGCACCAATAGCAGTAGCTCGGGTGGCGCCGTCAATGACAGCCTAGATGGCTACCGCAATCCTCGAGACCACACGGACGACTCTAGTGGTGGCAGCGCAGGCGACCACCGCAGTCAATGAGACCACGCAAGTGACTCTGGTGGTGGCGGTGGAGACGCTGGGTGGTTCAGCTATTGGGCAGACCGATTCTAGGTGGGGACGCAGGTTTCGAGCTATGCAGCGGGAGTCCTAGTTGTAAGTGTCTTATTTATTTGCCGTAATCTTTAGCACGATAGTTTGTGTCTTGAAGAATTTTTTACTTGTTGTAGTGCAGAATTGATGGAGGTCCTGCAGCCATTGGCTACTGATGATGGAAGGCACACGGAGGAGCCGGTAGCTCCCCACTCCGAGCAAGCACAAGCAAGGGTGGATTCGGTTGCCCCCACTGTGGAGCAATCGATGGTTACGGAACCAACCGCCCCTACAATGGAGGAGCCCTCAACAACTGGACCGACCTCACCTGGTGGCAGATTGCATGACAAGGGCAATCCTAGTGTAGAGGAGGCGTTGGATGCCGTGGTGAGGTCGAGTGGCCTTGCCAAAGCAGGTATGAAGCCTGCGGGGGACGCGCTGAGCAGTGCGGCGCAAGGTCCACCCATGGTTGCTAAACCAGCATCATCTACAGCGGTGTCAATGGTGGGAGTGGTGCTCGGACGATCTGTCCAAGCACGGCAGTAGCCAAGGAGGGAACCTTTGCTGACAGCCACCATGGAGATCGAAGAGATAGTGCGGGAGCCCACCTCGCCTCCCTAACTCCTCCGCATGGTCATTCAGTGTGGCAAAGAGTTTGAGATGCTGGAGGAGGTGGAGGCGAGCGCGGAGACAAAGAAGCTGAGGGATGATCTGGCATCGATGATGGGCCGTAATGAGGTAAGCCTAAAGATATCTTCTTTGTCCTACAAAGATCATAGTCTATTAATCCGTTTGCCCGCTTTAGAATTTTATGAAGGTGTCCAAGCAGCGCCGGCAGTAGTAGGAGGAGATGACTTCGGTACTGGAGGAGAACAAGAGTCTGCAAGCGTCGGTGAAAGACCTCCAGGCATGCCTGCTCCAAGAACACCACCATAGGGAAGACCTGGAGGTGATAGTTCTGGCATTGGAGAAGGAGCGCCAGCAAATGGAGGTGGAGGGCCAGTTGATGGCCGAGCATGTCAGCTGTAGCACCGATCGACAGAAAGGTAGGTCTCAGAATTTCACTTTGCTGGTATTCAGCATTGTGAGATGTTTGACTATTATACATAGCACTAGAGATGGAGCTCGGCCTTTCCTAGGAGGCCTTCGGCCAACTTTAGGAGGCGAAGGAGAAAGCAGAGGAGAAGGTCGAGAAAATCACTGAAGATCTTCGATGTGAGTGATTTTCACGCTATTTTGACTTGTGCGGCATTAAGCGCATGCTTAGCATACGGCTGTCTTGTTTGCATAGTATCGACACTAGGCCTAGGCATAGTTCTAGGTGCTCGTGGAACAAGTGAAAGCCCATGATGACAACCTAGAGATGATGATCATAGGAATCTAGCTCCTGCTAGACTGCGTCAGTCTTGAGCAACCCGAGGGGGCACGACTGTCCGAAGATGGGCCGTATTGGTCAGTCGTGGATCATTGTCCGACAGCATGAGTGGACTTCAAGGAGTTCATGCGTAGCGCCACCCATGGAGCCGTCATCCACACACTCCCGCAGCTAAGGTCACACTACCCTTCGGGGGATCTCCAATGGGTGGCGGCCGAATACGTGCAGGGCATGAATGCGGAGGAGATTGCCAGGCTGCAAGACGATGCGAAGGAACCGGCAAAGAGGTTGGCCGAAGATGTCGAGCTATTTGGTAAAGGGGGGAGTAGTGCTCCATAGATTTTGAAAAAAAAACTCATGTTTAATCGTTGTATAAAAGTGCTTAGCAACTTTTGTTGAACACTTATTGTTATGGTATGTTTGTGTTTATATTTGATATAAACCATCCAATCAGTAGTGTATAGCTAAGTCATTAGCCTAGGTACCATGTTAACCATAACTCGGGGTGCAGGGGCCGTGTGCACGTGGGAAGAACAAGACGTCGCTAAGGAACTGTTGCCGACGACCCATGACGCAGAGGGTAGATGCTCATGCACATGCAGGGAGAAGTTAGAGATAGGTCATCTCTAGAGGTGTCCGAGCGTCAACGTGTCTGTTCAGGTATTTTCCTTAGGCATAGTTGGCGTGTCATCTTTAAGATGTTGTACGTAGAAACAGAATCGCTTAGAAAAAAGCATGAAGATAACAATATGGCGAAACATTAGAACAAAAACTTTATTGAATACTCGAATATGAATGGTACATATCTTTGAAAGGAGACCCTTCAAGGGTAGAAGTGCCTAAGAAGATCGATGTGCCAAGAATTTGGCACATCTCTTTCATCCATGTCGCATAGCCTGTAGGAACCTGGTTGGGTGACCGCCTTGACGATGAAGGGGGCCTCCTAGGGTGAAGATAGCTTGTGCATCCCGTCGGTCTTCTGCTTCTTGCGGAGCACTAGGTCTTCGACCATGAAAAATTGATCATTGACCTTGTGGTGGTAGTATCTTCCCATGCTATCAAGGTACTCTGCTGTCCGAACACACGAAACCAGGTGCTCCTCCTCTAGGTTGTCCAAGTCAATGAGCCGGGCTTGGTCGGAGTTTTCTTCGTTGTAGTTCTCCACTCTGGGTGCTCGGAAAGCTATGTCGGCTAGTAAAATGGCCTCAGAGCCAAAAACCATGAAGTATGGGGAGATGCCAATGTTGCGACTAGGCTAGGTCCTTAGTCCCCAGACCATAGCTGGCAATTCCTTGAGCCACTTGCTAGGGTGCTTCTGCTCATTCTTGTAGAGCCTCTTCTTAAACGTGTCGAGAATCATGCCGTTGATGCGCTAGATTTGGCCATTAGCCCTTGGTTCATGACCGAGACATACTTAACAGAGATGCACCTTTTGTCGCAGAAGTCCCAGAAATCAGCACCAGTGAATGTGGACCCTAAGTCGGTGATGATGCTATTCGGCAGGCCAAACCGGTGAATGATGTCGTCAAGCAGCTCAGCTGCCTTCTTCGCTGTAGTTTGGACCAGCGGTTTGTATTCGATCCACTTAGAGAATTTGTTGAAGCAAACTTAGACCTAGGTGAAACCTATCGGCACGGGCTTGAAGGGCCTAATCATATCTAGTCCCCAGCATGTGAAAGGCCAAGACATAGGAATCGTTTGCAAGGCCTGGGCCGGGACGTGGATTTGCTTAGCAAAAAACTGACAATTCTCACACCGGTGAATGAATGCCTCAGCATTGGCAACCGCTGAAGGCCAATAGAAACTAGCTCGGAAGGCTTTGCTGACCAGTGTTCTAGAGGCTACGTGATTATCGCAAGTGCCGGTGTGGATTTCCTTGAGTATCTTCTTAACCTCTTCCACGGAGACGCACTTCTGGAGTAGTTTTCCCTTGGCGTTCTTGTGATATAACTTTCCTTCAACTAGGACATAGTGCTTGCTACCGCAGGTGAGGCGTTCTCTCTTTGTGTTGTCAGCTGGGACGTCTGCAGTGGTGAGGTATTTGATGAAAGGTTTCCTCTAATCACTGCTCAGGCTAGGGACCGCTGCGACTAACAGCTCGACAGGTGGCTTTTCTTCAACGCCTTCTTGCCCCTAGCTTGATGGATGGCATCATGAGGTCCTAGACAAACACTCTGACTAGAACTTTGGCCTGGGTCGACCCTAACTTTGACAGCTCATCGGCTGCTTGGTTGTCAGCTCGGACCACACGGTGGTACTCGATACCGTAGAACTTGTCTTCTAACTTTCTTATCGTGGCGCAGTAAGTGTCCATCTTCTCATTGGTGCAATTCCAATCCTTGTTGAGCTGATTGATCATGAGTGCGGAGTCGCCGAACACCTAGAGGCATTTAACCCCAAGCTCGACAGCTATATAGAGACCATGAAGTGCCACCTCATATTCAGTGGTATTATTGGATGCTCGGAAGTGTAGACGGAGAACATAGTGAAGCTTATCCCCCGATGGCGAGCTGAAATATACGCCTGCCCCAGCACCATTGAGGTTGAGAGACCCATCGAAGTACATGTTATAGTGCTCGGAGTGGTCGACTGGGACAAGAGTCTACATATCCATCCACTCGGTGATGAAGTCGGCGAGCGCCTATGACTTGATCGTGCGGCGAGGCCTAAAGTCGATGGTATAGGTGCCGAGCTTGACCGCCCATTTAATGATGCGGCCGCTGGCTTCCTTGTTGCGAAGGATGTTGCCAAGTGGGTACTCGGTGACTACCGTTATGTGGTAGGCATCAAAGTAGTGACGGAGCTTCCGGGATGTGATCAGGATGGCGTACAGCAGCTTCTGGACCTAGGGGTAGTGAGTCTTAGACTCATTTAGGACCTCACTGATGAAGTAGACTAGGCGCTGGACTTTGTATGCGTGTGCTGACTACTCGGTTGGTCGCTGCAATGTAGATTAGCAGGGTTTCATCCTTTTGAGGGGCGGTCATGATCGAAGGTGTGGTCAGGAACCGCTTGAGCTTAGCGAATGCCTTGTCAGCGTCCTTCGACCAAACAAATTTCTCTTGAGCCTTATGTAGCTTGAAGAAGGGGAGTCCCTTTTTGCCTAGAGGAGATATGAAATGACTTAAAGTCGCCATACACCCCCGTTAGCTTCTAGACGTCCTTGACGTAGGTCGATGGCTTCATGTTGGTCACCGCCGCCATCTTCTCTGGGTTGGCTTCGATGCCATGGCGACTGATGATTGTAACACCTCGGGTGTTTAAAAATACTAAAAACTGTCATATCATCATATGCATTGCAAGGCAATTGGTCATATTAAAAACTTTGAGATGCATACACTAAAACAAGTTTATATTCATGTGATATGTGTTGAATCGCATTGTTTGACTCAAGTTCAAAGTTTGTTTGGATTTTGAATTTTTCGAGAAAACCCTGATTTTCGGCATTTAAATCTTACCCTGAAAATCCATTTCAAAATCTAAGCATAATTTGGGGTGGATCCCAAAAGCAAAAGTGTAGAGCTTAACAAGTTATACAAAGTTTATTTTTGGAGTTTTGCAAGTTGTTTAGAAAAATTTGGAGTAATTCAAAAAGGCGTAATTTGTTAAATATCCCCTATTTGAATTTAAAAGATCATTTCAAAATCTAGACCGAATTAGGAGATGGTTATAAAAGCAAAGTTGTAGAACTTTTGATTTTGAACAACTTTTGTTTTTGGAGATTTTTGAGTTGTTATAAAAATTTGAGAGTAATTTGTGAATTTTGGCGAATGGCAAACTTGTAATTATTGTGAACAGTGTTCACCGCTTGCGCTACACCGCCGGCGAGCTTCGGCTTGCTTCCAGTCGCGCGCGTGGCCGTCTGGGCGTCGCGTTGGCGCGCTGAAGGCTTCGTCGTGGCTTCCTTGCACTTCCTTGGCCGCCCTATAAGGCTCTGGAGCCGCCGCCGTTCTTCTTTCTTCGCCCTCTGTTTTTCCCGTCGCCGCTGCTCCACTCCGGCGAGCCCGTGCCGTCGTTGTCATGCTCCACCGTCGCTGATAAGCTAGTCCCAGCTCCGCCTAAACCTTGCGCGTCCATCTGACCCACCAATTTGGCTTGTCTTCACCGGGAACTCGAGTTTCATCGCCTTCTTCCTCGCGGTCGGTAACCTCACCGTCGCATGCGCATCTCCGTGGCCAGAGCCCGTCGGTGAGCCGTTGCCCTTGATTGGTGTACCTTTGGCTTCGTCTCGATGCCGTAGTGCTCATTTCATTGTTGCTTGGCCGTTTTGTCCACTGCTATCGCCGGCACACCGTCACCGACGCTCCTTGCTCCGCCGCCGTTGCTGTTCACGTCGACCCGCGTCTACGCTGCTTCTCCAGCCTTGCTTTCTGCTCCGTAGGGTTCGTGGTGAGCTCCTGATGCTTCCTGTGCCCTTTGATTAACTGCTACCATACTCCTATCGCCGGCGTAACGTCGCCGAGCCACCGCGTCCGCCATGGCCGACGCCAAGCTCGTAACTCGTAGTAATTTGTCTAGTTAGTGCCTTCAGTCGATGCGCCGTGATGATGTGGTCATTTTGGTACCGTGACCGTCGCCTTTGGACTCACCGTCGGTGAGTTTGCGCCGGTCAGCGCCGTCGTCGTCGTAGTCAACGTCGGAGGTTGAAGATGACATGTGGGACCCGGGTGTCAGTGACTCAACGTTCAAATGGATTTTTCTATTTTTCAGAATCAAATGAATAGTGCTATAATTTGTTATTTTTGTGTAGAATTATTTAGAGCTCCAAAAATTATGAAACTTTTTGTGTGAATTCTCTATGATGTATATTATATGACAAAAATTTGAAATATTGATTTTCAGTAATTTTGGGATGTGATAAAAATTGCTCGATTAATTAATAAATGACTTTCCATGATTTTTCTAGGCTTATTTATTTATCCAAAGGTTATGAAAATTGTTTTTCCACTTAGTTATCATGTAATGAACATTTACAAAAATTTTGAGCTCAATTGGAATAAGTTGATTTATTTCATAATTTTGAATTAAATAATTAATTCATAAAAGCGAATAGTAACCTTTAATGATTTAGGTTTTTGTTTGGACTTTTGGATTGAGTGATGACCTTGGATCATTAGTTGATAATGATTCTTGGCAATTGATTGGGTGTTGCGAAAAAGGTTTGATTAGTTTGACTTGCAACTGTACCGCGAAGAAAAGTTGTATTCAAATTATTAATTTTGCATCCATCATCGAGCATCATGTTTCGTATTCCACATCATGTTAAACATGGCATTGTTATTACGTGTAGTAAACGAAGGTGAACACGTGGTAGTTAATCAAGTTGTCAGGAAGGTTGATCCGTCTATTGAGGTCGGATCGAATACTTGTGAAACGTCGCAGGAGCCGGACTTTTCCGTCAACGAAGGCAAGCCCCGGATGCATACAACCCTACCTTGTATTTTACGAATTGATTTCGCTTTTGCTTCTCATTACTGCATTAAGTGATTAGGAGTCAAATGAAAAACAAATTGGTGCATTACCACCCTTGTTATTCCATATTTACCATATTACCAGTTTTAAACTCGTATATGCCTAGTTTTGCTTAGCTATGCATAGAACGATGAAAGTCGGGCGATTACCTGTCACCTGCAAGTTTTAAATGGAACATTGGTTAATTATGTTAGCATGTGATATGGGAATGTGGAGTAATAAATCTAGACCGGGCGGACTCGGTGTGTGTGAGCCACAAGACATGGAGGTCTTGTGGAGGGTTCTTTCCTTTTGTGTCGATTAAGGCACGTCCGTTGTTGAATTGCATGAGGTGAGAATTTGTAGTACTAACCACATACTCAGTAAGCTTTGAACTTGGCGATTCTATTACGAGAATGGCTACTCACAGACTTTGGGAGTGGAGAGATGGCGGAATAGCGTGTACCCACGTGGCCATGGGTGGAATGGTGGAGTATCTTGTATTCTCGGTGGCGTGGACCCGTTCTTGTTTCGAGAGGATCCGAGGGTAGGTTGGTATATGTAGGTCGAGGGACCGCATATGTCGTGGTGGTCGGAAGTCCCAATTTGGGTTTATAATCGGTTTGAATCGTCGTTGCTCCTCGGTTATGGAGACTCAACTCTTTGTTCCTCATCGTAGAATTAATAACTAGAACTTGAGAAAGGTTTGCAAAAAGATTGATATGAAGTTCATGATCTCATTACGGATCATAGCGAGAATCATATGTGGTACTTATCAAGTTTTACCTTTGGAGTAAAGAATTTTATTAAAGAGCTTTTACATAAAAGAACTTTGATTATTGTTAAAACCATACCTTTAAGCCCGAGCACCGCATTCACGAGTCTTACTCGGTTTTCATTTCGGTTAAGTCTTGTTGAGTACTTTTGTACTCGGGGTTAAATTGACCCTTGTTGCGGAGTGAGCCTCATGAGCAGATCTGTTTTGGATCGTCGCATGCATGTGAGTTGTACCTTGTGATGACGATGAGATGTAAATGTGTGGTCCTTGGGCAGGGCAACCTCCTTGTGTGTTGTGTATTATATTATAATGCCACTCCACTATTTTGTTTTGTAATAAACATCGAACCTAGTTGCGAGGTTTGAAACTACTGTTTTGTAAATTATGTTATTGTAAGACTTCCGTTGTTTTTACTCTGGTATTGATATTTGAATAAATGTTATAATACTGCAATGACTATGTAACGTGATCCTGCTCGGAAATCGTGGATGATTCGGGGTTCCCCGAGGACACCCGACAGTCTTTTTAAGTTACTGGAAACGTATGCATAAATGTCAAAAGTCATCGGACAGTGACAGGTGCATGTGGGCCCTATAACTTAGGAGGTTCTGCCACAGAATGGTATCAGAGCGATCGTTACAAGGTTTTTGTTGTATTGTTTTACAAAAACTTCAAAATGATTTGGATGACTAAATTTAACTTGATAGTTTGGTCCAAATTGCTTCTGACTTATCTTATTTCTTTCTCACCATTCCTTATTTGATTAAAAGGGTCTTGTGTGGTGGAGTAGTAATCTTACTATGCCCTATATAAAAATAAATGTTGTTTATGTGCATTATAAACTTTGATGTTTTTGTTCGTAAGAACGATTCATGCATCATGCATAATTCACTCGTTACTTCCTTCACCTCTTAGTCTGGAGTTGAGTCGTGAGACTGGTTTGAGTAATGTAATCCATCATAGCTGCTCTTTAGACTTTGATCAAATGGTCTTACTTGGATTAAATTGGTTTCTACAAGTATGGCTCGTGCCAAGATGACGCTCGTAAGTCCACTTGGACCCAAAGGAGTTCCTCGTCACCAACTTGCCCCTAGAAATGATGGTGCTAGCAAGAGCAGTTCTAGGCACGATCTCGTGTAGAAATCTGGAGGATTTCTCTGAGTTAGCACAAGCTACTAGAGATAGGGCTTTGGATGCTATCTGGTGGGAGAATTACAGGATCAATTGAGGCGTCTCACCACCGCACACGAGGCTGCGAAAGCATGTTAGTTAAATGCGGTGGAGGGAAGAAATGAGGCTTGGCATAGGGAAAATGTAGCTAGAGCTAGAACTCATGAGCTAGAATTCTATGTAGAAGATTTAGAAGAACATAATACATATCTACATGAGGAAGTTCATAGGCTTAGCAATCTACTAAACCCGAATCATGAGCCTCAAGCTGATGCCATGGACCCAGGTGTCATCCTTGCCGATGAAAGTGAATAAGAAGAAGAAGAAGATCCTGAAGAATTAGTAATGATAGATGAAAGTGATAATGAAGGCGGTAATATTTCCGGAATGGATACCGAGCCTGAAGTTTGAAGTGCTCAGGGAAAGGAGTAGAGTTGTGTAATAGAAGATCTAGTTAAGATAGTAGTCTTGTTTAGATGTGTTCTTGTGTTTAAATAAGTGGCATCGATGTAATGCGGGTAGTAAGCTCTTTGATCTTTGAATAAAGACTTGTGAATAAAGTTTGGTTTGTTATGAACAGATGCGTCGTACGCGGGGATCGCATATTCCTGGTACTTCACAAGATGATGATGATATCCCCAACCCGCCACCAATGCCGACCAATTTGGCTGATGCTATCGCTGCATTAGTCAATGTGACTGTGGAAAATTCTCGTTTGCTTCATGAGATGGCTCAAAGTAATCAGAATCAGATGCATGGAAACCGTGGCCGCAATCATAATAGGCATGAGGCTACCTATGTGGATTTCACGGATACAAAACCCCTGGTGTTCACCAAGGTAGATGAACCCCTGGAGGCTGATGACTGGCTTAGGACCATGGAGCAGAAATTTGATCTTATTCACTGCACAGAGTTTCAGAAACCGGTGTTTGCTGCCCAACAACTTAGAGGTGCAGCTGGTGCTTGGTATGCAAATCTGATGGCCATGCAACCTGCAGGCGTTCCGTTAACTTAGACAGAATTTCACACTGCTTTCAGAGCCCATTATATCCCGGAAGGAGTGATGGCTATGAAGCTGGATGAATTCCTTGCCTTGAAGCAAGGAGATCAAACCGTGATGCAGTATGTGGGAAGATTTAATCATCTGTCCCAATATGCATCCGAACATGTCAATACAGATGCCAAGAAAAAGAAATGGTTCATGAGAGGTCTGAATACCAAACTGCAGACAATGATGACAGCCTGTACCAATATCACTTATCATGAGGCAGTAAATATTGCAATTGCTTCAGAGGCAAAGTATCGGCAGCATAAGGAGCTCAAGAAGAAAAAGAATGTGCCGTCTGGACCTTTTGGTGGAAACCAAAAGAGGCAGAGAGTGATTTATCATCCAGTAAACCACTATCGTCCGCCGTAGTTCCAAGTCGGGCAACAGTCAAATGTCCGTCCTGCTATAACCTATCCGAACTCACAGTCAACCAATGCTCCTAGTGGTAATGCTCCAACATCACAGGGTCACAACTATCCGTGTTACAATTGTGTAAGGACTGGTCATTTCTCTAGGGAATGTCCATATCCTAGGCAGGCTAATCAAAATTATCAGAAGGCCCCTGCCAATCAACAACAGGGTCAAGCACCAAACAAGAACCACAATCAGAATGCTCAGAAGGGCAAAGATGAGAGGAAGACAGGAAGGGTTTTCTATATTCAAGCCGGGGAAATTCCTGAAGGAGAGCCAGTGATGATGGGTATGTTTCCTGTCGCCCATCACCCTGCAGTTATACTTTTTGATTCTGGCGCATCGCATTCATTCATCAATAGAACATTTGTCATAAAGTATGAAATTTCAATTGGGGCAACAAAGGAAAGTTTCTTTATACAGTCGCCCGGGGGACGTCTGTGTACTAAGGAAATGGTATACCAAGTACCCGTAAACCTGGGTGGGCATATTTTTCCCACTACCATGATTATCCTTAAGGATCAGGATATAGATGTAATCTTGGGAATGAATTGGATGTATCAAAGCATAAAGGTGTTATAGATATTTTGAATAGGACCTTAAGAGTAAGTTTGCACGATAGTAATTCTCAACTTCTCATCCAACTTCCAACCCTAAGAAGAAGATGGGTGGGCAAGATTTGTAAAGCATCATGTCAAAGAAATTAGAGATATTCGGTAGTGTGTGAATTTAGGATGTGTTTCGGAAGATTTACCCGGTCTACCACCTGATAGGGATGTACAGTTTAATATAGAGTTACAACCTGGAACAGCTCCGATTTCTCGGAGAGCTTATAGAATGCCACCTAAGGAATTAGCCGAGTTGAAGGCTCAGTTACAAGAATTAATTGAGAAGGGGTTTATCCAACCTAGTTCCTCACCTTGGGGATGTCCGGCAATTTTTGTGAAAAAGAAAGATGAGACCCTGAGGTTATGTGTTGACTATCGTCCGTTGAATGAAGTGACCATCAAGAATAAGTATCCATTACCTCGGATAGATTTGCTTTTTGATCAATTGGCCGGAGCCAAAGTTTTCTCAAGATAGATTTGAGATCGTGGTATCACCAAATTAAGATAAAGCCTGAAGATATTCCCCAAAAGCGGCATTTACCACAAGATATGGATTATATGAATACTTGGTGATGTCTTTTGGTTTGACAAATGCTCCCGCTCATTTCATGTATCGATGAACTCAGTATTTATGCCGAGTTAGACAAGTTTGTAGTAGTATTTATTGATGACATTCTAGTGTATTCCAAGGATAAGACAGAACATGCAAGAACACCTCAGAATTGTTCGACCCGCTTAAGAGAACATCAACTATATGCCAAGTTCAGCAAGTGTGATTTTTGGCTTAAGGAAGTGCAATTTCTTGGACATGTCTTGTCAGCTGAAGGAGTTGCAGTTGATCCCGCAAAGTGAGGGATGTGCTTGATTGGAAACCGCCAACCACAGTTCATCAAGTTGAAGTTTTCTTGGATTGGCGGGGTATTACCGTCGGTTTATTCCAGAATTCTCTAAAGTATCAAAACCTATAACTGAATTATTGAAGAACCAAGTTAAGTTTGTCTGGTCATCAGATTGTGAAGAGGCTTTCCAGACTTAGAAAAGGCTGTTGACTACTGCACCAGTGTTAGCTCAACCAGATATTGAGAAGCCGTTTGATGTTTATTGTGATGCTTCAGGTATTGGTATTGGATGTGTGTTGATGCAAGAAGGTCGAGTCATTGCCTATGCGTCCAGGCAACTTAAGCAGCATGAAGAACACTATCCGACCCATGACTTGGAGTTAGCAGCTGTGGTTCATGCTCTAAAGATTTGGCGGCATTACCTGCTTGGTAATACGTGCCATATGTATACAGACCACAAGAGCTTAAAGTATATCTTTACTCAGTCAGAGTTGAACATGCGACAAAGAAGATGGTTAGAACTGATTAAGGATTATGATTTGGAAGTACATTATCACCCTGGTAAAGCAAATGTGGTTGCAGATGCCCTTAGTCGCAAAAGTTATTGCAATTGTCTGACAGTGAGAACAATGGGTTTGAATTTATGCCAAGAAATGGAGAAGTTGAATGTAGAAGTAATTCAACAAGGAAGTTTGACCAACATAATTGTTGAAGCTACTATTCGAGATCAAGTTATTGCTGCTCAGAAGGAAAACAAGGGTATAGCCCATATCAAGGAAAAAGTCAAGAATAGAAAAGCGGAATGCTTTAACATAGATGATGAAGATGTGTTATGGTTCAAGGATCGCCTGGTGGTACCAAAAGTTCCTGAGTTACGGCAGTCAATTCTAGATGAGGCACATGCTACTAGGTTATCTATCCATCCGGGAAGCAACAAGATGTACCATGATTTGAAGCAAAGATTCTGGTGGACTAAAATGAAAATAGAGATTGCTAGATATATAGCAAAGTGTGATACTTGTCAAAAGGTGAAAGCTATACATTTGAGGTCTGCTGGTGAATTACAACCATTACCTATTCCATCTTGGAAGTGGGAGGACATAAGTATGGACTTTATTATTGGTCTACCCAAGACATCAAAGGGATTTGACTCAGTATGGGTTATTGTAGATCGACTCACTAAGTCAGCACATTTTCTTCCAGTCAAGACCATATATCCTACGATCCAATATGCCAAGATGTACTTAGCAAGAATCATGAGTTTGCATGGGGTACCAAAAACCATAGTGTCAGATAGGGGTACGCAGTTTGTCTCCAGCTTTTGGAAACACTTACATGCTTCATTGGGTACTAAACTTCAGTATAGTACAGACTTATCATCCCATGATGATGGGCGGTGAAAGAGTCAATCAAGTACTTGAAGACATGTTAAGGTGTTGTGTCTTAACTATTCCAATAAGTGGGATGAGTGCTTACCTTTGGCCAAGTTCTCATACAACAATAGTTATCAGGAAAGCATTAGAATGGCTCCATTTGAAGCACTCTATGGTCGTAGATGCAGAACATCGTTAAGTTGGTCTGAGCCAGGAGAGAGAAGGTTCTTTGGAGTTGACTTTGTGAAAGAAACAGAAGACAAGGTTAGGCAAATACAGAGTAATCTGAAGATAGCTCAGTCCCGCCAAAAGAGTTATGCGGATAGACGACGGAGACCATTGGTATTCAACAAAGGAGATTTTGTATATCTGAAAGTATCACCAATGAAGGGAGTTAACCGTTTTGGTGTTAAAGGAAAGTTGGCACCCCGATACATTGGACCATATCAAATTTTGGAGAGGTATGGAAAAGTGGCATATCGCTTGAAATTACCTGAACATCTCACAGCTGTGCATGATGTGTTCCATGTTTCTCAATTGAAGAAGTGTCTCCGAGTGCCTGAACAGAATGTTGAAGTTGAAGGAGTAGAATTAGAACCGGATTTAACTTATTCCGAATATCCTATCCGAGTGTTAGATCAGAAAGATCGTGTTACTCGAAGACGGACAATCAAGTTCTATAAAATACAATGGAATCAACATTCAGAAGAGGAAGCTACCTAGGAATCAGAAGATTACTTGTTAGAAAAATTTCCAGAGTTTCTAGCGTCAATATAGAATAGAATAATGTTAGTTGAGCTCGGTTACTACAAATTGTGTTTTGTAAAAGACCCTCAGTTGTTTTATGGAAAAGTTCTGGATGTTTTTGGATTGACACATTTCCTTTTCCATTACTTACTCTATGGCTTTGAATCTCGGGGCGAGATTTCTTTTAGGGGGAAGGATTGTAACACCTCGGGTGTTTAAAAATACTAAAAACTGTCATATCATCATATGCATTGCAAGGCAATTGGTCATATTAAAAACTTTGAGATGCATACACTAAAACAAGTTTATATTCATGTGATATGTGTTGAATCGCATTGTTTGACTCAAGTTCAAAGTTTGTTTGGATTTTGAATTTTTTGAGAAAACCCTGATTTTCGGCATTTAAATCCTACCCTGAAAATCCATTTCAAAATCTAAGCATAATTTGGGGTGGATCCCAAAAGCAAAAGTGTAGAGCTTAACAAGTTATACAAAGTTTATTTTTGGAGTTTTGCAAGTTGTTTAGAAAAATTTGGAGTAATTCAAAAAGGCGTAATTCGTTAAATATCCCCTATTTGAATTTAAAAGATCATTTCAAAATCTAGACCGAATTAGGAGATGGTTATAAAAGCAAAGTTGTAGAACTTTTGATTTTGAACAACTTTTGTTTTTGGAGATTTTTGAGTTGTTATAAAAATTTGAGAGTAATTTGTGAATTTTGGCGAATGGCAAACTTGTAATTATTGTGAACAGTGTTCACGCTATGCTTACACTTCTTGCGTGAGCTCGGCTTGCTTCGATCATGGCGTGGCCGTCAAGGCGTCGCGTTATGCCTTATTGAAAAGGCTTCGTCGTGGCTTCCTTGCACTTCCTTGGCCGCCCTATAAGGCTCTGGAGCCGCCGCGTCGTTCTTCTTTCTTCGCCTCTGCTTTTTTTCCGTCATTCTTTGCTCCACTCCGTGAGCCCGTGTTGTCGTTGTCATGCTCCACCGTCATTGATAAGCTAGTCCCAGCTCGCCTAAACCTTGTGCGTCCATCGACCCACCAATTTGGCTTGTCTTCACGGGAACTCGAGTTTCATCGCCTTCTTCCTCGCGATCGGTAACCTCACCGTCGCATGCGCATCTCCGTGGCTGTGAGCCGTCGGTGAGCCGTTGCCCTTGATTGGTGTACCTTTGGCTTCGTCTCGATGCGTGAGTGCTCATTTCATTGTTGCTTGGCCGTTTTGTCCATCGCTTGTCGCGCAGACACCGTCACCGATGCTCCTTGCTCCATGCGTCGTTCTTTCGTTCACGTCGACCCGCGTCTACGCTGCTTTTCCAACCTTGCTTTCTGCTCCGTAGGGTTCGTGGTGAGCTCCTGATGCTTCCTGTGCCCTTTGATTAACTGCTACCATACTCCTATCGCCGGCGTAACGTCGGCGAGCCACCGCGTCTCGCCATGGTCGACGCCAAGCTCAACTTCGTAGTAATTTGTCTAGTTAGTGCCTTCGATCGATCTTGCCGTGATGATGTGGTCATTTTGGTACCGTGACCGTCGCCTTTGGACTCACCGTCGGTGAGTTTGCGCCGGTCAGCGCCGTCGTCGTCGTAGTCAACGTCGGAGGTTGAAGATGACATGTGGGACCCGGGTGTCAGTGACTCAACGTTCAAATGGATTTTTCTATTTTTCAGAATCAAATGAATAGTGCTGTAATTTGTTATTTTTGTGTAGAATTATTTAGAGCTCCAAAAATTATGAAACTTTTTGTGTGAATTCTCTATGATGTATATTATATGACAAAAATTTGAAATATTGATTTTCAGTAATTTTGGGATGTGATAAAAATTGCTCGATTAATTAATAAATGACTTTCCATGATTTTTCTAGGCTTATTTATTTATCCAAAGGTTATGAAAATTGTTTTTCCACTTAGTTATCATGTAATGAACATTTACAAAAATTTTGAGCTCAATTGGAATAAGTTGATTTATTTCATAATTTTGAATTAAATAATTAATTCATAAAAGCGAATAGTAACCTTTAATGATTTAGGTTTTTGTTTGGACTTTTGGATTGAGTGATGACCTTGGATCATTAGTTGATAATGATTCTTGGCAATTGATTGGGTGTTGCGAAAAAGGTTTGATTAGTTTGACTTGCAACTGTACCGCGAAGAAAAGTTGTATTCAAATTATTAATTTTGCATCCATCATCGAGCATCATGTTTCGTATTCCACATCATGTTAAACATGGCATTGTTATTACGTGTAGTAAACGAAGGTGAACACGTGGTAATTAATCAAGTTGTCGGGAAGGTTGATCCGTCTATTGAGGTCGGATCGAATACTTGTGAAACGTCGCAGGAGCCGGACTTTTCCGTCAACGAAGGCAAGCCCCGGATGCATACAACCCTACCTTGTATTTTACGAATTGATTTCGCTTTTGCTTCTTGTTACTGCATTAAGTGATTAGGAGTCAAATGAAAAACAAATTGGTGCATTACCACCCTTGTTATTCCATATTTACCATATTACCAGTTTTAAACTCGTATATGCCTAGTTTTGCTTAGCTATGCATAGAACGATGAAAGTCGGGCGATTACCTGTCACCTGCAAGTTTTAAATGGAACATTGGTTAATTATGTTAGCATGTGATATGGGAATGTGGAGTAATAAATCTAGACCGGGCGGACTCGGTGTGTGTGAGCCACAAGACATGGAGGTCTTGTGAGCGGGTTCTTTCCGCCTGTGTCGATTAAGGCACGTCCGTTGTTGAATTGCATGAGGTGAGAATTTGTAGTACTAACCACATACTCTGGTAAGCCTGAACTTGGCGATTCTATTACGAGAATGGCTACTCGCGCACTGGGAGTGGAGAGATGGCGGGAATAGCGTGTACCCACGTGGCCATGGGCTGGAATGGTGGAGTACTGTATTCTCAGGTGGCGTGGACCCGTTCTTGTTTCAGAGGATCCGAGGGTAGGTTGGTATATGTAGGTCAGGGACCTGCATATGTCGTGTGGTCTGGAAGTCCCAGCTGGGTTTATAATCGGTTTGAATCGTCGTTGCTCCTCGGTTATGGAGACTCAACTCACTGTTCCTCATCGTAGAATTAATAACTAGAACTTGAGAAAGGTTTGCAAAAAAGATTGATATGAAGTTCATGATCTCATTACGGATCATAGCAGAATCATATGTGGTACTTATCAAGTTTTACCTTTGGAGTAAAGAATTTTATTAAAGAGCTTTTACGCAAAAGAACTTTGATTATTGTTAAAACCATACCTTTAAGCCCTGAGCCTGCATTCCTGAGTCTTATCAGTTTTCATTTCGGTTAAGTCTTGTTGAGTACTTTTGTACTCAGGGTTCGTTGACCCTTGTTGCAGGTGAGCCTCATGAGCAGATCTGTTTTGGATCGTGCTGCATGACAGTTGTACCTTGTGATGACGATGAGATGTAAATGTGTGGTCCTTGGGCAGGGCAACCTCCTTGTGTGTTGTGTATTATATTATAATGCCACTCCACTATTTCGTTTTGTAATAAACATCGAACCTAGTTGCGAGGTTTGAAACTACTGTTTTGTAAATTATGTTATTGTAAGACTTCCGCTGTTTTTACTCTGGTATTGATATTTGAATAAATGTTATAATACTGCAATGACTATGTAACGTGATCCTGCTCGAAAATCGTGGATGATTCAGGGTTCCCCGAGGACACCCGACAGTCTTTTTAAGTTACTAGAAACGTATGCATAAATGTCAAAAGTCATCGGACAGTGACAGGTGCATGTGGGCCCTATAACTTAGGAGGTTCTGCCACAATGATGTTGCTTGGCAGGATACCAGATGGAACGCCGAAAATGCACTTAGTGGGATTCAGCTTCCATCGGTAAACTTTCAGGGCTTTGAAAACTTCGGTGAGGTCGACAATGAGGGTGTCGACAGTCTTAGACTTAACCACCATGTTATCGACATAAGCCTCAATGTTCTTCCCAATCTAGTCCTTGAGGTAGTGCTGGATGGCTCTTTGATAAGTCACACCCGCGTTCTTGAGCCCGAAAGACATGGTCGTGTAGCAGTAGGCACCGAAGGGCGTAATGAAAAACGTCTTGATTTGGTCTTCTTCCTTCAGTGTGATCTGGTGATAACCAGAGTAGCAATCTAAAAAGCATAGGAGCTCGCAACTGGCTATAGAATCTATGACCTTGTCAATGCGAGCTAAGCCAAAGAGGTATTTAGGGCAATTTTTGTTGAGATCGGTGTAATCAACGCACATTCTCCATTCTCCATTCATTTTTCTTACAAGAACTAGGTTGGCTAACCACTCCGGATGATACACCTCTTTGATAAAAACCAGTAGCTAAGAGCCAGGTTATTTCTACCCTAATGGCCTCCTTTTTGTCCTGCGCAAATCATCGAAGCCTCTGCTTGATCGGCTTGGCGGTCACCAAGACATTTAAGGAGTGCTCGATCAGCTCCTGAGGCATGTCGGGCATGTCCGCTGGTTTCCATGCGAACACGTCAACATGCTCCCTTAGGAAGCTGATGAGTGTGTCTTCCTATTTGGGATCGAGGTTGGCCCTAATCCGAGCTGTCTTAGACTAGTCGCCGGGGACGAGGACCACTTCCTTCACCTCCTTGGACTTGGTTGATGCTCGGGTGGCCTCCATGATTGGGATATCTAGGTCCTGCAGGGAAATCTGCTACAAAGACGCGAGGCAGTCCTACATGTGGATGGAGATGCTAGTAGCCTCGACGAGCATGAAGCTTTCCTTCTTGCAGGAGTAGGCGACATGGAGGTTTTTCATGCAGGGAGAGGACCCCCTCCTCTGTCGGCATCTTCAACACTAGGTACGTGTAGTGTGGCACGGCCATAAACTTGGCGAGGGCTGGTCGGCCAAGGATGGCATGGTACGCCATGTTGAAGTCAGCAACCAGGAAGTTGACGTAGTCAACACGGAAGTGCTTGGCGGTGCTAAATTGTACCGGCAGTGTAATCTATCCTAGAGGCAGGGACGCTTTTCTAGGAACAATTCACCAGAACGGAGAGTCCATGGGGGTAAGATCTTCTTTCTTGATCCCTAGCTCCTCTAGGGACCCAGCGAACAGGATGTTGAGGGCGCTCCCTCCATCGATGAGGACCTTCTAAAAGCGCACATCCTTGATGCTGGGATCCAGGATGAGTGGGAAACGCCCTAGGTATGGGATATCCTACCACTGGTCTACCCTAGAGAAGGTGACCGGGTGCTCCAACCAGTTGAGGTACTCGGGATCAGCGACGGGGCCATCATATGTAGTGAGCCACATGACACATCGGGCTATAAGTTTCTGCTCCTAATTGTCTTCAAAGATAGCTCTCCTGGTAGGTTGGGCCCTTGTTCTTGCCTCGTTCTCCACCTTGACCGTCTTCAGTCTCATCATCATCACACCATGGTTTCTTTGATGATTCACCATCGAGCATTATCTTTAGGCCTCTGCACTCTCGCATGGTGTGCTTGGCATCCTTGTGGATAGGGCATGGGTCATCTAGCATCTTGCCGAAATCAGCGTCGTACATGCGCTTGGCACAGGCATTGATGGTGTTGATGGAGTTATCAGGCTGGCGACAATGGCCTTGTCTGCCTCTTAAGCTATCCAAGCTGTCATCACGCCGGAGCTCACAGTCATCTTGGCGGCGGTCGCGGTCGTCGTGGCAGTCTTGGTCGTCACGGCAGTGGTCGCGGTTGACATAGCGCCTGTCTTCATGACGATCATCATCATGGTGTTGGTGGTGAGCGGCATATCCGTTTGCTGTTTGAATCAGTTCACTGATGGTTGTGGGCCTCTTGTGGTATAGCTAGCCACAAAGTTGCTCGTGCCAGAGCCCTTTGGTGAAAGCGGCAATGGCCTCGGCATCAGTGATGTTGGGAACATAATTTCTTGTCTTTGAGAAGCGCCTAATGAAGTCGCGTAGGGACTCCCTAGAGGATTAATGAAGCTTCTCCAAGTCAGACTTGGTGCTGGGCTGCTCCACATATCCATGTAATTGTCGGTGAAGACTTTATTGAGGTCATCCCAAGATCGGATGGGATTCTCCCGTAGGTTGAAGAGCCAGTTGTTCGTAGACTGGTTAAGCATGATGGGTAGATAGTTTGCCATGACATCTTCATCTTTGTCTTCGTCTCTGCCTACAGCTCTCACGGCGATCTCGTATAGAGTTAGCCACTGAGCGAGGTTGGCCTTTCCGTCATAGGTGTTGACACCATGAACCTTGAAACCCACAGGCCACTAAACGGCTTGGAGCCTTTCTATGAAGGGGTGAAGTCCTGATGCATCGGGGGGAAGTGGCACTTGACAGGCAGCAAATCCCTCATGTTTGGCGTCAAAATGCCGGTAATGCTCCATCTCTGCTTCGTAGCGTGCGGACCTACTGTTTTTGATGCGGCCGCGGACATCTACGCCGGTGTTGATGTGGTCACGAAGGTCATGAGGGATGGGTTGATTGACCTCCTAGTTGCGGTTGCCGCCTCGACCTCCCTAGGGGCATGGTGGGTGGCCGTCGTGGTGTGAATGAGCTTCATAGTTGCCTTTGGATCCTCTATAGAGGTAGGGACCTCTAGCCTGAGGTCGGGGGCCCTTGGTGCCATGATGCAAGCCTCCTCCATCGTGGCAGGAGCGGTGGCTATGAGCTGATGCAGTGGAATAAGATGGGGCGTCGTTCTGGAACTCGTTGACTTGGACTTGCGCTGCTATAATTTGTGCTCAGTCCTTCTCGACCTCTAGAGTGTTAGGGAGTTTGTTGAGCTCCTTGAAAGCGACGACTAGATTGGCGCTTGGAGTCTGGTAGACTAGTTGGTCGCCCACCATGTCAAATGGCTCCTCCAGATTATGTTGATGGTGGGGCAGGCCGCAACCATCCTCGTTGGCCCCTTGGGCTGCTTCTGCATCTCGACGACGTTGGCGATCGGCGTTCTTCGCTAGACGAGCTTCGCGCTCTTTAGTGGTTTCGCCGTCCTTGGTGACGCTGTTGTGGCTGACATAGAAAATCATTCCCCTGAACCCCATAGGGAAAGTTGGGCAGCTTGATACAGTCTTGGTTGAGCCCTCGGAATAATCGTCGGTGCTCTTATTCAGAACGTTGTGGAGAGATTCAGTCAGAAGTGAGGGTTCATCTGAAAGCTGGCAAACAACCACCATGTTGACCATGGGCGCGGGCTGGCCGAAGTCAGTTGGGTCGATCATGTAGAGGTTGGTGACATGGTCATGCTTGACATGGTCAACAAAGAGGTGGTGGATGGCATTCTGGTACATAGATCCTGAACCCTCCAGCCCAAAGGGATAGTGCTTCGGCAGGTCCTCCGTCGAGGCCTCATAGTCGGCAAAACATAGGCCGGTAGTGGGAAGTGGTCGGCGTCGCGCTGTGCGCCCCTCTAGAGTAGCCATGATCACCAGATCAGAATCTGGCCGCCTTGAACGATGTGGCCGAGCAGGTCGCTCGGTTACAACGGCTTGGTGATCTTAGAGTACAGGAAATTCGTTGCTCGCTCTAGATTGATCTAAGACCAAATCCACGAGGAGCTGACATTCCTCTAAGCGGTCTGTGACCCTATCGATGGATGCGATCAGATCATCATTGCTGATGGATCTCCTAACCCAGTGGTGGAGTGCCAGGATCGGAGATGTCATTGCAGGTGTTGGCGTGATCAGCGCGGGGTGATCCTACACCGCCTCCATGATCTCAACGTTGCCATCAGGGCCGATGACCTAGGTCATGGATTCGACCGTGAAGATCTGGCCTAGCTCGGGAAAGGCCATGGAGCTCGAGAAGGTGATCATCTGGTACGCCATGAATTTAGCACACACCCCCCCTACCTAGCACGCCACTATCGACGAAATACATCCAGCAATCTACCGAGGGGTATGCCCACGGTAGTAGATGAATCGGTGGAGGTGCACGTGAGGGAACTGGATGGTGGCACAGAACTCAAGAGATAGCGATTAGACAGGTTCAGGCCATCAGCTTGACATAATACCCTACGTCCTGTGTCTTTGTGGATTGTATTATGAGAGATGAGATGAAAATGAGGGGGTCCCTACCTGCCTTATATAGCTCGAGAGGTAGGGTTATAGATCGGTTGTTTCTATCCTGATTGGTTTTAAAAGATAGGAAGCTATAGATATTATGGGATCTAGCATATCCGAGCAGGTTTCCTAGATCACTGACGGTCTTCACGTAGTCTTGCGAGGCACGCCAACCTATGATGTGCTTCGCACGGCGTCGTCTTGTAGGCTGGGCCTCCACTGGTGGCATGGCCCATGCGTAGTCTCGTGGGCTAGACCTCCCCTAGCGGCTTGACCCATGCATAGCATTACTGGTATCGGGGGTTATACCCCCACAAGCCTTCCACCACGGGTGAGAATCATCTTGTCTTGTTTTGTTCCTTGTTCTATTACAATGTACTCATTTGCGTTTCTGAAGATTCGTAGATAGGACCGAGCGGTGTACTTTTCTTCAGTGCCATCGGCGGACTGGCCGAGGGGAGTGGACGCCTGGCCAAGCGGTCCTCAGCATCGAGCCAGTCCGGATGCTGGCGAGGATAGCTAAGATGACCTAGATGATGGAGAAGGAGGTGAGCAGACGAGATATGTCGGTGAGAAGGTTAAAGGGAAACGGCTTGCTAACGAGGAGTCATCGCCGAAGAGAAGAAAAATAGTAAGGCCATCCCATCGAGAAGAGCGACCAGTGAGCATCGGCGCTCCCACCTAGCACTGAAGGCGCTAGATGGTGGTGTCTAGCTCATCGGATGACGATGGACCGGCTGCACCACCATCACCAAGGGTCATGATGCCACCACCAGCCCCGCTAGCTGGAGCGGAGATGTGCGGGATGTGACGGTTGCGGGAGACAACGATGGTGATGCCTGACAGTGTTTGGGAAACATTGGCAGCAATGGCTCAGGTAACACCAGCAGCGACGGCTCGGGTGGCCATTGTAGTCCCTGAGATCACAAGGACGCGACCTGTGGAGATAGCGTAGGCGACCACCGTAGTCCCCGAGACCACACGGGTGACTCCGGTGGCGGCGGTGGAGACGTCGGGTAGTTCGGCTGCTGGGTAGACCAGTTCCAGGCAGGGGCACCAGTTCCGAGCTGTGCAGCGGGAGTCCCAGTTGTAAGTGCCTTATTTTATTTGCCATATTTCTTCAGCACTGTGGTTTGTTTCTTGATGAATTTTTTGCTTGTTGAAGTACGGAGTCGACGAAGGTCCTGTAGCCATCGGCTGCATATGACAAAAGGCACGCAGAGCCGATAGCTCCCCACACCAAGTAAGCGCAAGCAAGAGCGGATCCGGTTGCCCCCACCGTGGACCAACCGATGGTTGCGGAGCCAACTGCTCTAACTATGGAGAAGCCCTCAACAACTGGACTGACCTCGCAAAGCGATGGATTGCATGACGAGGGCAATCCTGGTGTAGAGGAGGTGTAGGATGTGGTGGCGGCATTGATTGGCCTTGCCGAAGCAACTACGGAGCCCGCGGGGGACGCGTCGAGCAGTGCGTCGCAAGGTCCACCCGCGGTTGCTGAACAAGCATCATCTGCGGTGGTGTCAACGGCGGAGGCGACACTTGGAGGCCCTGTCCAAGCATGGCAGCAGCCAAGGAGGGCACCTTTGCCAGCGGTCACCGTTGAGGTCAAAGAGATAGTGCGGGAGCCCACCCCGCCTCCCCAACTCCTCCACACGGTCATTCAGCACGGCAAAGAGTTTGAGATGTTGGAGGAGGGGGAGGTGAGCGCAGAGAGAAAGAAACTGAGGGCCGATCTGAGGTCAATGATGGGCCATATTGAGGTAAGCCTGAAGAGATCTTTTTTGTCCTTTAAAGAACGCAGTCTATTAATCCGTTTGCTCGATGTAGAATGTGATGAAGGTGTCCGAGTAGTGCCGGTGGTAGCTAGAGGAGATGTGTGGGGGGTACGACCCCGGATACCCATGGCGGACCACATGGGCTGCGCCCCCAGGGGCGGCCCAGCCCACAAGATGAATCCTTGCGGGACACGATTCTGCTCGGCGCCTCCCGCAAGATATAGGAAGGATATCCTAAAGATACTACAAGATCTGTTAGGATAAATATGATCCCATGATTCTTGTAATCTGTTATTACTTTCTGGTTATCTCTCAGATCTAACCGACTTGTAACCCTACCCCCGAACTATATAAGGCGGGCAGGGACCCCCTCCAAAATCACAGCATATCATATGATAGCTAATACAAACCAACAGACAATAGGAGTAAGGTATTACATCATACTGATGGCCTGAACCTGTATAACCCATGTGTCTCTGTTGCCTTCTTGTTCTTGATCACGCGCTCCTCTGCCGATCAATCTACCTTCGTGGGATACCCCTCGGAGGACTGCCGACGATACACTGTCGACAGTTGGTGCGCCAGGTAGGGGTGTGCGTGCTGTTTCCTTGTCTAACAAGATGGCTTTTTCTGTAGGCTCTTCGTCCCTCCGGCAGTCCGACCAGATCTTCACGGTCGGATCCATCTCATGGGTCATCAACGCTAATGGAGTTGGAGAGCTCCTCGAGCCAGTGCAGATCTGTTCTGCGCCGACCACCCCTGCACCTGCGACTGCAGATCTGATCTTGGAACTACTTCTAAGGTCATCGTCATCAATGATTCGCCGCTCGCTTCCTCATTACCAGAGGAGGCACATCAACAATGATGATCTGATCGAATCCATCGATCGGGTTGGTCTAGAGCTCGTCGATTGCCTCTCCATCGCCGAGTCAGCTCTGGACACTTTCGTTCAGCGCCGACCACCCTCTGATCCGAATCTATTGGAAGCTGCTCGGCAAACTCCGGGGGTTATGGCCCTGCCCTTCGGGCTAGCCAACACCGCCGCAACATACCAAGGCGCCCTGAGGGGCAAATTCGGTGACCAGGTGGGGGATATCCATCCTCTCACCGACCAGATCGCCGATCAGCTCCCGACGACGATCAACATGCTGCACGCCAGCCGAGGCCCCGGAGCATCCCTCCAAACTATCCTGGAGGAAAATCCGGACTCCGAATCCTAGGGCTCCACGGAGACCCTCGCTGAAACCTTCACCGAGCAACCCCCTCTCCCACCTTTCTGGGGGGCACGATCTTCAACGTCAGCATTGACAGCCCCCCTCGGAACGGCGAAACCAATGAAGAACGCGCCGCCCATGAAAATAGGAACGTCAACCGCGTGCAACGCCGTGAAAATGAGCGCACCCTTGCGATGACCGAGGCCGCTCGTGACAACCAATTTGACTCGCAAGGAAGGCCGCTCCATCGCAACCTCAATGAAGAGTTTCTCCGTGTTGACGGCCATGATGTTTTCAAGACTCCAAGCGCCAATCTGGCGGTGGCCGCCAACGAGCTCGCCCACCTCCCGCAGACGCCCGAGCTCGCCAAGGTCGCCGCTATGCTTAAAGCGGCACACTATCAAGTCAATGAGATCCGAGAGGATCAGAGACCTTCGTGCTCCACGAGCACGCCGATCAGCCGTGCCTACATCCAATCGCTGCCCCAGTCAAAGCCAGTTCGCCGACCATTCACTACCTCTCCAGGGGGAGCCGGGGGCCACCGTGCCGAGCATCATCGCCAGCATGACTAGGAGGTTGAACTAGACGCTCGACTGCACCTCAGTAACCTTTGGGATGCATGACGGCGTATCGAGCAACGTCGCTTCGGTCGCCTTGAAGAAGAAGTACGCCGCCGCCAGGAGTACCAGCAAGAGTATGGTAATCTGGACTCAGCTCTAGAGCCGATCGCCGCCGGCAACGCTGCAGGCAACAACGCCGACAACCCAGAAGGGCCCCCAGCTTTCACCAGGCCACTCTGAACACTCCAGTGGCCCCGTGGTTTTAAAATCACCAAGGTCGAGCCCTATGAAGGAAGGATGAACCCAACTCAGTGGCTGTAGGCTTACGCCACTGCTGTCCACACCGCTGGAGGAGACACCAACATCATGGCAAATTACCTCCCCGTCATGCTCACGCCAGCCGCCATGAGCTGGTTCACAAGCTTTGCCCTGGACTCCATCGGATCTTGGGAAGAACTAAAGAAAATCTTCACCAACAATTACATGGCTACATGTACGCGGTCGGGCACCAAGCATGATCTCAACCGCATCACCCAAAAGCCATCCGAGCTCCTCCGCAGCTACATCAGACGCTTCTCCGAGATGAGGAATTCTATTCCCAACATCACGGAAGCTGAGGTCATCACCGCCTTTGTCCGAGGTCTTCACCACCACGAGCTCCGTTCCAAGTTCAACCGCAAGCCACCTATAGGCATCGGCGAGATGATAACGACCGCCAACCAGTACGCTGACGCGGAGGAAGCTAAGGTGCGTTTCAACGAAGATACGGGCACAAATTGCCCGCCTCACTGCTACGACGACCACCCTGACAATCGACGCCACAACGACCGCCGCTATGATGACCGCAGTTTTCACCAGGACTACGGTTGTGATCGGCCAGAAGGATCCAAGCCTGGTCAGAATCGCCGCCGCCGGCCAGACCACTTTGTCGCTACCGTCAATGAGCCACGCGCTAAGCGCAACTACGATGAGTAGTACAAGAAGCTCCTCAATGGCCCGTGCCCCCTCCACAAGAATGCCAAACACAAGATGAAAGACTGTCTCGGTTTGGCCAAGGAGTTCCAGGACAAAAAGCTGGACGACGACGCCAACGGTGGGAACGGAGGCCACCGACCACCTAGGGGAAATAACAATGCCTTCTAGGACCATGACAAGGTGGTCGCCACCATCTTCGGAGGCCTCGCCTCCACTGAGAGCAGAAGAGAATGGAAGCTCGCCACCCAATGAGTGCTCGTCGTTGCTTCAGAGGAAACCACCACCAACCCCAGCTATCACCCATGGTCCGAGGTCCCCATCACCTTCAGCAGGGCCGACCAGTGGGCATACATACCCTACACAGGGCGTTTCCCCCTCGTCCTCGATGCGACCATCCAGAAGGTGCTCTTCAGAAAAGTCCTCATCGACGGTGGGAGCACTTTGAAGCTACTCTTCGCCGGGGCCCTAAGGGAGTTGGGCCTCGAGATAACAGATCTCACGTCATCGGACTCCTCCTTCTGGGGTGTGGTACCGGGCAGGGCATCTAGACCACTTGGAGAGATTACCCTACCAGTACAGTTCGACATGGCAAGCAACTACCGCGTCGAGCATATCAACTTCTACGTTGCCAACTTTGACACCGCCTACCACGCCATACTTGGTCGGCCAGCTCTGGCCAAGTTCATAGTTGTACTGCACTATGCATATCTGGTGATGAAGATGCCTTCGCCTGTAGGAGTCCTGTCTCTGCGGGCCAACCTCTCTGTTGCCTATGCCTGCGAGACAGAGAGTCTCGCTCTCGCCGAAGCCATCGACCTCTCCATCCAGATGGCTAGCGTGGTCGCCGAAGCCAAGATGGCGCCCGCCGATGACATGGAGATCCCAGAGCTGGAGCTTCCTCGCGCCTCCGCCAAGTCCAAGGAAGTCAAGGAGGTCGGCCTCGGCCTCGATGACCCCTCCAAGACTGTGAAGATCGGGGCTCACCTTGACCCCAAATAGGAAAGCGCGCTCGTCTCCTTCCTACGTGCCAACGCCGACATGTTTGCGAGGAAACCTGCAGACATGCCAGGGGTACCGCGGGAGAAGATCGAGCACTCCTTGAATGTCTCGCCGACCGCCAAACTGATCAAGCAGAAACTCCGCCAATTTGTGCCAGACAAGAAGGAGGCTATTAGGGTAGAAATAAAATGGCTTTTAGCGACCGGATTTATAAAAGAAGTGTATCATCCAGATTGATTAGCAAACCCTGTTCTCGTTTGAAAAAAGAATAAAGAATGGAGAATGTGTGTTGATTATACTGATCTTAACAAACACTACCCTAAAGACCCCTTTGGCTTGCCTCGGATAGACGAGGTTGTAGACTCCACCGCCGGCAGCAAACTGCTCACCTTCCTTGACTGTTACTCTGGCTATCATAAGATCTCCCTCAAGGAAGAAGATCAGATCAAGATGTCATTCATCACGCCTTTCGGAGCATACTGCTACACAACTATGTCCTTTGGACTCAAGAACGTCGGGGCTACCTATCAAAGGGCCATCCAGATGTGCCTCGACCAACAGATCAGCCGCAATGTCGAAGCTTACATCAATGATGTGGTCGTCAAGACCAACACCGCTGACAACCTTATCGCTGACCTCGAAGAAACTTTCGCCAACCAGAAGAAGTACCGATGGAAGCTGAACCCTTCAAAGTGCATCTTTGGAGTTCCATCCGGTATACTACTGGGCTACATCGTCAGTGCTCGAGGCATCGAACCTAACCCAGACAAGGTCTCCGCCATCACCAATATGAAACGGCCGACATGCGTCAAGGATATACAGAAGCTTACAGGCTACATGGCTGCTTTAAGCCACTTCATATCGCGCCTCGGCGAAAAAGGGCTACCTTTCTTCAAGCTCCTCAAGGCCTCCGAGAGTTTTTCCTGGATGGAAGAGGCAGACACAGCTTTCGAGCAGCTTAAATTGTTCTTAACAAGGCCTCCGATCATGACTGCGCCACGACCAGATGAAACTCTTCTGATCTACATCGCCGCTACTTCTCGCATCATCAGCACTGCTATCGTCATCGAGCGCGAGGAAGCTAGGCACGCCTACAAGGTGCAACATCTGGTCTACTTTATCAGCGAGGCACTTAATGAGCCCAAAACTCGTTATCCTCAGGTACAAAAGCTGTTATATGCAATTCTAATTACGTCGCGCAAGCTTCGACACTACTTCAAATACTACAAGATCGCCGTGGTCACCGAGTTCCCTCTGGGGGACATTCTCTGCAACAAAGAGGCCAATGGCCATATCATCAAGTGGGCTGTTGAGCTCGGCACTTACTCCATCAAATTCAGAAGCAGGCCTACCATTAAGTCACAGGCGCTTGCTGATTTCATCGCTGAGTGGACCGAGATCCAAGAACCCATTGCCGCCACTTGCCCCGAGCACTGGGTGATGTACTTTGACGGCACCCTTAACATCAATGGTGCTGGCGCGGGCATTCTGTTCATTATGCCGACCAAAAATAAGCTCTACTATGTCCTCCGGATACACTTTCTGGCCTCCAACAACGCCGCGGAATATGAAGCATGTCTCCACGGTCTCCGTATAGCAGTCGAGCTTAGCGTCAAACGTCTCATGGTGTACGGGGACTCCGCGCTGGTTATCAACCAGCTCAACAAAGACTGGTCCTGTTCCAGTGAGAAGATGGACGCATACTGCGCCGAAATCAGGAAGCTTGAAGGGAAATTCTACGGCATCGAGTACCACCACGTGGTATGCGACCAAAATCAGCTCGCCGCCCATTTATCCAAGTTGGGCTCTTCTCGCGCCGCGATTTTGCTGGGGGTTTTCGTTCAAGATCTCCTGGCGCCATCCATCAAAGAAGAAAAAGAAGTTGAGGAGGTTCCCCCTGCCGAGCAGTTGGTACTTGCGGTGCCTTCGCTGGTCACTGATTGGAGGGAGCAGTTCATCAAGTACCTCACCAACGCTGAAGTACCCACCGACAAGACCGACACCGAACGCCTAATCCGCCGAACCAAGCATTATGTGCTGGTAGATGGTAACTTGATGAGAAAGAGTGCCAAGAAAGGGATATTGCAGAAGTGCATCACTCAAGACAAAGGAGTGAAGCTGCTTCACGAAATTCACTCCGGTTCCTGTGGCAATCACGTAGCCTCGAGAAACTTGGTCGACAAAGCTTTCCGAGCTGGGTTTTATTGGCCCACGGCCATCTCCGATGCAGAAGACCTCGTTCAACGTTGTGAGGGATGTCAGTTTTTTGCCAAACAAATACATGTGTCGGTGCAAGAACTGCAGACCATCCTAGCTTCCTAGCCTTTCACATGCTGGGGACTAGATATGATCGGGCCTTTCAAGCTAGCGCCAGGTGGTTTTCGGTACGTCTATGTCACCATCGACAAATTCTCCAAGTGGATCGAGTACAAGCCGCTCATCTTAGCTACCGCAAAGAAAGCAGTCGAGCTCTTCGAAGATGTTATCCATAGATTTGGACTTTCGAACAGCATCATCACCGACCTTGGAACCACATTTACTGGCCATCACTTTTGGAATTTCTGCAAAGATCGGTGCATCTCCGTTAAATACGTCTCCGTTGCCCATCCGAGGGACAATGGCCAAGTTGAGCGGGCGAACGACATGATTCTTAATGCCCTCAAAAAGAGACTATACCAGAAAGAAGAAAAGCATCCGGGCAGATGGCTCAAGGAGCTACCAGCTGTGGTCTGGGGACTGCACACTCAAGCTAGTCACAGCACCGGTGTGTCCCCATATTTTTTGGTCTACGGCTCAGAGGCCATACTACCAGCGGACGTTGCCTTCCGAGCACCTAGGGTGGAAAATTATGATGAAGAGCAGGCCACAGCTGTTCGGACAGAGGACGTCGACCGGGCCGAGGAAGAACGCCTGATCACCTGCGTCCGCACAGCCAAATATCTAGAAGGCTTGCGGAGATACTATAACCGCAACATAAAAGGTCATTCATTTACCGTCGGCGACCTCGTTCTCCACAGAAAACAAAAGACCGAAGGATTACACAAGCTCTCCTCCCCTTGGGAAGGGCCTTACGTTGTCAAAGAGGTTACCTGACCAGGGTCTTATCGCCTATGTGACTTAGATGGGATCGATGTTCCCAATTCATGGCATATCGAGCACCTTATACGTTTCTATCCTTGAAACGCTCTGGATATGTACTCTCTACTTTGTGATGAATAAAGTTTTGGTCTCCATAACTTGTCTCCATTTTTCTCCATTGTGTTTTAATCTCCACATACAGTCGCCTAGCACTCCAATACTCCATACCGATCTCCAATACGAAAATCGCCGACCACAATTTCGCCGAATAAGTTTCTCCAAATCTCCAAAGTTATCGCCGAACGGTTTTTTTCCAAAATCGCCTAACGATTTCTCCAAATCACCGACACATTTTTTCGCCGAAAATCGCCAAATAAGTTTTCTCCAAATCACCGAACACGTTTCCTCCAAAACGCCAACGTATCTCGCCACACATTTTCTCTAAACCGCCAAACACTTTACTCTAAATCTCCAAGATATTTCGCCGATCAGCGAGCAGCCTACTTTCTTTTCTGTTCTCTTCGGAGAAGACCCAGTCTCCGATCCCTCCCTACACGTGCCACGGGCTCCACGCTCTGCGTTATGGGTGGTCGGCTGTGGTTCCTTGGTCACGCCTGTTTCTCCTACACGTGCACGGGCTCCGCACTCGGCATTATGGACTATGGGCTATCCAAGGCCGAAAGCTTAGCACAGATTTAATTGCTCGGTCGACGCTTATACTACCTCTATCCCCAAGTTATTTCAACAACTGTCGAGCAACACACGTTCCGTGTTGTTTCTATGGAGAAGACCCAGTCTCCGATCTCTCCCTACACGTGCCATGGGCTCCGCGCTCTGCGTCATGGGTGGTCGACTGCAGTTCCTGGGTCACGCCTATTCCTCCTACACGTGCACGGGCTCCGCGCTCGATGTTATGGAGTATGGGCTAGCCGAGGCCATAGGGGTCAGTAGCGAAGCAACTGCACGGACGTTACTTGAATTACGCATAATCTCATCAGGATTAAAACTACGAAGATTTTTTCGCCAACATTTAAGCAAACTGCATGCACACACACCTTATAACATTTGTCATGTACATAGTGTTTTTTACGCTTTCGTGCGTTCTAACTACATTGTCTAGAAATTATAGATGATCTCCGCCAAGCAGATCATTGTGCTTTGCCACTGCCATCCATTTCGCCGAACAGGTCTATATCGCCTGCCAACTTCTTCACTGCGTCCTCCACCTCATCCTCCAGCTGCTGGGTCTCTGCCTCGCTCAGTCCTTCGGCGTACCCGCCCCCAATCGCCTGAAGGTCAGTGGTTGGATAGTGGGACCGAACCACAGCAAGAACATGGGTAGCGGCGGAGGCAACGGCGTCGTGGTTGAAGCCCTTAAAGCTTTCCCACGCCATCTTACATCTTTCGATGACGATGTACGGGTGTGTTGGCCTGTCGTCGGGTTGAGGAGCCACTTCTGTTTTGACGCAGTCGAGCACTGGTTTGATTTTGGCAACTACAGCGTCAAATTTGTCTCTCTGGGTCTGGGAGTCCTGCTCCAGCACATCGAATTGCGCTTTGACCCTCCAACGGTAGTCTGCAAGCATTATAGAATTCCATCAAGCAAGAAAGTTACTTCATCAGTAAGCCCGACCAGGGAGTACTCATCGTTCAGCTCCTCAGACAGCTTGTTCGCTCGCCATGTTTCTTTCTCCTTCTCCTCTCGGAGTTGCTCGAGGGCCTGGCGCAGCTGTCCGAGCTCCACATCTTGCTCTACAAATGCAACAATCATCACCAAAAGTAAGCATATCCAACTATGCAAAGTGTTTTCGCCGGTCACACATACCTTTCTTCTGCTCAGATACTTTCTGTAGCTGTTCCAACTGCTCGGAAGCATCCTTCAGTTGTGTGGAGGCAGTGGCAAGCTGCTCGGATTTATTCCGTAGCTGTTCTTTCGCAGTCGCCAGCTGCTCAGATAGGACCCCTTTCTGGTACTCTAGGTCCAGCGCGTTGGATTCAGCGAGGTCCCGCTCGCGCTGGGACCTTTGGGTGTTTTTCTCCAAGAGGTTATCGCCTCCTTGAGTTTTTGGTTCTCTTCGGCGAGGGGTTCCATCCTCTTTATCAACTAGTGCCGGTGCTCGGCAGTACGAGTTATCCCCTAAAAAATTCACAATGACAATGATGGAGTTTGATCTCAAACGTCAAAGACAAATACTCATGATTCAACACTAACCTCGATTTGTTTTACTACTCCGGCGAGGACGGATTTCAGCCGCCTCATCTCCTTGGGGGTGTCCTCCTCGACAACTACCACCTCGTCACCGCGCTTGTGGAAGATTCGGACAGATTGGGTTTGAGGCTCAGCGTGAATGATCTCCTCCACCACGTCCTCCTCTTCCACAGTGGCTGGTGGCACCACCGGGGGACTCTTTGGCCGGACTGCGGGTCCGACCATGCCCTGCGCCGCCTCAGGAGGCGCCATTAGCTCCTCACGCGCCTCTGGTTCCATCGACCCATACTCCAATGCAATGTCGGCAGCTCCAGTTTCAGCTCCCGAGGGCCCGACAGTACCCGTCGTTGCTTCACGTATTGTCGCCGACCCGTCCTCCGCTGACGCCGACCTCTCGCCATCTCCAAGTCCACCCGTAACGGACGTTGACTTTTCCATCGGCTGCCGAGCACCCGGGGACCCCGACATGGGGGCCTCCAGCGTTACCTCCGCCTCGGGATCAGCCCGAGGCCGCTCGTTAGTCTGGGCGGACGGGTCCGGACCCTCTATGTGCCTTGCACTGCATTGGATCATTTGGTCAAGCGCCAAAAACACTAAGATAAGATAGCAAAGTAACTCCAACACGAGGATACTTACCGTTTGGTCTATCGGTGCACTTTTTTGAATCGGCGATGCCTGCCTGAGCCCCCAGACACGACTGTCGGATTGACTCCCGTACCCTGGGAAGGAGGTCACGTCTCTTCCACAATCGGCCTTCGCTCCGCCTACTATTCCGGGGTTTACCCCGCACGACGTTCAGAGTTTGCCTCCGTCTGTTGCTCGGGGACTCCCGTTGGCTGCTGTGTAGGAAATTCCCTCGCCTGCTGCTCGAGGACTTCCCTCATCTACGGCTCAGGGACGCCCTCACCTCCTCTTGGTTGGTCCCGCGCACACGTGCTGCGCGGAGGCTCCTCTGTGCTCGACGGAGGAGCCGCTGGAGCTTCGTCGTCATCCGACCACTCGAGCACCACGTTCCTTCGCGTTCGAGTGGTTTGGTCACCGCCAAGCGAGATGTCGCCCGATTTTTGGGGAGCGGCAGCCGCCGTCTTCCTCCTCATCTAGGCTGGCTCATCTGCCGCTGCCCGTTTTCCCCAGGATTTCTCCAACACCGGGGGAGGACTCTCCCTCCGATCAGCTTCTGTTCCTCCGGATTCCGATGAGATGCCGACAGAACTCTCTTCAGGTTGTATTAATGGTTGGGCGTCTACCGCTGGTGGCCAGTCGGCTCTCGGCACACCCGAAAAGTACACTGCCCTATCCTGCGAGTGGATCTTTGCATAAGTGAGTCAGTCCCCTGCTCGGTAACCGTCAGGTGAACAATGCAAATTGAGATGGTTACCTAAGGAGGCAGATTTGTACAATTAAAGGCCTTTGTTTCCTTTGGCCAGCTAAATGAGGCATTGGAGGTGAATACCTCTATGGCCCGGCTTATCACTTCTTTCCTTGACAGCCGTTCAGTACTCTCTCGGGTTCTGTCATCGTCGCCCCTGTAGTCAAAGCCTGGGTGGGCCCTCTCTTTGTAGGGCTAGATGCGGCGTACTATGAAGCTTGCTGCCACTAGTTCACCTCTCAACTCCACACCCTGAATCAAGTCAACGAGCTCCTTCACGTGCCCCATGTCAATACTGTTTGGTCTCTCCGACCATCTACTCTAGCTCTTCGGGAAATGGTGGACGTCGCATCAGATTACTGGGTAGCTCTGCTTAATGTAGAACCACCTGGCATTCCATCCTTTTAGAGAAGTGTTCAGTGGTACGTTGATGTACTCGCTAGCCATACCATCCCTGAGTTGCAGATATACGCCGCCGACCACCTTGGAACCACTGCCGCCTTTCTTCTTCAACCAGAACAGGTGTCTAAAGAGGTCGAAGTGCGGGAGAATCCCCAGAAATGCCTCACAGAAATGAATAAAAACCGAGATGTGCAGTACGGTGTTTGGGTGAAGGTTGCAGAGGCTAATCGCCCAAAACTCTAGTAGATCTCTCAGGAAAGGGTGAACAGGAACCCCCAATCCTCGCCAAAAATAATCTTCAAATACTACGGCTTCATTAGTATGAGGTGTCGGGAAGGGCTCACCGCTGGCTGGCCGCCATCCAGCGGTGACGTGGTCTAGAAGAACGCCCGCCGCTACCATTCCGTTGAGCTCCGCCTCCCCCATCTTCGACGGCACCCATTCTTCGTCGCGGCTGGCTCCGGCATTCACTTTCCCCGGCTTCGTGGCTCCCTTTTTCGGCACCATTCTCTCAGATCTGGAATGAGGTTGGAGGTGGTTGCGCACGTCGATGCGGATTGGGAAGCGCAAGAGCTGAGAAAGAGGATGGCTGGGCGAAATGGCAAAGGTGGGGGGTGTGGGGTGTGGCGGCGCCATTATAAAGCACTCCATCAATTGAGGGTTTTTGGGGAACCGTTCCCATGATCTGCGCCGCTCCACATTCTTCGATGCGGCGTATGGGCCGTTACCTGGGCTTCTGCGCAGGCGCATCCCACATCGTCCATTTATCGTTGCAGTCATTTGCTATTCGCCGAATAATCGCCAACTTCTCCGCTATTTATCGAGGCTCAGTAACTGTTACTGTACAGCCGTTACTCTAATTTTTTCTCCACGGTTTGATTTATCCGATATCTTTGCTTGCAGCTCGGGGACTGGCTGCCTGCTCAGCTGGTCATTCATTATTTCTCTATTTCTAACCCTGGCACCACATGACTACTTCATCTACTGTCAGGCTCGGGGACTAAGTGGACATACTTCACCTTGCGGTGAAAGTGCTTTGTCTCGTTTTGAGGCTATGCCCGGGGACTGGCTGCCTGCTCGGCTGGTTTTCTATTATTTTTCTGCTTTGGACCCTGGCACCACATGACTACGTCATCTACTGTCAGGCTCGGGGACTAAGTGGGCACACTTCAACTCACGGTGAATGTGCTTGTTCTTTCTGGAAGACTCCGTGACTCTTGAAACAATAGAAGGTTATCTCCTTTCCTCGTGGTCGGACTCTAAGTGGGCACACTTGGTCCACTGCGAAGAAATTTTCGATTATGGACTAGAGCTCCTTACACCCTTATGGCAAGCCGTACTTGGGATATGCTGCTCGGCTGCGGATCATGCTGCTCGATGATGATTGCACGCTGCTCGGCAACTGCTCACAACTGCTCGGCGACTCATCACGGAGGTCAGACCATGAGTCGGACTGCTCGGCTTTGGTTTGCACTTGCTCAGACACGCTCAGGATGGCGTTGCACAACGGGTACAAGGCGCTCGGGGGACTAGCTGTGGGGGGTACGACCCTGAATACCCATGGCGGACCACATGGGCTGCGCCCCTAGGGGCAACCCAGCCCACAAGATGAAGCCTTGCGGGACACGATTCTGCTCGGCGCCTCCCACAAGATATAGATAGATATCCTGAAGATACTATGAGATCTGTTAGGATACGTATGATCCCATGATTCTTGTAATCTATTATTACTTTCCGGTTATCTCTCAGATCTAACCGACTTGTAACCCTGCCCCCTGGACTATATAAGGCGGGCAGGGACCCCCTCCAAAATCATGGCATATCATATGATAGCTAATACAAACCAACAGACCACAGGAGTAAGGTATTACGTCATACTGACGGCCTAAACCTGTATAACCCGTGTGTCTCTATTGCCTTCTTGTTCTTGATCACGCGCTCATCTACCGATCAATCTACCTTCGTGGGATACCCCTTGGAGGACTGTCGATGATATTCTATCGACAAGATGACTCTGGTACTGGAGGAGAACAAGAGCCTACAAACATCAGTGAAAGACCTCCAGGCACGCCTGCTCCAAGAGCACCATCGCAAGGAGGACCTGAAGGTGAAGGTTCTGGTGATGGAGAAAGAGCGCCAGCAAATGGAGGTGGAGGGCCAGTCGATGGCCGAGCAACTTAGCCATAGCACTAATCGGTAGAAGGGTATGTCTCAGAATTTTGCTTTGTTGGCAGCATTGTGAGATGTCTGGCTATTATATGCAGCACTAGAGATAGAGCTCGGCCTTTCCCAGGAAGCCTTCGACCAGCTTCAGGAGGCGAAGGAGAAAGCAGAGGAGAAGGCCGAGAAAGTCACTAAAGATCTTCAACATGAGTGTTTTCATGCTATTTTGACTTGTGCGGCGTTAGGCGCATGCTTAGCATACAACTGTCTTGTTTGTAGAGTATCGACACCAAGCCTAGGCATAGTTCTAGGTGCTCGTGGAACAAGTAAAAATGTGTGATGACAAGCTAGAGACGATGATCGCGGGGATCCAACCCGTGCTGGACTGCGTCGGTCCTGAGCAACCCGAGGGGGCACGACTGTCCGGCTATGAGCCATACCGGTCAGTCATGGATCTTGCCCGACAGCATGGGTGGACTTCAAGGAGTTCACACGCAGCGCCACCCATGGAGCCATCATCCACGCACTCCCGCAGCTAAGGTCACACTACCCTTCGGTGGATCTTCAATGGGTGGCGACTAGATACACGCAGGGCATGAATGCGGAGGAGATCGCTAGGTTGCAAGATGATGCGAAGGAACCGGCGAAGAGGTTGGCCGAAGATGTCGAGCTATTTGGTGAAGGGGAGAGTAGTGCTCCATAGATTTCGAAAAAACTCATGTTGAATCGTTGTATAAAAGTGCTCACAACTTTTGTTGAACACTTGTTGTTATGGTATGTTTGTGTTTATATTTGATATAAACCATCCGATCAGTAGTGTATAGCTAAGTCCTTAGCCTAGGTAGCATGTTAACCGTAACGCGGGGCGCAGGGGCCGTGTGCGTGTGGGAAGAACAGGGCGTTACTAAGGAACCACTGCCGATGACCCATGACGCAGAGGGCGGACGCTCTTGCACATGCAGGGAGAAGTCAGAGATAGGTTGTCTCTGGAGGCATCCGAGCATCAACATGTCTGTTTGGGTATTTTCCTTAGGCATAGTTGGCATGTCATCTTTAAGATGTTGTACGCAGAAACAGAATCACTTAGAAAAAAGCATGAAGATAGCAATTTGGCAAAACATTAGAACAAAAACTTTACTGAATACTCGAATATGAATGGTACATATCTTTGAAAGGAGACCCTTCAAGGGTAGAAGAGCCTAAGAAGATCGATGTGCCAAGAATTTGGGGCATCTCTTTCATCCATGTCGCATAGCCTGTAGGAACCTAGTCGGGTGACTGCCTTGACGATGAAGGGGCTCTCCCAGGGTGAAGATAGCTTGTGCATCCTGTCGGTCTTCATCTTCTTGCAGAGCACTAGGTCTCCGACCATGAAAAATTGATCGTTAACATTGCGGTTGTAGTACCTTCACATGCTATCAAGGTACTTCGCTATTCGAACACACAAAACCAGGCACTACTCCTCTAGGCTATCCAACTCAATGAGCTAGGCTTGGTCGGAGTTTTCTTTGTTGTAGTTCTCCACTCTAGGTGCTTGAAAAGCGATGTCGGCTAGTAAAATTGCCTCAGAGCCAAAAACCATGAAGTATGGGGAGATGCCAATATTGTGACTGGGCTAGGTCCTTAGTCCCCAGACCATAGCTAGCAATTCCTTAAGCCACTTGCCAGGGTGCTTCTACTCATTCTTGTAGAGCCTCTTCTTCAACGCGTCGAGAATCATGCCATTGGCGCGCTCGACTTGGCCATTAGCCCTAGGTTCGCGACCGAGACATACTTAACTGAGATGCACCTTTCATCGCAGAAGTCCCAGAAATCAGCATCGGTGAATGTGAACCCTAAGTCGGTGATGATGTTGTTCAATAGGCCAAACCGGTGAATGATGTCGTCAAGCAGGTCGGCTGCCTTCTTCGCTGTAGCTTGGACCAGGGGTTTGTATTCGATCCACTTGGAGAATTTGTCAAAGTAGACTTAGACCCTGGGGAAACCTACCGCGTGGGCTTGAAGGGCCTGATCATATCTAGTCCCCAGCATGCAAAGGGCCAAGATGTAGGAATCATTTGCAAGGCTTGGGCGGGACATGGATTTGCTTAGCAAAAAACTGACAATTCTCACACCGGCGAACGAAGGCCTCAGCATTGGTAACCGCTGAAGGCCAATAGAAACTAGCTTGGAAGGCTTTGTTGACTAGTGTTCTAGAGGCTGCGTGATTATCGCAAGTGCCGGTGTGGATCTCCTTAAGTATCTTCTTGACCTCTTCCACGGAGACGCACTTCTAGAGTAGCTCTCCCTTAGCGTTCTTGCGACATAACTTTCCTTCAATGAGGACATAATGCTTACTATGGCGGGTAAGGCATTCTCTCTCTATGTTGTCAGCCAGAACGTCTGCAGTGGTTAGGTATTTGATGAAGGGTTCTCTCCAATCACTTGTTCGCCCAGGGACCATGGCGACTATCTGCTCAGCAAGTGATTTTTCTTCAACGCCTTCTTGTTCCTGCTTGATGGAAGGGGCCACAAGGTCTTGGACAAACACTCCAGCTAGGACTTTAGCCCGGGTTGATCCTATCTTTGATAGCTCATCGACTGCTTGATTATTGGCCCGAACCACGTGATGGTTTTCGATGCCATAGAATTTGTCTTCTAATTTTCTTATCGAAGCACAGTCAACATCCATCTTCTCGTTGGTGCAATTCTAATCTTTGTTCAACTGGTTGATCATGAGTGTGGAGTCGCTGTACACCTAGAGGCATTTGATGCCGAGCTCGACAGCTATACGGAGACCGTGGAGTGTCGCCTCGTATTCGGTGGTATTGTTGGATGCTCAAAAGTGTAAGCGGAGGACGTAGCAAAGCTTGTCCCCTAATGGGGAGATGAAGTATACACCTGCCCCAGCGCCATTGAGGTTGAGGGACCCATCAAAGTACATGGTCCAGTGCTCGGGGTGGTCGACTAGGATAGGTGCCTGCATGTCCATCCACTCGGTGATGAAATTAGCGAGCGCCTATGACTTGATCATGTGGCGAGGCCTAAATTTGATGGTGTAGGTGCTGAGCTCGACCGCCCATTTAATGATGTGGCCACTGGCTTCCTTATTGTGGAGGATGTCACCGAGTGGGTACTCTATGACTACTGCTATGTGATAGGCATCGAAGTAGTGGCGAAGCTTCCGAGAGGTGATCAGGATGGCGTCCAACAGCTTTTGGACCTGGGGGTAGCGAGTCTTAGACTCGTTTAGGACCTCGCTGATGAAGTAGACAAGGTGCTGGACTTTGTAGGCATGTTTGGCCTCTTCACATTCAACAACAATGGTAGTGCTGACTACCCGGCTGGTCGTCGTGATGTAGATTAGCAGGGTTTCATCCTTTTGGGGAGTAGTCATGATCGGAGGTGTGATAAGAAACCGCTTGAACTCGGCGAAGGCCTTGTTAGTGTCCTCCAACTAGATGAACTTCTCTTGAGCCTTGACTAGCTTAAAGAAGGGAAGTCCCTTTTTGCCCAGATGGGATATGAAATGACTTAAAGCCGTCATACACCCTGTTAGCTTCTGGACGTCCTTGACGCAAGTCGGCGTCTTCATATTGGTCACCACCATGATCTTCTCTAGGGTTGGCTTTGATCCATGGCAGCTGATGATGTTGCCTAGTAGGATACCGGATGGAACGCCAAAAATGTACTTAGTGAGATTCAACTTCCATCGGTATACTTCTAGGGCTTTGAAAACTTTGGTGAGGTCGACGATGAGGGTGTCGGTAGTCTTAGACTTAACCACCACATCATCAACATAGGCCTCGATGTTCTTCTTGATCTGGTCCTTGAGACAATGTTGGATGGCTCTTTGATAAGTCGCACCCACGTTCTTGAGCCCGAAGGACATGGTCGTGTAGCAGTAGGCACCGAAGGGTGTGATGAACGGCGTCTTGATCTGGTCTTCTTCCTTCAGCATGATCCGGTGGTAACCAGAGTAGAATCTAAAAAGCACAGGAGCTCACAACTGACTGTGGAATCTATGACCTCGTCAATGCGAGGTAGGCCAAAGGGGTCTTTAGGGCAGTGTTTGTTGAGATCGGTGTATTCAACTTACATTCTCCATTCTTTATTCTTTTTTCTTATAAGAACCGAGTTGGCTAACCACTCTGGATGATACACCTCTTTAATAAAACCGGCAGCTAAGAGCCGGGTTATTTCAACCCTAATGGCCTCCTTTTTGTCTGGCGCGAATCATCGAAGCTTCGGCTTGGTGGTCGTCGAGACCTTTAAAGAGTGCTCGATTAGCTCCCAAGGCACGCCAAGCATGTCCGCAGGTTTCCACATGAACACATTGACATGCTCCCTTAGGAAGCTGACAAGCGCATCTTCCTATTTAGGTTTGAGGTCGGCCCTGATCCGAGAAGTCTTGGACTGGTCGCTGGGGATGAGGGCCACTTCCTTTACCACCTTGGACTTGGTTGATGCTCGAGTGGCCTCCATTGTTGGGATCTCCAGGTCCTCTGGGGAGATCTGCTACAAAGTCGCATGCAGTCCTGCATGCGGATGAAGATGTCAGTTGCCTCGGCGAGTGTGAAGCTTTCCTTCTCACAATTGTAGGCAACATCGAGGTTGGCGCGCAGGGAGAGGACCCCCTGCTCCATCAGCATCTTCAGCACTAGGTACATATAGTGTGGCACGGCCATGAACTTAGCAAGAGCTGGTTGACCGAGGATGACATGGTACGCCGTGTTGAAGTCGGCGATGAAAAAGTTGACGTAATCGACGTGGAAATGCTTGGTGGTGCCGAACTGTACCAATAGTGTAATCTATGCTAAGGGTAGGGATGCCTTCCTAGGAATGATTCCCCAGAACGGAGAGTCCATGGGGGTGAGGTCTTCCTTCTTGAGCCCTAGCTCCACTAGAGATCCAGCGAAGAGGATGTTGAGGGCGCTCCCTCCATCGATGAGGACCTTCTAGAAGCACACGTCCTTGATTATGGGATCCAGGATGAGTGGGAAACACCCTAGGTATGGGATGTCCGACCACTAATCAGCCCTAGAGAAGGTGATCGGGTGCTCCGACTAGTCGAGGTACTTGGGATCAGCGACAGGGCCATCATATGTAGCGACTGACATGACGTGTCGGGCTACAAGCTTCTGCTCCTGCTTGTCTTTGGAGACAGCTATCCCAACAAAGATGGAGGCGATGGTCTTGGTGGGGTCCTGGTGGGTGGGGCCCTTGTTCTTGCCTCGTTCTCCACCTTGACCATCTTTGGTCTCATCGTCGTCACGCTGTGGCTTCTTTGATGTTTCGCCACCGAGCGCTGTCTTCAGGCCTCTGCACTCTCGCATAGTGTGCTTGGCATCCTTGTGGATATGGCATGGGTTGTCCAGCAGCTTGTCGAAGTCAGCATTGTAGGTGCGCTTGGCACAGGCATTGATGGTGTTGATGGAGTTATCAAGCCGGTGACGGCAGCCTTGTCTGCCTCTCGAGCTATCTGGGCGGTCATCACGCTTAGGCTCATGGTCGTCTTAGCGACGGTCATGGTCGTCGCGGCGGTCTTGATGGTCACGGTAGTGGTCGTGGTCGTCGTAGCGCCTGTCATCACGGCGGTCATCATCACGGTGTTGGTGGTGAGCGGAGCAGGCAGCCCGTTTGGCTTCTTTGGCATCGGCATATCCATTTGTTGTTTGTATCAGTTCGCCGATGGTTGTGGGCCTCTTGCGGTATAGCTTGCGATGGAGCTGCTCGTGTTGGAGCCCTTTGGTGGAAGCGGCGATGGCCTCGGCGTTAGTGATGTTGGGAACATAATTTCTTGTCTCCGAGAAGCGCTGATGAAGTCATGCAGGGACTCCCCGGAGGATTGATGAAGCTTCACCAAGTCATACTTGGTGCCGGGCTGCTCGCACGTAGCCATGTAGTTGTCGATGAAGACTTTCTTGAGGTCGTCCCAAGATCAGATGGAGTTCTCCCGTAGGTTGAGAAGCTAGTTGTTTGCAGACTGGTTAAGCATGATGGGAAGATAGTTTGCCATGATGTCCTCGTTTTTGCCCGCAGCTCTCACGGCAACCTCATAGAGTTAGCCACTGAGCGGGGTTGGCCTTTCCGTCGTAGGTGTTAACACCAATAACCTTGAAACCCATAGGCCACCGAACGGCTTAGAGCCTTTCCGTGAAGGGGCGAAGTCATGATGCGACCGGTAGGGAGTGGTGCTTGACGGGTACCAAATCCCTCATGTTCGGCATCGAATTGCCGGCGATGCTCCATCTCTGTTTCATAGCGTGTGGACCTGCTATTTTCGATGCGGCCACGGACGTCCACGCCGATGTTGATGTGGTTACGAAGGTCACAAGGGAGAGGTTGATTGACCTCCTAGTTGAGGTTGCCGCCCCGACCTCCCTGGGGCGTGGAGGGCGGCCGTTGTGGCATGAATGAGCTTCAAAGTTGCCTCCAGACCCTCTATAGAGGTAGGGACCACTGGCCTAAGGTTGGGGGCCCTCGACGCCATGGTGCTAGCCTTCTCCATCGTGGCGGGAGTGGCGGCTATGAGCTGACGCGATGGAATAAGATGGGGCGTCATTCTGAAACTCATTGACTTGGACTTGCGCGGCTATGATATGTGCTCAGACCTTCTCGACATCTGGAGTGTGAGGGAGTTTGTCCAGCTTGTTGAAAGCGATGGCTAGATTGGCGCTTGGAGTCTAGTAGACTGGCTGGTCACCCACCATGTCAAATGCCTCCTCCAGATTACGTTGATGGTGGGGCGGGCCGTGACCATCCTCGTTGGCCCCTTGGGCTGCTTCTGCATCTCGACGACATTGGCGATCAGCGTTCTTCGCTAGACGAGCTTCGCGCTCTTCAGCGGTTTCGCCGTCCTTGGTGACGCTATCGTGGCTGACATGGAAAATCATGCCCCTGAGCCTCGGAGGGAAAGTAGGGCAGCTTGATACAGTTTTGGTTGGGCCCTTAAAATAATCATCGGGGCTCTAGTTTAGAACGTTGTGGAGAGATTCGGTCAGAAGAGGGGAATCATCCAAGAGCTAGCGAATAGCCACCATGTTGACCATGGGCGTGGGCTAACAAGAGTCAGTCAGGTCGATCATGTAGAGGTCGATGACGTCATCACGCTCGACGTGGTTGGTGAAGAGGTGGTGGATGACGTTCTAGTATGCAGATCCTGCACCCTCTAGCCTGAAGGGATAGGGCTTTGGCGGGTCCTCCATCAGAGCATCATAATAGGCCAGGTGTAGGCCAGTTGCAGGAAGTGGTCGGCGTCGCGCCGTATGCCCTTCTGGAGTAGTCGTGATCACTATATCAGAATCTGGCCACCTTGAACGATGTGACCGAGCAGGTCGCTCGGTTGTAGCGACTTGGTGATCTCGGAGTGCGGGAAATTCATCGCTCATGGAAGACCGAACTAGGACCGACTCGTGAGGGACAAGCATTTGGCTAGGTTGTTGATGACCCGATCGATAGATGCGATTAGGTCGTCATTGTCGACGGATCTCCTTACCCAACGACGGGTCGCCGAGATCGGAGATATTGTTGCTAGATGTTGGCACGATCGGTGTAGGGTGAGCCTGCACCGCCTCCACGATCTCTCCCGTTCTGTCGGGGCTGATGATCTAGGTCATGGATCCTACCGTGAAGATCTGGCCCGCTCGGGAAAAGCCATGGAGCTCAGAAAAACAAACCATCTGGTTCGCCATGGATTCAGCACGCACACCCTCTACCTGGCACGCCACTGTTGATGAGATATGGTCGGCAGTCTACCGAGGGGTATGCCCACGGTAGTAGATGAATCGGTGAAGGTGCATGTGAGGGAACTGGACGATGACACAAAATGCAAGAGACAGTGATTAGGCAGGTTTAGGCCACCGACTTGGTGTAATACCCTATGTCCTGTGTCCTTCGGTGGGTTGTATTGCGTATATTCAGATCCAAATGAGGGGTCCCTACCCGCCTTATATAGCCCGGGGGTAGGGTTATAGATCGATTGTTTCTATCCTGATCGGTTTACAAGAAAGGAAGTTATCAGATATTACGGGATCTAGCATATCCAAGCAAGTTTCCTAGATCGTCGAGGATCTTCACACAGTCTTGCAAGACACGCCGACCTATGTCATGCTTCGCACGGCGTCATTTTGTACGCTGGGCCTCCACTAGTGGCACGGCCCATGCGTAGTCTTGTAGGCTGGGCCTCCCTTAGCGGCTTGGCCCATGTATAGCCCTATGGGTATCGAGGGTCATACCCCCATAGCGTGACACCCCAGCGTCCGGTCGTTGATCATCATCCACGTGTCCTCGTTTAAACCATGGCCGCCCGATCTCCAACGGTCAGTTCGCTCCCGCGCTCGTGTTAAAGAAGGACCTGACGCACCGATCAAGAGATCGGACATGCCAGCCCTACGTCAGGTTAATGAGACCACGCGCTGCAACCAACGACCGGACGCGCCGATCCTCCACGGCGTAGGTCACATCTAGAGAGCTCCCCAAACGCCAAAACCATGATCGGACGTGTCAGGTGCACGCGACCGGACGCGCCACCGCGTCAGGTCTTCACCGCGCTCACTCAGCCGCTTACGTCACCGTACGTCATAGGCGACCGGACACACCTCCTGCGCGTCAGGTCACAAAGTGACCCAGCGTCCGATCACTGGCTGAGAGCAGCTCGAGCGCACCTCCTTCATTTATAATTGACCGGACTCACCGATCCTACGTCTGGTCACACCGGGAGCAACGTCCGGTCACTGTTAGACAGTGAAAATCACCTCCTTAACTTCACCAACTTTTCCACCCTTGCTCAAATGTGACAACCACCAAGTGTATCACCTTGTGCACGTGTGTTAGCATATTTTTACAAACATTTTCAAGGGTGTTAGCTCTCCACTAGATCTAAATGCATATGCAATGAGTTAGAGCATCTAGTGGCACTTTAATAACCGCATTTTGATACGAGTTTCACCCCTCTTAATAGTATGGTTATCGATCCTAAATGTGATCACACTCGCTAAGTGTCTTGATCACCAAACCAAAAAAGCTCCTATCAAGTTTCACCTTTGCCTTGAGCTTTTTATTTTTCTCTTTCTTCTTTTCCAAGCCAAGCACTTGATCATTATGATCACCACACCATCATCAAGATCTTCACCATTGCTCCTCCACTTGGAATAGTGCTACCTATCTCATGATCACTTAGATAAACTAGGTTAGCACTTAGGGTTTTATCAATTCACCAAAAATAAACTAGAGCTTTCACCTGTGAGAGCATGTTTTTAGAGGTATGGAGGAGGAGCCAGGAGATGCCACTTTTTTTAGCTCCATCCCACCCCAAATAACTGTGAGAGCATGTTTTAGGGGCTTCACTAGTGAAGCCTATTTCACTTTACCCTGTTTGGCATAAAACGGCTCCAAACAGCTCTTGAAGCCAGTGGAGAAGCCCTGCCAAATAGGGAAGTGAGCTTAAGAATATTGTAACCAGCTTTATCTTCTCCTCCAAAAATACAATGTGTCTGCCAATCAAAAAACAAAGTAAATCCCTCCGACTCAAATTGTAAGTCAATTTAGTTTTTCTAAAGTCAAACCTATCTAATCTTAGCCAAATTTATAGAAAATATATTCACATTCTACCTCTGTCCTAAAATAAATCAATCCTTAGAATAATCTAAAGTCAAACTATCATAAGTTTATCAAACTTTATAGGAAAGAGTAACATCGGCTATCACCAAATAAATATATTATAAAAATACATTTCATGATGTATCTAGCTATACTAATTTAGTGTTATAAATATTAATACTATTTTCTATAATTTAATCAAACTTAGGATAGTTTTATTTAGAATAACCATAAAAGTTGATTTATTTTGGGACGAGGATAATATACATCATCACGCTACGTGCTATGGCAAGTAACACTAACTCATGCCTAAAAAAATATAACACGGCAAGAACATGCTTTGGGACCCACAAAGAATCAAACCCAAGAGAGACACTACCAAACCCTTATTTAAACACTACAGCCTTAAGAGGTGTTAGAGCAGCTCTAACAAGCAGGATCTTATTTGAAAACTAATCCCTCGGTCCCTCCATTCCATAAGTGCCATTCTCACTTCTCTGAGTCAATAATTTTCAACTTTAACGGGAGATATATAATAAAATATTAATATTTATGGTGTATAATTATTACCATTAGATAAATCGCTGAATATTTTTTTATAATAAACTTATTTGGAGATATAAATGATTTTTAATATTTTTTATAAACCTGATTAAAGTTAAGAAAGTTTAACCAATACAACAATAGTTTTTTTTAAGTAGTCCCTAGGAGATTCGGTGCCCATTACCCAATGTGGGGTCCATTTATTTTGTGGCATCACTATCACATTATGGAAGACCTAATGAATATTGTTTGATGTTTCAAAAAGCTAAGAAGGTTAACTACAAAACTAAATTGACATGTAGTTTGGAACTAAAATTACAAATCTGAAAGGTTGTATCACAAAACTACATATATCTATAATATGTGCTGTAGTTATCGCCAAACTACAGATTAAAAAGAAAAAAAAACTGTGATCAGCCTTTCCCTTGCTTGAAGTGATGCAAGATCTGTGCAGCCAAGATGTTGACCCATGTGTCCGGCACGCCAGGCAGGCACCAATGCATGCAGTCCTGTCCATAGACAGCCACCGCGTCCTTCTTGCCGAGCCAGATAGCTGGATGGGCGTCAGCACGGAACTCGCTCATGTAAGTGAGGTTGAGCAACTGGATTTCAGTGTCAGCTAGGGCTTCCTGAATTGCTAAATTCACCGTTCTCGCTTCTTTGTTCACTCCCCCAAACCGGGGATCAAACCAAGAATTGAGCTGCACAAGATTTGTGAAAAGGAATAAACAATTCACAACTTTGAAATGCATAACCTGAATTCAAACAGTTTGATTGTCAGAACCACACCTCATGCTCTTCAAGAAGTCTATCAGATACACAGCTGCCATTGTGATCCCACTCACCTCCATAGAAGTGCCTAGGTGACTGTGTGCGCCACAGCTTCAGTGTTTTCCTAGGAACCTCCCTTTCGATGTAAGAAGCAATACTTTTGAGGACTACTTTCAGTCCGTTGTGTATGTCAAGTGGAGGTTCAATCGGCTTTCCTCCATTGTAGAAAACAAGGGGAGTATCTTTTGGGAATTTATATCTATCCAACCTGATATGGAGAAATGTGTAAAGCATTACAACAGGAACAATAATGACAAATTAGTATATTCATGACCAAACATATTCGTCAAGAAAATTAACAATAACAGGTGAAAATAACTGAAGGTTGTTCTTGTTCAAGAAAGACCCTTTTATGAATGAACATGACATCAATATGAAGCTGAGAGCCGGAACCGTACTACTGTAAGAAACATTTGAACAATCCCATTGCCTCCAACTAAACAAGAAATGGTCTTTTCACCTTACTAGTATGCAAAAGGAAAGAATTCATTTGGGGAAAACGAACTCACCAGTGTCCGGTGTTGAAAATTAGCACATCATAGAACTTGGTGACATTTATCCAATCATTAGCAGGAATGTCAACATCCACTCTGTATGTTCCTTTTATTCCATCCTTCCTATCTTCTTCTGAATTCTCCACAGGATGCCACCTTTGTATCATTAGTCACCACCAAGTAAGCGTATAAAAAAAAATGCAATCCTGTTATTCTAAAAAAACACAGGTGCAAGAAATAGAAATGACCAAGTGCCACATGTTTAACAAATATGAACTTTATGTGGCAAATATAAGTAATATCATTTGCCTCCTTGGGTGTTACAGTACATCTAATCCTAAACAAAGTGCATTTAAACATGCTGCTTTACATACATAGAAGAGCAAAACAACGACATAATTACTCACGTTTGAGCAAACAATATACACAACTTAACCATGCAGCATAGAACAATATTTGCCACATATCATCCAAGTTTCTTCAAGGGAACAGCACTACCATAGGAGTTTAGTCCCTTACACATCAAAAATACCTGAAATCAAGAAAAGATCTTCCAGAACAGATAACCACAAGTGCAACTGATCCAGATTTATACTTAGCATCATCCCAACTCCCACTGGAATACTACCAACTCCTGCCATCACGCCCTCATGTCAGGGGCGGACCGCGGACCTATGCTAAGCTGAGCAGGGGCCCAGGCCCCCACTCAAGTTCTGCCAGCTCAAGGCCATCTAAGCACCATTAGTACCCCGGTAAAAAAAAACAGTGTGCCCCTTATAGATACAAAGACGTGTGGTGAAGGTTCGGATTGTGATTTGTATGCAATGGGCATCAGAAGAGATTAACAATAATGTTTTAGCGTTTAGCTGAGAGTTAAGTCTAGTGCTGCTCTATGTATCTATTTAAAACTACTTAGCTATTTACTGTTTCCTGTCAAGTTGTTTTCAGCTCTTAGCCTAAGAATAAGTAGCATCTGCTTTATGCAGTTAGAATATGCTGTAGTGGTTGAGGACCTTCTTGTATCCCAAGTTTGCTTTTCCTATAAATGAGAATAAGTGGCTAAGGCCAAGCTGCCCTTTGGCAGTTCAAAACAGAGTTCCACTTTGTGTTCACCTGGCCAACATTAGCAATAGCTTTTGTTCTATCAATTCTAGTTCAAAGTGTATTTTGAAACTAATTTCAATTTCGAATCCTCCCTAAATGCATCTACTTGCAATGGACAAGCATGCTCACACCAATTCTTTGTAATATAACCAGGATAGCGTGCGCCTTACCTTCGCTGACTATGCTTGTATGAAGTTATAAAAATTTATGACATCGTGGTGGGCTAAAGTTACTAATCATCCAAAGAGACACCCTAAGCATATAAAAAAGCTCTTTTTTTGTGCAACTATATTTATAATGCAGATCCTCCAATATCTAATGATTTAATGACATAAAAATCATGCAAAACTTCATCCTTCTAGACAAAGGTTTGAGATAATGCTATGGTACCATGATTGGCAATGATCATGAAGGCAAGAAGCAGGTACTCAATGATCTCTACAGGTGAATATGGCTTGCATTGTGCCTTGGTTGCAGTGTTTTTGGTTGAAAGATATTGAGAGGGGATGTATATACAGTTAGCTTAGCAAGAACATCAATGTTTAGTGTAAGCATGGTCTAAGTGAGCTAGTTATGTCAGAGTCCGATGCAACTTTTCATGGGTATAAACGAAAAACTAGTAGGAAAAAAAATCAAAACAACATATACCAAGAAAACAACAACAACAACAAAGCCTTAAGTCCCAAACAAGTTGGGGTAGGCTAGAGTTGAAACCCAGCAGAAGCAATCAAGGTTCAGGCACGTGAATAGTTGTTTTCCAAGCACTCCTATCTAAGGCTAAGTCTTTGGGTATATTCCATCCTTTCAAGTCTTCTTTTATTGCCTCTACCCAAGTCAACTTCGGTCTTCCTCTGCCTCTCTTCACGTTATTATCCTGACTTAGGATTCCACTACGCATCGGTGCCTCTGGAGGTCTCCGTTGGACATGTCCAAACCATCTCAACCGGTGTTGGACAAGCTTTTCTTCAATTGGTGCTACCCCTAATCTATCACGTATATCATCGTTCCGGACGCGATCCCTTCTTGTATGACTGCAAATCCAACGCATAGCGTGTATTTTCGACGCATTTTTCCACGACACGTGATAGATTTATCATTGAACATGTGCGTCGCCTTTTGAAAGAGAGCGAGAGGGCCAACATTCTCAACCATACAACATAGCAGGTCTAATCGCCGTCCTATAAAACTTGCCTTTTAAGAAAAAGAACAAAAAAAATGTAGTGTTGGAACGATGTAGTGCTGTTCATCCGTCCAACAAGAACCGACCTTTGTCTCATCAAGGAGCTTGAGGTCTTTGGTCATGCTTCTGGGTTGAATACTAATATGCAAAAAAGTTCTCTAACTCCTATTGGATGGTCTGATGATGAGCTAGCAGTCATCGCTGAAGTTATACCTTGTCAGATCAAAGAATTCCCATGCACCTACCTTGGCCTTCACCTAACAGTCCGCAAACCCACTAAAACTGAGATCTAACCTATCAATGACAAGGTGTCAGACAGCCTCCTGGGCTGGAAAGCCTCTCTCATGAATGAAGTGGGCCACTTAATTACTGTCTGTGTGGTGTTGACTTCCATCCCTATTTACCTAATGATTTCCATGGATTTACGTAAGTGAGTTATCAAAGCTATTGACAAGAGAAGAAGGGGCTTTCTCTGGAAAGGTAGGGAGCAAGTAAATGGAGGTAATTTCTTGTCTCCTAGGAGCGCGTTGAGCAACCCCTCCAGTATGGTGGCTTAGGCATAACAAACTTCAAGATCATGGGATGGGCTTTGCGCATACGTTGGCTCTACTTACAGAAAACTGAGGCTGATTGGCCATGGGCTGGTTTACCAATTCATGGCCATGTAATGCTCAAGCCTAGTTGGCAGGAGATCTCGATAGCAGGTTCTGGATTGATCACTGGTCGCAAGGAAAAACAGTGGCAGAGCTTGCTCCGAACCTGATCAAGATAATCTCTAAACAAGCAATTAAGCAGTGGACAGTCTCCCAAGCTCTTGATGGCAGGAGATGGGTGGCAGACATTAAGGGAGCACTGACTGTACAAGTCCTGTGGGATCTGCTAGGTAACTTTGCTTTGCAGCAAAATGTGCCAGACCAACACATATGGCGCCTAACCCAGTCAGGGTCCTATACTAGTAAGCCGGCTTACAATGCATATTTTCTCGGTTCCATCAAGTTTGCGCAATGAAAATGCGTCTGGAAATCATGGGCCCAGCTCCGCTGCAAGTTCTTTTTCTGGTTGGAGATCAAGAATAGGTACCGGACTTCAGATCGTTTGGCTAAAAGAGGGCTGCCACATCCCAGTGCTTGTCCCCATTGTGATAAAGAAGATGAGACAATTCAACATATTCTAGTCTCCTGTGTCTTTTTTTACAACACAGGTTTGGTTGTCTATCATCCAAAAATTGGGTCTGGTTGCCCTTGCTCCTCAACCTACTGCCACTTGTTTCTCCAACTGGTGCCATGGTGTTCCTAAAATTGGGTCAAAGTGTTCCTAAGAATAGCAAGAAAGAGCAGAACTCCCACATCATCCTTGTGTCTTGGGAGATATTGAAACATCACAATCCTTGTGTGTTTGAGGGTGCTAGGCCTTGTATTTCGGTAGTATTACAGGCAGTGGCAAACGAAAGTAGCTTGTGGTCTATGGCTGGTGCATCAGCTCTCCACTAACTACTCATCAGATCACTTAACCTTGACATCTAGATCAAGGCCTGTTTTGTCGAGGTTGAGTCTCTATTGTAAGTGGTGCATCTGTAACTAGATATCTGTGGGGCTTGACCGCTGGCCTCTCCTTGTATTCTTTCTCTTCTTAATGAAATGACACGCAGCTCTCTTGTGTCGTTCGAGAAAAAAAAAGAAAAACAGTTTTTTTGCATGCTTATGGATCAAAACAGTTTAATTATGGTGAGGAAGTTGAAAACACAGGCTGACTAATGTGTGATAAAATATTTTTTTAGTGACCCCACTCATGTGGGAGCCTCCGGCACTGGGTCTGCCTTTTTTTTTTGTGTGTGTTGCAGCATACACCACCAGTGGAGTATTTTTCCTATACATCTAGAAATAGAATGATGGTTTGCCGGTCATCAGCAATTATCATTTTTTAAAAACATGAACAATTTGAATAGTAAAATGTGTGTGCGTTTTTATGTTTTCTACTTGTGTATGTGAATGCAGTATGTGTTTGTTGCATGTGCATCTTCCTTGAAGATCATTTTTATAGAATTCGCCACATGACTCAGATTGTGCCCTCTGCCTCATGTAATGGCACTGCATTGCAGTCTTACAGTTTTAAATGTTTCAATAGTTGTTCCAATTTCTAAGAACTCTTCTGGATTGCATGTTTGTATCCTAAACAAGCCAAGCAACTGAAACATCTCATCTCAAATATAACTACTGCTGCAATGTAGAAAACTACAACTACTGCAAACGTAGTAGATAGATAAACTCATATTTTCTATCTGCCCTCCTCACTCACAAATTCGCATCTGCGCTCTCTGCATCCAAGACAATGCATTAATGAAAGGATGCTAACACCTCTTATCTAGGTACCATTCATGGTAATCTCAGAGAAGTACTAGAAGGATTGCTCTTTTAATAACTATGTTAAAAAACTAAACAATCCGGGAAAGCAGCAGCTATCAGCAGCATAAAGCACTCACTGACGTGTACTTGGCGAGCAGGACGGCGCGGTGGTAAGCGACGACGACGTCCTCCTTGGGGAAGTACCCTCCGCGCCACGCGCCACGCCGCTTCCACTTGCGGGCGCCGTCGTCCGCCGAGCGGAGCGCGCAGAGGAGCGCGACAATGAGGTTCTCAGACAGTGAGTCCCCCACGAGCCCAATCCGTCGCCCCCTGGCCGCGGCCAGGAACCCCGCGGCGTCGATCCTCGGGACGACGGCGCCGCCGCAGCGGGTGGGCGCCCAGGAGAGTGCCGCGAGCTGGGGGCGGCCGTTGCGGAGGCAGTTCCAGGCATTGCGGTGGAAGGGGCAGGACGGAGAATATAGTGGCGGCAGCGCGAGGGACGGGGTCGGCACCCACCGGCCGTCGGCGGCATCGGAGAGCGCGGCGCCGCAGAGGAGCGGCAGCGGCTGCGGCTGGGGCGAGCGCGGGCGGGGGGAAGATGGGAAGAAGAGGAAGAGCAGGATGGTGAGGGCTATTGGGAGGAGGAGGACCAGAGGGAGGCGGAGGCGGAGGCGCGGCATTGTGCCCGCCTCTGGCGACGACGGGCACCCAAGACACCGGCCTCCTGCTCAGTTTTCCTTTTGGCAAAATTGGTCATGGGACATCGTTAGAACGTGGCCTTTGCTAAAAACAACTTAAAAAAATATGTCTTATCCAAAAGACATAAAAAAATTATGGGTAATACGCTCTTGACACCCAATTCATTATTTTTTTTAATGGACAGCCACGTGAAATGATGGATATGCCCTTGCCTCTTTATCCCTTCAGTTCGGATCGGGACTTCAGGAGCCCGTGCATCGGTGCGTGCGGCTGCCCTCAACTCGCTCGCACGGAAAAGCAGCAGGAAGCGGCCGTGCCATCTCCCCACTGCCGCGGCGCGCCTCGGCGACGGCCGGGTGGCGGCGCCCCAGAGCGGTTGCTGCTTAGCGACGACAATGAGGCTCGCTTCCGTGATGGCGGCAGCGCCCGCTCGTCAGCAGAGAAGCGAAGGGAGCGTGGCGGCGCCGATCCGGAGGTAGTGACGGTGATGGAGTCCCCACGATTCTTGAGCGACATTTTCCTCGAGGAGCATGCTGATCTCTCATGGGTTCCCGACGGGTAACTAATTTCTGCCACTATCCCTACCCTATGGTTCATTCATATTATCTCCTGTTACCCTAGCCTCAATTGAAATCATATGGCGTGTTCATTCAGATTATGTTTCTATTCATATTTATATATGTAGGATGGATCCCAATTCGTCCTACATGTTTGCCGCACGTGTAGGTGCTTTTGTTAAATTGACTGAAGATGGCAAGCATGAGTATTGTGATGCTTGTAACATTGCTAAGATTTTAGACAGGGATACCACAAATTGGAATGATTTGCTACTTGAAATTGGTACAGAAATTCAGCTAGACTCTAAACATAAGTTATGTGTCACCTATTGGGATAATATGAGTCGTAGCTATGAAGAAATTGATTCTGATAACAAACTGTTGCATGCAATTGACATGTATTGAGAGATAAGAAGGCTCTCAATGAGGGATGATTTTTGTTTGGAGCTTGATATTGAACATGCCTTGTGTGTTACAGGGTAGCACTGATGCTCCTGCCAACCAGTTAATTGCGTAGCCTACTCTTGAAATTGCATCATCCCTAGTAGAGCCTCAGGTCCAGAACAATCCTGAAGTGAATTGGGTCGATGATGATGTAGAGTATGTTGGTCTAGATGATGAGGACCCCTACAAATCGTTGCTTTCTGATTTATCAGATTCTGAATCGGATGGCGATGTAGAGGATGATGAGTGTATTGGTTTGGAGGATGAATTACTAGTGGAGGATGCATGGGATTGTGAGACCATTGTCCATGCAACTGACTTAGAGAACCCAACAATAGAAGTTGGTGTAACTTTTGGGGATGGTGATACTTTTAAGAAGACTATTAGGCAATATGCAATAAATGGTGAATATGAAATTGCAACTACCTATTCTGAGTCAACAAGATACAGAGGCTACTGCAAAGCTGAACGGTGCAAGTGGAGGATACATGCTTCACAGTTGTAGGATGGGATGACCTGGAAGGTATGATTTTGCAACTTGCATTATTGTTTATATACAATTTTGTACAATTTCATATTTATACAACTTTAATTTTTCCCATTTAGTGTAGATAAAAAAGATACCTCATGTGCATACTTGTCAAAGCACCGGAAAAGTTGAGCATAACTGCATGGCAACCAATCATTGGGTCAAGGATAGGGTTCTTAGTTGGCTTGCAAAGGATCTCACAACTGGAGCTAAAGAACTGAAGAAAAGACTAGAAGAACAGTATCACCTGAAGTTGTCATATTATGTAGTGTGGGATGGTAGGAATATGGTTGTGGAACAACTCAAAGGGAAGTGGGATGACAGCTTTGAGCATGCTTTTAGTTTCAAGGCTAAGGTGGAGAAGACCAATCCAGGAAGTTTAGTTGACATTGAATATGAGCGAGTGGGAAAGAAGATGAGATTTACAAGAATGTTTGTTGCCCTAAAAGTCTGTGTAGATGGTTTTCTAAATGGTTGCAGGCCTTTCCTTAGCGTAGACTCTACTCATTTGACTGGGAAATGGAAGGGACAACTTGCATCTGCTACTTCTATTGATGGGCATAATTGGATGTTTTCAGTGTGCTACGGTGTGTTTGGATCAGAGACAACTGAAAATTGGTTTTGGTTTTTTAGGAGACTTCATCAAGCAATTGGATCACCTCCGGGCCTAGTGATCTCAACAGATGCAGGCAAAGGAATTGATTCTGCTGTTACCCAAGTCTTCAAAAATGGAGTTGAGCATAGAGAGTGCATGAGACACTTAGTTGCAAACTTCCAAAAACGGTTCAGAGGTGAGGTTTTTGAGAAGCACTTGTGGCCAGCATGTGAGCTTTTCAAAAGCACAGGTTTAAAGAGCACTACAATTTGATGTATGAAGCATGTCCTGAAGCTATGAAGTGGATACATGAAAACCATAAGCACCTATGGACAAGGCACCTATTTTCTGAAGCAAGCAAGTGTGACTATGTAACAAATAACATAGCTAAAACATTCAACAGCTGGATTAGGGATGAGAAATCACTGCCTATAGTTGATCTTATGGATAGGATAAGACAATGCATGGATAAAATGTTCTTGAGAAGAAAAATTGCCAAGAAGCTTAAAGATAAGATTTTGCCCAACGTCAATGCAAGGAGGGGGTTGAAATATATGTGGAGGTATGTGTAACACCTCTAGTATTACGAGCTCGTTTAGCACCGCGATTTAGGCATAAGAAAATTTTCGAAGCGAGTTTCTCGGATTTTTTTTATTTAAAACATATTTGAAGTGATAAGGGAATCATGTGTGACTCAGTTTTGTGGACTCGAATAAACGTCCAAGTTAAATTATTCAGTGCGTAAAGATATTTAAGAATAACTGACAACAATTCTAGCAAATAAGTAGCGGATGGTTTGTTCTATGGGATTAAGCGTGGAAAAACAATTTTTATAAACCAAATAAAATATAACTTGTAATTAGAACTTAAATAAAATTTGAAGTGTAAGTTAATAATTTGACTTAAAATGTGATTTTTATAAATCAATAATAATATAGAACGTGTGTTGGGCTTTTAATAAAAAAAATTGAAGTACAAGTCGGGTAGATGAAAGCGCAACTTGGGTTTTGGGAAAACCAATGCTGTTGCACGTTCATAGCCTCTCGTTTTACCTACCCTGCCGCAGCGAGCAGAGCCACTCAACGTCCATGTGTTCAGCTGTCTGTCGTGGTTTAATTATTGACTAGCGAGCGGATTGATCCACAGCGAGGACGGGACGTCTCCCTGCTCTGCCACTAGCCGACGCCACTCGGACTCAGCTACTCCTCTTCCCTGTGCGTAGCAGAACCCCGTGGTGCGTTCCCTGCTCGAAGTCAATCATCCAATTTATTTGCGTCGCGCCGCGTTGTCGAATCGTTGTTTTCCTCTTTCTTTTCTTTGCCTCTGTCTCTGATTGTCCTTGCCTGCCGCTGCTGTCTGCCTCTGTGCTGAGCCAAGCAGTCCTCGCCTCGGACCCCGCGCCGCCACATCGCCTGCTGCCCGTGCACTCTCTAAGCAGGTGGTCTTGTCCGAATTTTTAATGGGAGCACCAGCAGCCGTGCTGTGTATGTGCTCTTTACAGCACCAGCGCCCAACGCACCTTTGCAGCACCAGCAACCGAGTCACTGCAGCTGCACTAGGCCCTTTCTTCCTCGCCTCCGTCCGCGCCCTGCACCCCAGTGTCAGCACCGCCGGCCGCCTGTCGTCTCTCCCCTTTTTCCCCTCGCGAGCACGCATACCCCGGTTCCGCGCTGGACCGTTGTTCCTCGGCGCACCGTTGCCGCCGACGCCCCACGTGCCGCTCCTCCCTGCCCCGCCGCACGCCTTGGCCGCGCGCAGCTCCGCCTCGCCTCGAGCCTCCTCTGCGCCGCCGTCGCCGTGCCGTGCCCCGCCCCGGTTCGCGCTGGACCTGCAGCACCACAGCGTTGTCTTCCCGCGCCGCTCCACCTCCGTGCTCGGCCACCGCCGCCGCTGTCATCGCGCCAGTCCGTTGGTGCCGGCCCTTCCCCGCGCGCGAGCCCCCGGTCCGCTCTAGACCGCTGCCCCTCCTGTGCGCCCGTGCCCGCAGCGCCGCCAGCGGCCGTAGCCGAGCCACCGAGTGCCGCGACCGCCTCCGCCTCTTTCAGAAATTCATCTACGCCAGTTACTTCCATTCCAATTCCTCGCAGTCATGAGTGAACCTGGTTGTATATAGCCCCCTGGACGGGACCTCGTTGCCATCCATCAACGGTACGTGACGAATTTTGGAATCTCGTGCTCGTGGTCCGCCATGGTCGCCGGAGATGGAGCTCTACATTTGTGCTGCTCCGTTTCTCTATGTCCTGTTCAAGCCGAGTTTTAGCATCGCCTTAATACCTCCTGGTTTCTTTTTGTATAGTTTGGTCTGACGTTGTCGTTCGACGGGAACGCCATCAAATGCCGTCGTCGTGTTCCAGCGGCGCTGTGCATGCGGGCGACCACCTCCGAGCTTTCGTCAAGCCCGACCAACCACGGACACCTGCTCTAGGCGAGCTCTTGCACCTCCTTAGCTCACCGGTTTTCCTAGCCTTACCGCATCCTCGCTGGAATGCTACAGCACCGCCACCGCCGCTGCTATGCTCGCAGACGGCCTTGCCCAGCTGCGTCCTGTGCACTGCCGCCTCCACTTCCTGGCCATGCGGGCCTGCGAAGCCCCCACGTGGCCACCGCGCCTGCCGCTCGGGCCAGCATGCCATCACCAGCCCGGGTCAGCAGGGCCATCGCCGTCGGCCGGAGCCGGTGCTCCTCTGCTCCGTGTACTGACAGGAGGGAGAAAGGTAAGATTAGAAAATGATTTTTTGGATCGGAATGCAAAACTTGTGACTGAAATGAATAGCATCAACAGTCGTAATGTGAATTAGAAAGGCAACGAGGTCTCTTTTGCAAAATAGACGACCCGCGCTGGACCGGATTCCCGCCTTGCTGGGTCGCCCGCGTCGTTACCACGCACCCTGCTGGGCCGTCCGTGTCGCCTGCTCGCACTGGGCCGCCCGCGCCCGTTACTGCGTCGCGCGTGGTTTGGTGCCTGGGCCGCGCGTCTGCGTGGGCCGGCCGTTCTGGCTGCTGGGCCACCGCGCTCCTGCGGGCCGAGCTTGGCCGCCCAGGCTTTTTCTTGTTGCATTGTTTTGTTTTGTTAATTCAGTGCCTTCCAAAAATTAAAAATAAAACATAGAAAAATCATAAAATACCAAACTAATTTTGTTAAGTTTTTAAAATCATGATCTACCTAATAGGGTATTTCGTTCTCATAGGTTCTGTATCTTTTTAGGATTGCTCTAATTATTTTAACATGCTTAATATTGTTAAAAAGTGAACTTGTAGGAATTTTCGTGAGAAATCGGTGATAGTGTTAACTCTAAAAATTTTACAGTAAATTACTAATATTATTAGCTGCTCACTGTAATTTTTGTAGCTCCAGAATAATTAGTTTGCTAGGTAGATAAAGATGCCATATTTCGAATAAAGATTAAATCGATATAATGGAATAAAGAAACAACTTGAGTTTGTATAACTAAAACATTGGTTGGGAAGTAACGCCTTATTCGACAACATGGATATGTAGCCTAAGTACGGTTGTCGTTAGAACTAGCTCGTTAACTTGAGAGGCGTAAATCGTATTTTACGAGTTACGGTTGCAGTCGATTAATTTTGTCTTTGCATTGCATCGCATCGCATTGCATAATAGGGACGTCGATGGATCACGGAGTCATCAGGAGTTGCTGGAGAAATGGTGCTTTTGGAGATTGTGTCACCACGATGGAAAGCTAACTTCTGATTATATTTTACCCAGACAAGTCTCGGTGCATAAACCCTACTTTTCTACACTTTAAATTATATTTGTGCATTAAGTTTTAAAGAGTTGAATGAAACCCACTCGCATATATAAACTTTTATCCTATGAGTCTTACTAGTATGACAGGGTCGTGTAGATTGCTATGCTACAGGACTCCGGTAGAAGTCGAGTGATTGCCGGTCACTCGCGGGAAATATGAAATATATTACTGTATTATTATCACTTGGAATATATAAATGGTGAAAAGGAAAATGGTGACCGAGCAGGGAAATGGTTTGGGTATTGGTGGGTGTGAGAGGTTGTGTCCTGCGGTCACGGGGCATAGCTTGGTTACACTGCGTTCCCTGTTCGTGTCGGTTAAGGATCGGCCGTTGCATAAGACTCTAGGCAAGTCACAGACTTATTATCCCGAGCACATACTTGGGTATGGGCGCTTGGAAGACTTGTTGCTCTCTTGTCATGAGTTTCGGCTTTTTCTGGACCGACTATCATGGTGGTTTTTGGGCTAGGAGGTCCTTGCACCGCACTGAGTTCGGGACTCAGGGACGGGGGCTTGGAGTCCCAATTTGGATGGGGACATGGACCCCGTGACAGGAGGGTAGTGGGTTGGTCCTGCTTATGCCCGGGGTACAACCGGGGCGTGTGTTTTCGGGGTACCCAGCTGGGGGCATTGATTCGCGAATCGCCGGACGATCCGGTACGACTTGTCTACGGTCTAGCACCGTAGTAAGAACTAGAAGATAAAAGATGGAAAAATGAAATCTGATTGCTTATCACTTGCTTGAAAGTAGCACAGGTGCTTACATAGAATGGTTAGCTAACGAACTAATACACTGCTAATAAAAATCGAATATAAGGACGCACGTTTAGTAATGCTTTCTGCAGATGCAATAAACCCACAAGCCAGATAGCCTTACATATCAGTGGAGTATTTTCTTTCCTCCTGTCGGGTAAGTCTTGCTGAGTACAATCGAGTACTCATGGTTTTATTTCCTCCTGTTGCAGGTGACAGGTGGATGCTAGAGCTGACTCTTGTGTGTGGATTCCTCCTGGTGGGCTCAGAAAGGATTTCCTTTACGCTACGATCATAGTTTTTATTTATAACTCTTACTAAATATTTTTACAAATGAAAGTTTTATAATCCGTTGTCATAGTTTATATATCAATACTTCATCATGTCATGAATAGCTATTTATTTCCGCTGTAATTCTGATCACATGCTTATATTCCGTTGTTCAATTAAAATTGTTCATAACTCTGATAATATGATTACATTCCGCTGTTATAACAATAAATATTATACTCTGATGTTGTATTAAAAGAGATGTAAGAAATTGTTAAGAATGATGTAAGCTTTATTCTCTCATTTGTGATCCTGATGGAAAATGTGGATTTTCGGGTTTTCCCTTCGGGTGTGCCCGACGGAACTACGTAATTGGGTGTTCTCCCTTGAGTACTTAGTGTCTAATGAAAGACAAGTACTCCTGGGAGGCATTAGATTAGGCGGTTCTGCCATAGTATGCATACAAAGATGGTGGCAGAGATAATGAAATGTTAGGTGAAGTCGAAGGTGTTACAAGGGATCTAATTCATTGGAGGCAAAATGTTGATCTTCAAGAGAGGAAGTGCACATGTAGACGTTGGCAAGTTACTAGTCTGCCATGTACACATGCCTTGTGTGTTATCACCTCAATTCGAGGTTGTAATATTGATAGCTATGTTCATGAATACCACTCTGTCGCAAAGTTTAAGAAGGCATACCAAAAGTGTGTTAAGCCAATGGCAGATAGGAAACAGTGGCCTCAAGTGAACCTTGGATTTAAGTTGTGGCCTCCAATTCTAAAACCAGCAGCTGGGAGACCAAGGAAGAGGAGGCTTAAATCAGCTGCACAAGGTGGATCTGGAAAGAGAACCACAAGATGCAAAAGGTGCAAACAACTTGGACACATGGCAAAAACATGCAATGAATATGTCTATGACTCTGATGCACCACCACCTGCTGCTCCAAAGCCAAAGAGAAAGAGAGGCAAGAAAAGTGTCACAGTAGTGCCATCTAGTGCTGCTGAGCCACCACAGGAACTACCATCATGTGTTGACCCATTGTAAGCCTTTTAAACTTCTTTATGGATTTTCAATTTTCACCTAACTTACACATATCTTATATATTTAAACAACTTACAGTGCTACACCCACAAGACCCATCACTTGTTCTCATACACCAAGCCCTATTACAAGAAGGTATAATTGCAATTTGCACATTTGAGATATTTGTCCCCTTGTCAAATCTGTAATAGTGTAATATCATATGATTGTATTTGCATGTAGTATGACAAGGAGGCTGCTGGAACTAGAATCATCTACACCAACTAGACTCACCACCTCTGTTTCTACTCCAAGTCCTATGACAAGAGGGTATAACTCTTGCAGATTTTTATTATGTGTTCCTGTTGCTATTTCTATTTAGCTAACATGTTTCTATACTCATCTATAGTCGTAAGAGGTTGCTGGAACTTGAAGGCGCCATAGAGCCTCTTGGATGTCCAATCACATCTCCATTTAGTGTTGACAAGGTGAAAGGCAAAGAAGCTGCAGGTTGTTAGGTCTAAAAAAGCATAGGCTGTGCACTTTAGTTGGTTGAAACCTGTTACTCAGCCTATATTTTGTGGCTGTACTTGACTGAAAGTGTGGCTGAAATGTTGCTAGAATATGTTATTTTGTGGGCTTAGACCGCTACTTTCTTTTGAACCTGTCATGTTCATGGATCTGTTAAAATGTTGCTGTAATATGCATGTTATGGTGATGAAATATTACTTGTTATATTGTTTGGAACCTTGAATTGAAGGGCAGGGATATTTCTGTCCAGATATTATGTTTACTTACTTGTTTGAATGAGAAATCATATTATAAGAGCTATAGTGTCCAGCAGCAAATGACCATACTTTTGTAATGGTTTGTGGCAAAGCCATTCTTTTTTAGTGGTTAGTGGTAAAAGCCACGTTTTTTCAATGTCCCCTGGCAAATTTTGCCTTTCCTTTTCCCTCCCCTTCCCCTCTGGATCTAACCGTTTTTCTGTGTTCTTGACGTTTGGGTACCCTTGCTGGTTTGGCTTTCTGCAGCTTTTGCAATTTGCAAGTGGCATAAAGCAAATTTCTTCTGTCAAGACTATCTCCCAGATAGTATGATCGATGCAGTGATGCCGTGCTAATAGAGTCATAATCATAGGTCACCAAACCAAAGTATGCCAACATTCTCAGACCTCTCTGGATCCATGGATGAACACCAATCCAGCATTGATCAGATCAGTCCCCTGGCATCAAAGTAGGCGAATTCAGCACTGATCAATCTTGAAGCTACAGCTTCAGATGTTCACCATTAAATCACTGTAGCGGCAGCCTCAAATCACCATTAAATTTTCATTGCAAATCAATATCTTCATTAACAAAGATCTACCCCTGATTGTAACTTTGTAAGGTCAGAAGAATGCTGCAAAAGGTTTAGCTTGCAGGCAGGCATCAGCAGTTTCAGGATTTCAGCTTAAGCTCATGGCAGCTACCAATTCATCCTTGTAACGAAATCATCGCTTGCTTGAGAAGTACAGGCGGAACTGGGTAGCAACGACAAGATAACCTGCCTCTGCAGTCTGCGTAGTCTGATGCTTCCTTCAACAATGAGGACGTTCTTTTTGGATTCCTGCAGGGTAACAAATGTTACAGCACAAATAAAGCAGTAGGTATAGTTACAAATCTCTTCTACGTTTCGACGCACTGATGATGTGATCATAGTCATAGAGCACTCAGTGTCTGAGTATGCCCCAAGGATGAACACAAATTCAGCATTGAGCAATCTCCTTGCATCGAACTACACAAATTCATCACTGCTGACTGGGCAGTCTTGAAGCTACAGCTTCAGAAGCCAGTGCTTCCATCGATTAAGAGCTTAAAAGAGACTGTTCATCAGTTCATGGCATGGTCATGGTCAGAAGAAAGGATACAAAGGAACTTGCAAGCATGCATTAGCAGTTTCAGGATTTTGGCTTAAGCCCATTGCAGTCACCAATTCATCCTTGTCATGAAATCATCGATTTTGCTGGAAAGTACAAGGGCAACTGGGCAACAACCAAAAGAATAGTTCATAATCTTCTGTCAAGATTACTCTTTCTGTTACTCTACAACACATGCTACAGATAATTTGCCTCTACACAGTTTGGTGTTCCTGTCCTGATTCTACCCGTGTATAACACGTCAACAACACTCATTAGAGTCAACTAAGGATGTCTACCTCCGATTTCAGACAACCGTGAAAGCAGCCTCCTGTCCAGCTTCACGCCAGCCGACTTGGCATCTCTGATCAGCTGTTGGCACTTGGCCAGCCTCCCATCTGCCAAATAGCCCTCGATCAGACTGTCGTACATGTCGCCGGTTGGAATAAACCCAGCCTCCTTCATCCTTGACAAATAGCGGAGAGCCCTCTCTGGATCCTGCAATGCCACGCACAGCTTGACAATAACTCGGTAGGCCGGCAGATCAAGCAGGCGTCCTGCCTGCTCCATTTCCCACACCAGGGACAGCGCCTCGCGGTGCCTTCCGTCGCGGCAGCGGCTGTGGATCACCATCGTGTACATCACCACGGTGGGGCTCCCACTGGACTCCCTGAACCAGCTGAACAGGCTATCAACAGCTGCGTACCGTCGGAGCTTTATGCAGACCTTCATGACAGCCGTGCAGTCCTGTGGACGCAGCTCCAAGTCCGGCCTCTCACTGAGCTCATCGATCAATGCCGAGGCAAGCCCATAGCCTTCAGGTGTCCGGGTGGCTTCCAACATCAACTTCACATAAATGCTGGGGTGCAGCGTCCTGTTATTGATCCTTGCAAGTTCAAGGAGTTTGCGCACACGGTCCACTTTCCCTGCTCTGATAAACCAGCTCGCCATGGCCTCAAGAACGGCACGGCTGGCCGTGGGCACACATTGCTCCAGCGCAGACTCCACTTTGAGCTGGTCAAAGCGCGCCAAAACTTCGATGGCCGAAGCAAGAACCCGGTCGTCAGGGAACAACGGCACAGCTTTCTGCCTCTGAGCCCAGCACAATGTCTGCAGCGCGCGCTCGGGGAGCCCCATGTGCCCGAGCTCACGAACGGTAAGTGACAAGGAGCCTTTCCGGAGGAACCTCGCCCACCGGTCGAGCACCGTGGAGACGTCGTGCTCTGGAGGGAGCGCGGCGATCTCCCGGGCAATCCCGAGGAGGAACTCCGGGTTCTTGCGCACCTGGTCGCTGACGGAAGCGCGAGAAGAGAGCCCCGCTCTTGCAGCAAGGCGGACATGCTGCTTCGGCGCAGGAGCGACGGGCAGCCTCGTCTTGTGCGGCAGTGGCAATGGGAGCGCCCTCTGCCTCGTGGGGTTTGGCGGCTTCAGGGGTTTCTGGCGCATCGGCCGGTCGAAGAGCGCCGAAATAGCATCAATCTCTTCTGTGCTCCAAATTAAATCCTCTGCTTCATTGTCCTCTTCAGCACCATTCTCGGCATATATCTTGTCACTGAATTCCGACTCCTCCATCTCCTTGGCCGGACCTCTATCGGTATCAGACAACTCTGATGAGCAAGAAATCCGAGACGCCGAGGGGAAAGAGCCATGGCTGCAGAATCCCCGGGCTCTGAGCTTCACCGGTGCGGGGCAAATGGCAGGCGCTGCCGGGAGCAGCAAGCTCACCAGCGTAGGGGCGGTCTTCACTTGGGGCATCGGCAGTGGATAATCCAGAAGCCTGGGTAATTGAAACTTCAAATCTTACTGGATCCGCCCAGCCTCCGGCCACCGGCAGCCTTCGCCCAGCCGCGGAGCCGCAGCCGCCGGACGCTTGGGCCTGGCCGCCTGGGGGGTGGAGTCTCGATGGTTGGGGCCTGGGGCAGGATTGGGGAGGGATGGAGAGCGCCGCCGCCGCCGCCGAAACGCGAGATCCTCTGAAGTCGACCTCACGACTGCCGTTCCGGCAGTCGCTTCATTCCCTGCCGTTCCCTGGCATCCAACGGACCAGCCGAGCCTAGCCGCTGCACCTCCTCCACACTTCCTTCCGGCCCAGCAACACGGCCCGTTAGGCGTCGGTCGTTCTTGTTTTTGGCGCGGCATCTCGTAGTTTTAGTGCGACCGGGGCTTTTTTGGCGCGACGAGGGTTGGAGCCGTGATGATTGAGGCGGCGATCGTCTACTGCTCGACTGCCCGTGCTCGGTTGCCGTTCATAGGAGAAATTGGTAGAGTACTCTGCTCTCCTAGATCTTTCTCTCTACTCAGATTTTGCAGTGTTCTAATCTAGTTCTCTTTGCCATCCCTAGATGTGTTGAAATTGATTGAAGTTTTTTTTTGTCTATGGGAAAACAAAACCTGCATGTTTGAGATGGAAGAAAATAGGTGTGTAACACCATGATTGTTTATTTCCATCATGAGATTAGATCAATTGCTTCATACAAGTACATACAGAGGCTCCATTTTCGTGAAGAACAAATAGCAAACATTTTCTGGGTTGATGCTAAAATGCAAAATGTGCCCCCTACTACTTCTTGGCCCAATGAAGGGATGTCCGAACTATACCTTGCCCTCAATAGCTTTCTCAACTACTACTGGTAGTATTTCAATTTGATGACCTTTCTATTAATGTTATATACAAAGAGTTTATTTACATTCTATGTAGTCTCTGAAGTTTAGCAGTTCTGTGTAGCCTCTGAAGTTTAAAAAATTCAGCAATGCCTTCTCTTTATTCAGTCATAACATTCCACGAGACAATCTATACAATTTGCTCTGCTTCCTAGACAATCACAATTTGCTAGGACTTTTGCTGCCTACCTGCACTGCACAAATTGCTAAAACTTGTGCTTCCAATTCAGTTACTGCACAACTGTAAGCAATGGCACAATTCACAGAACACAGTACAAGCACAATTTGCAGAACACAGTGCTTTCAATTGCAGCAGCCTCCATGCTCCCAGTCCAAGCTTGATGGCCTCCATGCTCCCAGACAGCTGGAGCTCGATTTTGCGGACCGTGGCCGCGTACTGCAGGGCTCCAGCACCACACAGCTAGCGCATGGGAAACCGGCCTCTGCGACTGTGCGTTGCCAGCAGGCAAGGCGCAGAGCGCCCCCGAGGCGCCTAACTGGCAGGTGCGGCATCAGGAACGAGGACACCCGGGCTCCGCGGGAGGAAGAAGAGAAGGGAGGCCGACGCATGTGCTCGCGGGAGAGACGGCGGCGGAGGGGAAGGACCGAGTGTGGCGACGGCGGCGGATAAAAGACCGACGCTGCTGCTTTTTACCCTTAACGAGCCGTGTTGCTGGGCCGGAAGGACGTGCGAAGGAGGTGCAGCGGCCGGGCTCGCCTGGTCCGTTGGATGCTAGGGAACGGCAGGGATGAAGCGACTGCCGGCTGCAGTCGTGAGGGTCGCCTTCAGAGGATCTCGTTCCGCGCCGAAGACGAACGGGGTTACCTCGATGGCTCGATTCCTCGTGTAGCCGGAGGAGCGGATGTCGAATCTGCCGATTGCCGGATGCGTTGCTGGTGGCCGAGTGGGGCTGGGCCTTCTAGGCTTCTTACATGGGCTGTTAATTGCTTCCTATTGTGCATTGGGCTCGATGTTCTTTGGGCTGGACCGCATGGAAAATTTCTCCACGGGCTGTTGATGGACAAGCAAATTGGTTGGCCTTCCTGTTGGCCCATCTCTTGGCATAACAATTTGATCTCTTAAATGCATGCAATGTACCCAAAAATATAAGTTGTTATTACTTCTTTTGAATCTAATAATTTTATAGAAAAAACACCAGAATCTTCAACACCAAATTTTTTTGAACACTCTTCAACACCAAATTAGTTTTATTATGTTAATATATTTTCTAGATGCGGTAAAAGTTAGGAAGTTTAACATAGGACAAAACTTAAACAGCTTGGAGGTACATTTTAGAATGAAGCAAATACATAGTTGATTGCTTTCACTTGCTTCGATGCAGACAGATCAAATTTTCCCCTGTATTATTTTATGTTCTGTTGAAATTACTTGCTTCCTTCCTGTATCCACCCTTATCAGGTATCCAGTAAGCTTGATGCCGAACAGATACAAGTTACTTTGATCGTGATTTGTATAAGGCAATTTCCAAGAAAATTCTCTTTAATTTCTACTCCCCCTATTCCAAGCTTTTCTATATACATAGTCAATGCTATATCTAGACATAATATACATCTCAATGCAAAGCAAAATTTATGTACCTAAAAAAGTTAAAACAACTTATAATTTAGAATGGAGTGAGTACATGACAAAACCAAAGACGCATATGCACTTATTTGACAGATAAAGAGTCATCCGAAGAATTTGCCTGCTCGTGACCGTGAGGATCTCCAACCATAAGCATAGCCAGATTGAGACCTTCCGAAAGCAAAAGTAACGATGAACTATCCTCGACTAATAAACAACTCCTAAATTCTTCAAGTTGTGCTTGGGAAATGAAGTATATTTGCCGTGCCATTTCATATGGAAATCATGGATTGTCATATACAGTACATAGAACTATTGCACCATTGACTAAATCTCCTCAAACAGCGAATGAATCAAGGCAGAATCATATCCAGATAGATGATGCACACATCGTGAAAGGGAATCATTTTTTGGCATTCACAACTCAAATGGCATGCCTTATATCAAGGATTATCAGTTGACACAATTGAAACTCCAACAAGGGCCTGCCCTACCCCTGTGAAAATAGTTCTTGCAGCTTGTTCTGCCGGAGGTATTCTTGGATGGCAGAACGCAGTGCGTGATTGGGGATGGTATCACGATTTGAAAGAGTTTTGTTTGTTACTGGAGATGTATCATGCCCGCTATCCAGCCAGTATCTAAGAGCATCAGCTTCGTAGGTGAAGCCATCTGCTGCCACCTGAGGATCTCTCATGACAACCTGAAGACAACCAATAGCAGAAAGTTAACTATCTGATGGCAGCTCGCACCAAAAGAACAGAGACACCTTATATTTTCAGATCGTATCACCTGAGAGATTGGACAAAGGAAGTAGGATGGCGTGGCAACAGCTCTACTGCTTTCATTGAAGATGGACCGAAAAGATTGTGACAACGGCGAAGGAGCTTCCTTTCTCATAGGTTGAACCACCCTCCACACATTGAGTTCAAGATCAGGGCGTTTCTGCCTGCTGAGCTCCGAGCACTGCAGCCCAATCCGTGCAAGCTGCTCTGCCTGCACCAGTGGCCACTCACCTGCCGAGTGATCCAACACTGAGTGAAGGTCATTGTCATTCAATGCCTCTTGCACCACCCTTGTAAGGCGTAGAGGTGCCCTTCCGGTCAAGAGGCGCAGGATTGTAATGCCAAAGGAGTAAGTGTCAGACTGTGGTGTCAGCTCCCCTGTGCCAAAGAACTCTGGGTCCATGTATGCCGGTGTGCCCATAGGCTGAGTGGTGAAGTGTGCCTCGCTGCCAGTGACACTGGACTCCAGCAAGAGACGGGAGATTCCAAAGTCGCTGAGCTTGCTCACCAAGTTTGCATCAAGGAGGATGTTGCCTGGCTTGAGGTCTCCATGCACAACTGGGTGAGGCTTGTGCTTGTGAAGGAAAATCAGTGCTGAGCAAACCTCCATTATGATTTGGATGCGCACCTGCCAACTTAGTGGCAGGGTGTTGTTAACACAGTTCAGACGATCTTCCAGGCTTCCATTAGGTAAGAACTCGTAAACAAGGGCTGAAGCTTCAGGGCTGGCTCCGATAAGTGTGACTAGGTTTGGATGCCTCACTCTACTGAGTATTGCCACCTGAAAAAATAAATTAGAGCAACAAAACAAGTTGGCTTTATTCTTACTCCCTGTTGTTCCAATGCAATGTTGTATGGCTATACAAAGCAGCAAAAGAAGCATTTTACCTCTTGCTTGAACTGTGATTGGGCATGCAAGCTTTCAGTATTGAGTATCTTAATAGCTACTGTGGTGCTCCGGAGAAAACCTTTATAGACAGATCCAAATCCACCTTGACCAATGTTAAGTGAACTGCTGAATACCTGGGTAGCCTGCTCCAACTCCACCAAGGAGAATTCAGAGTTCATTGCTCCATAGGCACAAGGTTCTGTGAGTTCTTTCTCCATACGCATGTCCCTTGCCTCTTTAACCGCATCATCTCGTTCCCGCTTCACTTTACTGTACTCCAACTTTAGTGAGTTCACAAGAGAATCAGACGCTCTCATGCTCTCTCCTAAATAGCTGGCAACAGAGTCTAACTCTGATATGCGATGTTCCAGAAGGTGCTTCTGCTTGTTTGCCTCTTGCAATGCATTGGCATTCTTATTCCATTGGTATCTGTACCAATCGAGCTCATTTTGGAGCATCAAAGTTGCTTCCTTCAGAGTTTCTGTCTGTTCTTTCTGTTGTGAGATTTCTGCCTCTATTTCTTTCCTTATTTCCATATCCTTAATATACATATATTCCAATCTTTTAGCCTGTGAATGTAATTAGCAATTGTTGATAGAAAATTAGTGAAATCCCTGGACTAGTACAATGATCCTACTTTTTCTTTGACCTAAATAATGGTGTGAATAAAATACTAAAAATATATCAAGGCCTTTTTTATCAGCAGAAGTAGTTCTCATAACAAGACCACATTGCTGTAGTTCTTGAAATATTTGAAATAACAGGTGGATAGATGCCAAAATGCTATGAAATGAATAAGATCCTTCTGTTTCAAGCATATAGATGTTCAATATTGAGAAATAGTTAGTTAATTCAGGTTTGTAACCATGTTCTAAACTCCTTTAATATATACAAAACCAACTGTGGGGCCCCCCCCCCCACACACACACACACAGTATTTGCGTCAAAAAAAATATTGAGAAATAGTATATATGGATTATGCCAGAAAATTCTCACACCTCTAAATTAGGTTGAAGCAAACTCTGAAGATCCATTTTGGGATTGCCAACACCACAACTTGGCCGTGCTGATCTTGACTTGGTCAACAGGCAGTAATTTGCCTTCCTGGAAAATTCCCATCAACTTAAATGAGTGAAACAAAAGATTTACTTAAGCTTCAATGAATTAATAGTTTAATACTCATTCACATGAGGAAAAATAACAGAGATGCTACTGATAAATACAGATAATTTCAAGCAATGACTGTTAATCACCTATTAAATTAAATGCCAACTGTACTCAACCATAAATCCACATACTACAATATATACAGAAATAAAAAGCATATTTTAAACCAATAAATCACATGCTAGCTATAAACATGTTCATTTAGTCAGTTAAAATGACCTCTCATCAAGTAGTTCTATGTACATTGAGAAATGACCATTAATATATTTATATTACCTAGACTTTTATGAAGACTTTTTAAGTTACCTGGAATAGAAGCAAAATTCTATATAGCTTAAGATCAACACAAGAGAAACCGTAGCTAGAATTGCTGAAGGGCCCATCAGCGATTTGAATCCTACCTGAAAAATACTAGCTTTCCTTTGCAAATAAACCACATATTGCAGTGTGAGTCAGCTTTTTGCATCACACTCAGTGCTGTCTGAGACTGTGGTGCTTTCATTTTCCTGGACAACACAAAAAAACATTTCCTTGAAGATCAAATCTATTTCAGTTTGTAATACTTATAGACAGAGAGAGAGACCTCCTGTAATGTCTGTCTGCAGCTGCACCAATAACAAGTTCAGTGACGCCATATATATTTATCAGATGAATAAGGCCCTCATCGATTTCGGTGAATAGAAACACCCGTTTCTCAGCTCTAACCTGACGATGGCAGAATATAGAATTTACTTGATGTTAAACAGAAACTGTGGATATTTCTCTATGAACGTGCTTATCAAGAAGTTCTTGGCACAGATTGTACTTAGTTTGTACTCGCTTTTAGTAATCAAGATGCAAGTATGCATTCATTGAATGAGTTCAAATAAGACAACCAACATATTGAAATGTGGGATTTGATTATGCCCAAGTTCATACTGGATTTGAGCCTTTACTTCTAATTTGTAGGTTTAGTTATTTGGTCAATGAAAAACTGACATATTTAAACTTTCAATCAGTACATGACAAAAGCAAAGCAAAGCATAGCGTTACTAAGCACATAATTTTCATTTTCCTTTTCTCTGTTTTCTTCACACATATATAGGGGGTGTTTGGGACTGTTCCACTCCACGTTTTTCAGCTCCGCTCCACATTTTTTAGCCAAACGGTTTCAGCTCCACGCACTCTATTCAAGGAAAAAAGGTGGAGCTCCACGCACTCCAGTTTTTTTGTGGAGCTGCTCCACGGTGGAGTTCGTAGAGCAGAGTTTGTGGAGCTGTCCCAAACACGCCCATAGCACACCTATAGTCCCTGGGACTGTGTAATGCATGTTTCCACATAAGATTTTATAGAACAAATAGAATAGCAAAATTGATGTCATGCACCTTTTTCCTTGAGCATTGATCCAGGTAGCAGTCCAAAATTTGCTGCCGGCTTTCTTAAGAATAACAAAAAAAATCAGGTAAGATGATAATACTTTGCAACATACACTATGAACACTTAACGACAAAACAAGAAATAATAGTTAAGATAAAAAAAATATCACAGCAAGCAATCAACTGAAGATTTTGGCAAGAAACAAGTACATCTTTTCATTTATTCACAAGGGGCTATCAAATTCAGGACAAATGGACAATCACTGCACATAACTAACCAAAGTTTGGTGATGTTACTATGTGGACGATGATGATCTGTGCGCTGTCAGATACATGATCAATAACCCAAGACAGTATGGATTTTCCATCCCTTGGTTCCTCAGGAAGTGCAACAAATACTCTGTCTCTAAAAAGACTTTTCTGGCTCAGCATCATGTGTGCAGCTGCAAAGGTGCTAAGGCCTAGGAGGACCAGAGAGGTATTATTCTTTTATACGGTACCAACCAGGTCACCGTTCAGCCGGCTGATGTATACAGAATAAAATACTGACATGAATAGGAAACAATTGCTCGTTTGACAATGTAAAAGTGCTGACTGCTTGACCCGCATTAGCAAACGGTAATGCAAGAGAGAAAATTTGAATGGAGTGTCTAAAATGCTTTATTTGAAGCATCCTTTGACTCAATACCTCACCACAAATTCTCTGTTGACTGTCACTTCGTTTCAAGAAGAATCACTTGAAGTCTCTTTCCAAATTTACATGGAGGAGCTGTGTCCGATAGACTAGTAGACTGTAGTAGAGAAGGTTACTTACCCAAGTCTTTGTAAGTCACCTTCAGATCTCAGTCAAGTCCAACAAATGGACTGGTGTATTATTGTAGTTTCTTCCAATGAACATGACAGGCGAGGTGTAGTACATCGGTAGTATAGTGGAAGAAGTCCACTCGTTTTTCTGTATCCTAAAAGGCTTTTCACACTTGGCCAGTAATAAAGAACAAAAGTTCTTCAGATATCCCTACATAAATCATTGGTGATTCAGCATTATTGGAATGCAAAGGAGATGGATAAGATACCAGAAAATAAACCCGATAGCCAACACGCTGTAGTGCAAACGACACAGTGAAGCAGTAAATAGTTCGAGAAATTTCATCTTCCGATTAGTCTTCACGAACGTAAAATCATTACATATTCACCTCCAGCTATCTACAAGAGCCACAAGACGACTGACTACCTTAGCAAAGTAAGCATATGTAAAATCTCGTGCAATCTCAAGAAATACTCATCTTCGGTGGTTCAAAGAAACTAGTGGATACATGAAGGATGATTAACCGTGACTATCGATGAACTAGGTTCGAATCTAAGCATGATGAAACATGAAATGACTAGGGAGTCCTGCTAGTGAATCCACGATTGCAGAAGGCTAGGACTAGGAGAAATACCTCTCCGAGCTCTGTAGAAGCCCACTAGTAAGTAGTGATGACCCATGTCATGCGGATGTGGATTGCACAGCTTCAAAGCGAAGCAGGCTAGAGCCCGGAGCCGCCAGTGCCCTGGCGGCGCAGAGCCCACCGATGCGGGGCAACGGAATGCGTGCGCAAGCCGCAAGCGTAACAACGGGGCGCGGCGAGGCAGGACGCAGGAGGGAGGGACTACGAGATGACGGGCTCATCGTCCTCGGCACGGAAGGCTCCACCACAGTGGCCCGCGCGGGGAGCCATCGGCGATAGCCGTACGCCGTAGTGGCGCTACGGCGAGCGGCGGGTGCCGGGGGCTGCAGCGAGGCGAGTCAGAGTCACACGCTTCCATCTGGAATGCATCGCGGCCCAGTCCCAGAATATCGATACCTGCGTTGGGCTCATAGGCCGAACGGCAGAAAAATTACCTGCGTTGGGCTCATGGGCCGAACGCAGAAAAATGGAGCATGGGAAGGGCAGTGGCGGACTCGGGATTCATCCTGGGATGCAAGTCCCTATTTGGTCCATCTCGTGTGATCGATCGAAGACGACAATGATCAGGTGTACAATTTTATTGACTTTAGCGAGAGATTAGATTTGCATATATTCGAGTCCTCAAAAAAGTCATGGAGCTTGATATTTAACCATGATAGTATGGAACTTAAAGATATTTAACCTCTGCGCTTTGCAACGAGAGAAAAAAAATCTAATAAGGTTGTATTTTAACTCGATGTGGTCTTAATATTCATTCTCATATTATTGCTAACATTAACTTATATTATGGTCATAGATTCAAAATTTTATAGAAAGGATAAACATAAATAGATATATACCATTTACGTTGTTGTTTCATATGAACGAGTTTGATAGTTTTTCTCCCGTTGCAACGCAAGAGTAAGTTTGCTAGTTTAAATAAACTAGCAAATATACTAACGTGATGCTTGTGTTAAAAATAATAATCTAGTTATTTTTGTTGAATTAATTAGGTTTAGTCTAATTTTAAATTAAATGAATTCTAACGAAATGTTTGGTTGTTAGGTTTGCAATGCTAACGTAAACAAATTATACCTGCAGACATTATTGGAAAACGGATGATTTGAACTAATATCATTTACGTTTACATTACTGGTGAACGAACCAAACGGCTTCAAGATCAACAGATATTTTGTACATCCTCTCGCCCTTTCTCTTTACACTCGTGCTTTTTGCCAACATGCAAGAGATGTTTTTTAATGGTGGTTGTTGGGCAATGTTGAATTGGGAGGAGCATTTGTGGTTTTTTGGTCTAGTGGCGATCTGTTTGGTATTTGATCTTCTTTGAGGGCTAGGTGATTGATTTTTTTTTTTTTGGATAACTAGACTAGTTGAGTGCCCATGCGTTGCTACGGGTAAAACATCTCATGACATACAACCACACAAGTAAAATATATGTAGAATCCCATGTCATCACAAATAATTAACATTCAAACACATAATTCAAACTAATTTATTTGAAATAAAGAAACCAGTTCGATTCTATTAAGATGAGATAGCATTCCTAAATGGAGGGGGCAAACAAATATAGTTGGCTTTGTGAAGTGCAGATATTGGGTGTCATGCCAATTCAGGACCAACATATGTGTTCTATTCTACCTCTGCCACCAATCAAAAACTCTAGAGTGACCGATGCATTCAGTAGCTATTTTTATCAAGTTACTTATTCTCAATTCTCATACCCAAGCAATAATTTGGAGCAAGGGGAAAGCAAATACTTCACTGCAGTTTGAACATAAAGGACTCACTGTGTAATAAAATATTTGAGTTTACAACACAAAATTATGAAGTTATGCAAAATGCAGAAAAGGAAAAAAAAACTAATGCTCTAGACCATGCTAAAATGGCTGAGCACAGTTAAATCAATAAGGAGACACTGAGATCTCAGAATGATTTTGCTCGAACAAATGCTGCAACAGCTGGGGACAAATTAAGAAATTGGATCAAGCGCCAGGAGCTACCATCCTACCACTGCTGAAAAGAACAAGCATAACATGAGCAACTTGAAGGTAACAAGAGACAAGATGCATACTGTTATATTTTCTGATTTGACGGAGTATCACTCTGAATATCTCCAGGCCCCTGCAATAAGAAGTTTTTCAAAACCTGAGCTGAAAGACCTGAATCATGCCACGACCTGCAAGTAAATAAGGAGCCATAGGCCCTATTCGCTTCTCTTATAATCCATCTTTTTAGTTTTTTTTTCAACCAAAACAGTGTTTTTCTCTCACAACAAATCGACCGGAACAGTGCTTCGGTTTGTTTTTTCAACGAAGCGAACGGGGCCATACAATCACTCACCTAATTTTTTACAATTTGACCCCTTTTTTGAAGAAAATTTATGTTTGGTCCCTTGAAAAACTTAAACTCATCTTTGAACTCTGGGGTCGGCGCCAGGAATCATGGCGCCGAGGTAACACGTCTCGGCCGCCATAAATCTTTGCACCGAGGTGTTTGGCCAAGCACAGCAAGCCATCCTAGGTGACGTTCACGTGGCCGGCACCTCGGTGCCACAGATCTTGGCGCCAACCTCGCCACAGATCTTGGCGCCGAGCTCGGCGCCATGTATTCTGGCGCCGAGCATTGATTTAAAATCCGAAACCAAGTTTTCCTTATCGACGCTGCTCTCATTTCTTTATCCCCTCTCGGTTTCTTCCTCTCCCTACCCCCGCCCAATCTTTTGAATCGACGGATTTGACCTTGGATATTTGGATTTGATCCATACATCTTTGCGAGTAAGGTATCCTCTCCTCCCTTATCAAATTTTACGCATTGATTTGGTATATATCACGTTTATTTTGTAACCCTAGATACATTAATACCTAATGTTTAAAGTGATTTTTTTATTTTTTGTATATTATGTGACGGTAGGATGCCAAGGCGTGGTAAAGCTAGTAAGCAAAGGCAATCTCTTATCATCGTGTTATATTATGTTTTTATTTTTTGTATTATGTCTTATTTTTTATATTTATGTTCAATTGTAGTTATGGCCGGATGACCAGAAATGCCTTCGACCCGTTGCCTCTGTCTAGTGGTGTTTCCAGTGCCCATGTGCTTTTGCGGCGATCCTTGCAAGGTATCCAAGTCTGATGAAGAGGATACGTATAGACAGAGATATTGGATGTATGCCAATTTTGCATTTGAGCCTAAACTTCGTCAGCGCCGCATTAACAAGATTGTGAGAAATTAATGTTGTTTAATATTTATTGTGTCAAATAAAGTCTTGCATGATTTATTTGTTTTGTAACAATTGCATTTGTTGCAGACCCCTCCACCGCTATGTGATTTTGAGCAGTGGATCGACACTGAGATCAAGCCGGAAGACAAGGAGTGGATGCAGAACTGTTACGGTGGGAGGCAGAGGACAAGAAGATGATGGATAAGAGACATAGAGAGGAGGCTCTAGAAAAGGAGCACAAGGAAGAGGAGAAAATGAGACGTTTTGCTTCGCACAGGGAGGAGAGGGAGAGGAAGCTTGAGCGTGCGCAGCGAGCGAAGGCAGCGATGGAGGAGAATCCCGATGCCCAGAGGAAGGAAAAGTGGCCTCGTTGCACTCAGTAGTCTTCATGAGTTACTATTTCTATGGTATATTCACGAACAATGTTGTCTAATCTTAGACTTTGTATTGTGTTGTCATGTAATGCACTTTTAGTTTGTCGTCATGTATTTCAAATGTTGTTATGTTGATTAATGTGCTCTATTATTGGACCTTTCATAGTGTTGTTGGTTTCATTATTTGTTGTCATAATATTCAGTTTAATATTGCATAGGTAGTGAAACGAGGTCACGTAGTGCAAATAAAACGTAACGAAGTAGTTGATTACCTAATTCAACACACACAACACATGAAATGGCATGTGATAACATATACCAAACTAGGGTACAGAAGTCCTAGACTAAACCTAACATGCCTTAGGTAATTGAAACAAACAACAAGCACATGAAAATGGCATGTGAGAACATGTGCCAAACAAGGGTACATATTTTCTTTGACTAACCCTAATATGTCTTAGATGATTAAAGCAAAAAAAAACAAATATATGGATGTCGCCCGTTAAAAAGATTGGTTTGTCCTAGTAGTGTGGCCACATAGCAAATTGTGTTGCACCTTCTCCAAAGTATCCTCCTATTGTTGGGGGTGGTGGCAGCGGGGGTGGTGGCGGAGGACCCTTGTTCCTGTGATTAGGAAAGGTGCAATATGGATCATTGCAGAGTGCCTCCTGTGAACTGGCACCATTGTTGTCGTCTTCCTGTTCTTCATCTTTGTAACCACTGCTAATTTCCCTTTCTGGATCGAAGATACGGTCCTGTAGGTAGTAGATATACTCCGCATGCGGATAAATAGGTCGAGGATCGACCCACCTAGTGAACCCACAATTTTCTTTGGACAAGGAAGACTGCAATAAGTATGTCATGTAAGTTGTATAGAAGATGAACATATTGAAAAAACAAATAGTAATAGCAATTACCCATGCTCGCGGGCATTTGAAGAAATGTCGGCCTCCATCTATTCCCTCGGTGAACATCTGCACTAGACAGTCCTCACCATGCATGCATTTTGGCCACTCTTCTTTCCGTTTATCGTATCCTCTCAGTGGTGCCTCTTTGGTGAAATCACTTTTGATCTCGACTAGAAATCTCTTATAAAGAGCTTCCTCAAAGAAATCGGGATCAAGAGGACCCTCTCACCTAATGGTAGTTCCCTTCCCCTTTTCTCTCCCTCTAGATGATCCTCTAGACATTGGTACTGCAACGAAAGATAGTGCTGAGGAGTGCTCTTCCTCCTTGTTGTGTGTTTGAATGAGAGGGAGTGAGGGGTTATTTATAGGTTGAGACGAGGAATGGAGGCCTCTCAATGTGCCATGTCAGCGATCCGTGTGCCTCTTCGCCTCAGCCCTTGGATCAAACAGTAATAAGATGGATGGTGGAGATGGAGTGGAGTTGTGCTTCCTTGCATGTCTTCGTACCTATAGGTGTACTATTGTCTGAAAAGTCTAGATTCGTTCACTGTTACTGAAAAGCCTATATTCATCTGCAAAGCATCTGTACGATACGATTGGACTATACACGTTCTACTAAATTTATATTTAATCTGTGTACTACATTTGTGCCTTTGTAGCAGTGAAGTATAATTAATGATTCACGGAAAAAATTTGTAAAAGTTTCTCTTGTTTCAGGAGCATCCACGGTTACAAGCAGAGACATCATTATATAATCCAAATATTTAATCGTCCAAAGACCACAATACAACCACATAGAACATCACAATCAACATAACATGTCCTGCATAGTTCAAATAGTACACAATGTCCATACAGTCCCAAATAGTTATAGAAAAGTAACTACGTACTTTCCAAATCTCCACACATGTAAAATAAGCAAAGTCCATGCAGCCCAAATAGTTTGTGTCATCGGATCTAAGTTGTTACCATAGTCTTAACCTACAAGTCGTCGTCACTTTCTCCTAGTCTTACCCTTGCCCTTGTGGCCAAGAGTGTCGGTGCTTGGAGTGTACGTGCAAGGCAGACGACGTCTCTCGTTCTCGCACCCACGAGCTTTGAGTCGAAGGAGCGTCCTGGAGCTGAGACTCGGCAAGCTCATCATAACCACGCTCCTTGGCCTCCTCGTCGCCTTCATCGTCGTCCTCGTCTTCGTGGCCTTGGAAAGTGTCCACAGTCGCAGCGCTAGTACCTCCGTGAGAAGAAGAACCGAGGCCTACAGGTGTGTCCCATTGTCGTACGCGTGGCCCGTGTACGTCCATTGCAGCACTAGTACCACAACCACAACGAGCCGCAGCACGTCGCAGCCTACGTGCTAGCCTCTGTCATGCAAAGATGCAAAGATATTAAGTAGAAAACCATAGCTCAAACAACTTACTTAAGCATAAAACAACAAGAGGGCTAGTGTCGACTTACTCAAGAAAGCTATTTAGTGTGTGTTCGTCCACGCCTGTCCTTGGAAACCGTTCGATCTCAATCACAGATTGCTTAAGCGCGTTGCCCTGCAAAAAAAACAAAAAAATGCGATTAAAATCTGAAATTAGAATCTTACTAAAATTTTGATATTGACGGAAACAAAATAACACATGCAAAAGCGAATTGCTAAGATAAAAGAAATAGTCATCTTTAAACAAAAAAGGAAGTCATAACTCATAAGGCTTCATGATATAAACCATAAAAATCATTTGTATATGTAAACACCAGAAAAAACTGAAACATGTCCCACATGTATGCAGAAAGAATGGTGGGAGAGGAAACAAGAAGATGTAGTTTCAGGCCTGTTTGGAATGCAGATTTCCCCCCATGTTATTATCCATACCATCACGCTGGCAGCCCAATCCACCAACCATGGCCTAAATGAACCCCAACTCATCCATGCCAATGTGTCATGACACAGAAAGGGAGGCCCTAGAGATGTGGAGGTCCCAGGTGGCTGTTGGCTAGGTGGATGGACCAGTGCTAACAGCGCAGCTGTCATCACCAGACATAGCAACCTGCGGTAGACAGAATGGGAAGACATAGCAACCAAATTTGCAACTGACAGGATGGGCATAAAGATATATAAATCTGATTGCTCGTATCTCTGAGGCTAGACCAGGGAGTAAAATGGATCAAATACAGTGTTGAAGCTGCAGATGAACGGGGAGAAAGAGAGATGAACAGGCATACTTGTCAATGCCATCTCCAAAAACACATTCCCCACCAATTGAAATCACAACAGTAGCATGACAGTAGCTAGCATCAAACAGATACACTAGTTTTTAGAGAACATATACACTAGTTTTCAGATAAAAATAGTAACTGGTGTCCTTTGACAATGACTGTCATTTCTGAAAAGTAGCAGCTTGCAAAATCAGCCACATAATCCGCTTCTCAGTCAACATTCACTAGAAGAGGTGTATTGGTTGACAACAATAAGTAAAATAAGATCACTGCTACTACTAGTGTCTAAGCAAAATAAGATTTGCAGGCTCATTGACAAGTACAGGCCCAGCAAGGCGTCGATGAACTGACTAGTCATGAAAACTGAAAAGAACATGACTGAGCTAAGATTGTTTTGTTATATGTATACTGCTTGATTGTGTCGATTATCTCAGAGATTACTTAGCTAAAAACCGAACAGTGCAGAGCAAGCAGTGGAGGTGTACATAAATTGAACACTTGATCAAAATTAGCTAACCATGCATTGAAGCCAACTATCATGTAAATCATGTGTGCATGCTAATCCAGCTTGCATTAAGTGACATTTTATAAATTTGTTTGCTTAAACTATAATTGGCATGGATCACATACTATAATTCACATGTGTATTTCAGATAATTAGCCCCAACATAATATGTTGCAGATAGAGGTGAAGACTCAAGAGCATACCCAGCTGAAATAAATAAGATGGGGTTATAGTTGACATTACCACTCAGTCCAGGATCGGCGCAGGCTCCACCTGTGTCCCGGCCCTCGTCGCAAGGTCGTAAGACGTTTGTTCGCCGGAGGAGGACTCAATGTCGGCATAGTCTGTTTGGGTCCATTGCACCTTCAGCTTGGTCCTTGTTGCCCGGTTGTACCAAGATAGATACGCTCTGAAGTTCTCGTTCGTGTGGGGCCGGTCATTCTCATACAAGTTCCCATGAAAATGATCCCAGTGGTCGATGTAGTCACGGTGCAAGGTCTCAAAGTCCATCTCCTTCTTTTGTTTCCGAAGATCGATCCTGTAGGGTACCAGAAATGAAATTCAAGTTAGTGGAGATGTAACTCAAATACCTTTCTTTATATTACAAATATACGCTACATCATTTTTGCTATGCGTGCTATGAATAAATCAATACATATGCATATGTATGAATAAATCAATACATATGCATATGTATGATTATATATATATTTATTTCATATTTATTTTACTATTCCAGATTTTTATTGATACTCTTCAGTATCCCAAAGGTTATCAATATTAACTACACTGAAGGACCTGGTGATAGAAAGTGGAGTAGTACAAATTTTCCATGGACTAAGGAACTTGAGGTAATTTTCTTCAATACCATTTTTTAATTATTTACACCATCACTGATTTGTGAATACTATTAAACTTTTAGTGCATACTCAGGCCAAGAACAGAAATAAGTTTGGAATCTATTGCACTTGTCTCACTCATCCAAGACCAGATCATGCACTTGTCACAGGTAATGAACCATTTCATCTCCTTGTACATATTCCTCGGCGTTTTTTTTTTCTTTCTGATTGACTACCTTTTGGCTGGAGCAGGCAAATATTCCTGCAACTTATTTGAGTGGCAACTTGGACTGGTCTGAACAGCAAGAGATAATGAGAGATTTATAGTCATGCCGCTACAAGTTGCTGTACGTCACTCCAGAGAAAATATACTTGCAACCATTAGATTCATACACTGTTGTTTCTGAGTACTGTAAGTTATCCAGCAATAATGTTTTCGAGATCAAAACTACCTGTCATGATTCTATTTTACTGACACGCTGCAGTTAGTCTCCAGGATGTGTTTGCTTTCTACTATTTGATCTCGGTGAGCTGTGTTGTTTCCAATTTAGACTAAAAAAGTCTTATACCAATTTGTTTTAGCTTACAAGTTCAAGATCCTGCAAGAATACATGAGTTTGAACTCTCCCGAAACAGACCCTCTCCCTGGAATTTGCAAAAGACAATGCTATTTCTCCCATCCCATATGGTGCAGCCAACTACAGTTGCAGCATCAGCACGGGAGAGTTTTATGGCGGCGGGGCAAGCTATGAAGCTGAAGCTAACAAGCCGCAGTACAATGGCCAAGACGACCTGATGGGCGATTTCTTCGACAAGGAAGTGGCAGAGGGTAAATGAGGGTGCTGCGTACTTGCATCTCTCGCACGATGCTGCAGATGGCAATTTCCAAGCTGCATCTGATCGGCCGTGCTAAATGGAGCAAATAAAAACTTTGCTTGAGCTTATTAGGGTATAGAACATATTCCTTTGTTCTTTTTATTCTGTTTTCAGGCAAGGCACGTATGTTGTTTTTTTCACTTAGCTGGCGTTACATCTTATCTTGAGAGAAGAAAGGTGGTTATATCATCTTGACAATATCAACTCACAATGATAAGTAAGGGGTACTGGATGCATCCAAGATGAAAACGTCCTCTTTTTTATTTTTTTAGGGAAAAAAGATGGTCAGTTCCAGCAATCAAACATATCAAATCTATGCAACCAATGAATCAGGAAACTTTGGGTCAGAAGATTAAGCCCAATGGTTAACATGGCATGGACGTCATACTTGTCCAAGGAGACTTTTCATTTTGTTCCATTCAAGCAGATACAACTCTACAACACTTCCAGTTAGAGAGCAGTGTTTGTATTCCATTTTCCCATAATAAAATATCAAAAAGGCTGATGCAATCACAGTACCCTACTGCCACTTCAACAGTCTAAACAGACACAGACTACGAGTTTTGATAGGAGAAACAGAAAAACAAAGATGCCTTGCACAATAATTCTGACTAATATACGGCTTGTTGTGTATGCCTGGTTACCAGATACAAAAAATTGAGCAAAGCAATTCCACGATGAGGCGCAGGACAGGACATTCAATAAGGCTTGTAGGAATTTGAATTTGTAATATGTTTCAGAGCTATCAATTGGAAGTAAAAAACAAAGAAGAGCCACTCAACAAAAACTGTATATGTAAATTGATGCTTTTAAGGTACTATTTTAGCATTCTTATATGCTATCATTAGGCTGAAGAGAACTCCAAATTTCAGAGAGTAATAGCAGTTTAGTTTCAGTGGCAATTTTAAGTTCTATTGTAGCAGATTGAATTCTTGATTATTTAATAAAGTTCAAAGACGCTTACTTGTGCAAGTCTATTGACGTCGAGAACGGCTCCACGGGCCACTCCTGCCTCAACCCAAACTGGCGTGCAATCCGGTATGGCAGGCGGAACTCAACCGCATAGAAACAGATCAACGGACACCTCATCAGGTACAGGTCTTCGTCCATCTTGCACATGATGCTGAACCCAATGTGCTCGTACTGTTCGTCCTCGTACGGCTCCCAAGTCACCTGCATTTGATTCTTCAGTCACGTAGTGCTTACATCGGGAAAACAAATTAGTATGTGAAATGCAGCTAACTCACCAGCCCTGGCGTGAGTGCGTCGAGCTCGTTCGCGAACTCGATGTAGGCGCGTTTACTCTGGGCGAAGGGACCCTTAACCTGGTCCCAAAGGTAGGCATACGTCGGCCGACGTCGAAGGCCATGCACCTCGAACCAGGGACGAGGTGCACCAACTTGGGGCCGACCGACCGGTAAATGAGACCACATCCAAAGCTGAAGCAGGTAAACACATCCTCCTAATGAAGAGTTCGCCGAACTCCGGCGGCAAGCCTCGCAAAGCTGCCGGTACAAGTACCCTAGCACTGCGGAACCCCAGCTGTAGCCCCCTGCCGTGTCCTAGTCAGTAAGACAGGGCAGGTACATCCATGACGCGGTGTCTCCCGTCGCGTCGGGGAACATAACACAACCAAAAAGATGCATGATCCATGACCTGCAGTAGTAGGTAACTGTCTGCTCGTCTGCATGATCAGGACACTGACCAAAGTTCTGCCTCAGCCAACTAATGAGTACTCCAGAGGAGCGGGCACCCGGTGTCTCTGGAGGAAGCTCTCTTCCAAGGAAGGCCTCCACTCTACCTCTCCAACCAGCAGCAGTGCAGGGGCCGATAACTGGGCGGCCACTTATACGGACACCCAGGAACTTCTGCGTGTCCTGAAGAGTAACGGTCATCTCTCCGCAAGGTAGGTGTAAGCTGTGCGTCTTCGGCCTCCATCTACAAAACAAGAAAGAAGTACTAAGTTTATATGCACATCGAGAACCGAAAATATAGATGGAAGTAAATCTGTTCATAATTTTGGTACCTGTCGACTAGAGCTGAGATCGCCGCGGGGTTGAAGGCAGGCACCCCACGGCGAACCTAGAACGATACAACGTCAAGTCCAGCCCTCTCAAGGAGAGGAGTGTACCTGTCGTCGTACCGCATGTCCTCGAACTTATCGTGGGAACGAGGACGAAGAGGGTTCAATTCCTGCAAAGAATACAAATTATTATATTAATTCATGAACACAAGTACATGTGCAGAGGAAAAATAACATGCAGAAGTAAAGTCGTTACCTCCCCCTCCGCGGTGAGTCGTCCTCGGTGGTTCTCCTCGTAGTACGGCTCCAGCAGGTGGAACGGCTCCATCCTACAAAATATAATGACAAAGTACAGATAAGTTTTATATGAACAAATAAATAACTTTTTGGTACTAGTAAACATGCATGTGAAACATTAGTTATTTACACCTGACTAAGCGGTCAATGGCATGTACGTGAATTATGCCCAAGTCTACCACATTTTCCACATTGGTTCTGCTCGGGGTCAGTAAGAAAGGAGTTGCTCTCCCTCGCCTCGTTCTACTGGAAACCTGGTCCATGACCATCTTGTGCCTCATTCTCTTCCGGGTTCCACATTTGTCCCAATGGGTACCTGGATCCGCAATGTATTTCGGTCCAGTGTAAGGTGGCCACTGATCCTCGTCCAGGAAAGGCTCGAAACGGGGAGACCAAGTCTGTAAAAGGCTGTCAACACTGAACTCCGATGGTATCTGGGTCTTGTAGGCAAAGTTGCGATGCTGAGATGCTTCAACATAATGAGAACAAGGGAAGTGGTACTGCCTGGTTTTCCCACATCGGCATGAGAAATTACTAAGTACCACAATATAACTCTTTGATGGCCGGACGTTGTACCACCCCTTTCTATGACCTGGTACTTGCCGGTGCTGTGGTCAAAGCAATCGATGTCATGTGTGACAGCCCTTTCCTTTGCCTTGTCGAGATGCTTATTAGGTTTAGGTGCCCATTTCTGATTATTACTCTGTAGTGCCATTGCTTGAGCGTGTCTATCGTTAAACCATGCAACTAGCCTATAAAAGGTGAATGATACAATGGCATTGATGGGCATGGCACGTATACCCTTGAGTACACTATTAAATGACTCCGCCATGTTGCTAGTCTGAAACTCGTACCTCCATCCACCATCGTCGTAGGCTCTTATCCATTTCTCAGGTTCTCTCATCAATCCTCTCAACCACTGCCTACCTTCTGTGTTTGTTGTCGTTTTTAGCTGCTCCAACTTCTCCTCGAAGAACGACACCTCAAGCATGTGAGCAACCTCCTCAAATAGAGGAAAGTTGTCCTTCGTACCATCCTTCCGAAGTAAATTCTTGGCAAGGTGTTGAGTGCACCAACGGTGGTGCAAAGGTGCATACCCCGGAATCTGCTCCTGTACGGCACTGAGTATGCCTTGGTGTCTATCAGATATGACACCTACCTCCCTATAAGGGCCAACGACATGGATCCTAACAAGCCGCAAGAACCATCCTCAGCTATCTTTGTTCTCCCTCTCCACCAAAGCGAAAGCCAAAGGAACCAATGCGTTGTTTGCGTCATAGGAAATGGCTACCAAAAGTGTGCCCATGTACTTGCCAAGCAGAAAAGTACCATCAATGGATAACACTGGACGACAATGCCTGAAGGCCTCGACGCACTGGGGAAAGCACCAGAATGCACGAAAGAATATCTGCCTCCCGTCCTTCCATTCATTCGGCTTTGGGATATACTCGTAATGCATGCCTGGATTTGCTGCTTTCATTGCATTGAACATTGCAGGCAACTGCTCGTACCCCTCCTCCCAGTCCCCATATATCATCTTCTAGGCCCGTTGCTTTGCCCTCCATACTTTCCCATACTTTATGTCATACTTAAATATCTCCTTACTCATCTCCATAATTGTCCTGACCTTCAAGTTGGGCTGACCCTTCAAAGTTGTGTATAACTTTCTGGCAATGAGGGTAGAGGTCAACTGTTTATGCTTCTATTTTAGATATGTCTGGGCACAAGTGTGTGGACCTACAATTTTGGTGATCTTGAATTTCCCTATTGCCTTCTGTTTGTGAGCACAAACCCTCCAATTGCAATATGCCATCTCGCACACCACCGGCGCTCCACATGGGAGTGCCTCACCTTGAATGGTCTCTTACGTCTCACAGAATATTCCTGTAGCCACCTTCTTAAGGTGGGCAAGTCCATGAAGACCATGCCCAACTAAATTTCCACGCTGCCATCGGCCTCAGGAGCCTCTAGTAGCTCGTCATCTCTTCCTTCTCCATAAGCATGTTGAGAATGACTAAGGTCGCTGAATTCATGAACCAGTGGATCACGATCAGGACACAAGCGTCTGATGAGCTCCATTTCTTATTCGCTCAAAGCTGCAACTGGGCGGTCATCATCAGAATCAACGGCCCTTGATGTGCCATAAGGCTCCTCATCATCCGCAATATCAACATCTACACTGTTAGAGGCCATAAACCATGGGTCCACGTTGGTTGATGGAGGAACAAGAGCACAACCATCATTATCAGGATTGTCTCCTGCATTTAAAGCACAAATATAGATACTACTGAGACAAAGGAATGGAATGAACAAAGAATAAGGAGAGCCAAAGTGTTACTAAATCACTTACTAGGATGATTCTGGGTCAAAGGGATCTCCTAAGGGGCACCTACAATATCATCAGTCCCACATTCTGCACAGACACTAGGACAAACACCAACCTCATTAGGGACGGATTGACCATCGGGCACCACAACCGCATCTTCCACATCCACCTCACGGTTGGGTAATAGAGGCTCATAGGGTGCCGGATTCTCTGGTGCCGGCGACAACACATGAGGGGGTGAATGAACATTAAGGGGTGAATACCCATGAGGGGTGGGATCATTGGACAACTTCCGCACAACCAAATCCAAATATTGAAACTCATTCTTCATGACAGTTTTGACATATTTGTCCCATTGAGCCTCTGATGCAATTGGGACCAACCGCCTCAAAATTGTCCCTGCCCTGCCATGGTGAAGTACCCCCTCAACTAAGATGGCATCTTCATTTGAATTGCATTTAAGCTCATCACGAGCCCTACCAAACAACTCACAAAACAATAGCCGATCATCGAATATCACTGGCACCCTTTGCATTCCAACAAAACTGACATTACCAAACTCATCTTCCTTCACACTTCCTCCATGATACATGGTGACTACATTGTCCATCTAGTTGGTATGCACATCAACCAAGTTATTACGAGTATATTATTATAAGATAACTAACCATAATATCTAACTACATTTGCTAACTAAATTACCTAACTATCGACCTAAACAAATAAGTATCTAATTGTCTAACTATCTCTATAACAAGATAAGAGATTTGGTAACTACACTTACTAATTAGCTAACTAAATCAATAGGTAACTAACTCCCTAATTATGTCTCTAACAATCTAATCTAACTAAATAAGCTACATACATATATTCCTAAGTATATAATATAACTAAATAAATAAGCATCTAACTTTCAAAAATTGCTAACTAAATTTGCTAAATATTCTAAAAAAATTGCTAACTAAATTATCTAAAGTACATTAACTCATTTAAGTTACCTAAAAAATTAGTAACTAATCTAAGTTACCTGGATGGCTGCTCACAAGCCACGGCTGGAGGGAGCAGGTACCGGAGGGGGGGGCGTGAGGCCGAGCCCAGCCCAGCCGGCGGGGAGTTCCAATGAAGCGGTGGCGGGCCGCCCTCGCCACCGGACAGAGATGAGGAGGACGGAAGGGGCGACGAGGGCGGCCGGGCTTCGGACAGCGACGAGGGAGCAGGGCGGCGGCCTACTGCGGCGCTTGCGTGGAAAGGGAGGGGCGCAGGGACCGGACGACCGCCGGTGGCCTGCTGCCGGCGCAGGAGGCATGGTCGACGGCGGCGCAGGAGGCGTAGGGAGAGCTGACGGTCGACGGCGTCGCAGGAGGCAGAGACAGAGCGCGCGCGAGAGAGAGAGAGCTGCGCGCGGGTTTTGAATCAATGCTCGGCGCCAAGATCTGTGGCACCAAGGTGTCGACCACGTGAACACCGAGCTTGGCGCCAAGATCTGTGACACCGAGGTTGGCGCCGAGGTGCCGGCCACGTGAACGCCACCTAGGATGGCTTGCTGTGCTTGGCCAGGCACCTCGGCGCCAAGATCTGTGGTGCCGAGCGTGTTACCTCGGCGCCATGATTCCTGGCGCCGACCCCAGGATCCAAAGATGAGTTTAAGTCTCTCAGGGGGCCAAACGTAAATTTTCTTCAAAAAAGAGCCAAATCATAAAAAAAAATAGGCAATCACTCACCACACCTAACCTGAGCCCCACTTTGCTAGTCAGAGAACGATGGGAATATTATGCACAGTTGTTTGCATCAGAATTCCATTGATATATGCTTGCCGGGAGGAACTCTCGGAGTAGTATTGGTTTTTTTAGGCAAACGTGGCCTTAATCCATAATAGCAATTTTATCTTTAATTGTAGGTATGGTTTTCAATTAATGTCTACACCCTATTTTAAGGAAGCAGCGAAAGCAAATAAAGTAACTCGAGGAAACTATAGACCACACAAGTTGAAGTCCTCTAAATCAAGTTTTCTTTCTGCCAGTAACTGGACTTCTGAATCCACCACTGAAAATCAGATTTTTTATAGAGTTTAGACCTACTGTTTTTCTGAACCAGAATAGTACTTCTCTGCTTCATGCATGGTAATAACTAATGCACATATATTTGGGATAAAAAATAGTGTACCAGAGCAGCAGTAAGTCAATATTATCACAAGACAAGATTATGCTGACTCGCAACTCAGAGATATTGATATTTTGCAGTAACAAAAAAGATATATCTATGGATTCTCTGAAATTTCAGGAGTAAACCTTTGTAATGTTAAAAAGGTTTTCATTGACAATACATGTAGATCCGATGCTCAATAATATGCCATTTTCAGAAAGTTGGACAAGCCATGGCTGCCACTGCTCGTCTGCTCCGTTGCAAAGCTGCTGGATCCAAGGCCATGGCTGCCATTTCTCATATCAACATACAGGTCACAGTCAAATTGCTGGGAATTAATTGCTTACCATTCCATGGATTAAGCATTCAGTGAACCTGTCATGTGGGGCCAACAGTACAGCCGCCGGCCTCGAACACGAGGTACAGTCGGGGCAGCCCCCAAGGGGGCGCATGGCCTGGTAGAACCCCAGGAGGTTTAGGCGGCTGGAAGGGCTGCAGTTTCTAAGACAATTAAGTAGTAGTAAAGAGTAAGGAATTAATTAGCCAGCTAGTTAATGGCTGGCACAAGTAGCAATGGAGCAGAGCTCCTATATGTATCCTGTACCCATTGAAGGAAGGAATCAAGAAACAAGTTATCTCCTAATCTCTCTCTCTCTCTCTATTCTTAATCTCACCTCTGCTGTGGTTGCCAAGCAAAAACCCTGACACCTCCATTACCCGGTTCAAGCTACCAGCTGAGAAGCCAAGGGCCTCCAACCCTAGGCGCCCAGGCCCTTGACAACTTGGTATTAGCTAGCCGGCGATCTTCTTCCACCTCCGCCCCACACTCCAATCCAGCAGCCACCTCGCCATCTTCCCCTGCCTCACCCACCGCCTCAGCAGCCTCCACTGCCTTGCCCATGGCTGAGCCGTCCACCGCTGACCTAGCCAAGATGATCCAGGCCCTCACCACCACCATGAACACCACCATCAACGACCTTCAACAGCAAGTCGCCGCTCTTCAAAGCAGGCACCGGCGTTCTCGGCTCGAGCTCGCGAGGCTGACCACCACGGTGACCGCCCACCTCGGTTGCAGAAGCTAGACTTCCCCAAGTTCGACGGGAAATCCGATCCGCTGGCCTTCCTCAACCGATGTGAGTCGTATTTTCATCAACAGCGAATTGCAGCCGAGGAGCAAGTTTGGATGGCGTCCTACAACCTTGAAGAGGGCGCTCAGATGTGGTTCCTCCAAGTGCAGCAGGACGAGGGTACACCGTCTTGGCGCCGCTTCTCCGAGCTCCTCAACCTCCACTTTGGGCCGCCGATCCGTTCCAACCCCCTTGGTGAGCTGATGGCGTGCAAGCGGACGTGCTCGGTAGTAGAGTACTAGACCCGCTTCGAGGCGCTGCTTCCTCGCGTCGGCACACTCACGGAGGCGTAGCGTGTACAAGCGTTCACGGCAGGACTGCAGCCGCCGCTCAGCCTCGACGTGGAAGTCCACAACCCGCAGTCCCTCGTCATCGCCATGAGCCTCGTGCGCAAGCTGGAGCTGCGCGAGCAGTACTACACCGCTGTTGTTCTAGCTCCGCCTGCGCCACGTAAGACCACGCGCGGCCTCTTGACAGGGCCACCACCATAGCTGGCCCTGCCAGCACCTCCACCCCGTACAACAGCCCCTCCCCTCACCATCAAAGGCCGCCAAGTGAAGAGGTTGTCCCAGTCAGAGATGGAGGAGCGGCGGTGATTGGGCCTCTGTTTCAACTGCAATGAGAAATTTGGCAGGGGTCACAACCGCGTCTGCAAGCACATCTTCCTCCTCGATCTGGCCGAAGCCGATGAAGACGACGACCCTGAGCAGACCGATGCTGCGGTTGATAGCCCGCTCATCTCACTGCTGGCCATGGCAGCATCCGCCCGTGAGACCATGCAGTCCGCATCCAAATTGGCGGGCGCCCATCGCCCTCGCTTGGACTCGGGCTCCACCCACAACTTCGTGACCAAGGAAGCAGCGGCACGCACCTCCCTCAGGCTTCAACCCCGCGACAACATAAAGGTCACGGTGGCCAATGGGGAATGGGTGCCATGCCCCGGCGTCTACCGTGTAGTTCCCTTCTCCATCGCCAGCGAACCATTCTCCACCGACTTCTTCGCACTGCCGCTGGCTGGTTATGACGTCGTCCTCGGCACCAAGTGGCTAGCCTCCCTTGGCCCGATTCTCTGGGATTTCGGTGCCCTCACCATGTCCTTCTGGCACCGAGATCACCGGGTGTGCTGGACGGGCATCGCCGGGGGCACGGGCCCTTCTCTCCGCGCGTGTAGCGGGGTTGACCTCTTACTAGCCCTGCTGGACGAGTTCACCGGGGTCTTCATCGAGCCGACCGGCATGCCTCCGCCTCGCTCCTAGGATCACTGCATCAACCTTATTCCGGGGTCCCCACCGGTGGCGGTCAGGCCATATCGCTACCCCGCTTTACACAAGGACGAGCTAGAGCACCAATGCACCAACATGCTGGAACAGGGGCTTATCCAGCGCAACACATCGGCGTTCTCCTCCCTGGTCTTGCTGGTCAAGAAGGTCGATGGGACGTGGCGTTTCTGCGTCGACTACCGGGCCCTCAACGCTATTACAGTCTTGGATGAGCTGAATGGCGCTCGGTTCTTCACCAAGTTAGACCTCCGCTCCGGCTATCATCAGGTTCGCATGAACCCAGCCGACGTGGAGAAGACGGCGTTCAGAACCCATGATGGGCTCTATGAGTTCCTCGTCATGCCATTCGGGCTGTGCAACACCCCAGCAACATTCCAAGCATTGATGAACGACGTCCTCCGCCCTTTCCTGTGCCGCTTCGTCCTCGTTTTCTTCGACGACATCCTCATCTATAGCGCCTCCCTGGCTAAACACCTTCGCCATGTGCGCGCTGTCCTCACTGTGATGCATCAACACCAGCTGTTCGTCAAAAGATCCAAGTGTGCCTTTGGGGTTGACTCCATCGCATACCTGGGGCACATCATTTCTGCACAAGGGGTGGCCATGAACCCTGAGAAAGTCCAGGCCATCGCTGATTGGTCGTAGCCCCAATCAGCATGCGTGGTCCGAGGTTTCCTTGGGCTTGCGGGGTACTACCGCAAGTTCATCAAGGATTTTGGTGCCATAGCAGCACCCTTGATGGCCCTATTGAAGAAGGAGGGGTTCACCTGGAATGAGGCAGCAGCCACAGCTTTCGTCGCCCTCAAGACAGCCATCACTACAACACCGGTACTGGCCCTACCCGACTTCGAGCAGCCGTTCATCGTGGAGTGCGACGCTTCGACACATGGCTTTGGGGTAGTTCTCCTTCAAGATCAGCACCCCATCGCCTTCTTCAGCCACCCTGCTGCCCCTCAACATCAATCCCTGGCAGCATATGAGCAGGAGCTGATTGGATTGGTGTTGGCCATTCGCCACTGGCAGCCGTACCTTTGGGGGCGCCGCTTCCTGGTCCGTACTGACCATTTTAGCCTCAAATTCCTCTTGGATCAGTGGCTAGCCACCATTCCCCAGCACCATTGGGTGGGCAAGCTGCTGGGCTTCGACTTTTCCGTGGAATACAAGGCGGGCAGTACCAATACGGTGGCCGACGCCCTATCCCGCCGTGACATAGAGGAGGCAGCAATCTTGGCGCTCTTAGGACCGCGTTTTGACTTCATCGAGCGCCTGCGACAAGCTCATCTTCAGGACCCCGCGCTGATCACCATCAAGGAGGAGATCAGTTCCTCCCAACGCGCGGCTCCCTGGTCCCTCGTCGATGGGCTGGTCGCGTTCTAGGGGCGCCTCTACATCCCGTCTGGCGCCCCCCTTCTCCAAGAACTCCAACGCACACTCCAGCGCATCCGGCGCGACTTCCACTCGCCCAACCTACGTGCTGTGGTCCAGGACTATGTGCGCGCATGCGCCACATGTCAACGCTACAAGTCCTAGCACCTGCACCCAGCAGGCCTTCTCCTTCCTCTGCCGGTGCCCACAGCAGTTTGGGCGAACATCGGGATGGATTTCATCGAAGCTTTGCCGTGCGTGGGAGGCAAATCCGTCATCCTCACCATTGTCGATCGATTCAGCAAATACTGCCACTTTATTCCGCTGGCCCATCCTTACTCCGCGGAGTCCGTGGCGCAGGCTTTCTTCTCTGACATCGTGCGCCTACACGGCATTTCGTAGTCCATTGTCTCGAACAGGGACCCCGTGTTCACCTCCATCTTCTGGAAAGAGCTGCTGCGCCTCGCCGGAGTCAAGCTACACATGACGACGGCATTCCACCCGTAGTCTGATGGCCAGACCGAAGCAGCCAACAAGGTGATCATCATGTACTTGCGCTGCCTGACTGGTGATCGTCCCCGTCAGTGGTTGCGCTGGCTGCCATGGGCGGAGTATATCTACGACACCGCTTTTCAATCCGCGCTCAAGACCACGCCATTCCAGCTCGTCTACGGCCGTGAGCCACCCTCCATCCGATCCTATGAGCCTGGTGAAACCAGGGTGGCTGCGGTGGCCAAGACCATGGCTGAACGCGATGAAATGCTTGTTGATGCCCGGGCACGACTGGAGCAAGCTCAGGCAGTCTACAAGTGGTTCTACGACAAGCATCACCGTGACGTTCAGTACAGCGTGGGTGATTGGGTCTGGCTTCGTCTTCGCCATCGCGCCCCGGCCTCCCTCCACGGCGTCACCAAAGGGAAGCTGCGACCCCGGTACTATGGGCCGTACCGCATCTCTGCCATCAACAACAACGTCACCTACCGCCTCAAGCTCCCTCCCCGTGCCCGGTTGCACGATGTCTTCCACGTCGGGCTCCAGAAGAAGTTCATGGGGACTCCACCGGCCAGTCCCCCGGCTCTGCCTCCTATGCATCATGGCGCCACACAGCCGGTGCCAGACCACGCCTCCCGCACCAGGCTGGCCCGCGGCGTCCGCCAAGTGCTGATACATTGGCAAGGCGAGCCCTCAGCCTCCGCCACCTAGGAGGACATCGACAGCTTCACCGAGCGTTACCCCAACTTCCAGCTCGAGGAATAGCTGCTCGTCGAGGGGGGGGGGAGATGTCATGGGCTAACAAAGATGACCGTCGGCCTCGAACATGAGGTACAGCATGGGCAGCCCCCCCTCAAAGGCGCATGGCTGGCAGAAACCCCAGAGGTTTATATATTTGGAAGGGCTGCAGTTTCTAAGACAATTAAGTAGTAGTAAAGAATAAGGAATTAATTGGCCAGCTAGTTAATGGCCGGCACAAGTAGCAATGGAGCAGAGCTCGTATATGTATCCTGTACCCGTTGAAGGAAGGAATCAAAAAACAAGTTATCTCCTAATCTCTCTCTCTCTCTCTCTATTCTTAATCTCACCTCTGCTGTGGTTGCCAGGCAAAAACCCTGGCACCTCCATTACCCGGTTCAAGCTACCAGCTGAGAAGCCAAGGGCCTCCAACCCTAGGCGCCCAGGCCCTTGACAGAACCATAATTAAGTAGAGGTTGGTTTATTAATTGCTTAGCTTCATTAGCAATTTATATGTTTGAGAATGCACTGCTCCTCTATCCATACAAACATGATTCTGAAAGAAGTTCAGTTATCAGCTTCGATTTAAGAATCATCTGGAAAGTTTTTTTCTCAAATTTAGTTCACAGATTTTATCATGTGCCCCAAATAAGCTCTTCTCGGTTGTATGTATCATTGAGCATATATATCAGAGAGTCAAAAGGGCGTACCCAGTGCAGAGAGCTTCACCTCTGTGGGTCTGAGGAAGGGTGTAAGTGGCAAGCCTTACCCTCGCCTATGCAATACGAGGAGACCGCGACTCGAATCTCGGGACCTTCCGGTCACAGGCAGTAAGACTCTACCGCTTGCACCAGGCCCGCCCTTCATATATCAGGAAGTCAAAAGTAAAAAAAAATCATGCCAATTATCCAGTCAGTCACATAATTTACCTGCAAGAGTGCCAATATCTGTAGGACTGCAGCTGGCAACAAATGCCTTGATGACACGCGACAGCCTTGATGCTTATCTAGAGGTGTATTAAACTGTGTAATTATGACAATGACAATTTGTTTTAGGTAACCGGAGAGATGGTGGAGCAACTGAAATAACTGACCGATGATGAAATACATGTGATAGTTGTCAGCTTGCTGCGACAAATGGAAGATTTCATAAAGCAGATAAATATAAAGTTCACTAATTCACATATTAATTGAATTGGCTAAACAACTCTCAGCTTATCTAAGGCATTATTTCTTATAGTCTGCAACTAATATACCAAATTTCTAAATGACAGGACGAATACTGGACAGCTTATCTAAGGCATTATTTCTTATAGTCTGCAACTAATATACCAAATAGCTGGTCAATCAAGGGCTTACTTGAGGCTCGCAGATGAAGTGTGAGTAAAAAAACGTGCTCTTAACATAAACCTGCAACACAGAAGCATAAATAAGATGGACATGATTACAATATTTTTTTAGAACCATCAGTTTTTTTAGAATCATGGCATCAGGATAGCTGATCAAAACATTGACAACTACCAAGCAAATGCCATCCTGTTTTTAGAAAAAAAAAAGAGAACACAAGACTATGAGACATTTTCAAGCAACCATGAAGCCACGAACTGATTCAAGAAATATGTGACATGTTCAAGCAAGTTCCCGTCAGGAGATGCACAAAAATAGGCCCTTTTAGTTCAAGCACGAGGCATTTGTACAGTTCAAGCACGAGGCATTTGTACCTGCTGACCTTAAGGGTATGGTGATGACGGTTCAGCTATGCCAAATAGGCACATATATGCAGCAGTCCACAAAGATCAATACGCAAATAGGAAAAAAAAAAAGGTGAGTAACCATAATGCTAAAAATCATCATTATCATATACAGTGGAGCTCTCTTTAGCTCTAGAAGTACAAATGCCTGCATATCTTTCAGTGCAAGGATCATAGGTTCTGGACAACCAAGGCAGTGGACCGGATCATAGGATCCAGAAGTACATATGTTTGTTGCTTTGTAGGAAATTTCAAATTGACAATAAAATAATGTCATTTGTCTTATACAATTCAAAATAACCATGATGCTCTTAATGATTTTTGTTGCCCATAGCAATATACAGGTCATGAGGATATTTTTTTTAATCACTGTAGTCCAATCATTTTCTCCTAGATGATATGAACATGACACTAATTTTGAACTGACCGACAACCTGAACCGTCATCACCGTACCCTTAAGTTTTAACTTGTTTGCATTTGTTATTCTCGTCAACCACAGAGCAATTACTTATACCACATGATCCTAGTGTAGAACTATCCGATCATGCCTATAAAAAAATTATCTGAACTAGCCCTGTACATGGTCCGGTTATACCCTGGACCAATCCACAAACCAGCCCATAGCAAACCGCGTTAGAAAGCACGTCCGGGTTGGTTACATCCGGGTTGGTTTGCGCTCAACCCGTCAGCTCGTCGTCTTCTTCGTGACGCATCTCCGTCGGTCCTCTATCTCTCGTTGCCCATGGAACCGGTGCTAGTCAGAGACTCAGAGACCTTTCGTGATGCAGTTGAGACAAGATCGGACCTCGCCGGCACCGTCAATGGTGAGGTCGGTGCGCAGGTGGTCGTTGAGCATGGGCAGCGAGATGCCAAGCAACTGCACCTGCTCGAAGGTGCGCTTGGATCTGGGCACGCCGACGATCTTCTCGAGCTTGCCCGTGGCCAGTAGCACGCCAATCTCGATGACGGCGGAGGCGGCCGTGGACCCCGTCCCGAGCCCGAGCACAAGATGGTCCTGCCTTAGCACCGCCGCGGACTGCATGCGGATGGCCTCGAGGTGGGCGCGGCGAGCGGTGGTGCAGGGAACACCATTGCCGCGCCCGGCAGGCAAAGGCGGAGGCGTCCCTGGCGAGCAGCGCGTAAGCCATGCCATTGCCCGCGGCAAGATCGGCGTTGACGGCGGTGCTGCCATGGGAGCGGAGATTGGGGCAGAGTTCCTGTGACCAGGTCCGGGTTGAAACCGTGGGTACAGAGTACAGACCGTTGGCATATCATCTCCTGCGGTTTGGGCTGAATTTTACCCAAAGACCGTCAAACCCGGACCATGTACTGGCCGAATCTGAACTCATATTGGAATCATGAGAATAAACCAGGCAAGGATTACTATTTGCAAATTATTCTGTAACTTAAGTAGTGGCCAAATACGCTATTCTGAAATCTGAAACCACAGTGACTCTGAAACTACTTATTGCAGGGACTGAAAGGGAATTACGCCAATGAAGGTTTTGGGTTCGGACTGCTCACATGTGGAGTGAAGGAACGTCGCAGAACCAGGGTGGCGCGCCGGGCGGCCGAGCAGCAGGGTGTCGTGGGCGTGGATGTTTGGCGGCGCAGCGCAAGGACGTCAGAGGCGCGTCCTCGACTCTGCATGCTAGTCGTGGCCGTGGACGCCGGCTCAACGTCGGACGAGACCGCGCCGGATCGCGGGCTTGCTTGGGGTGGACGAGGCTGCGCGCCGGTGTGCGCAGGAGAGGTCGCCCATGCCGGCGTGCATGACCCCGACCGTGTGGGAGCCAACGTGCAGGGGCTGGCGGCGGCGTGCGGACAAGGCTGCGCCGATGGCACGGGTGGGAACGACCCCAATTGTATGGGCGCTGACGTGCAAGGGCTGGCGGCGCCGGCGTGCAGGGCCGGGGCTAGCGGAGCGGGTGCGGCGTTGGAGCTTGGGAGGCGTGGGGTCGTGGGGAGGCTGGGGCGCGGCAGTTTTGTTTTTGCGGGGAGGCTTCGCGCGGTACGAGGTAATTAGGGGTAAGCGGTCCGATTAGTCTAATCTAACGATAACAAGTGATTCTTTTTAGTTGTATACTAGGTAGCGTGCCCGTGCGTTGCTACGGGACAGAAAAACTTTTGTACTAAAAACACACAGATCGCACGATAAGATAACACACGGCCACACCTCGCCACTGCACCGCCATTCTAGCCACCTCAAGCCCATAGTGAGCCCCCACGCTTGACTCACTCGCCGGTATGTGCTCGCCATGGCCGCTGTCGTGGTCTCTCCACCTAAGAGGCCCAAGGGCCCCGCCTTTTTCTTTGTCACGGTACATAACACGCACACAGCGCACTCGCACGAGCACGAGCACAAGCACGGCCTTGTCGAGCCCACAACGCTCTGGAACGCCGGTGCAAGTGAACCGCCCCGAAGGCTCGCCATGGCCGGAGCATCACCACGACAAGCTCCGTTCCGGCCATCACAAGCCTGTAGAGACCCTAAAACCCCACGGCGAGCTCCGCCTCGTCGAAGGATATGCGCTGCACGTAGCCACGCCCGAAGAAGACCCCTAGGTTTCCTAGTCGCGTTCACAACACCAGGACGGCCATGCATGGTGGTGATGGAGGTCGCCTACTGCAGTAATGATTACAACCAAATACATATGCTGCTAATGTAGCAATGTCACCTGCAAATAGAGACTCAGACTGACAAGCTACTACTCGTATTTAAGAATAGAGTAATATAATAGGTAGTGCTAACCCTATACTGATAGCTAGTCAAAAATAGCGTAAACCTCTTCTCATACCTTACTTATCAATGAGCTTAGCCAGTGTTTTTTCCATGCACAACAGTTGCAGTGTGATAATATAAAATACAGCAATATAATATTATTTAGCTATATTGAAGATGGAAATTTTGAACTGAAACTACACAAGGTCTGAATTTCTCTCGGAATCCTGACCTTTTTCAAAGGCAAAAAAGGAATCCTTGACAAAGTATGCTTTGCTCACCTAACAAGAAATTTACAGCTCTTGAAATGATCAATTACAGCAAGTGAAAGCTAATCTAAACTACCACACAGAAAAATGACTAAATCAAGGTCTAGCAAGCTCTTAAAACATTATTATTCAACAATTTATATGTCTGAGAAATCAAGGATGGTTCTAAGATCACCTGAACTCTGAAATGCATCCCACATGATATCCTCATGCTATGTGCAGCTTGGATGCCAAATACTTGACAGAGTAACTTTTTCTGTGTCATTCTGGTGCAAAAAATCCCGCAAAAAGAGATATGGTTATTACACATAATAGGAGGAAACATTAAGAGTGTACTGCACAACCCTTTATGGACAGACCTTTGGGTGCATATATAGCCAGAATTTCATCCTCTTTCAAAGATTGCAAGGAACAATATTTGTGTACATACAGTCTTCAGTTGGTAGCCAGCACTGTAATTTCAGAGACAGACGGGTCACTTAGACAGACTCTTGGAAGGAGAGAAATTATGAGATGGCACTAACAGCACACATACATATTTTCACAAACTCAGTAAGACAATGATTCAATTAGAGAAGCTATTCACTAACAGCATACATACATATTCAGTAAGACCATGATTCAAGGCTGCCCATGGCATAGTCCAGGAAGCAGGCGTAGGCAGCAGACATTGTATGCCTGTGTGTTCGTCAGAGTGAGAGACCAACTCATTAGCGGGGAAAACCTTCGATCTGCAGAGCTTGGCATCACAATGACCGGATTGAAAGAGTCTTACGCTTTCAATGATTCATCAAGGGTCAAGCACTCCGTAGGGATCCAGGGGACCTTCCATCTAGGAGGCTTACGGAACATGGCGGTTCGGATAGCTTGTATGCGGTTGATGTCTGAAACCTGAAAGACAGTAACAGTATACCTGGTAGCTGACTATATGGTAACTGAAAAACAGAGTTCAGTTACTGAAATGTCTGCAGAATTACGTACAGGCCAGTCAGAACCAAAAGCTAGCAGCGCACCGCCATCTAACAGTGATTGGAATGTGTAGGAGCTTCGCTGAGCCCGTTCCACCCCAATCTTGTTTCTAGCAGAGTTGGCGTCGTCTAATAGATGATCTAGCTGTCAACAATAAATAGATACTTCAGAAGTGGAGGACTTTTAAAAGGAATTCAGAAGTTGAAGCTTTCAATGCACAATCTACTTTGTAAAGCGTAATACCAATATATATAGTAGCAATGGAGCCAGATGTTGGGCATGCTCAATCTGATTACATATGCAAATATTCAATTAAGATTCTACTAAACAGAGCGAGTTCGTTCCAAAATAAATAAATACTAAGCAGAGTGCGAGGGAAAGAAACAATTCTAAAATAGCTATCAGAACATACCTAGAATCTACAGTCCTTCACTCCATTTAAATCAACAACCCTGTTAACCATATCCAGTAGCATGTCATTAGCTGTGTCCCCAATTGCATGTATGGGCACTGCAAATACAAATAAGAACTCTGATATTGTTTCGTGGAATATCGTGTCAAAAAGCTAGAATGAAAAATATCTTGTGGAGTCAACAAACTAAATTATTTCTTGACAAAACTCTAAGCATTGTGAACTGATAAAATGAAATTCAGAGTTAAGTCAATTTCATATTTCACAGAACAAAATAAAAAAAGTCTTGTAGATAATTTGTTGCCTAGATCAAGAAATAGTTCTTCCACTGAGACATTAACTTCATTTGTTGAAGTTATTCACTGAGATGCCACTCCTCTATTTCCATTTCCTTCTTTTAGATTGTACACTTCTTTTCAATGTATGTTAGCTTCTAAATTGTGACCAAAGATCCAATAATGTGTGCATGAATTTTTTTTTCCGAGCAAACATCAGTTATTCAAACATAGACATTGGGAAGACCTATGGAGAAGCAAACACCTGTTGCATGGATGTCAACAGTGTCACATTTTTATGAACAAAAATCATGTCTTGCTTCTACAGTAGTTAGTTGTATCGGATCAGTAAGCCATACAACCTACTGTCTCTATGGGATACATGAGTATGAAATGGTTTCTAATTTCTTAATTGCTTTCATTGGGGCCTAGAAAATATTCTCAGTGGGGAGGATCCCTAATTGATTATGTGGTTGGTACTTTCCTTACACAGAATTCTGCTGATAATTTATCAAGGTAAAATGAGGATCCATAAAACGAGATCGAGATGGAAGGGAGGGAAGAGTTTATGAAGGTTGTACTCACACGAATGGATGGATGAAGGACCTATCCTCGGAGCAGTTGCAATCGCGAGGGCGAGCTGCCTGATGTGCGAGGCCTCCTCCGCCTCCTCTTGCTGCTTTTGCTCGACGGGATGCGGCCGCTCCTTGCCGCGCCGCCCTAAAGCTCTTGCCGAGCGGGCGGAGGCTCGATGCTGAGAGGGCCCTAGGGTTCCGTCGGAGGCCCGACGTGAGTCAAAAGGTTAAGATGATACAATGAAACTGATATAACTGAAACCAGAACATCTATCTATGCCAGGCAAAATCACTTAAAGTTACGTGCCAAAGAGAAGGTGCTTTATAGGCAATCCAAAATTGTATATATTCCTAACAATTGCATAGGGCAAAGAAACCTATGCACTGACAGCTAATGCTCATGATTTTTTAATGTATACAGTTTCAAAAGGATAACTCTACCTTCCTCTCTCAGAGCAAACTGCATATATGTATTTTTATTATTAGTTTTGACTGGACGCAATGCCTCTTGTAGAGCACATTTGTCAAAGTATTTTTATACAACTAATGCATTAGATCTATCACGAATAAAAAATCAGGTAGAGACTTCATAGGACTGAAAATGATACATTGTGTCATTAAATGTGAAAGGTGTGTGGTATTCATTAATTGACCAAAAATTCTTAGATAACCACACAAGAATTCTCAGATAATGGCACAACAACTTAAGAGAATCAGAAGACCTGCATATGCAATCTGCACTATGAAGTAACATCGGCGAAAAGGATGAAATTGCCACAACTATGTATGGAGGAATATCATATCCTTAAATTTCTGACATACTTATTTGAACATGTGTGTTTCTGAATTCATGCCTAAACAACAAACGTTTAAACAAGACACATCTACATACCCTTGGAAAGAATGCAATCGATCAATGCAATAATCTAGAAAAATCAATAGCAGCGCAGATAAATCCTGGAGAACCTGCAGGACAGAGAGGAGGATGAAGAGCTACATAAGAGTAGGACCAAATGGCGAACTCTGAAACTGAATAATCTCTTGCTTTCTTTTGGTTATAGTAATGTATAGGTGCTAATATATAGGGACCTAATATTGCAAGAGTCAGTCCATGTACAAATCATTTATATAGGGACATGGCAATGCAGTCCATAGGTTATTTCTACAAGAAATTTTGTGGATATGCAAAAATTGCTGTACCTATGTTCTTAGGGTTGGCATTCTGTATGCCTATTTCTAATTGTGTTTGGATTGTATCTTAGAGTTCTACTGCAGTGCACTAAAAAATCTAAACCAAAAAAACCATATTGATATTCGTTCATATAGATGTGCACTAAAAATTCTAAATCCAACTGGATGTTGGTTTAGGATAAGAAGAAAGCAAAACAAAGCTCCTAAAATTTGCACCTGAAAGAGTGGTATGGTCATAAAGGCAGTGCCTGGATCAGTTTATTATCCATCCTGCGTCCCGAGTGCACGGTGTCCTCGAGCAAGCACAAGGCAAGCATCAGGCCTTAAGAAACAATGGTCAAATTGGCTGGGACTCTGGGAGATCTTTTTATACTTTGTTAACTACGGTTGAGCGCGTCGGCTCATCCACTTACGAAGTTGATCCCGAGCGCCGACTCCAACAGCGCCGTGTGCACCTCCTGCGAAACCTAGATGGCTGGATCGCACAACATGTGCGACGGGCGAGTGCAGCGGATACCTGGTGGGTGTTGGCCGTCGGTTCGGGTGCTCGGTTTCGGATAGCAGGAAGGGAAGATAAGGGGTGCGAATACCTGGTGGGTGTTGGCCGCCGGCGGCGGGTATACGGCGCCATCTTGTGTGGGAAGGGATGGGCGGCACCTCCGGTTGGGGGAGAAGACGCTGTCGTCCATTGGAGAAGGGGGTGCCGCCGTAGGTGGCAAGGGGATACGGGGCGCCACCGAATGGAGGAAGCCGTCGCCATGGCTAACATCGAGTAGGGCGCTGCTGCTGGTGCTCGGAGGTGGGTGCCACCGCCTGTGAGGATCGAGAGGTGCCACCGCCGGATCTGGTCCGCGCCGCTATAGGATGGGGGCGTCGCCGCTGTCGTGGGAGAGAGGGCACAGGAACTGCCGCTGCCGCCTCGCGCCCTGCGGCTCCGCGTCGCTGCCGAGGCAGCCCATCGTGGCGGATCCCGAGACCAAGGTTTCCTCACGTCTCGCTCCCCTTCCCTAGCACCCTGGTGGCCGGCTCCCTGGCGTCCTGGCGGCAGGGCCAGCACTGGCCTGGTGACCAACTTGGTCGGCATGGTGGGCTGCCCTGCCTGGTGGAGGGGGAGGGGAATCGAACCCGCGTCCGCACGCGTTGGGAGATCGCGAGGAGGCGGCGGCATGGGCGAGCGCGGCGCGGATGCGACGGGGAGGGAGAGGAGGCGGCGGCCAGGCGCGGCGGCGAGGGAGAAGTGCGGATCGCATTGGCGGGTAGAGCGTCGGGGTGGACGTTAACGTTCCCGGTGATTACCTTCCTTCTATTCGCCGGTGATTGACCTTCCTTTCCCGTATCGTCACGCGACGCGGAATGCACAGATGGGAGAGAAGAGCGACAAAAAAAAAGCCGTACCAAAAAATTATCTTACTTTTGTTCTTTTTAGTTGTAGGAGAAGGAGATATATAATATAATATAAATAATAGAGATAACTAGGGGTAGGTGATTGAGTTGTTGAGGGCTTAAGGCACACAACGTATCATTTAGTTGTTTTTTAGTTTCTTTTTGGTTGCCTAGTTATGGCCTAATAGGCCCATATTCTTATTTTTCTGCTATATCAATAGAAACGCACCCGTCAGATGTTCTTTGTTCAAAAAAAATGCAGCTATACACTCAAAACGAGAAGGGTGAGACTGAGACAAAATGACAGAGGAGTGAGAGACGTACGGTAGAGGTAGGGAGTGAAGGGCGACTGATCCAGGAATGAAAGAGGAGCGAGTGAGTGATGGACAGACGAGGGAGAGAGTGAGACGGAAGAAATTTTCACTCTTTAATATTAGATAGAAATATTCTTCTTCTACATAACCGGTTAACACTACATTTTAGTCAGACCATCAGGAAAGTACTCCCTCCGACAAAAAAATGCATCTTCCTTTTTTAAAAAAAAGTTAACTCATCTCAAATTTGACCAAATATTAAAAACACACTAATATTTATGATACCAAATAGGTATCAATAGATTAATCATGCGACATATTTTTATAGTAAATCTATTTAAAGATATAAATATCCATATTATTTTCTATATATCTAGTTAAACATAAGATTAACCGACTTACCGAAAAGTGAGATGTGTACTCCATCCTTTCTTTTTTACAGATCACATTAATTTTGTCATAAGTCAAGCATTACTATATTTGACCATCTATTTCAAAAAAAAAAATCTTCATATATATAGTTTCACAACGTATTATAAAGTGTATTCCTTATAGTCAATCTAAAAACATAAATCTTTTGTTGGTCAAAGATATAAATATTTGACTTAGCTAGGATAAACCTAATCCAGCACGTAATGAAAGAGTAATAAATAGGGATATACCAGCAAACGGCAACGGTTTAATAAATTAATATATGAAGCTAAAGGCATGTTTGGTTTCAAATAAGTCATCTACTTATAAGTTAAAAAGTGAAAAAAGTGACTTATTTTGCCAAACACCACCAACTTATAAGTCACCCCTGCTTATAAGTTTTAAGTTGGTTCACCCCTGCTTAAAACTTATAAGTCACCCTTTTTCGCGTAGGGCCCACACCTTTAATGAGCTTATAAGTCATCTACACCCAAACAGGCATGACTTATAAGTCACTGGTTTTCAGTCACCTGACTTATGGAAACCAAACAGGCCCTAAATCGTAAGCCGCTGAACTTAAAGTCTACAATAGATATATCCACCCATGTAACCAAAGACCATGTAATTAAACGATAAATACTGGAAAGTCATTCCGATTATCAAGTGTTGCACAAATGCCATTCCGTAAATGATGAATTTAACTGAAAGCTCGGGATGTTGCACATGTTGCTGGCGTCATGTATGTTTCTGTAGGTTCGGACGCTACATGGCCTCACCTACGTGGTCCATGTATTTTCCCACCATGTTGCATATATGCAAGTGTTTAAATATTTTCATTCTGTTGCAAGTGATTTCCGGATTTATCCTCTCTGATTCCATCTCCTCTCCTCTCTCCTCCGTCTCTCTATCTCTATTGTGGAGCGTGTGATTCTCCTCCCATCTCGAACTCATGTCCTTGCCAGGCAGGGGGTGCTCGCTAGGCAGGGGGTGCTCGTTGGCTGCCGGCCACTCGCGTAGGGGTGCTCGCGAGCGGCAGCGGGACACTTTGTGTGGGACATAGAGCGGCGTGGGCCCACATGAAGCAGCCTAGGCGCTGAGCACCAGAGCTCCATGTGTTGCCATTTAACTTTTGTTATCCGTCGTCTACTTGTAGAAACAACTGCAATCGCTATTTGTACAAGGATGAGCCTCCATTCATCCAAGAAGCAAGGTGATACCAGCTGCCTGAAAGCGAACATTGCACATTCAGTAAGCGTACGGTTTTAAGTGTTTCAGATGTTTCAGAAATGTGTTGTAAGTGTTTCACAACGATGTTGCAAAGTAGATCGGGATGTTGCACATGTTGCAATTGCTATACATGTATGTTTCAAGTGTAGGTTTCAAATATATTTATCTATTTCAGATGTATGTTGCAAGTGTTTAATCTGGATGTTGCAAAAGTAGATCTGAATGTTGCATATATGCAAGTGTTTCAAATGTTTTCATTCGTATGTTGCAAGTGGTTTCATCTGAATTTTTGCAATGGCTACACACGAGAGTTCCAAGTTTTTCTGGTGTTTCGCAAGTATTTCAGAAGTATGTTGCAAGTGTTTCAACTGTTTTGAGACGTATATTGCAAATGTTACATCTAGATGTTGCAAAAGTAGATCTGGTGTTGCACCTCCGTGGATGAACCAGTAGACTCCATGGAACCCATCAAGGAGGGATCGCAGCTGCTGACCGATGGGATCTTCTTCGCATGGAGGATTCATGTGCGTGAAATTGTGGAGGGGGCAAGCGGATACCTGTGGGCACAAATCGAGTCAGAGCGATGGGGCTTTTCTTTTTTTTTCTTTTGGCGCTGGACACTTTGCGGGCGTGGGACATAGAGCGGCGTGGGCCCACTTGAAGCAGCATAGGCGCGCGAACGCTAGCCCCCGTCTGGACTACCGTGCGCTAACCTTTCCCATTTAACTTTTGTTATTAGAGCTCGTCGTCTACTTGTAGAAACAACTGCAACCCGCTATTTGTACAGTGATTTTGTGAGAGGCATAGCAGCTACAGCGGCTGCAAAAACCAGCTGCCGAACAAGCTGAGGAACATTGCACATTCAGTAATAGTACGGTACTCATAACTTGCTCAAGTGCCGCATTTGAAAAATTTAAAGTGGCTGGGGATTCCGGATCTTTACAAATGGCGTGTTTGCACAAATGATGATGCATGGATTGCGTCAGATCAGACAGACGACGAGCTAGCGAGAAAGATTTTATTGCTAATAATATATAAATTATAATTAAGGCGCATGCCGGGTGCCCGGCCGGGAAGAGATACTTACCATATTATTGTTGCAAAACACTTGGTATAGAAGATATCGAAGCAATAATACATTCCATATCCAGTCGTGCTCGTGCCAGCATCAAATCCACAAGGATTTTATTTTAATTTGCTGGTGGTTGTAGTTATAGCCAGTACGTAGTGAAATCGACGAGATGGAATTATGGAAAACAATAAACACAGACGCCGCGAATATATACTACTCGCAGCATTAATCACCAAAGATCGCATGAACGCACAAGGACAGCGTAGTCAGCGCCGGTCGGCCGCCTCCGCAAGTCAAACCCGCCTCAACGTGAAACCAGCGGCGGGCCGGGCCGGGTCCGTCCGTCCGGCCACCCCTCTTCTCCGATCCACTCCGCCGGTCCGCCATATAAGTAGCTGTAGCTCGTCGTCTCCACACCAACACCGTCGTCGTCTGTCACAAGTCACAACTATTTTGGGCACTCACTGATGCGGAGCCGATGGAAGGGGCAAGCCGCGATGCGGAGCCGACGGGAATGCACGCAAGCCGCCCCCAATGTTTGACAACGTAAAAAAATTAGTAGTATAACGTTAATATTTTTATTTATATTAAGAGGAAGATTATATAAAACGCCGCTTGTCATATATACCTATTAATATCTTGAAGATAATATAATCATCGGCCGCCTCCAAAACACAACTAGATAATAAAATTATCGCAATGAAAAGTCCGTCCGCCACCCTCTTCTCCGATCCAAGTATAATTCCCCTATAAGTAGCTGTAGCTCGTCGACTATAAACCGTCGTCGTCCGCCACTGACCGCACTGCTTTACTGATGACACTGTGATCGACACACACACGTTCGAGCGTTCGAGTAACACAGTATTAAGTACTTTAGCGCACAAGAAAATTAACAAGATGGGATCCCTGCCCAGTGCTGTCGTCGTGGCAGTGGCCGCCGTAGTCCTGGCGGCGCTCGTCGCCGGCGGGTCGTGCAGGACCCACGGCCCCAATGTGCCGCCGGGCCCCAACATCACGGCCGACTACGACGGCAAGTGGCTCGCCGCAAAGGCCACCTGGTACGGCAGTCCCGTCGGCTCCGGCCCCGTCGACAACGGTACGTATGTACGCGAGATTCTGAATATAATTCGACCACATGCCATGTATGATCTCGATCCATCTGACGAGACGTCGTCCTGCACGCGTTCTGGGTCACTTGTCAGGCGGCGCGTGCGGGTTCGAGGACGTGAACCTGCCGCCCTACAGCGGCATGACGTCCTGCGGCAACTACCCCATCTTCAAGGACGGCAAGGGCTGCGGCTCCTGCTACCAGATCAAATGCGCAGCGCCACAGGAGTGCTCCGACCAGCCGGTGGTGGTGTTCATCACCGACGTGAACGACTACCCCCTCGCTCCCTACCACTTCGACCTCAGCGGCACGGCGTTCGGCTCCATGGCCAAGCCCGGCCTCGCCGACAAGCTCCGCCACCGTGGCATCATCGACATGGAGTTCAGGAGGTCCAACGATCAAATAAAACACCTTCATCACCACATCATGTATATGTCATATGCAGCAGAAATAACATGATTGTCGACTGCCTGCATGGCGTGCATGCAGGGTGCGGTGCCAGTACGGGCCCCGCAAGAACATCGTGTTCCACGTGGAGCACGGGTCCAATCCCTTCTACCTGGCGCTGCTGGTCAAGTTCGTGGCGGGCGACGGCGACATCGTGCAGATGGACCTCAAGCGGGAGGCGTCGCCGGAGTGGGAGCCGATGCACCACTCGTGGGGCGCCGTCTGGAGGATAATGGACCCGCACAGGCCGCTCAAGGGCCCCTTCTCCATCCGCCTCACCAGCGAGTCCGGCAAGGAGCTCGTCGCCACCGACGTCATCCCGGAGGACTGGAAGCCCGACGCCGTCTACCAGTCTAACATCCAGTTCTAGCTAGATCCAATCAATTAAACTGATTGAAGCATGCATGCATGTACCGTTAATTAATCATCAGACTGAGGCTACTTTTGAATTCTATCTAGTATGTAATCGGAGCCCACCTTTTGTTCGGGTTTAGAGCATTTAGTAAAGAAAACTAATTAAAGGAACCTTTAGTGAATTTGCCTGCTGCAAACTCAGATAAAAAATCAAAGCTGCAGATCTTGTCGTTGCTGATTTGCAGAATTCGGGTGTGAAGGCTCGTGTTTTCACCCGTTTCTTGGTGGCAACCAAATTTGAACATTCTCAAACAAAAAACAGCAGAAGTTGATATATATGGCCTTCTCTACGCCCTTATTTTAGTTTTAGTTAGTGTCAACTTATATTGGATTTACACCAAATTAGTACTAGAGTTATGGTAATTTCAGATGTAAATCTTCTCTCCTACAGCTCAATTTTAATTTTTGACAACTTAGGTTGGATTTTCACTCAACTTGTACTAGCACTACGGTGTTTATTTCCGTGTATTTTTTTATGTAGAATTAGTGTAACTAAAAATTTAGGTGTGGCAAAAAGAATAATTCACCCAATTATTACAGTACCTTTAGTCTTGGTACCCTAAACCCTAGAACTCCCTTCCATGCATCCGATTTTTTTATTATATAACATGCTCACAAAATTTGGATGTAGAAGGGATGTTTTCCACCTGGGTACAACATACCAAAGCTAATGGTTTATCTTCTACCCCCTATATTTCAAAATGTAGGTCATTTCATTTTTTTTTGTCTAATGAAATCAAACCTCTCTAATTCTAATAAAGAAATAAATTTGACAAAGAAATTACCTCGGGGGCCTAAAATTCCAATGAGATACCAAGTATAACTGCTAAGAAATATAAATTTCCTTTGAGGTTGTTGTATATCACTAAGGTGTATAGCATTTTTCTTGTCGATTGTGCTGGACCTTAAAGAAATTGCACCATTTCGTTGGAGGTTGGCAGTCACAAAAATGCTCACAGCGTGCCATATGGGTGCTGCCCCGCACTACTATGCGTACATTATATTCACCCCACACTGGAGGCGTGTGGTCATCAACATTTAGGACCTGAATGGTTGAAAGCCAAATTTTGGTTGCTGAAATTTGGGGAAGCCAAGCTTTTGGCTTCTATTTGGTTTGTTGCCAAAATTTGGCCAATACCTCACATTTATCTTGTCAAATATGTGGCAAATATTTTTGCCTAATGTTTGGTAACTTTTGGTTACCAAATCTTTGGCTTGACAAATTTTGAAAGCCAACCAAGTAGCCCTTAATATGAGGGGATAAGAGAGGTAGACGTGGTATCATCTCCATGTCCTACCACCACCCATCACCTTGGACCGTATAGCGACACTCTCTTGACAGCATGTGTCAGGGACAAGGCACAACATGCTAATAGGATTGATTTGAAAACATTGTAGCAACTCTCTTGTAATTTTATGGCGTGCGTGAGTACTTGAGTGTGTGGCCATCCTTAGATATAAAAGGCCAGTGGCAATATATATCGATAACATTATCTTATACAAATGGGTGGCATGATAGCCGTCCGAGCCATTGGCTATGGTTAGCTAATTATGAAATGACGATGGGTCATAGCAGGAAGTGAGCTTAGCTCAATCGATGAGTGGTATGATCGTGCACTTAACCACTCGTATTCGACTTCTTTTTTACGGATTTGGATGTTTTTTTTCTTATTGAAAAACTGGTTAGTTCCTTTCTCCTTTTTTTAATTTTCCTTTTCAAATGATTATCGATCATCTGATTTGCAAGAGTATGGAAGAGCATACATGCATGACAATGTAGCCATATACTGTTGTATATGGAGTAGCTACAGCAGCAGGGATTTGCTGGCGATCATAGTGGCATGTACAAGATGGAAACCAAAAAAACACAGATACGGCTATACTCATTCATACGTGGTTCCTTAATCTAAAAAAACAAAAAACACAGACGCCGCATGAAATACTCTGAGTCTCAGCACTGATCACATCGCATCATGTGTCCATCGTCATGGATGCCCCTTCAATTCGAACCAACAACAGCGAAGCCTTGGGGAGCGCGAATAGCGCAACGCCGGCCGCTCCACCGGTCTGCCCCAGACCACGCACGCACCGGCCTTCCGCCTACGTGAAACACGCGCGGCGCTCGCGCGTCGTCCGTCCGACGCCAACGGTCGCCCGCTTGCAGCGCTGACCCCTGCTGCATGCGTCGCCGGCGCTGCTGATCCACCCGTCCTCCCTATAAGTAGCCACCCCCGCACCGTCGTGTGTCAATCACCCACACAGAGAGAGACATTAATTCGAAAAACACGACGATGGGATCCCTCGGCAATAACATCGTGGCCGTGGCGGCCGTCCTGGCGGCGCTCGTCGCCGGCGGCTCGTGCGCGCCCCCGAAGTTTCCGCCTGGCCCCAACATCACAACCAACTACAACGGCCAGTGGCTCACCGCCAGGGCCACCTGGTACGGCCAGCCCAACGGCGCCGGCCCTGACGACAACGGTAAGTCGTAGTCGTAGGTTATTATATTGTTGCCTTGAGATTGGGAATTCAATTGGGCCGGCGGTCAGCCGATCGATCGATCGATCATGCAAGCATGTGTGATATGATGCAGGCGGTGCGTGCGGGATCAAGAACGTGAACCTGCCACCCTACAACGGCTTCACGGCCTGCGGTAACATCCCCATCTTCAAGGACGGCAAGGGCTGCGGCTCATGCTACGAGGTCAGCATCTCACTCGATCTGCTGTCTGCTTGACGACGAAGCATGCATGCCTTCGTTTGGCTTGATGGATGCATGGGCAGCAGCTAACTGCTTTACATGATGTTGGGCATTGTTCATGCAGGTGAGATGCAAGGAAAAACCCGAGTGCTCGGGCCAACCGATCACGGTGTTCATCACCGACATGAACTACGAGCCCATCGCTCCCTACCACTTCGACTTCAGCGGCAAGGCCTTCGGCTCCCTGGCAAAGCCCGGCCTCAACGACAAGCTCCGCCACTGCGGCATCATGGACGTGGAGTTCAGGAGGTATATATTGCTGGACGACGATCTCAGAAAAACTAGCTTCTCCATGTCCATGTCCAATATGCCATGCACACGCAACAAGCAGCGCAAAACTTACACGCCGGCCGTCGTCCTGCAGGGTGCGGTGCAAGTTGCCTGGGGCGAAGATCCTGTTCCACGTTGAGAAGGGGAGCAACCCCAACTACCTGGCCGTGCTGGTCAAGAACGTGGCGGACGACGGCAACATCGTGCTGATGGAACTCGAGGACAAGTCGGCGCCGGGGTTGTTTAAGCCGATGAAGCTCTCCTGGGGCGCCATCTGGAGGTTTGACACACCCAAGCCGCTCAAGGGCCCCTTCTCCATCCGCCTCACCAGCGAGTCCGGCAAGAAGCTCATCGCCAAAGACGTCATCCCGGCGTACTGGAAGCCCGACACCCTCTACTACTCCAACATCCAGTTCTACTAGACTTTTTGTATGTCCTTCATCCGGCGGGGGCTGCGGACCTGCAGCAAGCCAAGTTGGCCGCCTATGTTTATTTGCATGAGGGAGCATGCACCGCTAACCATACTGAGACTTCAAAATTCTAGTATGTAATCCTGTTGTTCGGGTTCATGATCAAATTCAAAATAATGGAAAACAAAAGGTTAAATATATATATCATTGATGCATACTTGAAATGTGCTATTGTTCTAGACTTCAAACTGTTCCAACATATATATACGCAGATAGCAGAATGTGAGAGTGCAGAGTTTCTGTATTCCATATAACAAAAAACTTATGATTAGGCATGGGGAAAAATAGATACAAATTTTCCACATCCCAGGAAATGGTTCATCTCCAAGAAAAATGCTCTGATTACATATTCACTTGCTGAATACTTGCAGTGCATCCTGAGATTTTTTAATAACAAAACTAAACATGGAAGCCAATGAATGCCGATTGAACCTGAAACACTTTTGTTCCAAGCACAATACTACTCTTATGTACAAATGTACAATTCACTGCGAGTTGCAACTTACATCCCAAAGAGAAGGCTTCTGAACTAACGATAGATTATCGAATCATAACGATAACAAAATTAAAGTTGAATGAACCAATTGGGGACGGGTTCATCTGCCTCATCTTTTCTTCTCTTAATGCATTGATTCACCAACCTCCCGCGAGTTCTTGAAAATAGAAAGAACCAATTGCGATGGTGGCTGTGCCATGTAATTCTCTTACTCTTAATGAAACACATGCTAAGGCACGTTCGCGAAAAACATTACAATGGTGGCTTCGGGAGCGTTCGGCTGGCTGGCTGGGCTGAGCCCGGCTGGCCAGCTCACTCACAGAAATACTATTCATGTCCAGACAGAACAGTATTTTTCTCTCACAACAATCAGCCGGAACAGTATTTTTTAAGTCCTGCCGAACAGGCCCTTCTGCTGCTGCTGCTGCTTGAAATGTTCCTGTATGGCAGAATAAAGAGCATGATTTGGGATGAGATGATGGTGTGCCAGAGGTAATTTTGTCATTGGGGACGTGCTGCGCCCACTGTGGAGCCAGCCCTTTATGACCTCTGCTTCGTAAGTGTACCCATCTGCGGCAATATGAGGATTCCTCATCACCTCCTACAGTTTTATTTCACAAAAAAAGGAACCAGTTGTTAGTAACCCGACGTTATTAACACACTTCACATCAGTATATGAACTTGTTTTTTTACTTAAGCAAGCACAACAATCTTCTACTTTAAAATCAAACTTATTTCATGGCAATATGAGGATTCCTCATGGACTCATGATGCACCATTCATCTAGAATGGAGTGGTTCTTAAAACAAATACCCTACTAGAGTTTGGAATCATGAAGGTAGGAAATTATTTAATAGAGCACTATACTAACCAAAAATCCAAACTAAATGGTTCCTGTTCTACTGAATAAGCTAGCAAATCTAGTCCGACAATGAGCTCCAAGAATATCCAACACAAAATGACTTTCTGATGGTTTCAGGATGGAAAATAGCAGTACTGGAAACAAGAGACTCTTGGGATGGGGTTGGTTGCTATGACGCTTTTTTTATAACATGCTTGAACATTTATATTCTTTTAAGAGGAAGAGAGTTTCAGCGACCACATGCACACTCAAGCCATAAGAAGCTCAAGTGGCACAAGACTCAGACAAGGTTTCTACTCGAACAAAAACACTTATTGCTTATAGTTTAGGAATGCTGTTTCATTTGATTTGTTCGGTAATTTGAGTTACTTAATTGTCTTGGAGTTTTGTAAATAAATTATGTAATACCTTGCTCTTCTGAAGTTCCGGTTCTAACAAACTGCATAAATAAGGTTCTGTAGCACAATAAATGGACATAAAAAATACCTGAGAAATAGGACTTACGAAGCAAGAAGGCGTGTGGCTCTCAACAAACTGGTATCCAAAGGACCGTGATGTGGTTGACAGCAAAGCTGATTTCACCAGGGGCTCAATCACACACCACACGTCACTCATACGACTCGGTCGCCTTCTTCTGCTAAGCTCTGCACACTGCAGACCCAGAAGCATCAGCTTCTTGGCTTGCACAAATGGCCACTCCCCAGCTGATTGGTCAACAAGAAGCTCCAACTCATATTTCTCAAGTGCATCCTCCACTGCCCTTCCAATGCCTAAAGCTGGCTTCCCAGTTACTAGTTGGAGTATGACAATGCCCAAAGAGTATATGTCAGACCGTGCTGTTAGCTCCCCGGTGGTAAGGAATTCAGGGTCCATGTAGGCAAAAGTGCCTCTTGGGTTCATCGTTTGGTAGAGGCTTGTGGACATTGTGCTAGACTTAACTAGGAGGCAAGAGATGCCAAAATCACTGAGCTTGCTGACCAAATTGGCATCAAGGAGGATGTTAGCAGGCTTCAGATCACCATGGATTACTGGGTGAGGCTTGTTAGAGTGAAGGAAGACGAGTGCAGAACATATCTCACCAATGATCCTCGTACGGACTTGCCATGTTAGTGGAAGTGTGTTGTTTTCACAGGCTAGACGGTCTTCAAGGCTTCCATTTGGTAGGAACTCATACACAAGACCTGAAGCTTCTGAGCAAGAACCCATAAGCGTTACAAGGTTTGGATGCCGCACCCTACTAAGAACAACAACCTGCACAGTAAAATTACTTTAGTAACCTAAAACAGTAACATACGTTGCATAATTCAAGTATTCAGCAGTTATTACCTCTTGCCGAAACTGCGACTGCCCTTGCAAGTTATGAGAGCGCAGCATCTTAATTGCCACGGTTGTGTTGCGCAGGAGACCTCTATAGACACGCCCAAATCCACCTTCACCAACCTTCAGTGTGTCACTGAAATTCTGTGTTGCCAGCTGCAGCTCTGACAAAGAGAATTCGGTGTTCCATGTCAAACTTGGGCAAGATGATACTGTCTTCTCTTTCTCTTTGCGCAGCTCATCTGCATCCTTGAGCGCATTTTCCCTTTCATGCTTCAATTTCTCATACTCCAACTTCTGTGAATGAATAAGGGATTTACTTGCTGCCAACGTATCCTCAAGATCCTTGACAATGCCACCATAGTCATCGACTTGTTGCTCTAATGTTTCCTTCTGTTCGCTCACCTTAACAAGCTTATCAATGATGTCATCTCTGTCATGTTTAAGTGCATCCATTTCTTGCTTCATCCGTTCTATGATGCCATTTGCCTTCGCTAGGGCTTCCTTGACTTCTTTCCTCTTCTTTGCCTCATCCAAAGATATATCCTCACAATTGTTTGCCTATAATCATCAGAACTTTGTGTCAGATTCTACATAGTTTCCATGATAATGTGGTGAAGATTTTACCTTTCGGCGAAACAAAACCGGTTCTTCCTCTGCTTTTTCTCTCCTCACAGACTCATCAAACGCTTGCTTCTGATGCTTCTCAGTCTTAGTGGAGGCTTCTCCAAGTTTATCAAATATGTCAATATTTGAATTCATGGCATCCTGTCATGCACCTTCATCTGATCAGATCAATTCCCAACTCAACCCTCTACTACTCAATTTGGGTCTTAAAAGGCAAACCTGTTCATGTCATGAAGAGTTCTGAAGATTATGCCCAACATGTACTAAGGGTACGATTTCAGAGGCATCATGTCTAGGCGTTGAAAATGAGCTGTAGTCACTGAACCCCTCGTCAGTCACAGTAGAGGATGCTTGGTGCGAACTTGGAAAATTACCTCTTGGAACACTATCCCAGGAACTGACAGAGGTATCCTCTATGCTTCGCCTGCTAAGACTTGTCCACACAGACAACCGAGAAGGTAGTCGCAATGATGTTCTAACAGATGCAGGCACAACCTTTTCTGACATCGACCTCTGTATGTGACCATCAACCGCATTGCATGCATATCCGTTTGGTTGTCCACCCCACTCAGATAAAGTGGATATTGAACTTGTGGTAGCTGGGGGTGTTGCTGCACTGTGCACAAGAGCACCAGCCTCCCTGTATAAAGTTGAGTTTAGGGAAAATAATTAAGTGCTTATAGGAAAAGACTGAGCAGCAACAAAATGGTAGCATCTAAAATATGATGTGCAGATAGGAAATGAGATCATAAGAATAATCTTAAATCGATATGCAAGTAGGAGGTCCAAGATAGATTAAAGGAAGCAGTATGATTTAAATGCTGCTCATAGACAAAATCACCTTACCTAACAATATAAGACTGATTTTTTTCCTTGAATACACAGGAGGGTTGCATATCATTTCATTAAGAATTGAGGAAAGTACACCAGGAGAGAGAAATAAATCTCCCAGCCCCTAACACACACCCAGGACAGATACTACACAACACAACCGTGACACAAGGAAGTGAGCCTAGCTCAACTGGTTGGGTGGGAGGTGTGGTTGTGCACCCAACCACCCAGGTTCAAGTCCCCTCTTGGCTTGAATTTGGTTGCCTATTTTCTCTTCTTAATGAAAAACCGCCTAGTTCCTCCTAGGTTAGATCTCTTTTTTTTTTAACACACCGCCGGAGAATATGATGAGCTATCAGAATTCTTACCTAGTGCATATCAGATGTTCCTTACAAACAAACCAAATCTTGCACGAAGTATCAGCTTTCTGCAGGACAGCAAGCGCTGTTTTGGATTTAGGCATTTTCATTTTCCTGGAAATAGGAAGTAGGGCATCACTAGGTAAAAATTCTAACCTATTAAATTATAAGTAATGGATATAAGTGCTGAAGTGTGAACCTTCGCTGCATACCTAGAGAAGTGCTTGTCAGCAGCTGCTCCCATGATGAGTTTGCTCACACCATGCAGTGAAACAATCTCTGCAATCCCTTTAGCAACATTGTCATTTTCAATCACAAGTTTCTCACATTTGACCTGAAAAGGGAGTGATGCTTCAATAATTTCCCTACTCTGCTCATGCCTCATTTCACTTCTAAAATGCTTGTCACAATACAAAGATTGAAAGATTATTGGTTGCACCTTCATTTTTGAGCACTGGTGAATGTACTCATCCAAGTGTTTGTCAACCTTCTCCCTCTCATACTGTCTATAAGCACTGACCTGCTCTTGCCTCAGTTTACTTGCATGGATCTTGCTTCCCACTGACAAATAATGAGATGATAATGTAAGTTTGTAATTACACCACGTGAATGAAGTATGTAACTTGAAATAATCATCATATTCATACTACATTTCAGCGGGACTAACAATAGGGCATCCTGAACAACCTAAATTTACACATACGACTAGGTATCCTCAATTCACCAGCCACCAGCGAGTTAGTTTAAGCAAATCCCTACTAGGACTCTAGCATTGGATCAAATTCCAGTTATTACTTTCGAAATTTGAACTATGAATTCATCTCACTCCATGACTGCAGAACATGTTAACAGTTCTCCTCCAGTTAAGATAAAGTATTTCCACTTTCCAGACACAATATGTTGGGAATACTACTATTACTAAAGAATTTGAAAACGGAAATCCAGTTGCCAACCAACTGCCGAAGCAAATTATCGAATACAGATCCCAACGTCGCTGCCTTTGCAAACCAACAGTAACCCGGTTACTCGACCCAAGCCGAAAGAGAAATCTCAGTGCAAACCCAGCGGAGAGGTGGAATCCCCCCGGCGTCAGCCTCGCGCGCCCCCCGCCATCCCCCCCCCACCCACCATTGTGACGCTAACAGGTGGGGCCTACGTGATATGTGGTGCCAAAAAGGCCTGACGGGAGGCCATTAGGCCAAGTCAACCGGCGTGGGGAGGCCATTAGGCCAAGTCAACCCATTACCCTTATTTTTTACGTATTTTTATTTTTTGCAGAATGTAAGGCATTCCGTACAACTTTCAACTGTAGCAGTACGAGTCTAGGACAAAGCCACACAGCAGTACTCAGTACGGCACTGCGATAATACAATAACAACTTATAAATTCTCACGTTTGTGTGTGTTTTGCAAGGAGCGCTTGTATTAAAATTGGTGGAACTAGCTATTGCATGCTAAAACTTGCAAAATCTACTGAAAATTTTAAATGGACGGTTCAAACCTATGAGCTCCAATATTTTTTTGGGTTGATCATCGCTAGCTCTATAAATTCTTGGAGTTAGAGCGGTTGACACGTTAACAGTGTTTAGTTTAGCAGTTCTATTTTTATTTTGCATTAATTAAATGCATTTACGCAACTATGTTTTTTTTAACAAACTCAAAATCCAACATAATTTCGGAAATGGTGAATTGTCAAACACGGCACTAATCCATGGTGTCGAACTAAATCGCTACCTCATTCTTACTAGCAAACGTGCATGTGCATTGCAATGGCAGTCATTTAGACGACTTCAGTTCCCAGATCTATTAATAATCGCATCATGGGTTAGGATCCATCTTGGAACTGGATTCACTACTGTTCCTCGACCTATGTTAGCCACTCTAACTTACATGAGCATGAGAGATTTAAAGATTTATTATCTAGCGCTCACATTATATGTTCACGTTCATTTTAGGATTGTATACTTCACACCGCATTATGGCGAGTTACATGTGCAGCTATAACTTATACAGACATGTGAGAGAGTGACGTACCAATATATATTTAGATAATATAAATATAGATTAATTTATTTTTGGATAGATGGAAACATGGTCGGTTGTTCTAAATGGATTGTAGTCAGATGGACATGCCATTAATTTAATTTAACCCATATATAATTAACTTTGACGTTGAGTTTGTTTGGATCACGATGGTGCATGCGGATGTACACCAGTCGACTTGAACCTGTTCTCTAGGACGACCATATGAACTCACGTTACTTGTAGATTAGAGTGAAACCGAGTAGTTTTCATGTGCATGTTTTTTTGGAAAGCAAATAAATGTTTGAAAGGGACGTGAAACAGGCCGCAAATAAAACTAAGAAGACAAACGCGGGATGGACGAACAATGACCAAGATCACTCATGTCTCATGGTGGAGATATAATTAAAAAATTAGCTTCGCTTAATTTATTTATATTTTCCCAATTTCTATTTTTATCCTTTTATATTTAGATTTGTATTTAGATTCCTGTTCAAGCTACTCAGGACTATTTGTTCAATTTCTATTTTTATCCTTTTCTATTTAGATTTGTATTCCTATTCAAGCTACTAAGGACAAAAAGCCTGCATGTTTGATAATATCAAACAGAAGTCTATATGTATTATAATTCTTCAGATTATCTCAAGAAGTCCCACCAGACGGGATAGTATCCACATTTAGAATTAGTTAGGGAAAGACAGGGGAAAAAATAGGTGGAGAGAAATTTTGCCTCTTTAATATTAGTATAAATATAGATTTGCAGGAAAAAAAATCTCCCTCTGTCCTTGATGAAATCTATTTTTAGAGTTGTCCTAAGTCAAACTTTTTATGTTTGACTGGATTTATAGAAAAATGTACAAGTATTTATAATATCAAATAAATATATTATGAAAATAAAGTTTATGATGCATGTAATGATACTAATTTGGTGTCACAAGTCTTGACGCTCTTTTTTATAAATTTAGTCAAATTTGAAAAAGTTTGACTTCAGACAACCCTAAGAATTGATTTATTCATGGGCAAGAGTAATAACAACAATGGTTAGGAGAGGTTGCCAGGTGTTAAATACACCTGTCTCTCTGGTATAGAATAGAGGTGATTATCTATTTTGGTGTAAGCTTTGGTTAGCAACACATGAGACGTAGGTTTTCATGGACACTGCACACAGTGCTTAGAGGAAACAAAAAGCATAAAGCAATACCTTGTCGACAACTTCAGATAGACAACGTTATGGAAGGGGACGTTGTTTACGACATATCTTCCTTAATGGCGGAAGTAAGATTATTTATTTATTTATTTATTTATTTATTTTTGGCAAGAAAACAGAAGCAACAACGTGGGGAGGATGCCATACTGGATCATCGACTCCCTCTTCTCTAAAATGTCTGATGTCGTCTGAAGAATGAGATAAACTGGTAAAGACAAAACTACCTTGAGAAATCAGAACTTGACAAATTACAAATTTATTTTCTTTCATAGTCACAACCAGTTATGCACATGCTACACAAAGAATCATAAGACCAATTTTGTAAACACTATGACTTTAAAGGAAAATAAAAATCTCTAGCTTTCTTGCATCCCCTTTAGGATCCAAGCAGGAATGAATTGAGAATCATATAGATGTAGCCTGTAGGCATAAAGGGCCTTATTGGTTTGCAGCCAAAATTTGGCTTGCCAAGGATTTGGCAAACAATGATTTTAGCTATTGTTTGGTTTGCCACCAAAACTTGTCAATCTCTCACATTTGGCTTGCCAAATCCATGGCAAACTATTCACCTAACTTTGGCTGGCCAAATCTATGGCATGGCAAATTTTGGTCGCAAACCAATCAGGCCCAAACTCCCACAGCGAGGGATCTGCATCGGTCATGGTCCACGCTGAAGATGTTCTTGGATGACTAAGCGAAGCGCTGAGTTTGGAATTGTAACGCAGTTTCGAAGTGGCAGATTGGTCATGGGTGATGTGTCATGGGCTTCAAGCCAGTCCTCTATGGCCTCGGCTTCATAGGTGAATCCATCCGCTGCTATGTGTGGATTCTTCATGATCTTCTGAGCTCATTAGCAGCATCCATATGAATATGTCAGCACAATTTCTGATGAATGAAAGCAACTATCATGGACATAAAAGGATTCAATGTGAAGCAACACACGTACCTGCAGAATCGGGCACAAAAAGTAATGTGGCACGCTGCTTTCATCCTGAATAGATGAAGAAGTTGAGGGGCACGCTGATAAGGAGGCACTCTTCATCATTGTCTCAACCACCGGCCACACATCGGTGACAAGATCTGCGCGTCGCCTCCTTTTCTCCGCTGCGCATCTCATAGCGATACGCGCAAGCTGCTGCACCTGCACAAAGGGCCATTCACCGGCGGATCTGTCGATGATGGTGTGCAGTTCGTCATTGATCATCGCATCCTCCACTCTCTTCACTATCTCCCTTGGGTGTCTCCCTGTTAAGAGGCGTAGGATGATGATACCAAACGAGTAGATGTCTGATCCTTGGGTCAGCTCACCGTGGGCCATGTATTCTGGGTCTGAGTAAAACATTGTCCCAATTGGATGGTCAGTAAGATGGACCATGGTGCTGGTGTCGGATGGCACAAGAAATCTAGCGATGCCGAAGTCTCCAAGCTTGCTCACTAAATCAGCATCAAGGAGGATGTTGGAAGGCTTAAGATCACCGTGGACAATAGGCTTGGGCTTATGACTGTGGAGGAAGATTAGCGCAGAACAAATCTCCCCAATAATCCTTGTTCGGACCTGCCATGTCAGCGCTGGGGTGTTACCCTTGCAGGAAAGACGGTCTTCAAGGCTTCCATTAGGTAAATAATCATACACAAGAGCTGACACTTCATCGCAGGATCCTAAGAGATTGACAAGATGTGGGTGCCTCACTTTGGTCAGGATCAAAACCTGGAATGACAGCACAAATTATGAATCACTTTGCATAACCGCTATATAAATACTAGTAACATGAAATTGCAAGATCCTATTTTAATTACCTCGCGTTGAAACTGCAGTAAGCCTTGGATGTTCTCATTATGACGTAAAATCTTAATGGCCACGGCGGTGTCAGAGATAGTGCCCTTGTAGACACGTCCATACCCACCTTCTCCAATTTTTAGTAATTCACTGAAATTTTCTGTTGCCAGCTTCAGCTGATCCAAGGTAAACTGAGTGTGTCCTTCAGAATATCTGACTGCACTGTCCCTGTAAGGCCACAACTGGTTGTCAAGGGAAGTTCTGTATGATTCCAAATCTTTTTCTATAACATCAGAAACACACTGCACCGGCGCGAACTTGGGCTTATTTTTCTCCTGAAACTTTGCAAGGTATTCGTCTCGGTGGATCTTAAGCTGACTGATTTCTTCTCTCAGTGTTTCCATCTCATGTTTATCCTGTTCATGAGCTTCCTTAGCTGCTCCTAAAGGTTGAAGCAAGATCTGGTCACTTGCTTGACAAAACTTTTCAAGATATTCATCACGCTGGATCTTTAGCAGTTCAATATCCTTTTTAAGCTTTTGTATCAAGTGCTGATCAGCAGCGCGAGCTTGCTCAAATCCTTTCGAGTGCTGTAGCTCTTTTAAGAGGTGCTCCTGTAGTTTCTTAGCCTGAAAAGGTAGCTATATTAACTAGATGTTATGTGCATAGAATGGATGGAACATGTGCTTACTAGTGACAGATTAATAGTGTAACAATAATTTACTCATGACACTATAATGTGTTTCCATACTCGAGTGTGAATTAAAAACATACATTAGTGAAGAAAGTGAGAACAAAAAAATGCAGAAGAAGTTTACTTTCTTGCGGACGAGTAGGAGCTCCTTCTCAACCTGTTGGCGCTGGCAAGACTCTTCAAAGTTTTCTTTCTTCAACTTGACAATCTCATCAAAGGCCTTCTGAAGTCTATCTTGCAAGTCGGCATCAAAATTCATATCTTCCTGTCAATAAGTTACAGATGCATCACAAAGGATACTTGCTTCAATTGATGAACATCCACCAAAAGAAACAGTTCAGGGTACAGCTCAATAAAGAACCAGGATGCTAAGTTTGGTGCAAACCAGATCTCTATGAGGTGCCGGACTCTGAACATGTTCTGTTGCGGGCATCTTCAGATCAACTGAGAGGGACGACAGAAGTTCAGACCTAGAGCCACTGTGCTCGGTACTGCTGTCCTCTTGCAAGGACAACAAATCTGAGTAGTCCAATTCATCAGACACGAATGATGATACACTGTAAGAGCTTGAGCTAGCACCTGAAACAAAATAATCATGTCATAATAAGCAGTTAAGAGTAAGGGATAAGGATTTCTTCTTATCTAATTCTAGTAACATAACTACAGGAAAAAGGTCTTAGCATGTCCATGTCTGACGGTCTTATCAATAAGGTATCTACTTCCACCCTAAGATCTACAGCACTGATAGGAGGTTTGGCTTCTATTTCCCATCTGTGCCAAGAACGGAAACCAAAACCGAAGCAAGCTATTATCCCAGGGGGAATAAATTCAGGAAGAAGAACAGTTAGCAAGGCTATCGCACCGCAAAAACTCTGGAGCCATGGCGGCAGGTAGGCTCATACATGCAGTAAAAGATATCCAGAGGCAGCCATAGACTTTAGTTAATATTCAGAGGAACTTATTAAGAACCGAGAAGAGCAGAGCTCATAAGAATTTCGCGCAGTCTCACTAGATTCCGGGTAGCCTGAGCATGGGATCAGAAGGTTGATAATAAATAAAAAGAACCTTGTAGGAGTCGTTACCTTGGCGGCGACTCATCTGCGGTAAGACTGAAGCGTGGAAAAGGAGATGGAAATTTCTGCCCCCTCGTAACAGGGAATCTTCTCAGCTACGCGCAGCTTGTCAGCGTCCCTCCCCCGGGGCCGTCTGAAAAAGAACGAAAAAATCTCCGGGAAGGCAGAGAGTGACCATGGCTTTGGTGACTCGTTTTCACGAGGAATTTCTGCGAAACGTCACTGAGCTGAAACGTTGCGCCCACAATTGACAATTTGAGCCCTCTTTCGGCTTATAAGCCGTACTTTTTTAGCTAACAAATAGTATTTTTCTTTAATAAATTAGCCAATAGTACTTTCAGCCATGGCTTATCAACCAAACGAACATGGCATTGACTGGTTCGTTTGTTTCGCTCTCAACTTGCCTTGCATCGCTGGAAAATCACAATTATCAAACTTTTACAACAATAAAGCCTTTAAATCCTAAACAAGTTGGGATAGGCTAGAGTTGAAACCCAGCAGAAGCCAGACATGTGAATAGCTATTTTTCAAACACTTCTATCTAAGGCTAAGTCTTTAGGTATATTCTATCCTTTCAAGTCTCCTTTTACTGCCTCTACCAAAGTCAATTTTGATCTTCCTCTGTCTCTCTTCACGTTACTATCCTAGGTTAGGATTCCACTACGCACCGGTGCCTCTGGAGGTTTCCATTGGATATGTCCAAACCATCTCAACCGGTGTTGGACAAGCTTTTCTTCAATTGGATTATCAAACTTTTGAAAAAAAAAACTCAGAATGCACTAGTATTCAGATGTTAATATAATATAGCAATATAGTATGTCCAGAAATCTGACAAAGTGACACGATGAATTCTCCAATCCAGCTTCATCAGAAAGAGCTCAGGAAAAAGCAAACTCAGAATGCACTAGGATTCAGTTGTTAATATAGCAATATAGTATGCCCAGAAATCTGACAAAGTGACACGATGAATTCTCCAATCCAGCTTCATAAAGAGCTAAGGGAAAAGCCTTACATTAGAGTACTACTCCAGCTTTCACAAAAAGAAAGAGCCCAGGGAGAGCATAGTTACAAAAGTTGGCAACAAAAGAACAAAATAAATTGAAAGTATAAAGTTCTAATTTATGCTAGATTTTAACCTATGATGCTCTGCTCACTGTTTTTTTCAGGCTTACTTAAAAAATAAAACTAGCCAGATTCTGAGTAATTCTGTAACAGCTTCCTGATGTTTTGGAATATCGGTACGAGGGCAACAAGTGCGATCTCAAGATGCTCCGAGCTCGAGCTGTTCAGGCGAATCCCGACTTGGCCGGTCCCCTTGTTGCTTAGATTCGCATGGCCAACCAAGTTGCTAGCTCTTCCAGCAGGGATCTGAGACTGGATGTTGCAGCCAATTGCCAGATCCCCGTGCCAATCCACAACAGATAACGCGATAGTGGAAAGCATCCGCCCAATCGGGTAATCTTTGTCCCTCATTGTTGCTTCGAGGCGGCCTCCATAGGCCACATCTCCCCTCCCACTCATGGCCCCACCGCTAACCAGGACCCTGAGCTGCTTGTTCACTATCAGTTTGTCCTCAATCTTCACACCAGCTGATACTGAATCCCCAAGAAGCGTGGCAGATATCCCAGCAGCTGTATTGTTGCGCCTGAAGTTCTTAATTCTCGATTCGCCACGAATTGTGTATGCCATATCCTTGCCGACAGACTGCAAATCAAGCCCAAGTGAAGTAGTCTTACCCTCAGCATGCTTAATTGAACTTGCAACCTCCATTTGCAGGGAGAAATCCTTCTTGTCTTTTGTAAGCTGGCCAGACACGGATAGAGGAACTTTACCTTTTACAGCAAACAACCTTTCAACATTAAGTCCCTCATAACCAACATCATGGTCCCAGCCCTGGGTTTCCAATACAGGCCTGACAAGCCATTCACTTGGTGTATCCAGAAAACGATAGCGATGGCTAGGATAGTCAGAATCAAAAGATGAGGGCAGTACCATGTCAGGCATAGGCACCGAAACATTAGTTGGAGTATTAGAATCATCTTCTAGGTAGCCGTTGCTGAAATCATTTGCTCGAGCACTGGCTTCTGCTGCCATTTTCTTCATCAATCTACGACGTTTGCTTTCATCTTTCAGTTGTTTTCGGTAGAACAATTTCTCTCTGTAATCTAGCTCCTCAAGATAGGCCTTCCTCTGCTCTTTGTTCAACTTGGCAAGCTGAGCTTTTGTGAGACGCTTAAATGGAGGTAAATCATCATAATCTGAACCATCATCCGAATCAGAATCGTCTGCCAAATCATCTTCAAGATCATCATCATCACCACCAAACTGTTCCTCTGGTAACTTCAGTGGGGCACGAGACTGAAGAAGGGAAGAGAGCAGGAAAGGCAGTGGAGGGATCCTTGTACGAGAAAGTTTACCAATGGGACTATCCTGCAACTTGAGGAGCACATTGGCTTCTGCTAACACCTTTGAAGCAAAACAAAGCAGCAATAGCTGTGGCTTCCAGACTTGTCCATTCGGCAATACCCTCTGGCCAGCCCTATTTGTCCTGCACGCTGAGTGGTTTTCCACCAGGGATACTGGATTCATAAGACGCACATCCCCAGCAGCTTGCCTTATAGCTTGTTGCACTACATGAGATCTCTGGGTGACAAACATCTCATAGCTCAGAGGAATTCCATTCTGCCCATCTGGTGGTGCAGATGCAGCATGGGTTAACACAACAATGGCATTGAACCAAACTGATGCTCCGAACACTTTCGTGATGGTTTGCAGCAGAGGGACATCACCATTGTCTCTGCTCTGCATATCCAACCTATCAAAATAAAGAACAATATCCGGAGGGTTTTTGCTAATAAGTCTCTTGACAGAGTTGAGAACCTTCTGGTTGTGGTGTTGTTCTAAAGATGAGCAGGAAAGTCCAGGTGTATCAATCACTTTTACTTTGATTCCCTCAACTGTACCAACTACTTCTTGAACCTTCTTAGTACTAGAATCAAAAGCGTTTGTATCCAACCTGGTATCATCAAAAATTGAATTAATGGTAGCACTCTTACCGACCCCAGTTTTACCAAGAACCAAGATGGTGCATGAAAAATCAAGGGGCTCGTTTCCAGCAGCTTCAAGACGTTCTGCCATCTCTCTTGCACGGTCGATGCTAAATGTCCCATTAGCAGTAGTTCTTCTAAGTTGTTCCGCCAGCCCAAGCCGGTACAGAACCTGTGAAACGACCATATTATGAGACGTTTGCCCAAACCTGTCAGCGAGGCGAAGAAACTTAACCCGGATCATTTGAAGCTTTTCATGGATTTCATCATTCTCATCTCTATCATCCTCAGCAGACTCAGTAGCCTCCTGGGTTCCCCTATCCACAGCGGATGGCCTGTTGGCACGGACCTGTTGAACAGAACGGGCAGGAGGCTGCGACAGGGTAGACGATGATCCAAGGCCAGCAGGACGAGATAGCAGAGAGGGACCATTAGTGGAACGAGCAGAAGCAGCACTGCTGGATTGTGCAGGTGTAGAACCACCAGCTGAGGATTGTGCAGGGGGAGCAGAGGTGGCGGTATTCTCATCATCTGAGGAGCTTGAGTCATCCAATTCCTCAATGAGGACAGCAGACTCAGCTGCAGAATGTGTGACTGACTCTGGCCTGCTATGAGAGGAAGCAAACTCTTGTGTGCTCTTCCCTGGCTGATTTTTGCTTTGATACACCAAAGTACCATCTTTTACATCTTCATACTCGCTCCCAGATTGTGCAGCGACCTGCTCTTGATTCAGGTCATCGGCAAAGCTTTCCTCCACATCAACGACACGGGGTGTATCGTCCTCGTCCCACTTATCTGCCGCAAGCTGTCCGGTTTCCAGCACCACTCTGGTGTTCGGCGTCACCACTGGCTGGTGATCGCCAGCCACCCCCGCAGACTCCACCGCACCTTCTCCAGGGCCCCGGTTTTCTTCCCCAACCTCATCCCCGCCACCATCCTGCCCCGGCGGCACGTCGTCCCCCTCATCCCCGCCCTCCACCACCACATCACAATCGCCCTCATCCGCCGCAGTGGCTGCCTTCACGGCGGATTCCTCCTCCTCGGCGACTCCGCCGTTCTCGCCCGCCCGATCCTCCGGGCGCCCCTCACCGACGAGGCCGCCGTTCTCCATGGATCACGCCAGACGACGGCGGAAGGAGCGAAACCCTAGTCCGACATCAAGAGAAAACGGAACGGATCAAACGACAGCAACAGCAGGTGAAAAAAACAAACGTACAGACGTTCAATTGCAAGCGGACGGAGACTGGAACAATCTATGTAAATAAAAATACATGCAGAAAGATTGTGGTGGACGGATCCGGAGAGAGGTGGCGGCTACCAAACCAACCTGGTGGGAGGCGACGGCGGCGTGGGAAAATGGGATCGCTTGCGTGGTCGCGACTCCCAGGAAAAGAAAGGAGGGAGAGAGTCAGGCCGCGGCGAGGGAACGAGATCCTCTAACTTCGACCTCAGCGACTGCAGAGTACAGTCGGAGACGGATCACCGTCCGCTGAGGATCCAACGGAGGCTGCCCCACCAAAGTCTATAGCAGGCCAATTCGAGTGGCCCATCGCAGCCCACCACGCCAATAACAGCGACGTTCGTCTCTTTCCCTCCGGCCGCCGTCTTCGATAAATCGCAGATGTGCTCTCTCCTCGCCGTCACGGCGTCCGCTCAGCGAAGCGAGCTCGCCGCTGAGCGGGCGCCAAGGCAGAAGCCGCTTCTTCTTCCACCGCCTCGAGTTTCAGACGTCCAGACGACGGGCGGCGGAAGGGAAAAGGGGAGGAGCATCAGGACCGCAATGTTCGCCTCGGCATACTGGTCCATTGATGCGACCCGTCGTTAAGCACGCTGGCTGCTCGCTCGCCGTCGTGAAGCTAACTTTAGCCGGGTCCAAAAGGTGGTCATCTTGAAATTTGGAAGCATGAGGTGGTTGGACCTTGGATTGAAGAATTCAAGTCTTTGTAATTTGTGCTTACAATGTGTTACTCAGAATTGTGCATTTGCTAGCAAATCAAGCAGGAAATTAGATAGGAAAGGACAAGTGGTAGCCAAATCAGAGCCAATTGTACGTATTTGAATTGTGATGAAAATTGTTCTGGAATGTAATGGTATTACTAGAATAAAGAGAAGGCATTGCATTTTTTGAAACTTCAGATGCTGCAGAGCCAATATCAAGTCCATATGACATGTGAACTCTTTTACTAGAAATTAGTCAACCAGAAAGATCATCAGGTTGCAAAAATCAGTAATATATTCTGAGTTATGAACATATGTCAATATTTCTAAGAAAGTAGACTGAACATGCAAATTATAGTGCTGAAAGCTGAACATATATCACCTGTGAAGCACACATACATGCTGATGCATTCTAAACAAGGAGCACAACTTATTCCACAATTGCTAGAACCCTTGCTTCCTGTCCAATTTCCTGCACAAATTCCTAACATATGAATGTAGTGCTTACAAAACACAACGCTTACAAGCTCAGGAAGCAAGGGTGTGGATGTAGTGCTTACAGCTTATTCCACAATTGCTAGAACACAATGCTTACAAGCTGTGGATGTAGTGCTTACAAAACACAACGCTTACAAACACAAAGTGCTAACACTCTGAAGATGGGTGCCGCTGAACAACTAGCTCAGGAAACCCGGTGGCTCTCAGGTCGTTCTCCACATCTGGAGCTTGTGTGCCAAGGGGGCTCCACCTTGCCTGCGGTGGAGGGGAGAATAGGCATCTCACCAGCGAGTGCGGCCCGAGAACAGCACTTCCTGCGGATCGACGAGCAGCATCTGCGCGTGTGACGACCTAGGCGAGGAACACACCGGATGCTCTGGCTACGAGCGGTAGCGTCCGGGAGGACCACGCCTTTGTGCCGCGGGACGAGGGGAGGGTGGCGGACGGTGGGGCTGGTGCCTGGCGCCGTGCGGCGCGAGAGAGAGGCGGAGCGATCTGCGGCGACGAGTGGAAAGAGCTGTTATTGGCATGTGGGCCACTCGAATTGGCCTGCTATATGACTTTGGTGAGGCTGCCGCCGTTGGATCCTCAGCGGACGGTTATCCGTCTCCGACTGTACTCTGCAGTCGCCGAGGCCGAAGTTAGAGGATCTCGTTCCGCGGCGAGAGAGGGGAGTCGCAGCCCGGATTGGATGCCTCCGCCGTTTTTACTGGGCTCCGCTCTGCTAAAACCCTGGAGATTTGCTTTTCTGCGGGGCCAGTTTACAGTGGCCTAATTACGGGCCCAGCTTTTTCTAAGGAAATTGGGGCCCATTAACTCATAGAGCGACAGCGACCGAACAAAATTTGGAATCGCAAAAACAATTTATATGGAGCCTAACCTAACCAGAATAAATACATGCAATATGTTGTGCAAACGCAAAGTAAAGTTGTTGTCTATAATTATATTGTGTTGCATGTAGCCAACTTCATATTCTAATATAGGTGGTATATTCTCTATACCCTATCAGTTTTGTGCAAGCCCACATAAAAACATCTTCAGGCAACCAAACACAAATAAATAGCACTATGCAAGTCTAGATGAGGGATAGTGCATGCAACTATACACAGGTCGATCTCAGTGGAAAGATTCATGCTCTTTTTTAAGATGTTGCGGTCTTAGAAGCTAGATCATGATCTCAGTCCATAGTTTCGTTTTGTTTCAGTATTCCATAAGTTACATGATGCAAGTCTAGATGAGGGCTAGTGCATGCAACTATACACATGTCGATCTTAGTGGAAAGATTCATGCTCTTTTTTAAGATGTTGCGGTCTTAGAAACTAGATCATGATCTCAATCCATAGTTTTGTTTTGTTTCAGTATTCCATAAGTTACATGTAGCATTTAATTCTAACACGATGTTATAATCAAATGCACAATATAGCCTCTTACAATACTATTTTAAAAACATTTTAATCTACTTTGATATTCATATGATATAAAAATATAGAGAGAGTTGCATATGTAAAATAAATTACATGTAACGTATGATAAACATTAGACACGCGGTACACAGCAAGGATGCACTAGTAGAGAAACGATTTTTAATCCACTTCAAAATTTGGCTTTAGTCCCGATATTTTTCGCGCCCGGGACTAGAGAAACCTTTAGTCCCGGCTGGTAGCTCCACCCGAGACTAAAGGTCCTTGCCCAACGGTTACCGAGGTGTGTTAGAGGCACGTCAGTGCGAGAATCTTTAGTCCCGGTTTGAGACATGAACCCAGACTAAAAGTGTGACTTTTAGTCCCGGTTTGAGACACGAACCTGAACTAAAGGTACCTTTAGTCGGTTTATGTCTCAAACCGGAGTAAAGGTGTCTCCAAACTGAATTTAAAAGGAAAGCGTATCTTATCTCAGTTAGATGTGTGGTGGTAGGTGAGATGGTAACGCGTGTGCAAGAGCTGAAGTGGGAGGTCGTAGGTTTGAATCTCCACAGCTACAACTTTTTTTTACCCAATAAACACCTCTACTCCCGATTGGAGGAACCGGGACTAAAAATCAAGACCTTTAGTCCTAATTACGTAGTCCCGGTTCCAAAACCGGGATTAAAGGGGTTAAGAACCGGGACTATAACCCGTTTCTCTGCTAGTGATGTGAGTCACATGGAGATAAAATTGAGAGCTCTCAATGTAGGTTTCATAAAATTTCATTTATCCGAAAACAGTGCCAATTAGGTCTTGTGAAATGAAACTCACCTCCTCTTTTCATATCACTTCATCATTTTTATTGACGTGGCACTTGAAACTCGACTGACCTAAAAAAATAAAAAAGGAAGAGAGAAAAAGTAGCAGCCGGCAAAAACAAAAGGAGGACAAGGAAAAAATGGAGAACCAAACGAAGAAAGACAAAGTTTATCAGAGATAAATGGGCACGTACAACGGGCGTCTTTTTCTCGTCTCGGTGATGGTCCTTTTTCAAAAACCCCCAGCTCGGTAGAGAGAGAGGCGCGCGATCGTCGCCTCATGAGGCGCGGCGGCCTATCCGTGCTCCGATGCGGAGCAGAGGCGACCGCAGCTTCGTTATGCACGGCCTCGTCTCCCCTGACGACGGCGCGCTCGAGATCCCGTGTGGGGCGGCAGCGCTTTCGCAGCAGCAGTTGATTTGGGCGCGCGCGGGATTTTCCGCGCCAAATCCATCTCCACCTTCATGTATCCCCGCATCCTCACTTTTCCCCCAATCCATCTTCATCTCGCATTGTCCTCAGTCTCCGATTTGGTGCGCCGAGATGTCCATGCCGCCCGCAGCTAGGAAGAAGAAGGGCTCGTCACCGTCGGCGTTGGGCTGGCGGCGGCGGGCGCGCCCTAGCCCATACCCTCGGTCGCGGCGCGGTGGAGCCCGCCAATGGCGGTAGCCGCTGACGACCACCGCGGCGGCTCTCTCCGCCGCCACGGCTCGCCCAGCAGCGATGGCGAGGGGAGCAATAATGGTGCGGCTGGCCCAATGGCAGGGGCGGGGCGGCGGCGGCGACGATGGAGCACGTCTTCTTTGGCGCCGCTGCGGGAGACGGAGGCGGAGCGGGAGGCGCGGATCCGCGGCGTCTTCGGTTTCTTCGATGCCGCGGGGCAAGGCCACCTCGACCACGCCGCAGATCGTGGCGGCCGGCCTCGTCGCTGCTGCGCCCCCCGAGGGGATGACCGCGGCGCGGCGCCGAGGACTACTGCAGCAGCGCTTGCTCCGAACTGCGACCGCGACGCATGACGATCGCGTCGGCTATGATGACTTCCGGAGGTACATGGACGACAAGGAGCTCGAGCTCTACCGCATCATCCAGGCCATCGACGTCGAGCACAACGGATGTATCCTGCCCGAGGAGCTCTGGCACGCGCTCGTCAAGGCTGGTAACTGCAATGCCACCGCTCCTCGCCTTATTCCTTCCTCTCTCTCTGTTTTTGCAAGTACCGTATTCCTTCCTTTTAGTGATTCCTCTATTCCACTCCACCATAGCTGCAATACTCGAATGAGGTTGAGTGAGAGAGTGAGACTGTGGATAAAATAGTGTTTTCCTGAGCTACAAATTTAAGTGTTCCTTGAGATGTCATGAGAAATGTATTCCCTAGCTTAATACTGCCATAAGCTTAGTTCAGTGCTGCACTGTTCTTTGTTGCTTGTAGTGGTGGAAGCTAGGATGTCCACTCTTGAAAAGTTGAATAATAGTCCAATACATGTTTGTGCTGCAGTATCCCTGACTAATCTAGGTACCAAAGTTCAAATTTGGCAATTGGTGTAAAAAAATGCAATGCTCGATATATTGATGGAGAAATCAAGTAAGGCAGTGCTTTGCTTTTGGTCAATAAAGTCACTCAAGTTTTGTGATGGTTCTAGACTTCTAGTGATGCCATGGGGACATGGGCTCTTTAAAATAGTTAACTAAGATAAAGGCCCTTCCATAATTTGGGTATCCTTTTTTCCAAATTTGGTGATCAGGATGCAACACAAAGTATTGATGGAGACATACTGCACGGGATAGTTTCTTTTTGTGGTGATCAAACTTGAAGTGGAGTTCTGTGGTTTGATTTTGAACCTGATAATCATCAGTTACTGTCAATACAACAACATAGTTTTGCTTGTTGGATCATAAACTCCATTTTAGCGTTGCAATGAGCTTCACCATTTCATAATTTTAATCAGTTTCGATATCTTAATTTATGTTTAATCATGTATATCAGAATATCAGATGAAAGTGGCTAAATTGATCATGTGTATGTTGTGTGTGTGACTATGTTTGTTGGCATATGTGGGCGGAACTAAGTCACCATTCTGAAAATAGCAAGTAGTTCCTTGTATGTGAAGTCTGTTTTAGTTTTGAATAAAACAGTGGGTTGTATTTGTCAACACCGGTAAAAAAATTATTCAGCTTATATTCCTTGATTTACAGTAATTTCAGTCACTATTTATGTTTGCTCATACTCATCGTCACCATTACGAAAAATGTGCGAGCCACCATTGCTATCTCTAACTGGCCATTTCGGACTTGACCTTTGCTATCTCGAATCGCTATCTGAACTGCTATTTTCTAAATTCTGATTGTGAACCGCTGTCTGAAACTACTATCTGAATGCTATCTGAACAGAGCTAGTGCTCTTGACTTCATCTCGCAATTTTGATTTAAGAATTATCTCTCAATTTTGCAGGACATGATGTGATCTACGTGATGCTATGATCTACAATTTTTCCGTGCAGAGGATGAGTTGTGACCTACCTGATGGTGTGATCTATCTGTTATCTACTAGTTATTATCTGAATGTCATCTACCAGTGACTGCTATCTGAATGCTTCCCAGTTAAATTTCTGCTATCTTTTTTGTGTGACCATGTTACTGCTATATGAATTTCCCAGTTAAATATCTCCCATGCGTAACTGAAGCATTAGTGAGTGTAATCATGTTGCTCTTATTTATCCTTGATACATTTTCTATCAAATAACCACACAATGGTATACAAAATTTATTTATAGTTGATTCTAGCTACATGCAAAGCATTAAACAGCTTAGAGACGGACCATTTGTCTGTCGGTTATATGACTTGTCTTTATACCCATCTGTATGATAGATTCGAGGTGTTTAGAGACGGACCCCTGTCTGTGGGTTGTACATGCCCTAAGGTGGCTAGGCGAGCATTGGAGTGTGCACTGTCAGTGCCATCAAGAGAACTGCTACTCTCTCTGTACTCAAATGAATTTTCATCTCACTTTAAAAACATTTTTTAGTTAATTACTCATATAAAAAATAATATCAATATTTGTATCTTTAAATCTATGTTTAATTTAATGCTTAATCTATTATTCATAATGAATACTAGTATAATAGTATATATATATTTGGTCAAATTCTAAAGGATAAGTGAGATGTGCGCCTATTTTAAGCGAGAGGAAGTATGTGGTATAGGGACCTATGGCAATAAGAGTTTGCACATCCACGTGTTCCACATGCGTCTTTAGAGTAAGGCAAATAATACAATATACTATTGGTTATATGTATACTTACCTGACAATTCATTTATATAGTAGTTAGCTTATCTGTGACTCACTCGTTTCTCACACAAAATTATTTTTTAAATTTTTTTTTGATGATGACCTATGAATATGACATGTAGAGCCCATGTATAATTAATTTTTTTTCTTTAATGGGATGTAGCTATGGGTGTCATTGTTTTTGTAGATAAAATCACAACAAATATGATGGCGAAAATAGATTTAGAATCATTAAAAATAGTAGCACTTGAAGTTTATAATCGAAAAAATCATGTAACCAATTTATTGTTGACGTCTCACCCGAGAGCTTGGCATGCGGATTGCGGGCGGCAAAGCTTAAGCTGGTGATCCGCTGTCGCCCGCAGAACGTTTGAGTATCACCACCATATTGCAAAAAAAAAAAAAAAAAATCTCTACAACCAGTAATATAGGGGATTAAATAAAAACATGATCAGCGGATCATGTTTTCAACCTCCTTTCTCTAAAATCTTTTGTCAATCATTCAGAATCCCACCTTAATCCCACGAACGAAGGAAATCTTCCACTATTTTTTCTCAATCCCCTTTCTTCCTCCTCTCACTGGCACCACGAGCCTAGAGGATGGTGGAGTGGTTGCCGTCATTGCTGTGAGCACGTGGGCCGCCGAAAGACCGCATTGTCAAGGCGGCCGAGAGCGCAGGCCGTCACACCAGGCGGGAGGGGCGCGTGGGACGCCAAGCCATCACTACGCCGTCGAGCGAGCGTTCGGACCGACTGCGCTACCGAGCTGCCACCACGTGGGGCGGGTGAGTGTTCTAGCCAGCTGCACCGCTGAGCTGCCACCGTGCACGTCGGGGGTGCCAGACGAGCACCGAGAGAGGGAGGAAGACAGAAGAGGAAGAAGAGGTAAGAGAGGTGCCACTAACATGTGGGGCCCGCGTAAATTAAAGGGATGAATTTTCTCGATCTGCTTTGATACCCCAGAATTCAGTTTTCTCAATCCACTGTAGGAGAATTTAAGAAAATGCGGAAATGGATGGGAGGAGATGACAAAATTTTAAGAAAGGTCGATCTAGAAGGTGCCATTTTTCATGTTGGACCCATTTTAAATTAAACGGATGAATTTTCTCAATCTGCTTTGATACCCCAGAATTCAGTTTTCTCAATCCACTGTAGGAGAATTTAAGAAAATGAGGAAATGGATCTGGTGGAGATGCTCCAATGACGGTTTACTTTAATTGAGGCATGCCAAAATTTTATAGCCAAACTTCGATCTAGAAGTAGCCGATTTTTCATGGCCGTTCAAAATTTTTCTTGGCAACTTGAGGGCTTGTTTGATTCGCTGCTAAGTATTGCTACAATGTCACAAATTTTTAAAGAGTCATGTGGCTGAGTGATGAAACTATGATGTGCTGCACTTAGTATTTTGTCCCAAATACCATAGACTCATTACTTACCAAAATTTACCAGAAGTGTGTATGATTTTGCCATTTTGGTGGCCATTTTTTTTTGTGACAACTATAATTTACCTAGGTTGAGATGCGATAATAATATTTGGGAGCAAACCAAGCAAGGCAGGATCTTGGCTATTGCCTCTTTGGGGCATCCTATCCGGATGGATTTGGGTCATTGGGATGTCTTCCAGTGTTCATCAAAAAGCTCGCACAAGGCACCAGTATTTATAGCGTGACGCTGTTCTTCTTATTCCATCACTAATATATCTCACCTTGTAGTCTTGTACGCACAAACTGTACAGGAGCCTGCAAACGGGCGCGGCGTGATCTGTGCCTGGCAAGCGCAGCTCACCGCTCACTGCCCACAGGAGAGGAAAAAATTGAAGTGCAGCAACGGTGTCATGCGAATCGCCGAATCGGTAGTGCCGCCGCTTCATCGCCGTGTAATCTTGGAACACGGCACCAAGCGCGAGATTCGGTGCCAGCTCCCGGTGCGCGAGCGGCTGCCCGGTCACGGGGGACGCATCGTTCCCTCCGTCCAGCCAGCCTCTGATGGCGTCGCCCTCGTACGTGAACCCGTCTGCCGCGACGTGGGGATCCCTCATGGGCTCCTGCAAAAATCGACTCGCGGAAAACATGTTCACAAACTAACTGTCTTGCAGAGCGCCACGCACTGTGCTCAGAGGAGGATGCAGGCACCCACCTGAAGGATCGGGCAGAGGAAGTAGGACGGGACGCGATCTTCGTCGTAGGGCGACTCAATGACGGACGACGGCGAGAACGCGGCCAGTTTGCTCTGGTTGAGCAGCGCTTGAATTTCCAGTTCCAGGTCCCTTTCACCGGTGCCCAGATCGATTTGTATCTGGACATGCTCCTTCTGTGCCTCAGTTACTTGACCGGCCGTTCCGAAAACGGCATCCACGTCGACGACGTGGCCTTCCAGGGACGATCTCTCTGACATTGCCTCCTGGAGTTCGTCTGTTGCCGTGTTTTGCTCGTCCACGGGCACCTGGTTTGTTTTCCTTAACCGAGCGATCTCTCGGTGTGCTCTAGCAAGAGCTCCTTCAAGCTCTTCACGCTTTCTCGTCTCCTCTAAGTACAACTCCTGGTATTCCTTTGCCTGCAAGGTTCAGAGTTCTCATCAAAATCTAAAAAATGTATGCAACTAGTAGAATGTTTCAGTGGTCTAATAAGCCATTTATTATATACGTCATGTGTCTGATTTTTTGTTGTTATTCAGGCAACAGGTAATTTTGTTATTGAATTGTACTGATTGACTGTACGAGATCGTTGCCTGAAAATTCAGGCGCTGCCTGAAATATAGCAACTCCATTAATAAGTTTGTAAGATTTTTTTACTTCTCAAGGGGCAAGGAATTGTACTTTCTGAAGAGCAGAGGCCACTTCTCCATCTGCCTTTTGGCGCCTGGAAGATTCGTTTAGGGCTCTCTTCATCAAGTTCTCAGCTGCTATGCATGCCTCTTTGAGCTCATCGTACAACCCCAACTCCGACTTGACGTCGTCCTACACACCAGTATAATGGAAAAAACAGAAATTTAAGCTTGCCAGAATCATTAGAATCAGGAGATCTCATTAAATACTCTGTCACACCTCTTTCTGGTAGGGTACTAACTGCAGAGCTTGGTGATCAAAATCAGGGAGAAAAGGTGTGGCTGATGGTGCAATCTCCTCTTCCTCACCCCTATCATAGAAAAGTCGATCAGAAATTTGTGACCCCCATTGTCATTAGCTACCAGAAATCCAAAAGTTACAACTCAGGCTGTACCTGGTACAGATTAGTTGTCCCTTGCAAACACACCAAATCTTGCATGATGGATCAGCTCTCTGCATAATTTCTGTTGCTGTCTTACATTTAGGTTTGTCCATTTTTCTGAAACCAAAGTTGACGAATGTACTTTTGATACATGATGGATTTATAATTTTCCAAGTTTACCAGATACAGAATTCAAATTTGAAAAAAAGAGGATTTACTTATGTCAGATTCACCTTGAATATTGCCTGTCTGCAGCACCTGAAATAATTAGCTTAGTGACTTTATGCAAGACAATGAGTTCAACCAGACCAGCTACAACGTCTTCCTTCTCAAAAATTAGTTTCTCACATTTGACCTGAATTTGCAAAACATGGGGACCTATCAGTCATCCTGTTCAGTTTGAAACTTGATGCTAACTTTTAAATTGTTAACTGCATGCCAAAACCATATAAAGAAGGTAAATGTAAAATATACGAGTGTATGACACACCAACACAGTGGTCATGAAACATGAGGAAGGACCAAAATAGCACCTTCATTTTTAAGCATTGATGAACATATCCGTCTAGCTGTTTATCCACTTTCTCATGCTCGATCCTTCTGAACAGTTTCACTTGCTTCGGACTCAGTTTACTAGAGTGGAATTTAACTCCCACTGCATAGAAAGATAGAATTAATAAAATTATCTAACCACAGCAGGCACAAGCAGAACTAATATCTCCTATCCACAGCAGGCACGGGTAGAATTTGCATGTCCTGGAAAAGAAATCACAGAGTAGTTTTCTTCTCCTCAAGGCAAGGTAATATTATTGTTCGCAGCCCACAGGAAAAGAGTGGATTATGGTTAGGCTAACATTCATTTTACAGTCACATGAAGTAACAATCCAATATTTCACCACAGTTAGTACATATCCTATTTAATCTGATATATACACATATAAAGTATTAGTCCGATTGGACAATCGCCTTATTGAAAGTTTGAAACACGAGAAACAAGCAAACTACAGGAAACGTTAGCCAGGAGAATTCTCGTGGCCAGAATCATGTGGCCGGTCACAATACATCATGATCAATTCATGTGGCCGGTGGCCTCGAATTCCCGTGGCCAGAATCATCGAACTACCATTTGCAAGAGCAACAGAACGAGAGGTAAAAGCATATTATAAGATAAAGAAACACGTACTCACTGGAATCATCTCTGGCGGGACATGCACATGTGTGATCACAACCGTGGTTCTGCCGCCGCCGAAATGATCGAGAACCCACGACAGCGTGGACTGTCCCGCCTTGAACTCCGCCGGCAGCACGACGAACACCTTCTCCATCGCTGCCGCCAACTCCTTCGCAGAGTTCGCCGTGAAGCCTAGGTTTAAAAGAGCTCCTTGTCTGGTGGCAAGTGGCATAAGAAACACGCAGACGTTGGACTTAGTATAACATACAAGAGACTTTGGACGCGGGACAGGGACACCGTGCGAGGAGGAAGCCAATGGCACGCGACAGAGACATACAGAGACAAGGAGGAAGTTCTCAGGCTACCTGCAGTTCTTAACTCAGTGTGAGCACTTGTCACATCAGACAAAATTTCTGCTTGTTTCATAATGCCTTGTAAAGTTGACTAACTCATCAGTCATCTGTGCAATATTTTGCTGGTTCAAGTTTCAACTGATTGGGAGCAAAGAACACGGCATGAAGCTAGGATATAATAACATCATCGAGAAAACTGAAATCAGATACTGGTATAAGATGAACATGTTGGAATATCTAGTATTAAAATATTGAATTACAGACATATTAAATTATTAATGTAGAATATCAGAATATCCATCTTGTATAGTGTTTAACATCCGGGGCAGATTTGGCTACATATGTCTGATAACAAAAGCAGAGGCCCAGCCACATTGATAAGTACAAAACATGCAGCAAATGAGCAATATAATACCACTCAATTTTCAATAAAGGATATTTAACCAATTCAAAGGTGGTGGTGCTGTACTGGGATAGCAATAGTGCAGATACTGTGGTTTTGTTTTTTTAGATGTAGTACACATCAATCTAGATGGCAGAATAACAGAAGGCATAACTTTAAAAAGATCTTACAATCACTGCCATGGGACAAAACATTTTGAAATTGTGACACCAGAAGCCCCCCTTACATTGTGTTTTGACTTTTCACATCAGGAACCTTCATCAATCTAATTTCACAGCTACACCTCATTTACTTGCATGAACTAGTACAACATTTACTGGACCATCTGGTTATCTACTAACTAGTATGGCAGTGTAACTGAATAGCTAATAAACTAGCAGTTTGTTAGCTGTTAACACTTTGGTTAGAAAACTCAGCACTTAAGGAGTAATTTTCTTGCAGGACTTGGATATCCTATCTTCGAAAAGCATACGTTCTTCAAATTGGGAGTCTGATGTTGCTCCTTGAGTTGATAAACTCGACTATCTTGACTAAATCAAAATCAGTGGCTTTCTGGTAACCTGTAACAACAAATAGAACAAGACAATAAATTGGCGATTTTCATGTGAGATAAGAGTTTCAAGCAACATTTTCACAAAAAAAAAAAGAGTTTCAAGCAACAAAATCAGTATAGCTGAAGCTCTCATAGAATCTACATGTGAAATCATGAGTTGCGAGGACAATGTCAGGAATTCAAGTTCTAAAGATTAACAGGTTTATGATTTCTTTGGATTTTTTTCCACAGTAGGGTCGGGGCATTTTTTTTGTACTGCTTGGAAAAATGTTTTTGAAAGGGCTCAGCAATCTGGCGATAAGCCCAAACTCACGAAAGATGATCTAGTAACCACTGATTTAGAGGAAACATACCGCCAAGGGAACTCTGAGGTGTCTATTCCAGCTCGATGCAATTGATCGACGTATTGTAATGCTTCTCGGCACTCTTCTCTGTCGTCAAAAAACTCACTTTTATCGCCTTCAATCTGATAAGTATCGTTCCCTTTGCCAGTGATAACCTGAAGGTAGAAGCATAGATGTCAGGATCATGATGAACCCAAGAAGTGAGACAGGTGAACACTACTGCATTATAACTGTGTGGTTTAAAGAATCAAGACCACTTTCTCATCACAACACTAATGTAGCACAATTACCACTTTCTAGATAGTGATACCACAACAGTAACATTGTTTGCATGCTTGTAGTGAGACATGGATTATATTTTGAAGTCCTAAATGCTGAATATGATAGGGTTAATGTCGTCTTCTGAAGGCTTTTCTGTTAAAAAGATCAATGTACGGAGGCAGTGATCTACGAGTTTCAAATTTTTCTTCACAATTCAGTTATATGGTCACAAGCTCAGAACTACAGAAAAAGGCTTCCTGATAACATAGACCTTGGAGAAAACTTACCACCACATCGCCTTGTTCGCCCATTGCAACAGCAGCTCGCACTGCAACTCTTCTAATATCATGTAGGAATAGCCTATGCCCATTTGGAAGGGGTGGGTAATAATCATTAGCACCATATTTCAAGTATTCTTCCATGGTCCACCCTACTCCTGCCAACATATCATCTAGGATATCTACTGCAGAATAGAACAACAAATTTGTGTAAAAGTTCAGGGCAATTATGCATTAATCTCAGATCTGGTCTACATATTAGATATTAATTAAGAATCATACATGGATCTTCGTTTGCTGGATTGTCTGATGTCAACATGACAACATCACTTTTATCAGCCGCGATCTTTGTCATCACCGGCCTCTTCCCTCTTTCTTTCTCTCCGCAACATCCAACAACTAAATTAAACAGCATAGCAGGAGGTTCAGTTCCCATGCTATAACCAGAATAGAGAAAATAGCAGCATGTACAAATAATCAACATTTCATACAGCTCTGTGTAGGCAGTGTGTGTTGTTAACAAAAGCTACAAGTAAAATTATCTTACCAGTGACAATCCGGCGTGGTCCCAGCTCCCTTACACCATCCAGAAGCCTCGACAGAGCTTCTGGTGTCCTCGCATGATCAACGATTACCCCAAAGGCTTGCTCCTCATCGATTAGCTCACACCGGCCTGGGATCGCATCCACCTCTTCTATGCCCCTGACTATGTCCTCCAGTGGTGCACCCACTGCAATGCCAACTGCCACAGTTGCAAGGATGTTGTAGATGTTATCTCTTCCAAGCAGCCCAGAGGAGATCTCGAGGATCCCATGTGGCGTCTGAACTAAAACCTCCGTCTCAAACAGGGAAAGCTGGTATTTGAGAGTGTGCACATCAGCTTTCTTGTTCTCAAACGAATATGTCACCACAGGGACATCATGCCCTCCTTGTGCTGCGAAGAATGGGGCGCATGGATCATCAATATTCACCACCTTACGATGGCGCTCAGGGTCCACCATTCTGGAGAACAGAAAGGCCATGCTGCTCATATACTGCTCATAGGTCATGCCATCCTCCCCATCAGTGTGCCTAACATTAGTCAAAACAGCAATATCATAATCTATCTCACTGCCCACACCAGATGGAGGCATCCCATCAGTGGCTGTCTCCAACACAACTGCCTCAGTGCCATTGTGTAACATTGTCGCCAACAGCTTCTGCGCAGCAATGGGGTCACCAGATGCATCAGGCCGTGCATCAAGCTTGTTGCTGCCGAAGGCATAGGCCCCAAGAACGCCCACCAGGCCAGTCCTCACCCCAATGGCCTCATACACTGCTTTGACGAGGTGAGTTGTGGTAGTTACGCCGTCTGTGCCAGTGACACCTATGACAGCCATGTCCGTCGACGGCCGCCTGTAGAGGCAGGCAGGGAGCACGCGGAGGGCGGCCAAAATGTCGTCCACAATGACCAGCGCGCGGCAGGCCAGGGTGCCCTCGATGTTGAGGTCCTGATCGGCTACGACGGCAACGGCCCCACGCTTGTCGGCCTCGGTGAGCCCCGCGAGCCCGTCCTCTCCCACGCACACAAAGAGGTCGCCCGCCGCCACCAGGCTGGCGTCGCGCTGCACCCCTACGAGCGCGACATCCTGGTCACCCGTCACGGCCACCGGGACGAGCTTGCTCTCGTCAAGGAGTTCAGCCAGCGTCATATGGAAGGTCGGTTGCCGCATCCTAGCCCCCTCGAGGCCGAGCTCCTCGGCCACATCAAAGCCTTCCCCGTTCTCGTCGAGCGGCAATCCATCGTCTCCGTTCTCGTCCTCGCCCCCCTCCACCTCCTCATCCTCCTCGTCCGCCACGGATACAACACTGAGTCCCTGAAGCTTCCGAATCTCATCGAGATCAATCACCTCCTCAGGGGAGAGCTCGTCGGCGAGGTCCTCGTCCTCCGGCTGCGATTGCGACGACGACGGCGGTGGCGAAGCAGGGGACGGCTTGATGAGTCCGCGCCGAGTGAACTCCTCTCTCTTCTCCGCGATGGCGCGGTCAATTTCGTCGAAGAACTCGTCGTCAGGGTCGTAGCTGCCTCCGCCGCCGCCTCCGGCCGGGGAGGGGGACGAGAAGAGCGGGTTGTCGGGGGTGATCTCCGGCTGGCGGCTCCGGGCACGCTCCACGCTGCGCGCAAGCTGGTCGTAGCGGTTGAGGCCATGGGAAGAGTCCTCCGCGGCCTCAGGAGGTTCATCGTCGGCGGTGGGCGGGCGGAACCGTCGTGCGGCCGCGGCGGCGAGGCGTAGAGGGAGGCGGCGGGGGTTGGGAGGGGCTAGGATTCTGGAAGGCGGAGGGCGGGAGGCGGAGGGGAATGGGAAGGGGAGGCGGAAGGCGAGGGGCGCCGTGGCCATGGGAGGCGCGCCGTGGCCTGAGAAGGTGTGCGCTGCAGCCGCTGTTGGTGGGTGGTTTTGGTCGTTTTGGATTGGGGAGAACCGGAACTCTGGAAGAAGGGGATGAGGTGGTGGGGACTGGATTAGTGGGCTGGTTTTTGAATTTATGGACCGAGCGGTTTCACAAAACATATGGGCCGGGGCACCAAACAACTCTGGAAAGCTGAAGGGGACTGGTTAGTGGGCTGGTTTTTATGACCAGTAACGTGCCTGTGCCGTTGCGACCGGGCTTCATCTCCACGTCGATTCGGTCGGCCCCCTTTACCTCCGGCCGCCTCATAGGCGCAGGCAGCTGAGGCCTGAGGAGCTACCGTAGTATTTAGCTTAGTTTAGTTTTTTCATGCCAAAATTTTGGCATGGTATTTCTCCCTCTTGTTCTTCGCCGGTGATGATACTACTAGACTCTATTCCTCTCGTGGATCCGGAGTAAGGTACATTTTAGTACGCTTATTTGTGTTCTGACTGGAGTCATTTCTTTATCGTGTTGGATTTTGGATGCTCGGGGTCATGGTTTCATACATCATCAACGTCAGAATCTTTTTTCTTTTGCGAGTGTTCATATACCTTCCAATCCAAGCTTCTTGCAGTTTGGGTTGGATGTGTCATATGTGTGCACTCTTTAATTCTCGGGTGCCCAAACTATGGGGCTATTTGGCGGGCTGCGCTGCGCGTGCTCCCATACCGGAGCCATAGTCCTTCTGTTGAAGCCCGAAATTGTGGCTTCGCCTGCCGTACGAGAAAACGACTCCTCCCCACCCATTTCGCGCTAAAGTGCTCCTCCGGCCTACATCGTTTGGTGCGGCTCCGCTGCCGGAGTGCGGGAGCCGCACCAAATAAGCCCTATTTCCTCTATCGAATAAACGGGAGGCGCCAGGGGTTGTGGTGGATAGAATGAACAGGCGGCGCCAAGGGTTTGCGGCGAATGGATGGGCAACGCTTTTAGGCCAGTGTGGATAGTGAAAGGTCCTTGTTTGGTTTTGGTAATTGAGTGACAACCTAGGTGGACTAATTGTGTTTATGTGAGATACACAGGTGATTAGTCCACAGGTACATGTGTGTGAGCAACATATGCCATGAAGGTGGAAATGGCTCGGAGATGTTGCAAAGCTCACACATGTGATGATGAAAGAGCTCATTGCACATGAGACATGACATTGAGTCATGTGATCAAGGTGGAGAAGATCAAGACAAGACTTGGCTTGATGGTCCGGTTGCAAGCATGAAGGGCAAATCGGAGGCTTTGGAGCGATGGACCGCGTGGCGGTGAAGCTTGAGCAAGACTTGGCACCGATGGATGAAGGCAACGGTGAAAAGCAAGTGAAGTCAAGATCGATGAACCAATATGATCACGTGATGATATGAAGTGGATCGTATCATTGTTGATCGTGTTGGTGCATGTGTTGCATCGACATTGGAGGAGATGGAATGGAATGCGCAAGGCAAAGGTATTACCTAGGGCATTTCATTTCACCGGTCATAGGTGTGTAGAGAAGTTGACGATCGGGTTTAGAATAGATGGCCGCACTATCAAGAGGAGCAAACTTATTTGCATATCGGTCATCTAGTGCCACTTGAGTGATCTAACTTTGCATCGTCGCTAGGATCGAGTGGCGTGGCAAGTTGAGTGGCTAATCCCTTGAAAATGTTTGTGAAAATATGCTAACTGAAAGTGCATCTAGCCCTTTAGTGGGTTTTTGATGATTGAATGACAACGTGATTGAAGGTCTAACTCGTTTGCTAAGTGTGGACAGGTAATAGGTTATCTCACAGGTACTTAATGAAAGCCAAAATGATGTGTTGTTGTATAAACAATCTAGTTCAAGCACAAGACAACAATGCAAATGAAATTCATGCAAATGTTTATTTATTGTGGGATTTCCATGTACTATATGAAAGCAAGCTCGTAAGTATTAATTAATGAGACATGAGGGATTGCATATGGAATAGTCTCATATTTGAAGCTTGCTAAATTGAAATGAAAAAGATAACAATACAAATGAATGGATGATTCAACACAAGATGTGACATGATGGCTTGAGATGGTGAAGATAGCAAGGAAAGGCTTCGAGGTACTAAGCAAGGGTGAAGGGCAAGCGACGGCTTGGCGGCCGAAGAACCTAGCGAGGGTGAAGAAGAAAGTACTTGCATTTAGTTGAGGTACTAATCAAGCTATGATGGTCATGTTTATGTGGAGGATCAAATCACTATTGAAGTGTTTGATGGAAGTGACTTGATATATTTGGGATTATTCATATTTGATGAATGGAATCAAGTCACGTGCTCAAGATGGCTATGCTCAAGTGAAAAAGATCAAAGTTGACATGTTAGCACCCTCACTTGATGAAGATTGGAATACACGGCTTCGGTTGAAAGAGATCAACTCAAAAGGTTTAAATTCGTTATACTTTTAAATTTGAGTTAATATGAATGCCGTACTATTAAGAGGGATGCATCATGTTGATAGATAATGTTTCATAAGTGCTCAAGCCAACCCATGTGAGTTTTGAGTGTTTGAGAGACAAAAGACCTAACTTGTGTTTTGCTGGTCTGGCGTATTGATACCAGACGTGTCTGGTATGTGCCAAGCCACGATAAAATTCTTATTGTTCTCGGGTTGGTTCGTCGGAAGTTCTGACAGTCGGGAGTTCCATCGTTTCACGCTTAACTAACTTAGAGGGTTCACTGTCCTGGTCATACCGGACGTGTCCGGTATGGACGACCAGAGGCCAACGACTAGTTTTCAAAAGCCTTGAGGGTCGGGAGTTCCGACGGTCGGAAGTTCTGGCATGAGTCGGGAGTTCCGACACCTCACATACTTTAACTCAGTTACATGGTTTCCAAATATGCTGAAGGTCGGGAGTTCCGACGGTCGGGAGTTCCGGCATTCATCGAGAGTTTCGACGCCTCACATTGTCACTGTAACTTAGTTACCGTTGGGGCAGTGTAAGTCATACCGGTACATATCCGGTATGACAACGGCTATAAAACGGCTAGTTTTTCCAAAGGGGCTATAAATACCCCCAAGCCTCCACCTTTGGAGGCTGCTGATTCTGCTGGTTGCTATACACGTTTTGAGCCTTGCCAACTCTCCTAAACCCTCTCTTAGTGAGTGTGATCCAAATCGCAAAATCCATTTGTGGGTTAAGAGAGAATTTGAAAAAGAGAGCAAGCCACCACTTGAGCACTTGTGCATATTGTCAATCTCATGATTTACATTTGTTACTCTTGGACTCTTCGGTCCTAGACGGCTAGGCGTCGCCGGAGAGCACCCGAGAGATTGTGGTGTGTCTCGGAAAGTTTGTAACGGTCGATTCCGCCGCCTCGGAATCAACTAGTGGAAGGAGGAAAAGGAGTTGGAAAAGACTCCGGCTAGAGTGACCTTCGTGGTACCCTCTAGGGCTGCCTTCGCTGGGTCGCCCGTAGCCCCCTCAACAGAGAGTAGGACTCGAACGAGTCCGAATTTCGGTAAAACAAATATCGTGTCTCAATTCGCATTTCATTTGATATTTGTGTTGCTCTAGCTCTTGTGCAGGTTCTCTGTGTATATTGTCATCTCTAGTAGGTGCCTGTAGTTTAGTTTGAAGATAGAAATCGAAAGGAGCAAGTTCGGGGCTGATCTACAGAAATCGTGTATACCGGACACGTCCGGTATTCATAGCGGACACGTCAGGTATTAGAGCTTAGGGCTGAATATTATTTGATTTATGTTCTAACTTTGTGTTGCAGGGTTGTAGCTTCTAGATATATTCTTTATACCTTGTTTACTCTGTGGCTAACTTATGAGGGGTGATATTATTCTTAATTTAGAGTTTCCATTTTGGAAACTTCCTTTTCTAATTGTTTCCGCATTTAAAGGTGTTAATTTTTAGAAACACCTATTCACCCCCCCCTCTAGGCGGCATCCTAGGTCCTTTCAATTGGTATCAGAGAGAGGTTTTCACCTAAAGCTTCACCGCCGTGAGAAAAGGATGTCGACGCCTATCGAGTTGGAGCCGGTGCTCCTCCAAAATGATGGTTCAAACTTTCTATCTTGGTCAATTCATGTACTCAACGCTTTTAGGGATATTAGTCCTCTTGTTGAGCATATTGTAGATGCAATCATACCTCTTCCTATAGTTGATTGGAGCAACTACAAAAATTCGTCAAAAGAGGAAGAGATATGTGTGCAACTCAATGCTCAAGCTATTAATGTCATGTTGAGTACATTGAGTGCAGAGGTTTAAGATGAGGCAATCTTCAATGGACAACCACCTCCAGAGAGTGCTCATCTCATTTGGACTAGACCTTTTGATTTATATGGAAAATCCAAATGTGATGATGCACTTGAGATCAAGTCAATGGAAAGTATGTCCATTGTGTCTTCATGCAGCGAAGAAGCCTCACAAGACCTCAAGAGCGCCGAGCGGGAACAAGAAGTGCAAGCAGCGCATCACTTGCTGTCTGCCTGCAGCCTACCGGACGTGTCTGGTATGGCCAAGGCAGCAGACCAGCAAGCAGTTGTTTGCAATGATGCTCAAGCCCGGTGGCGACCAAGTGATGAGTCAATCTCAGTATCTCATGATACTTGTTGACACCGTTTTTTGCACGTGTCAAAATGATCGGAGTGGACTAATCGGCAAGGGGAAAGTTACTGTATACTCTGATAGCCGATGAAAGCCAGCTTGTAAAGATGGTTGCCGATAGCTGGTGGTGGTCGATGGAAAGGTTGATTTAGACTCGGGCGTTGCCGATGAGGTTGGAGGTGTTATTGTCGATGCCGATGAAGGGAGGCTTGAAGATTACTGCCGATGAAACAGGGAGTATGCCGATGAAGGAAGACTTGAAGACTATTGCCGATGAAACAAGGAGTATGCCGATGAAGGAAGACTTGAAGACTCATCGTCGATGAAACAGGGGAGTATGCCGATGGGAAGGAGGACGGTGAGATTTCCATCGTAATTGAGGCGAGACGGGGGAAATAGATAGGAGTTGATTTCCTTTTCTATATTTGTTAGAGTATGACTCATGTAAGAGTCACGTGTTTCCTTAGATATGGGCTTGGTGTCCTAGTTGTGTTTGGTTGTGCCTCTTTAGATCGAAGGTATAAATATGGAGTGAGGGCAATGTAATGAAGATATCAATCAATATCAAAACCAAGTTTTACTCCTATTTACATCTACTTACTTTTTTCGGCGACTTTCGTCAATTTGCATATTTTTTTCTTTTACGAGTTCTCATTGATTCGGCGAGTTGCATTGTCTCAAAGGCGACCTTGGCGATTCTCGAGTTCGCGTGAGTACCTCTTGGCCGTGACTTGACTTCCGGGCGTATCGCTGTTGTCAGGACCAAAGTGCTCGTATCTTCATCCTTGTCGATTAACAGGTCAAATCGACTGGCACGCTTTGGATATCGATTCGGGTATTAGCCCTTTGTGTTTGCAGATCCACTTTTGCATCAACACATCTTTTGGCACGCCTGGTGGGACCAATCAATCCGATCAATATGTTCAATTCCGAGATCGATGCGGAGAACATTATCGCGGTATCAGAAGATCTTAACGAAGAGCAGAGGCAGGCTATGGAAAAGGCTGTAGAAGAATACAGGCAGCTTTGTCTGAAATCATTTAGCCTGAACAAGAGTGGACAAGTCATCCAGAAGCAAGATTTGCCGTTGCCTCGGCAGGTTACCTTTGACTCCAATCCTGGTAAACTTCAAGAGATGGTTAATTCTGCAGTAAATCATGCTTTGATTAATCATTCCAATGTGCTGTCCAATCACTGTTCATAATGTCGTGGTTCGAACTCTCAAAGAAGGACAAGCGTCACCACATTATGTTGGGCCCGCCTATCACCAACCGAGCCGGCATCTGTCAATACTCCATCGGCTCCCCTCGGCCGTTAGGGTGCTGAAGTTACTTCTTCTCCAAAGATCGGTAGGTTTACCTAATATTCAATCTACACCGATACGATCGAGATCCGGTACTACCGGAGGACGAATTCAACTTAATACGAGATCTATCGGCATCGGCTATGTCAGGTCCTGTGTCTCAAAATAGCCCGATTCTCGCTAATTGGTGGGGATATGGTATGCCTCCGAGGGTCATCTGCTTTCAATCTGGATTACCTCAAGTGTTTGATGCGATAGAAAAAGCTCCTATACCATCAATTTGTTTTTACCGATGGCCCAAGTGCCTCAATATGCCACAAGAACTCATTGTGCAACCAACTCCGGGGTTTCAGATGCCTTTGGTTCAAACGCCCAGTTCAAATCCATCGGCAAGCTTACTACCGACACAAGAGAAAGCCCACGTTATGAGTCAAAAGCTGGGGTTTAGTTTATGCCTCAAGTTTGGTTATAATTATCCAACAATGTCGAAGAATTATCACCATCGGTAAGTTTTGTACCGATGAGTTCTAATAATGGTTGGTCGGAGATAGCATTACTGTTCAACATACGATTTAGCAAAATCAGCGAGGTTGTAGGATTCAACAAGGTCATATGTAAGCTAGTTTTGAGAATCAAGCATCGGTACTCAATTGATGAATCCTTTCCAACAAAGTTAATGGACCACAAGTAACGGCAAATATGCCGATTCTCGGAAGATCGTGGGCCACAAAGATATGTGGAAGGATATCGAAGGTACCTCTGTGAGAAATTCAGCCGGTTAAATCGGCCAGGAGGTGATGCTTTTTGGGCCGATAAGATAGCAGAAATTATGAAGGATCAGTTTGGGATAAAGCCCAAGGTCAATACTTATTCTTATCGGACTCCATACCCTCCTGCATATGATTTAATTCCTCTCCCAAATTGGTACAAGGTACCAGATTTCACTAAATTCTCTGGGCAAGATGATACATCAACAATGGAACACGTCAATCGCTTCATTATTCAATGTGGAGAGGCAGCTAGCAGAGATGAATTAAGAGTTCGATTATTTTCATCATCTTTATGCGGATCGGCATTTACATGGTTCATTTCATTACCACCAAATTCTATTATTACTTGGGCTGATCTAGAAAAACAATTTCATAAGTATTTCTTTCTTTGGAATCCATGAAAAGAAGCTTACCGATTTGGTAAAATTGAGGCAACAGTAATGATGAATCGGTAGAAAGCTTTGTGCAAAGGCTAAGAGATGTAAAGAATAAGTGCTACTGATCAGTCTTTGGATGATCGGCTGACTTGCCGATCTGGCTTTCAAGGGTTATTGCCACATCTTAAAGATGAGATATGCTTCTCGGGAGTTTGAAAGTCTCATTCATCTTGTGCAAAGGATTTACGATCAAGACACTAGGGTTTTGAACCTAAAAAGAATTGGAATAAAAAAGTATCATTTGTTGAAGAAGTAGGAGATTTCGATTACGATGAAGAACCGGTTATCGGCTTATTTGAGTAGGTTAAGAATAAAAGGCCGATATCTTGTCCCTTTGGTCGAAAAGAGCCGAGAAAAGTTTACCTTTGATATCACCAAGGCCGACAAGATATTTGATCTTCTGCTTCAAGAGGGCCAAATTAAGCTGTCACCTAATCATGTGATCCCATCGGCAGAAGAGTTGAAGAAGATCTTGTACTGCAAATGGCACAATGCAACTTCACACAGTACAAATGAGTGCAAGGTGTTCAGGCAACAGTTACAATCGGCTATTGAATCTGGGAGAATTAAGTTTGGTACTTCCAATGCCCAGAGGCCGATGAAAATTGATCAACACCCTTTTCCAGCAAATACGTTGGAGGCCAAAGGGAAGACCAAGGTATTGACGCCGAGGTCGCCGAGAAAACGCATCAGTGGATCCCCAACATCGGATAACTACCGATGATGCAAAAAGTAAGGGTTTGTTGAGAGAAAGCAGTAGTTCCAAACAACCTCCTCGACATGGCATTGTGATTACTCATCGAAGGCAGCAGGAGGGTTGGCGTCAGCGTAATGATCGATATCGACAACAGCAAGAAGAAAGACGTCGGGAAGAATGGCATCGGCATAAAGATCATTGGAGATGCCCGTTTTTATCCATTGCTGGGAAGAAGGTATTAAATTGCCAACTGTTGAAAATTGCCCGAGTGCAATGGTTATTATGGGGTCAATCGGTCGAAAGGAGGTTTCAAACGGCAATCGAGGGTTTATTTATCGATGAGCCGATCGAGGCGAGCATCGATTGCATGATCAATTTGAAGCGAACTTAGTGTACATGAAAGGCTTGGTAAACGCGCTGGATATTTTCCAAGGAATCAAGAGGAGCTTGAGGAAATGGCAAATGCAAGAGTTCCCGATGAGGAAATATTCTCTGAGGACCCTAAATATACGCCGTGTAGAGTCAACTAGGACCTATTATCACCGGTTTGGAAAACCAAGTTTCCTCGATGGTGCGGAGGGTCGACAAAGATGCAGAGAAGGAGGATGCGGCGTGAGCGTCGGGAGGATTTATACCAAGAGGAAAATTCCTCCAATGAGAGGTCCGGTCATCGTGATGGCGGGTAAAACACAAAAATAAGGGTCCATCGGCGAGAGGTTAGTATGGTATTCATATTGCCGATAGAGTTTTTGGCACTATCGATAATGAGGAAGAAGTTGTCTCTCTCGATCAAGTAGCTCGATTGACACTAGATCCAATGATGGCTGTTTTTTGAGAAACCTACCGATGACGAGAGACAGCATCTTAAGGCTTTGTTTGTGAAGGGCAGAGTTGATGGGCAGCCTGTGTCTAAGGTACTTATTGATGGAGGGGCTGCGATTAATATTATGCCTTATGTGATGTATCGGAAACTTGGTAAGGGAGATCAAGACTTGACCAAAACCGATATGATGCTGAAAGATTTTGAAGGCAATGTGTCACCGGCTAAAGGGGCAGTATGCGTTGAATTGACCATCGGCAGCAAAACCTTGCCGACGACGTTCTTTGTTATTAACGGCAAGGGTGCATATAATCTGCTTCTAGGGAGGGATTGGATTCATGCTAATTGTTGTGTTCCTTCTACAATGCATCAATGCCTCGTACAGTGGATTGGGGGTAAGATTGAGGTTGTCCCTGGTGATTCTTCTTATATCATCGCATCGGCAGAATCAGATACTTATGAGCGAACTAAATGCATATCGGGAGAAGCTTGGGAAAAAGAGTTCCTTAGAGTTGCTGATTATGAAATTCCACCGATCCAAGCAGTCGGTTCTGAAGAAGAGTTTTAATGGATAGGTTTGCCGATGATGGAAAATTAGGTCAAGGGTTCACATCGGCGAGATGATTTAGTAGAAGTAGATATCGGTGATGGCGACGGGGCCAAGACCTACTTTTATTAGTGCTAAGTTAGATTCCAAGTGTAAGCGACAAATAATTGATGTGTTAAAAGAGTATAAAGATTGTTTTGCTTGGGATTATCTTTGAGATGCGGATTAGACCGATCGGTAGTTGAACATCGGTTACCTATCAAATCTGGATTTCGGCCACATCGTGACCCGGTAATAATGATACAACCCTAATATACTTCGATATTAAGGCGAAATAACTAAATTAATTGAGGCAAAAGTTTATTGGCGGTGTCGATATGCGAGTGGATCTCTAATGTGGTTTCTGTTTATAAGAAAAATGGAAAACTTCGTGTTTGTATTGATTTCGGGAATCTCAACAAAGCCACACCGATGGATGGCTATCCAATGCCGATTGCTTGATTTGTTGATTGATGCCGCAAACGGGCATCAAATTATCGACTTCATGGATGGTAATGCGAGGCTACAATCAAATATTCATGGGTGAACAAGATATTCCTAAGGCGCTTTCGGATGTCCGGTCATGTGGGGTTGTTTGAGTGGATAGTTATGACGTTTGGTTTGAAAAATCTTTGGCGCTACTTATCGAGAGAGCTATGAACTTTATTTTTCATGAATACATCGGCACATCGGTGGAGATTTACATTGATGATGTGGTGATTAAGTCCGGAGATATCACAAAACATTTAGCCGATCTCGAAAGATCTTTGGAGTGCACAAGGAAGCATGGATTGAAGATGAATCATAATAAATGTGCATTTGGTGTATCGGCGAGAACAATTCTTGGGTTTTATGGTGCATCACGGGCATCGAAATCGGTGGGAAGTCTATTGATGCGATTAACAAGGTGGTTGCTCTGTCAATAAGACTGAATTGCAATCTTTGATCGGTAAGATTAATTTCATTAGAAGATTCATATCTAATCTGTCGGGTAAGATCAAGGCTTTCAGTCCACTACTTAAATTGAAAGCCGATCAGGAATTTGTATGGGGAGCTGAGCAGCAGTTAGCCCTCGATGAAATTAAGAAATATTTAACAAATCCTCCAGTGCTAGTTCCACCTCAACACGGGAAGCCTTTTAGGTTATATTTGTCAACTGATGATACAGTTATCGGTTCAGCTCTTATTCAAGAATTTGAAGGGAAAGAACGTGTTATTTATTATTTGAGCAGAAGATTAGTGGATGCTGAGACGAGGTATTCGGCCATCGAAAAATTATGTCTGTGTTTATACTTTTCTTGTGTCAAATTAAGGCATTATTTGTTATCTGCCGAATGTACGATCATATGCAAAGACGATGTAGTCAAGTACATGCTGTCAATGCCGATATTAAGTGGTAGAATCGGCAAGTGGATTTTAGCATTATCAGAATTTGAACTACGTTACGAATCGACCAAGGTAGTTAAGGGGCAAGTTATGGCTGATTTCATCACTCAGCATTGTAATACAGTGGACTCTCTGGAGATTGCCCCTTGGACACTTTTCTTCGATGGGTCCACATGCGGTGAAGGAGCAGGTATCGGCATTGTGTTGATTTCACCTCAAGGAAGGAAGTATGAGTTTTCATTGCCGATTGTTGCTACATCGACAAACAATCAGGCTGAATACCAAGCCTTGATAAAAGGGTTAGAATTACTGAAGGAGATACGTGCCGATGCTGTTGAAATCTTTGGTGATTCTATGCTAGTTATAAATCAATTGGCTGGAATTTATGAATGCCGAAGTGAAGCTTTGATTTCGTATTATGAAAGATGTTTGCAATTGTTGAAAGGATTTAGAGATTTTCGTCTTGAACATATCTCTCGATTGCATAATGAGGAAGCTAATCGACTAGCTCAGCATGCTTCAGGGTATCAGCCTATTCAGGAAGTGCTAACATCGGCAGTTGATACCGATGACTGGAGGAAGGAGATTGTCGATTATTTAAAGGATCCATATAGAAAGGTTGAGAGACGTATAAGGTTCCAAGCTACCAAGTATGTGCTCCTCGATGATGAATTATATTATCGAACTATAGATGGAGTTTTACTTAGATGTGTTAGCAGTGATGAATCGAAAAGCTTGATGGGTGAAATTCATGAAGGAGTGTGTGGGGCGCATCAATCGGCTTTCAAGATGAAGTGGATGATCAGAAGGAATGGGTACTATTGGCCGACTATTCTTGAAGATTGTTTTAAATATTTTAAAGGATGTCAGGGGTGTCAAAAGTTTGGTAATATTCAAAGAGCGCCTGCATCGGCTATGAACCCTATAATCAAACCGTGGCCGTTCTGGGGATGGGCTATTGATCTCATTGGTCAGATTTATCCGCCATCGAGTAAAGGACATAAATTTATTCTGGTTGCTACCGATTATTTCACAAAATGGGTTGAGGCAATTCCTTTAAAAAAGGTGACATCGGTTAATATGATTGATTTTGTGAAAGAGCATATTGTTTACCGATTTGGTATTCCTCAGACTATCACTACCGATCAGGGCACTATGTTTACATCAGGAGAATTTGATGAGTTTGCTGTAGGTATGGGAATTAAAGTTTTAAATTCTTCTCCATATTATGCTCAAGCTAATGGTCAAGCTGAGGCTTCTAACAAAGGGATCATCAAACTCATTAAGCGCAAAATTGAAGAAAATCCTAGGAGGTGGCATACAGTATTAAATGAAGCCTTGTGGTCATATCGGATGTCATGTCATGGTGCAACCAAAGTAACGCCTTTATCGGTTAGTATATGGACACGATGCAAGATTGCCTTGGGAAATTAAAGTTGGCTCTAAGCGAATACGTTCTCAAAATCGGTGACGGTACCGATGATTATAATACTCTTATGAAGGATGAGTTGGAAGATGTGGTGGGTCATCGGTTAAGGGCTTTAGTTAGCATCGAAGAGAATAAGAAAAGAGTAGCGGATGGTATGACAAGAAGGTGAAGGTAAAGGAGTTTCTTGATGGAGATCAGTGCGGAAATTAATTTTACCGATTGGGACTAAAAGTTCAAAGTTTGGAAAGTGGTCTCCTAATTGGGAAGGTCCATATCGGATAAATCGACCGTTTCACAGTAGCATATATATTCTAGAAACCCTCGAAGGGGTTGTGTTTCCCAGAGCATTAAATGGAAAATATTTAAAGAAGTATTACCCTAGTATCCGGATGGATGCATAAAAGTATAAGTTCGATAATGATCCTATCGGCTAGAATTATGCAAGGATGTCAATGTCTCATAAAGTGCCGATACAATAAACAAGATTACAAGTTCAACAAGGATTGGATAGCTAATATCGCATGCGCAGCGAATCTGGTCGGCTTCCTCCATTTCTTTGATATCGTCATCGTGACACCCTCCTGGGCTTGAGTTTTTTCTTCATGGCCAAAGCTTTGCGAGCACGGATATCTCTTTCTTCTGTGAAGGACTTTGATGGCATTGGGTAGGTGGCTTTCTTCTTGTTGAGCATGAGTTAAGGCTGCATCGACTTCTTTCAATTCAGCCAATAGAGCCATCTTCCTTGTCGATAAATCCAAGATTTTACGCTTAAGTTCAACACCGAAGTACGCAAGTTGCCGATGCCCTTGTGCTTCTCATCGGCAATTTGTTTCAGTTATAGCATCTCTTCTTTGAGTTGAGCTCGAGCTGCTCTATCGGCAATACGCGTTGAGCAGCCCGTTGATATTGTAGTTGGCGGCTTTCTAAATGGGCTGCTAGGAAGAGTACTTCTTCAACATCGGCAGGGACGACCACGGATTGTTTTGAAAATTGCCTTTATGGGGTCGAGTCATCTACTAGTTGGGCGGTATCTCGTCTGTAGCAAGTTCGGAGAGCTTCCAACTTGGACTTAGTTTCTGCCGATATTGTTCCCAAAGTGCAAGGGAAGAACTTGTTTCCTCTCCATCATCGCCGAGACGTCAATAGCAAAGGAGAATAGGCTGTTGGGGAGTCTTGTTCCGAGGAAAAGAAAAGGAGGTCGATTAAGGATAAGTATGAGTATTGTAAATCAGCTAGGTTAATCGGTTTACTGTTTCAAGGCAATTTCTGTGCTTGTTGGAGGAAGCAACACGGAGTATGCGTGTGGGGGATCGGTGAGCTTGCCGATGGGATATCCTCTGTGACTTCATCGGTGGTTGGCTCTTGAGGTATGATGACCGATGACATTGGGGCGTATGTAGGGATCGGCATGGACCTTTGTCGTTTTGGTCGTGCCTCAAAGATCTGTTAAAGCTTTGCGCTTTGCTTGGGCATCGGCAACGATTGGGGGGGGGCATCGGCACTTGTTGGTTGTGAAGCTTGGATATCTGCACGCTTGCCGATGTACCCAATTGTTGCTGCCGCAAAACAAGTGTAAGGTATGATATTTAACAGATAAAATGAAAAGTCAAGAGGATACCTCTGAAGGTTTGTCAAAAGAAGTGGTGCTTGATATCGGAGGAATTGCCGATGACGATCCAAAGGCAGCTCTTACCCCGATGGTTAATGTTAATACAGGTTTGTGATCGGCATAAGTAGAAATAAACAAGGTTGTTACCTTGAATGCCTTGACCAAGGTTGTAGCAAAGAAATTGATGGAGTGGCCCTAAGCTGTAGCCAATTTGGACTTAGAGGTGATGGTCTTTGATACGGATCTTACGGTGAGTCAAAGCGGTTAAAGGTAGGGGGCGTTGTAGCCGATCGATGATATTGGGGAAGCAGTGAAGATCGAAGGGTTTCCACTTTTGCTCACAGATGGTGCCGGGTTGTTAACTTTGTCATAAAAGAGTCGATTCATGATATATGAAGGAAAAGCGAGGGAGTTAAAAGAAACTTCTTTGCGTCGTCGGGGATGGCATATTCAGGTCGATCATGTGCCGATATGTGTGAGCGAAGTTGCAAGCAGTTGTTCCTTCCTCTCGCCACCATTGCTTATATGACTCGGTGATGAAGGATCTTTGGCGCCCGGTGGATATATCAACATCTGTAGTATATCGGCATCGGGGAGAGTTGTACTACCTTGTTCCAATCTGTTTCCACGGTGATTGTTTCCACAGGTTTGATCACATCGGCAAAGCAAAAGTTTGATTGGCGGTTGCCCAAAAGCCAATTGACGGGATAACGCCGATGGGTTGTAAAATTCATACGTAATGTTGGTGTTTTCCCGCTACCAAATGTATTTACTGGAATTGCCCTAGGAGTAATGATGGCCATCATGAGTTCCTTATCCTGATTCAGGGTGTCATCAGCAAAGTTGAAAAGAAGGGGGAATCTATTTTCCTCGTCAATATAAGGTACCCAGGCCCTATGATCACGAGAAAGACCATTGTAGAAGCTTTGGAAGAATCTGCCGATCTGGTCTTCATTGGCCTCTGTTCCAGGAAGGACAATTATGGCTTCACCAAAATTGAGGGGTGAGCGTGTTGCCGATTCATCGTCCCCGAGCACATGGTCTTCAGCAATTTCTCGTGGGAATTGTTGGGCAAAAAAGCCCCATTGCAAACGTTTGTGCATATGGGCATTCAGCCACATGTTGATAAACCACCACGGGCCTCCTAGGTTGCCGATGGATTCGCCAAGCAAAAGTTTCTGAGACACTTGATGAAGAAGATGATAAGTGGAGCTCAGAAGGTATCGGCCAAGAGGAAACCTTACACCATTAGCCAAAAGTTCAGCTGCGGGGAGGAAGGCGTTGGTTGGTCCTACTGATCGACCACAGAAGATAAATTTTTCTAACCACATATTCAAGAATGTGGCATGTTCCCTCTGGTTAAGTGTCCCGGTCTTCTGGTATTCTTGAATGTATCCCGTCCAACCGCCGATGTTGCGGGTATTCACCCTATATTTAGATTTTCTACCATAGATGGAGCCTTCATCGGCGGTTGAAATATCCAAGCCGGTGAGCATGTGGACATCGGCAAGTGTGGGAGTAGCTGGGCCATGTCCAAACATAAAAGTGTTTGTTGTGTCTGACCAGTAAGTAAGCACTGCAATCATCATTGATTCATTCTTCTGCATATCGGCAATAGATAGCCTAATGCATTGGTCTAACTTCCGTTCTGCCCAGTATACTTGCATCGATCTATTAACCCTCAAGTACCAATCTTTCCACCCTTTGGTGGTCTTGGGCCAAGATCGGAATGTGTCTTTCCATAAATTCAGAGAGAAATTTTGGGCTCTAAAGGGGATTCTGTTAACCTCTGCATTAATCAGATCAGTTGGATCTGGGTTGCCCATTGGTCCTAGGCATTGGACATGCGGCTGATCGGTTGGAATAACTAATTTGTTGCGCAGTTCCTAAGTTTAAAGGATCCAGAGAACAAAAGAAAGGAAAAATCACCAACTGTATGGATTTGCAAAAACTAGGGGGATCAAAGTAAAAGGTAATGGAAGTGGAGCGAACCGTAGGGACGTCGAAGTTGATTGCCATTATCTTGAGGAAGATGGGGCACGCAATAGGAGACTTGAGGCTAACGCCGGAGAAGAGTTCTTGTTGGTTGAGGTCACGCAGAGTTGTTCGCTTCGGAGTCGCCGCCGGAAAGAGAAAATGTCAAAGATTAGAGTATGAGGGTAGAAGACGAGTGTTCAGGAGGAATCTATTTATAAGCCGCTTGGAGTAGGGGTATTTTGACTTATCTCTATACGCGCGCATGTAGGTCGAGGTGGTTCGAGATGGATATGGTAAGCTGTTCGCATACGATAATCGTGGGATTGTACAGATGAGTTGATGGCAAGTAATCATGACTTGGAAGAGATATCGGTACAGGATATTTTAATTCTAAAAACGACAGCATTATTATGTTAAGATCTTGCCGATGGGTTATTGTTTCGGTATCTTAACCATAATCAAGGCAAGAGTGGTTGGCGATTGTGCGATATTTACTGAAGTGCGTGAATCAGGATTAGATTTGATTGGATTTGATAACAGATCAAGTTTTGGCTTGGAGAATGAGTTACTGTAATTCCAAGGCGAAGGCAAGCGTTATCTGGAGTAAATTTCGGAGCATTAATGGTTTTATACTCCGAAATTGGGGGGCATGTGTTGACACCGTTTTTTGCACGTGTCAAAATGATCGGAGTGGACTAATCGGCAAGGGGAAAGTTACTGTATACTCTGATAGCCGATGAAAGCCAGCTTGTAAAGATGGTTGCCGATAGCTGGTGGTGGTCGATGGAAAGGTTAATTTAGACTCGGGCGTTGCCGATGAGGTTGGAGGTGTTATTGTCGATGCCGATGAAGGGAGGCTTGAAGACTACTGCCGATGAAACAGGGAGTATGCCGATGAAGGAAGACTTGAAGACTATTGCCGATGAAACAGGGAGTATGCCGATGAAGGAAGACTTGAAGACTACTGCCGATGAAACAGGGAGTATGCCGATGGGAAGGAGGACGGTGAGATTTCCATCGTAATTGAGGCAGACAGGGAAATAGATAGGAGTTGATTTCCTTTTCTATATTTGTTAGAGTATGACTCATGTAAGAGTCATGTGTTTCCTTAGATATGGGCTTGGTGTCCTAGTTGTGTTTGGTTGTGCCTCTTTAGATCAGGGTATAAATATGGAGTGAGGGGCAATGTAATGAAGATATCAATCAATATCAAAACCAAGTTTTACTCCTATTTACATCTACTTACTTTTCTAGTGACTTTCGTCAATTTGCATATTTTTTCTTTTTACGAGTTCTCATTGATTGAATGAGTTGCATTATCTCGGTGTGACCTTCGGCGATTCTCGAGTTCCGCATGAGTACCTCTTGGCTGTGACTTCCGGGCGTATCGCTGTTGTCAGGACCAAAGTGCTCGTATCTTCATCCTTGTCGATTAACAGGTCAAATCGACTGGCACGCTTTGGATATCGATTCGGGTATTAGCCCTTTGTGTTTGCAGATCCACTTTTGCATCAACAATACTCATCACTTGTGTCTTATGGCCAAGAAAAGCAAGAAAAAGAGTAACAAGAAAGATCAAGAAAAGGAGAAAGCACAAGTAGATGATCAAGATGAGAGTGATGTTGAAGTTGAAGACAACTACAACCTTGATCATCTCAACCGCAAAGACAAGTTCATCATCATGAAGATAGTTGAAAAGAATGATGAGCTTGAAGAAGAGATTGAGAAGCAAGAGCAATCACTTCAAAAGCAAGAATTGTTTCTCATCTCCAAGATAGAAGAACTAAAGGCTCTAAGTGAAAGGTATGAAAAATTGTCAATTGAGCGTGCTTTAGTTACTAACTCCTCTTCTAGTGTTTCACAACTAGAGAAGGAAAACTTTGAGCTCAAGGCAAGGCTAGATGAACTATCAAGCAAGTATAATATGCTACAAGCAAACTATGTTCACCTAAAGTGCTCTCATGAGGAAGTAGTAGAATCAAGCATCATGCTTGAGGTAGCTCATGAGGTTGTGATCACATCGGTAAAATTTTCTCAACCTCTTACACATTCACTCACTAGTGCACCATCTCAATTAAGCATTTCTTGTACTAATGAGTGTGCTCCTCAAGCAAGCCAATCTTCGTTTGAGCTAAATCTCATTGAAAACATAGAGCTCAAAGAAGAGGTGAAAAGATTAAAGAAAAATGTGATTTGGTTGAAGGGTAAGGAGAAAGCACAACTTTCTCAAGATAACCGTGATAACATGGTGAAGAAGCTTGAGAAGGGTTCAAACCTTGCTTCCTCCAAAGCCCAGCAAAAGAATCACATTTCAAGCAAGGCCAACACAACCAAAAGCAAGAAACATGAAAAAAGGATGTGCTATGGTTGTGGATTGTATGGACATGAGTGGGCTATGTGTCCACACAAGAGTTGGGCCAACAAGTGTGAAGCGGCCGAACAAAAGGACTCAAACAAGTTGGTCAACCAAAAGAAAAGTGGTGGACAAAGCGCTTGTCTCATGAGCAAGAAATTAGGGCATCCTACCAAAAAATGCCCAATGTACAAAGAGACAAGAAAGGAAGCCCAAGTTGCAATAAGAAAATGTTATGGATGCAATGAGATGGGCCACAAGGTTGATAGATGTCCATACAAGTAAAACAAGCATAGAGCAAACAAAGGCCGCATATGCTATGCTTGTAAGAGAAAGGGGAACTTAAGCTATGAATGCCCAAATGGTAATACTCCTAAGCCAAACACATTTGTTTATAATGATATGCTTAGGAAGACCTCAAATGGAGTTAACACTAGGAAGGTGATGTGTTCACCACAAACTAGTGCTAAAGCCATTTGGGTGCCTAAGCACTTGTTGACTAACTCAAATGGACCCAACAAGAGTTGGGTACCAAAGTGTGCTTAGGTTAATGATGTAGGTACTTGGTGATGAGATGAAGGCATCGGGGTAGTTGAGCAAGCAATTTGATAATATTCACTCAATCTATCAACCAATTCTTATCATAATCTCTTATATGGTTGACCCGAAGATAATTTAATGAATATATCATTTACTTCATCTTCACCATCGCTAATAAGTACCTAAACCTTATAGGATAGTCACTTCATTTGTTTTGTGCTCAATAACTCACAAATAGGCATATTTGTGAAAAAATGAAAGTGGCTAATTAGTTTTACTTGATAATTATCATGTTTGCCATATGGTGCTTTTAATAGCTCTCTAGTAGTGTAATTTATTTGTTGAGATGCTAGTGTACAATAAATACTAGAGCTAAATGAGTAATCACAAGCAGCGAATTAATTGTGTCTGTCCTGCACCTACCGGACGTGTCCGGTATTACCATCGGACGTGTCTGGTATGGCCAGGGACAGAGAGAAAATGTTTCTGTTCTGTGTATTCCGGACATGTCCGGTATTGCAGGAACCAGAACACTAATAGTATTACAACTGAGTCTTTGATCCATTTATTTTCATATATCATTAAGTTACTCAGAAGCTTGTGGTTTACCAAATCTAAGTGGATTGTGAGCATCCCTTAAACTCAATTTTAAATATGGCAAAATTATTTGGTTGTGGTTCAAAATAGAAAATTGACTCCCAATTTCTTAATAGAATAAAGTGCTAGTTAAAAGTCATTTAAATTACTTAAAGCACTTGTTTAGGGGGAGCTCAGTTTCTATTTTGCACCTTGTGGACTAACAAATTTATCTAGCATTCTTTGTAGTCCTTTGGATAAAAAATTGATTTTGGATCTAGCATGATTATTTGGCAATCAAGATCAACATAAAGATTATCGTGCCATGTATCCTCTTAGTGGTATTCTTGTGGGCTCAAGGCAAAGGTATGTTTTTACATATATGCATTGTAAGTGCATCTAAGGCCCTTTATATGTTAGAATGTGCATTTGTGTGACATAGGAGAGATGTTTTTCAAAACCCATAACTAGCATGTGTAGGTGGTGTGAATTTGAAAAACTATTTGAATCTTGGTCTTTGTGACCTAGCCTTGTCATGTGATAATTATAGCTCTCCTTGATTGTTTGATTGGCTAATTACACATGACATGGCTTTCTTAAGTCCACAATCTACTATGTCTCACAATATCTCTCTCAAGTAATCAAAATATATATATGCCAAATACTTGGAAAATAGAAGTGATACTCTTGGCATTTGGATAAGAAAAGTATTTACACCTTATTTGGATCAAGGGCATACATGCTTTTGGATCAAGAAATGATAGAGAAGGGGATTGGAATTAAGTGAATGAAATTTAGAAAAAGAACAGCCAGTCCAAAAATACCGGACGTGTCCGGTATGCGTGTCCGGTATGAGCGGGGTTATAAAAATGGCCGGTACCCCTTCGGCCAAGTTAGGTGTTTTCTTCTTCCTGCCAACCCAGCCGCCTCTCCTCGATCTTCATTGGCGATTTCAAGTTTCCACCGTGAAAAGGAAGAGAGGGAGATTGGCATCAAGATCGAAGGCTTTAGGACTTGGATTTCCAACCGTATCTTCATTCACTCTCTCAAGGACAGCAGCCATGAGCGGAAGACAGGAGCCTAGGTCCAAGCATAGGCATGATCCAGCTTTGGAGAAATACAAGAAGGCAAGACAAGAAATGCATCCCAGATACAGTCAGTAGGAGCAGGGCAGCAGCAGGGAGCTCTCTAGGGCTACTAGGGGTGATCCACAGTACAAAGAGGGAGACATCAGTTCTTCCTCTAACACAGATACAGAGGAGTATAGAGTGGAGCCCAGTACAAGAAAGAGGAAGAGCACTGACAGAGATTTAGATGGTGGCAGCTCAGATGATGAGCAAGAGATTGAGGAGGAGCAAGCAGTACCTCCAGCTCAGCACCAGCCAGATCGGGGTATGCACTATGGTTTACTTGAGCCACATCCACCTAGTGTACCCTCTTATGTTTCTAGAGTTGACTATCGAAGAAAAGGCATGACCAGAAGGGCCAGAGATAAAAGAAGAATTGATCCAAGGGGCTTGTCTAGGATTCAGTTTGATCATCGATTTTAGACAGCCTTTCATATGGACTACTACACCTGTGTGATCCTCACTAGGAATCCAGTGATTGCCAGGTCTCAGTGGATTGACTGATAGTACATCAGAGATTTGCAGAAGGCCTCCATTGATCACGCTATTGCCATTTGTGGGCATACATGGGTTTATGAGATTATGGAGTTCTAGCATAACTAGAACACAGAGGTGGTAGCTCAGTTCTACGCCACCCTGTATGTTGAGGAGGATGAGAGGCATATGCACTGGATGCTAGAGGGCCAGTGGTACAGTGTGGATTATGATGCTTTCGCCGCCCTGCTTGGTTTTTCAGAGGAGGATCTTCAGAGGGACAGGATCCATACAGAGCAGGTACTTCCTCTAGAGCAGCTGGCCTACATGTATCCACCAAGGGGTGAGAGAGGAGCAGTGGGGAAGGTTCTAGGTCTTCACCCTACCTATAGATACTTGGACAGGATGTTCAGGAAGACCATTGACTGCAAGGGTGGAGACAAGGGCAACATTGCAGATTACTCTAGAAACTTGCTCCACAGGATGGCTCCAGGTGCATGGCCCTTCAGTGTCTTTGACTTCATTTGGTCAGAGATTAGGAGCGTTGGCAAGAGGCCCCTCAAGGGCTGTGGTTTTGCTCCCTACATCATGCACATGATTGAGCAGGTCACATGGCATATCTTTGAGTATGACAAGGTACATAAGGCCCTAAAGATTGTTGCAGATTTGCCTAAGGTTGGGGTACCTCCAGCAGGACCAGGAGGAGCAACAGCAACACCAGAGGCAGATGCACGGTGCAGCAGCAGGACAAGCTTCCCCTCTACCACATGCTCCTTCACATTCTTCTTCACGTCACCGCAGTCCTCCTTCTCCTATTCGCAAGATGTTCAGTGCTATCTTTGGGATGTGCAAGGACATACGGACCTGTCAGCAGAAGGAGAGGGAGGCTAGGAGGAAGGATACTCGGACTTTGAAGCAAATCGCTTATAGACTTGAGCTTGATCCTCCTAGGTCTCCATTATCAGATGAGGCAGCTAGTGAGCCTGAGACTGAGGAGCAGCAACAGGGCAGGTACGATGCAAAGTTTGTTGAGTTCCTTCAGCGATAGCAGCAACAGTAGTAGGCTCCAGAGCACCCTGACACTTTACCACTACAGGCTCGGGTGCCTACTCACTCTCAGCCACGTCCCAGTGCTGCAGACGAGTATGCTTTAGACTAGTGGAGTGACCTCCCGGGTAGCTTCTGTGACCCATATGGTGAGGGTGGTTCTCGTCCAGCCGGTGCTACATGCTCAGATGATGAGGATGCTGGTAGAGATAAAGATGATGAGTAATCACAGCCTTCAGAGACAGCTTACAGTCCCTTTTGTCCTTAGTTTGTCATTGTTGGACCTTTGTGGTGATAGATGACAAAGAAGGAGAGAGACTGATTAAAGCTTCAGGATAGTTTCATTTGCTTATCTTTGTACCTGAAGATATGTATTGTAGGCTGTAGTTTCTTGATTTTTAAGTTTCTGAGCTTCATTAATGTAATCTTTTGAGCTTCACTTTAGTTTCTTGAGTTTGAGATAGATTGTATCATGTGAGAGATGAGACTTACTTATGATTTATCTATGTATCTCTTGAGACATGATCTTTATTTATATATTAGTGGCTTGTGGACTTGAGAAAATATGTAATGAGTGCTATGTGTGACATACATGTGTTGTATTTATTTTCATAAGGACTATGCATGCTAGAATAAAAATATTTGATGTGATGCCTTTATATTTATTCTTGTGTCATATATCTTGTCATATGCATCACAGTTTCACTTTGTCACACACACATGCACCCCACTGATGCAACGATTTAGGGGGAGTCTCCTATATGTTTTAGTATGTGCAATTGACATTTGAGGTCATTTTGTGAATTCTAATCATAAGCATAGATTAAGGGGGAGCCTCTCATAAATCATTGAACCCAAAAGCTTAAATGTTTGTATTCTTTTGTAAGCTTTAATCAAGTTGTCCTCAATCACCAAAAAGGGGGAGATTGAAAGTGCATCTAGCCCTTTAGTGGGTTTTGGATGATTGAATGACAACGTGATTGAAGGTCTAACTCGTTTGCTAAGTGTGGACATGTAATAGGTTATCTCACAGGTACTTAATGAAAGCCAAAATGATGTGTTGTTGTATAAACAATCTAGTTCAAGCACAAGACAACAATGCAAATTAAATTCATGCAGAGGCTTATTTATTGTGGGATTTCCATGTACTATGTGAAAGCAAGCTCGTAAGTATTAATTAATGAGACATGAGGGATTGCATATGGAATAGTCTCATATTTGAAGCTTGCTAAATTGAAATGAAAAAGATAACAATACAAATGAATGGATGATTCAACACAAGATGTGACTTGATGGCTTGAGATGGTGAAGATAGCAAGGAAAGGCTTCGAGGTACTAAGCAAGGGTGAAGGGCAAGCGATGGCTTGGCGGCCGAAGAACCTAGCGAGGGTGAAGAAGGAAGTAATTGCATTTAGTTGAGGTACTAATCAAGCTATGATGGTCATGTTTATGTGGAGGATCAAATCACTATTGAAGTGTTTGATGGAAGTGACTTGATACATTTGGGATTATTCATATTTGATGAATGGAATCAAGTCACGTGCTCAAGATGGCTATGCTCAAGTGAAAAAGATCAAAGTTGACATGTTAGCACCCTCACTTGATGAAGATTGGAATACACGGCTTCGGTTGAAAGAGATCAACTCAAAAGGTTTAAATTCGTTATACTTTTAAATTTGAGTTAATATGAATGCCGTACTATTAAGAGGGATGCATCATGTTGATAGATAATGTTTCATAAGTGCTCAAGCCAACCCAAGTGAGTTTTGAGTGTTTGAGAGACAAAAGACCTAACTTGTGTTTTGCTGGTCTGGCGTATTGATACCAGACGTGTCTGGTATGTGCCAAGCCACGATAAAATTCTTATTGTTCTCGGGTTGGTTCGTCGGAAGTTCCGACGATCGGAAGTTCCGCCATTTCGCGCTTAACTGACTTAGAGGGTTCACTGTCCTGGTCATACTGGACGTGTCCGGTATGGACGACCAGAGGCCAACGGCTAGTTTTCAAAAGCCTTGAGGGTCGAGAGTTCCGACGTGTCCGGTATGGCAACGGCTATAAAACGGCTAGTTTTTCCAAAGGGGCTATAAATACCCCCAAGCCTCCACCTTTGGAGGCTGCTGATTTTGCTGGTTGCTATACATGTTTTGAGCCTTGCCAACTCTCCTAAACCCTCTCTTAGTGAGTGTGATCCAAATCGCAAAATCCATTTGTGGGTTAAGAGAGAATTTGAAAAAGAGAGCAAGCCACCACTTGAGCACTTGTGCATATTGTCAATCTCATAATTTGCATTTGTTACTCTTGGACTCTTCGGTCCTAGACGGCTAGGTGTCGCCGGAGAGCAAGCCACCACTCTAGCTCTTGTGCAGGTTCTCTGTGTATATTGTCATCTCTAGTAGGTGCCTGCAGTTTAGTTTGAAGATAGAAATCGAAAGGAGTAAGTTCGGGGCTGATCTACAGAAATCGTGTATACCGGACATATCCGGTATTCATACCGGACACGTCAGGTATTAGAGCTCAGGGCTGAATATTATTTGATTTATGTTCTAACTTTGTGTTGCAGGGTTGTAGCTTCTAGATATATTCTTTATACCTTGTTTACTCTGTGGCTAACTTGTGAGGGGTGATATTATTCTTAATTTAGAGTTTCCATTTTGGAAACTTCCTTTTCTAATTGTTTCCGCATTTAAAGGTGTTAATTTTTAGAAACGCCTATTCACCCCCCCTCTAGGCGGCATCCTAGGTCCTTTCAATTGGTATCAGAGAGAGGTTTTCACCTAAAGCTTCACCGCCGTGAGAAAAGGATGTCGACGCCTATCGAGTTGGAGCCGGTGCTGCTCCAAAATGATGGTTCAAACTTTCTATCTTGGTCAATTCATGTACTCAACGCTTTTAGGGATATTAGTCCTCTTGTTGAGCATATTGTAGATGCAAGCATACCTCTTCCTATAGTTGATTAGAGCAACTACAAAAATTCGTCAAAAGAGGAAGAGATATGTGTGCAACTCAATGCTCAAGCTATTAATGTCATGTTGAGTACATTGAGTGCAGAGGTTTAAGATGAGGCAATCTTCAATGGACAACCACCTCCAGAGAGTGCTCATCTCATTTGGACTAGACCTTTTGATTTATATGGGAAATCCAAATGTGATGAGGCACTTGAGATCAAGTCAATGAAAAGTATGTCCATTGTGTCTTCATGCAGCGAAGAAGCCTCACAAGACCTCAAGAGTGCCGAGCGGGAACAAGAAGTGCAAGCAGCGCATGACTTGCTGTCTGCCTGCACATACCGGACATGTCCGGTATGCCTACCGGACGTGTCCGGTATGGCCAAGGCAGCAGATCAGCAAGCAGTTGTTTGCAACGATGCTCAAGCCCGGTGGCGACCAAGTGATGAGTCAATCTCAGTATCTCATGATACTCATCACTTGTGTCTTATGGCCAAGAAAAGCAAGAAAAAGAGTAACAAGAAAGATCAAGAAAAGGAGAAAGCACAAGTAGATGATCAAGATGAGAGTGATGTTGAAGTTGAAGACAACTACAACCTTGATCATCTCAACCGCACAGACAAGTTCATCATCATGAAGATAGTTGAAAAGAATGATGAGCTTGAAGAAGAGATTGAGAAGCAAGAGCAATCACTTCAAAAGCAAGAATTGTTTCTCATCTCCAAGATAGAAGAACTAAAGGCTCTAAGTGAAAGGTATGAAAAATTGTCAATTGAGCATGCTTTAGGTACTAACTCCTCTTCTAGTGTTTCACAACTAGAGAAGGAAAACTTTGAGCTCAAGGCAAGGCTAGATGAACTATCAAGCAAGTATAATGTGCTACAAGCAAACTATGTTCACCTAAAGTGCTCTCATGAGGAAGTAGTAGAATCAAGCATCATGCTTGAGGTAGCTCATGAGGTTGTGATCACATCGATAAAATTTTCTCAACCTCTTACACATTCACTCACTAGTACACCATCTCAATTAAGCATTTCTTTTACTAATGAGTGTGCTCCTCAAGCAAGCCAATCTTCGTTTGAGCTAAATCTCATTGAAAACATAGAGCTCAAAGAAGAGGTGAAAAGATTAAAGAAAAATATGATTTGGTTGAAGGGTAAGGAGAAAGCACAACCTTCTCAAGATAACCGTGATAACATGGTGAAGAAGCTTGAGAAGGGTTCAAACCTTGCTTCCTCCCAAGCCTAGCAAAAGAATCACATTTCAAGCAAGGCCAACACAACCAAAAGCAAGAAACATGAAAAAAGGATGTGCTATGGTTGTGGATTGTATGGACATGAGTGGGCTATGTGTCCACACAAGAGTTGGGCCGACAAGTGTGAAGCGGCCGAACAAAAGGACTCAAACAAGTTGGTCAACCAAAAGAAAAGTGGTGGACAAAGCACTTGTCTCATGAGCAAGAAATTAGGGCATCCTACCAAGAAATGCCCAATGTACAAAGAGGCAAGAAAGGAAGCCCAAGTTGTAACAAGAAAATGTTATGGATGCAATGAGATGGGCCACAAGGTTGATAGATGTCCATACAAGCAAAACAAGCATAGAGCAAACAAAGGTCGCATATGCTATGCTTGTAAGAGAAAGGGGCACTTGTGTTTTGTTGGTCTGGCGTATTGATACCGAACGTGTTCAGTATGTGCTAAGCCACGATAAAATTCTTATTGTTCTCGGGTTGGTTCGTCGGAAGTTTCGACGGTCGGGAGTTCCGCCATTTCGCGCTTAACTGACTTAGAGGGTTCACTGTCCTGGTCATACTGGACGTGTCCGGTATGGACGACCAGAGGCCAACGGCTAGTTTTCAAAAGCCTTGAGGGTCGAGAGTTCCGACGTGTCCGGTATGGCAACGGCTATAAAACGGCTAGTTTTTCCAAAGGGGCTATAAATACCCCCAAGCCTCCACCTTTGGAGGCTGCTGATTTTGCTGGTTGCTATACATGTTTTGAGCCTTGCCAACTCTCCTAAACCCTCTCTTAGTGAGTATGTGATCCAAATCGCAAAATCCATTTGTGGGTTAAGAGAGAATTTGAAAAAGAGAGCAAGCCACCACTTGAGCACTTGTGCATATTGTCAATCTCGTGATTTGGATTTGTTACTCTTGGACTCTTCGGTCCTAGACATCTAAGCATCGTCGGAGAGCATCCGAGAGATTGTGGTGTGCCTCGGAAAGTTTATAACAGTCGATTCCGCTGCCTCAGAATCAACTAGTGGAAGGAGGAAAAGGAGTTGGAAAAGACTCTGGCTAGAGTGACCTTCATGGTACCCTCTAGGGCTGACCTTCGCTGGGTCGCCCGCAGCCCCCTCAATGGAGAGTAGGACTCGAACGAGTCCGAACTTCGGTAAAACAAATATCATGTCTCAATTCATATTTCATTTGATATTAGTGTTGCTCCAGCTCTTGTGTAGGTTCTCTGTGTATATTGTCATCTCTAGTAGGTGCCTACAGTTTAGTTTGAAGATAGAAATCGAAAGGACCAAGTTCAGGGCTGATCTGCAGAAATCGTGTATACCGGACACGTCCGGTATTCATATCGGAGACGTCCGGTTTTAGAGCTCAGGGCTGAATATTATTTGATTTCTGTTCTAACTTTGTGTTGTAGGGTTGTAGCTTCTAGATATATTCTTTATACCCTGTTTACTCTGTGGCTAACTTGTGAGGGGTGGTATTATTCTTAATTCGGAGTTTTCATCTCCCTTTTCTAATTGTTTCCGCATTTAAAGGTGTTAATTTTCAGAAACGCCTATTCACCCCCCCCTCTAGGCGGCATCCTAGGTCCTTTCATAAACACACATACACAAAGGTGATACACATTGTGTTTTGCACTTGGGAGCAAGGGTTCGAAACTTCACCGGTGGAGTGTCCGCCCATAGAGTGCGGATAGTCCGACGGTGCCATCGGCGCCCTATACAGAAAAGATAGGGTTTCACATATTGCGCCGAATGTTGATCGCGTAGTGACTGGACGCGCTGAGGGGCTTATGTCCGGCCAGTGGCAGCAGTGAAGGCATAGGCATCGGCCTTCGACCGGATGCTGGGTCACTTTGTGACCAGATGCTGGATGGGTGCGTCCGGTCTTGCTAACGTGGCAACGCAAAGAAGAGGAGAAAGGACCAGACACTGATGCTGTGTCTGATCATGACTGACCGGACGCGTCCTATCGTGGTTGAGCAGCTCTGGGAGTTTACTGGAAGTGACCAGACGCTGGAGTCATGTGTCCGGTCGTGATCGAACTGATGCGTCCGATCGTGAGTGGAACCTCTGTGGAAACGACCGGACTCGACAGAGGTGCGTTCGGTCATCACTTGACCGTTGAAATCAAGCGACTGAGGTTGAACGGAGGCAACACGTGGCGTGCATCCATTGACCGACGCTGGCAGGGTGCGTCCGGTCGATACGACCGGAGCATTCCGGTCACCCCGAGCTGTGCCCAGTAAAGGGGTACAACGACTCTATTTTCGTGGGGGCTATAAATAGAAGGTGGTCTCGGCATGGCTGGCGCTGAGCACCTTGGAAGACTAGGTGTCCATGCTTGAGAGTGCTTGGGAGCCCTCCATCTCACATATGCTTGACAGTGATCATCCGATTATGTGAGAGAGCGATTCTAGTGTGATTGCATCATGAGGTTACATTGAGTGGCACTAGGTGGTCGTCTTGCAAGCCGGTGGTGCTTGTTACTCTTGGAGGTTGCCACCTCCTAGACGGCTTGGTGGTGGTCTCTGTCGAAGCCCGCAAGAAGCTTGTGCGGTGCTCCGGAGAAGAGCTTTGGGGTGATTGGTTGCCCGAACCAGGGCGTCCGAAGAGGCATTCTGCATCCCTCCGTGCACTTGCGTCATGTTTGGTTGCCCTGCTCGCACCTTTTGCTTGCATCTTTTCATTCGTTTGCCCTCCTCCATCCCGCACACCTCCATCTTCTGGATTTCTCCTTCCCTCATGGTGCAGAATGACTTGATTCACCCAGGATGCAGGGGCCCATGCGTCAGACACCCAAAAAACTGATGCATGCATGCAACCAAACATAATCCCATCTCGTACTAGACCAACAACAAAGACAACCAAACACGACCACTTGTACAAGCTCAACCCAGCTGCTTTGCTCCTGCATAGCCTGGCCATCCTAGCTCAAGGCTCGGTCTACAACCAATCATGCCCTTTGTGAGGGGCATTGTGCTCGCCCCGCAGGAGCCGCGAAGAGCAACTCTAGTTGAGTGTGTCATTGAGCCACCCTCACTTTTAGGGTAGGTTCTTGCGGTGCCCGACGTGCGGGCTTGGCGGGTGATGCCAATTAGCCGCCGAACCACGGTAGAGGTGCGTCCGGTCTTGGCATTGTGCTGTGTCCGGTCATCACTTGACTGTTGAGATCAAGCGACTAAGGTTGAACAGAGGCAACATGTGACGTGCATCTGTTGACCGAACGCTGGCAGGATGCGTCCGGTCGATATGATCGGAGCGTTCGGTCACCTCGAGCTGTGCCTAGTAAAGGGGTATAACGGTGCATCTATCTTCATGTGTATAGCTGTGCCTAGTTTGAAAAGACCTATAACGGATATTCTAAGTCTGAGATAACTGAAACCTGAATTTTCAGTTTCATGAGCCCTACTTTGCAGCTCTATATCTTCCAATATAATCCGAGTTAGACCAAAAACCTTTAAGCAAAGTTGTAGTCCTCATATAGCTCTACAACATTTGTTACTACCGTTTGTGCCTAAACTAAACTTATTAGGAGATATGAAAGGACAAAGATAGATGTTCAGTCGCGTTTTTGAGGTAGAATTGGAGATTTGAATTTGATGAACAGTAATGTCCATGTCCGACCGTGCACAGGATGCCGCTGCCGCGTGGCCTCTTGTGCGCCACCTCGCCGTCTCGTGTCGTTTGGAGAAGCCGAGCCCGAGTCTGCCTCCTGCTCTCTCCATTCACTCTCTTCCTCTCCCTTCCCATTCACTCTCCTGCTCTCCCTCGGTCTCTCTCACTGCCTCCTGTTTGGCATGGCCGAGCAGCCGAGTTGCTGCGTCGCTCGCTCCTCCATTGCCTAGACATCATCGAGCCTCCCAGCACCGCCTCCGCGTCTGCTTTCGGCGCCTCGACCGCCTCCCCAACCCTAGCAGCGCCGCCGTTCGCCGTTCGCCGTGCCGTTGTCGGCACAACAGCCGCCGCCGCGGCATGCCACCGCACACATGGCCAGGAGGGCCACGGGATACAGCTGGCCATGCCGTTGGCCAGGCGCGGCCGCGGCTACGCCCTGCCGAGTCCTCCCCGCCACTGCCGGCTCTCTCGGTCGAGCCTGGCCGGCCCAAGCCGTGACCTGCTTCAGTCTGTGAAGAAGAGAACGCTAGGGACTTCACGTGGAAATTTGAGGAAAAGTAAGGGGTCAAGTGAGGAATCCGTGACTCAGTTGAATAGTGCTAAAAAGGGTATATTTGTTTGATTTAATTTATGTAAACTGCAGGGACCCCGATGCAAGACTTACATGTCTTTTCTTTTGTTTTTATAGATTTGAATGAGGAACTTTGAAAATCCATAGTAATTCATAGAAAAATTGTAAAATAGCAAATGAGGACTTTTTGGAATCCTTATGAAATTTTCTATGCAGTAGATCTATAATATGGCATGTTTTAGTTTAAATATTTAGCTGCAAAAATAGATTTGTGCAGTAAGGTTGTAATGCTAGTTGAATTTGTTATTTTCCATAACTGCAGATCTAGGGCTCCAAATGAAGTGAAATTTTTGTGGCATGCTACTCATGTGATGTTTAATGTGTGGTAAAAATTTCATGGTCATTGGTTGCTGCATGAGTGGGTTATTGGTTTATCTTGCTCTCACATGATTTCTTGCTTTAGCAACTTGTCTTTTTCATAGAGGTTGCTATACATATTCAAATGGAGTGAAATTTGTAAAGTAGACTATTGAGAGGATATGTGAGCCACTATAATTTTTGTAGAATTTATTGTATACTTTTGGTATATGTTCATTAAGTCACCTTGTTATCTAAAATAAATTAAGAAATGCATTAAAAGAATTTATTTGGTTATGGACACTAGGTTTTCTGGTGTTCTTTAGTCATGTGTGAAATGTTGGTAAAGTTTGTTTTGCCTAATTATGTGTTTGCAACATAAGTTAATATTTATTTTCTTGCAAATGTGGTTTATGGACATATCTGAGAACTTAGCAAAGTTCTTCATGATAATGTGCTTTGTTGTGAAACTTGTTTATATAAAAGTTGTAGATAATTCATGTATCTAGCTTCTGTTAAAATTTGGTGTCATTTGGCCAAGTAGTTTGTGAGTTATGCCTATTTAAATTGGGTTTCAGAAATGGCTGCTTTCTGTCAATTGTGGACCAGTTTCTGTAAATGTATAATTTTGACCTACTTAACTTGTGAATCATGCTATGATGGCTATAGATGAAATGTAGATAATTTCATAAGCTTTCTAAAATGTTTTCTTGCAAGTCATTTAGATTTGTGTAACTCCAGTTATAGCTAAATCTTGTAGTTGCTGTTTGCATGTCCAGAAATTGGCATATTCTAGTTATAGTGTTTGCTTGTATATTGTTAAGTGTGACTTATGCCTTGAATGATGACTTGAGTTAGAGCACCTGAGATCTTGGGAAACTTGTGTCATGCTTGGTGTTGTCGTCTTATTTGTCATCTTAGCATAATAGGTTGTGTGATGTTAGTTAAATAGCTATTGGTGTCTATGTCTTGCATAATCTTGTGTTTGTCTTGAATGCTTATGTGATGCATCTTGTGTTACCATTCATCACATTCATACATATGCATCTTGCATCTCATCTAGGTGCGCTAGATGAACCACGTGAAGGACGTGATGTTGGAGCCAAACCCGAAGACGGTGTATGGAGGATCTATCCCAAAGATGGAAGGACTAAGCGAGTGCTAGGACCTAAGATGTCACCAGGACGGTGCAAGCTAACTGAACTGACTTGTGTCGGATCCCAGGCAAGCCCCGGAGCATTCTAAGTCTCCTATGTTTTTACAAATATCTTGAGTATCTTTTATTGTTGATGATGCATTAAGTATAGGAATTGGTTGGAACTAATTGTTGCATTATATCCTTACCTTGTCCAGATAAAATCCTATGAATCCTAATTAAGTGTAGGATCGAATGATGCTTAGCTATGCTTAGACCGGTAGAAGTCGGGTGATTTCCTGTCACCTGCGAGATGTAGGATAAGCTCTGGTCACGGTTGGCTATATTTGCTATCATGAAAAAGAACCATGTGTTAATAATGAAAAGAGACCGGGCGGGATGACAGTAGTGTAGCAACAAGGCATGGAGGTCTTGGGTGTGAATCTATCCCCGTATGTGTCGTTTAAGGACCGATTCGCTGTACGTCCTCATGTCATGTTGAACGCATGCCTATCACTTAGTTGGCCGGATAACTCGTTTCGACCGCGAAGCCGAGTAGCTCAATTCAGACTGGAAGTCTGGGAAGTGAAAGTGCGCACCCTGGCGGTAGTAAGGATGTACGGGGAGCTATTGGCGTAAGTCCGAGGTGAGATTGACCACCTGGCAGAGTGGACTCCCTGAGGATGTGGCGCTGCTTAGAACCGTGATTCCTGAGTTGTACCAAAGGTGACCCGAGGAAACCATTGATCAGGTGGATTGGGTGAGTGTTAGGAATACCCCTCCAGCTGGATAGGAATCGATTCGAATCGCCGTCTCTCCCAGATAGTGAGAACTTAACTGAGCAGCGGCAACGTAGATTCACTAAATTTAAATATATGGTTAAATGATGATGATGATGATTATTATGATTATGAGCCATGAAATACCTGATATGGTTATTATTGTTTGCAACTTAATTAAGTGATTGATTAGTACAGGTGCTAATATAGATGGTAGGGAATGGCTAAAAGTCACTGCTAGTATAGGTGGATAATGCTAATGATTACTCCAGCTTTTATGCAAAAAGGTTGTCAGCTCAGCTCCACCAAATAAAGCCTTGCATAATCCTTGGTGTCACTTTATTTCTGGTTTACGACGGGTAAGTCTAGCTGAGTACATTCGAGTACTCAGGGTTTATCCCACCATATTGCAGGTGAAGTTCTCGACCTGTTGAAGATGGTGGCTAACCGCCGGTGGGCTCGGTGATTCTATATTAGTTCTCATCTATATGCTTTTGTCTGAGGATGTCACTTATGCTAGCAATGTATTTGGAACTTATATTAATGTAATCATTTGAACACTATGTTGTTTTCACTCATTTTTTTTGAAACCCAAACTTGTACTATTATTTGTGAACCCATTTTGTAATATTATTTCCGCTGCAACTCTACGTGTGTGATGTGTGTTTGCTTAATCACGCGATCTTGGTTGTGATGTTGATTTACCGAGGTCCTTCGTGACACTCGGCGGACTACCGGGTTTATATGAGTAAAAGTATGTGTGTGTCAACGTGTTAGCGGGGACATCCATACTTGATCTTGTATAAATTGGGCGGTTCTGTCGCAACCTTGGGGGACTTTGTGTCCATGCTTGAGAGTGCTTGGGAGCCCTCCATCTCACATATGCTTGATAGTGATTATCCGATTGTGTGAGAGAGCGATTCTAGTGCGATTGCATTGAGTGGCACTAGGTGGTCGTCTTATAAGCCGGTGGTGCTTGTTACTCTTGGAGGTTGCCACCTCCTAGACGGCTTGGTGGTGGTCTCCATCGAAGCCCGCAAGAAGCTTATGCGGTGCTCCGGAGAAGAGCTTTATGAGGGGCATTGTGCTCGCCCTGCGGGAGCCGCGAAGAGCAACTCTAGTTGAGTGTGTCATTGAGCTACCCTCACTTTCGGGGTAGATTCTTGCGGTGCCCGACGTGCGGGCATGGCGGGTGATGCCAATTAGCCACCGAACCACCAAGTGAGCAGTCGACACAATAGGGACGTAGCGTGTTGGCAAGCACGTGAACCTCGGGATAAAATCACCGTGTCAACATTGTTCTTCCCGTTGGTTTGCAACCCCTTACACAAAGCTTGTAATTACTTTCATATACATTGTGCTTGTGTAGGTGCTCTTGTAATTAGTTAGCTTGTGTAGCTCACTAGTTACCTTCTTGCTTGTGTAACATAGAAGTAGCTCCCTTACGTGGCTAATCTGGTTTGTGTAACCTTGTTAGTCACATTGCTTAGTTTGTGTAGCTAAGTATTTGCGCTCTCTAATTTGGTATTAATTGTCTTGTTATTGAGCATTGCTAATGAGCTTAGGAGCTTTGTTCTTTTGCTTACTAGAATTGTGTAGAAGCTCCCCGGTGTTTAAAATACTAGTGACATAGGTTTGTGTGACCTTGCTCCTAGAATTGGATAGGTGAGCTTTAGCTAGCCCGGCACCTTTGTTGTCTAATTAGGATGTTTATAAGGTGTTTGTGAACTTCGATAGAGGGGTGTAGTCTTGGCTAGACCGATTGTTTTAATTCTGTATTTGTTTCGGTTAGCCGGCGCGATTAAGTTTAGAAATAACTATTCACCCCCTCTAGTCGGCATCTCGACCTTACAGACAGGCAAGGCCAATTGTGGACCAATGGCGCAGGCGTCGCGAGGTGTGGCTGATCGATATAGGAAGGGGTGTACCATTGGTGTAGGTCAGGTGCCTCGAGTAGTGGAGGTGGTGTAGGCCGCCGGGGGAGAGGAGATACGGTGGAGCGATTGGGAGGCACGCCCTGCTTCTGCCAATGCACATGGGGAAGATAAGGCTCTAGAAAAAAGAAAGCTCATGGATAACGCCTACTAACCGTGCCAAACAAAAAATTAAGATAAACTTATTCCTTTAACTAAACACGAAGTGGGTTACTTCCATGATAAAATTATGCACGAATATATCCTATCTTGCTTGTCCTTAAAACCAAACACATATTTAGCTTCCTTAGAAGTTATTTAAGTGTTCTGGGTTGAGAACGAGCGCGTAGCTCGGTGGCTAGCTTCTCAGGTGCGAGAGCTGCCCGCCCGAGTTCGATCCCTGGGATCGCAACTCTGGCGTCTCACCGGAGCATGCCCCCAAATAAATTTTGTTTGGACCGGGTCCAAGTGTCTGCCTCTCAAGCGTGACGCCACAATGAGATCGTGACGTGCTCGTCGTCTACGAAATCTACGGATCTCGGTGATCTTAAGAAGGACGCTGTCTTCAAGATCTGAGTGTAGTTGTAGGTTTGTTTGTATACGGGTGGTGTGAGTAGTGTGCGTGTGCTGAGTGGACGTGCGTGTGTACGAACAGATGCTATAACTGTACCCAGATGAGAGACAAAAAAAATGTTCTGGGTTATATAAACCCTAAACTAGCTATTGCAATTCCAACATGACGATAGGCCGATGTCCATGTGTAACAATTAACAAACTAACAACGACATCCATGTTTTTTTTTTTCTTTTTGCAATTCTAACGTGAGGATAGCAAGAGCACTACGAGTGGAGGTGGAGCCGCCGGAGGCCGGTGTCCATGTGTAACAATAACAAACTAACAACGACTTCCATGAAACCATGGTTAAAGGTTGGATGGTTCAGTCCCAAGCCACCGCAGCCACGAACTGACGAATGCGAAACTGCAAGGGCTGGTGGGCCTATTTGCCAGACAACCTTTTGGCCCTGGATTACTTGGCGGTTTGGCGCCTCTCATCATCCACTGACTTCTCGGTCCGAGCAATTATGGGTCCCATGGTTCGGTCACCTACTGTACACAGCTACACGTCAGAAAAAAAAAGGTACACGTCATCGTACCGATTATCCACGCAACCACCCATTTTTTCCCTTGCAAATTCCAGTCCGATTTGGACATCGTCTCCTTCCTCCACTGCCCACCTGCTCTGCACTTCTGCCGCCGCCGCTCCCGCTGCCGCAGGGAACCCTAGACCCCGCTGAGCAACCCCCCACGGCCTGCACGGCGTAGCTTCGCGGAAAATGGAATACGGCGTCGCCTCTCACGGCGCCGTCCTCGCCGCCGCGCCGCTCGTCGCACGGCCGACCTGGCTCCTTCTCTCGCCGCCGCCACCGGCGTCGTCCATTCAGGTCTTGCTGTACTGCTGTTAGCGTTGTGTTTACCTGTTTGGTGTGAGACGCCTTTTTGGTGTGGATGCGTGGAATCTGGTGAGGTGACTGATCGGGAGTGGGAGGTGGGGAATTTTGGTACGAGGGGAATCCGTGGTGTTAAAATCAACGAAGTGGTCAGTAATTTTTTTATGCCTATGCGTTTAATAATCTAAGCGGCAGTGCTTTTTTGCTCGTGCAGATTCAGAATCATCTTTATTCGATCTCGTCACTCCCACTAAAGGCTGGACCTGTAAGGGCATGCAGAGCTTCTTTAGCCAGCAGCTACACGTATGGTATTTCCATTATAGTTATAGCATGCCTGGTTGGCATGTACCTGTCATTGATATTTTCTTGCACCAAATTGTCCACGATTGTGTTCATGTCCTCGATGTAGTTATGATCTTCTGATGTCATGACACTTACTGCTTAGCAGGCAAACATCTGAAACAGTTGATTTGGACTGGGAGAACCTGGGTTTTGGGATTGTGCAAACTGATTATATGTATATTGCAAAGTGTGGGACGGATGGCAACTTCTCCGAGGGTGAAATGGTGCCCTTTGGACCTATAGCACTGAGTCCATCTTCTGGAGTCCTGAATTATGGACAGGTTAGTAGGATATAGATCTCTTTGCTTCATATATTCTGCGGTAGATCAGATTAGTTGAAAGCAGAATACTTTTGAAGGCATAAATACTCTATTGTTTGCGGTAAAATGATGTGGAGTCTGATTTATAGGGATTGTTTGAGGGCCTAAAGGCGTATAGGAAAACTGATGGATCCATCCTATTATTTCGCCCAGAGGAAAATGCTCAGAGGATGCAAACAGGTGCTGAGAGGATGTGCATGCCTGCACCTTCTGTCGAGCAGTTTATCGATGCAGTAAAACAAACCGTTCTAGCGAATAAGAGATGGGTAGGTTCACTGGATACAAAGTTAGGGTACTTTTGTAGTGCTATACCCATTACTTATGATCATGGTTTAATTGGTTATCAAATATCTTATGCTTCCAGGTTCCTCCTACTGGTAAAGGTTCTTTGTATATTAGGCCCTTACTTATGGGAAGTGGGACTGTTCTTGGTCTTGCACCTGCTCCTGAGTATACATTTATTATATTTGTCTCTCCTGTTGGGAACTACTTTAAGGTTGGTACTTTTTGTTTAAAATTCTGCTTCCACTATTCTTGTAAAATACTTGTTTAAATAAATAATCATTAGATTAGATACTGATGTATTTTTATAAACCACGTGCTATGTGCCCCATGGCATTGTGCTGTGGAATTAAAGTTATGCTGCAAGCCTGCAACTAGAATTATGGTTATTGTTGTACTGTTATTGGTTATGATAAACCAACCTATGGAATTGTTGAATGTTGATGCGTCAAGCTAAAGATTATTTGTTGAATGTATTCACTGGTGTCTGCAGGAAGGTTTAGCACCGATAAATTTGATAGTTGAAGACAAGTTCCATCGTGCTACTCCTGGTGGTACTGGAGGTGTGAAGACCATAGGAAATTATGCTTCGGTAATTTATCTATTCTACTTTGCTGCGCAAGTTATTGAAGCTACACCACTGTTATTTCTGCAACCTTGCTCCCTGATACTGCTGTTGCTTATTACATACTAATGTAGTTACTTTTCAGCTTCAAATATTCAAATTGCAAAAAAAAGGTGATTGAATATAATGTGGCATACAATTCTTAAGAATACAGCATCTGTACCTTGCTATGAAATGACAAAACTTGAAGCTAAGCATATGGTAAAAATGGAATGGAACAGTGTCATGGAGATTTCATAAAAATGCAGTGTTGTATATGTTTGTTTCCTACATAATAAGCAATTCATGCGTAATGACTTTTAAAACCCAAGTATTTTCTTCACAGTATTTTGTTATCAACATTCAAGGAGCATTCTTTTTTTTCTGTTAATTATACTGGAACATCAGATTTTCACCATAAAGTTCTATAGTTTTTGTGCTTTTTTGTCATTTAGATAAATATCTTAGATGTGATGGTGTATGTCCTGACATTCCAGTCAGTCTCATGAGTCATGATTGGTCGTTATCTATTATTAACTATTACTTTTTGCTATTATTGTGTGGCAGAAATTTGATATTGTATACACAGATTTTAAGCAGTATAGTCTTCTTGATTGTCATCATGTGTTCTTGTCATTGCATAGGTGTTGATGGCACAGAAAATTGCAAAGGAAAAGGGCTATTCTGATGTCCTCTACTTGGACGCTGTTCACAAGAAGTACCTTGAAGAAGTTTCTTCATGCAATATTTTTGTTGTCAAGGTAAAACTGCTAACACCTTTTTATTTTGGCTTGAATCTTGGCAGGTCCAATAATTTTAAGTTCTGAAAGCTAGTAATCAGCCAAGCTTGTTAACCTATTTAATTCAATTTTTTTCTCATTTCGCCCTAATTCATGCCTGCAATGCTAGGTGAATTACATCTGTCTTGAAACGATAAGCCTGTCATGAGGCCTGTCTTCTATGAGTAATTGATAATAACCACATTAGTATCCCAACTCTCAAGTGTGCTCTTCCAGTGAAGTAGGATAAGGGTTTTCGTGTTAGGCCTTCTATGTAGAGTAAATCTTTGTGACTGAAATTTTTAACCTCCTATCATGCATAAACCTTTTGTGCCTAGTCACCTAATGGAAACCAGAAGCATGTCTGTAACACATTGATTTGTAGGTTGGCCTACAGGTCAGGACTATTTTATACACAAAGATAGAAGGTTCTTTGCCAGATTGTTGCATGGCTGTTCAATAGGATATAGTGCCACTGCCACCTGGTCAATCTCTATTGTCACCTAATAGGTTGAGCCACACTTCGCAGCTTAGAACCTTGCAGAACTGTATCATCTACTGAAGGACGACCTGTTGTTGAATTCTCTCGATTTTCCTGCTGACTTGCATTTGTATAGCGTATAGAACATGCTGTGCCTACTTTTGCTTAAGGTCCTTTAGTTCAGCAAATTATGGGCTAGCGTATTCATGTTATCTGTTACTTACACGTGTTTATTCCATTTGTCGTCTTATTCACCAGGGCAATGTTATTTCTACCCCGGCAATAAAAGGAACAATATTACCTGGTATCACAAGGAAAAGTATAATTGATGTTGCTTTGAGTAAGGGCTTCCAGGTAATTACTTGTCGTTACCATGAACTGAGAAATCATCTAGGAGGTTAGTTGTTATATTAGCTTCAATGCCTTTGCTTATATAAGTTAGCAGTGGTTTTGGGACAGGAAATAGTGAGCCTAGGTCCATCTATCCATGTTTTGCAAGTGGGCTCTAGCCTCTAACCATGTTGGCTAGCTCATTTTAGAATTGGAGCTAGCAACCATGGTTGGATTCCTGGTTTGCACATATGCCATTTCATATGGCAGGAGGCTGACTGGCTGAGCCCCTAGTCTTTTTTTCCCCTTTCTATATTCATTTTTGTTAGTGCATCTCACTGTTCTTCCCCTTTCACTGTGAATATTAACAGGGGTACTATATTACATACTCCCTCCATACTAAAAAAATGAAGTCGTTTTGGACAGTGACACGGTCTCCAAAGCATAACTTTGACTACTTATTTTTATAAAGATATTTATCAAAAAGTGATATATGTAAATTTTTGTGAAAGTATTTTTCAAGACAAATCTATACATATGGTTTTCACATTTCCAAACTCAACAGCTTAAAAGTTATTCATGATTTATATTCCCAATATTTGACCCAAGCCTTATCCAAAACGACTTCATTTTTTAGTATGGAGGGAGTACTATTTTACAAAAAATATATTTGTTCTTTTACTTATGTGGGCTGTATCATTAAGTGAATGAAATTAGAGCTTGGTGGTGATGTTGACCCAGTTGGAGGTGGCAAGACATTCTTCTGAAATCATGACGAAAATTCAATGCATAAGATAAAACTTCTGTTGTAATATTAATTAATGTTTTGTTTCTGTTGCAAGGTTGAGGAGCGGCTTGTTTCAGTGGATGAACTGCTTGATGCTGATGAAGTATTCTGCACAGGAACTGCTGTTGTCGTGTCTCCTGTTGGGAGTATTACATATCAAGGGAAAAGGTGAAACATTATCTTTGCTTGAGAACTCAGTTTTTTATTGAAATAAACATGCATTTAAATCAACTTAATGTTGTTTGTTGCATAAGGTAACTAACAGTCATTATCATGCATTGTCCCTTGAATACATGAGGCAAGCCATGAACCATTTGAAGTGCTACTTGCTTAATTTCTCACTCTCTTGATCATTTGTGTTAGTGTTTGGTATACTGGCATTTGTCGACCTTGTTTTGCTGTGCACTTTCTGCCTTCATTGCAAAATGTCATTTTCTTTCATCAGCATTGTCCTCGATGACTGCTAAACATGGTTTTGGAGGCGCTGTGGTGTACAGTGTTGGGGGCATGCCTTAGGTAACAAGGTATAGCTACGACCTCAGGTCGGTCATGTGGTGTCGTGGGCTCTGGACATGCCTGGATGTCTAGGCGAATCAGTATGCAGATATTTTCATCCCGATTATATTCTGAGTGCATGACTGAATGCCAACAATTCAACAAACCCTTTTGTTTGCTATCAGAAAAACAACAAAACCTTTTTTTAAGCCCCCTTACATGTCGACTCTCCAATAAACGAAGACTAGTGTCATTATGCAAGATCGAATCACTTGAACATTTGTACATAATATGGGTCTTACAACTTATTCTTTTAATCAAATGTTATTCTTTTTGGAGAATTATTTAGCAGTGATATCATTACATTGTAAGGGAGTTCACTTTGCAGAGTGGAATACGGCCACCGAGGTGTCGGCGTTGTGTCCCAGCAGCTATACACTTCACTGACGAGTCTTCAGATGGGTCAAACCGAGGACTGGATGGGCTGGACTGTGCAACTGAATTAGTTGACCGTGGATCATGCCCGCACCGTGGATCATTCCCAACAGATGATGGCTTCGCAAGATCCTCATCTAGACGATCACAATCATGTGTACCTCTTCAATTACAGTTTTGTAGTGTCTAATGCGATGGCGTCCTGCTGTATATTTCGTAGATAGTATTTAAACAATATAACAGTCGTCGTCTGTACCCTTCAGTTTTGTAGCATCTGCCGGAGACGAGTACTAGTTTGGTTATTTTCTTTCTTTTCTGAACGAAGAAAGTTCTAGTTTTATCTTGGGCACTGGGCACAATACATGTTTCGCATTTGACTTCGACGGCGGAGCGATTGAGCAAGGGAGAACCGGTTGCAGGCCGAGTTAAGCTGGAGTAAAACATTACATCAAGCAAGAGTAGGCAGAGCTGTGAGGCCCAAATGTGTATCGTGCCTTTTTGAGACAGCACTGTAGTAGCCTGAGCGCAGTCTAATCATAACCACGAGGCTAAGATGTAACCAGAAACGAAAATGGTTTCTATTTTATAATTGGGATGTCACTAAGTAAAGTGGTGACATACTATCGGAATTAAAGAAGAGTGGAGAAAATTGTTTCTTAGACCAAAAAAAGAAAACTATGTCTATACAAGAACGAAAATATAAAGAGATGGGATAGATAGATAATGAAGAGAAAAGGACATGTAATTGGACAAAAAAATATTTTAAAGAAACTATCAATTAATTTTTTTTATGTGTAGTGTCTACTTCCCTCTCTAATGATGAAAACCGGACGGATATTTTTGATATGCGTCCATCCCAAAAGGGTCAAAACCTTACATGTGGATAGTCCGTATTTAAATTCGAACATTTAATATCCGTATGATATCCGAATTTGAATACTCAAAATTAGATTTCTGATCTGTATGGGATAGATATCAATATTCGATATGATCTATATCTGCTTTTGATCCGAGAAAAAAATTCATCATATCCCTCTCCCAAAATAAGTGTACGCACCTCATTTCGATGAGTTAATCAATTTTATTCGATGAGATATATTAAAAAATAATATTAATATTCATGATATCAAATCGTTAGATTAATCAAGCCACATATTTTTTGTAGTAAACTTATTTGAATATACATATATTAATATAAATTTTTACATACCTAGTCAAATCCAAAATTAATTGACTCGTTAAAACGCGAAATGTGCATTTTTTTTTATAGAGAGAGAACATGATTTGGTATAATTTTTGAGCTAGGAGCCTAGGACTGACCCGACAATTGCGCATGTACGACTCTTTTATCCAGATATGCTCTCACCAATGCATACGTTTCGTTTCATCAAAAGGAGAGTGGCACTGCCATAGTGCCATGCATGCACGGTCGCCTTCGACCGGGCACGCCGCCATGCAATCGATGCGGTGCCCCGCGCTCGCTCACCCACCCGCCATAGTATAGTACCAAACCATCCCCATCCACCCACACCCCCGGCTCAAGGATCATGTTCAATTCTCTCCATGTCCTCCTCCCCCGTGTCCTTGAGCATGCAGCACGCGCGGCTGTTTTATTTGTTGGCGTGCACCGCGTACTCCGTGTTAGAATAAAGTTTTCTGCAAATATTTTAGGATAAACTTAAGTCCACGCTCATGATAAACTAACGCATATCGTGCTCCGCGTATTCCATGCATGAGTCTTTTTTTATTTGTTGGCGTGTTAGCACTACGGTTGCTTCACCAGGAGAACAGTGCTTGTTGCAAAGCACAAGGCAGCAGATTCTACTAGTGTGTACGCCCTGCCTGGAATTTTCCAGCTGGTGAGTGGTGACCGAGACAAAAGGCAATAGAAAACCGGAACGCCTAGGCCGGAAGAACGGGCCGGGGCTCAACCATATTACCTACCGGAAACTGCCGCGTCCAATGACCAATATCAGTATGTATAAGCAGGAGTAATTGCTAGGTGTATATCCAATAACGGGGACGGACGGGGTGGGGGTCTGGGGTACCCACTTCCCACGGCATCATCATCACGCGATCATCCCTTCCGGCCGACACTCATCCAACCTGCCGCAGAGAATATAATTTCAGCTTCATCGCGAAACACAAGACATGCGTTCAAAGCAAGTCCAATGTCCAAAAATCACCATGTACATGCTGCAATATGTTTTCGCACTGGTAGCAACATTTTACTCACTCCAAAGACCGGCGCTGAAGATTAAAGGTTATTGCCACGCATGCTGACACGATTCATCCTATATCAAGCCAGCGTCGAGTAGACACATTGCAAAACATACTGTCCTAACTCCTTTGGGGCCGTTCGGTTGAGGCCATTCCTAGACAGAACGTATCCCGATGATATAATGCATGGCCGTATAAAATTCAATAGCCGTTCCAGGCCTTCAATACCTGGAAACCGAACGTGCCCTTAGGTCGATCGAAGCCGAATCCAGTGGAACACCGCGGCCACGGCCCACGATGCCCACCCACTGCACACGCACCGTCGTCATTTCTTCGAGAGCAAGGATTTAGGGTGTGTTTAGTTGCCCAAACTTTAGACAACCAAAAAGCACACAGCACTGTAGCGGTACTGTAGCATTTTGTTTGTATTTGGTAATAATTGTCCAATCGTTGACTAATTATGCTCAAAACGTTTGTCTCCCAAAGTACAACCAAACTATGTAATTAGTTATAAACCAGGCTTATTAAGTTGCGCATGGCATGGCCATGATTCAGGGCCCTGTCCGATGCAGAGGACGGCCATGATGGCGCCTGTCTGTCTGAAGCATGCACAGAAAGAAATCTGCCCTGGTCGGACAGTTTCTTTGCCGCGCTAGCTGTCACTTCGCCAGGCAGTTAAGGCAGCAAAGAAATTTTTACTATCCCTGAATAAAAAGGCACAATTTTATTTTGGAAAAAAACTACTTAGCCCCCTCAACTATTGATAGTTGCCTACTTCACCCCCTCACCTATAAAATCAGGTATTTTACCCCTTAAACTATTAAAAAGCGTCTAAATAACCTCTTAAGACGGTTTTGAAGGTGCTTTTGCTGAAGTCGCATATTAAAAAGTCTATACAACCCCCCTAACGTATCCATGGTTGGTTGCATGACCTCCTTAACTATACAACATGATATTATAGCTAATTGATTCATCGGATGGTCTTTAGGGTCACTTAGACGTTGTATCCCGCCACACTGATCTAAATACACATGCTTGCACGTAGGCCATTTGTTGCCTCCACCTCCCCATTGTTTCTAGGCTGACCCACGCCCAACGAGCTACATATGACATCTTGTCTCTTGCTTTACCTCCCATCACTCGTCGATGGTATTGAGCTCAAGAACGCCACGCCTACATCGTCGTCATTCAGCCCTTCCCATGTCCTCCATCCAGTCGTCCATCAGTTTTTTAGCTGGCCATTGGAGGAGAAAGTGATAGGGGGCAAGGATGTGGGAGGAGCCCGGATCACAAGGGCGCAATCGTAGTGCATGTGCTCAATGTCGTTGACGAGTGCATGAGGTGGAGTAGGAAACAAGGTGGTGCTCATCGGGTGGTAGCACAAGCCTGGAAAAGAGTTCAGAGAGGAAGGCAACAGATGGGCCTGTGTGCATGCATGTGTGCTTAAGCCAATGTGGTGGGATACAAGTCCAAATGACCTACATGGCCATCATTTGAACATTATTAATTGCTTTAAATACTACAATATCATATTTTATAGTTGATGGGGTCATACAGTCAACTCTTGATATGTTAGGGGGTTATATAGACATTTTAATATGCCACATCAGCAAAACCACTTTTAAAACTGCCTTAGGGGGTTATTTAAATGGTTTTCAACAGTTTGAGGGGTAGAATACCTAGTTTTATAAAATACAACAACCAATAGTTGAAGGGGATAAGTAGACAACAACCAATAGTTGAGGGGGGTAAGTAGACTTTTTTCATTCTATTTTTTTTAGAAAAAAGTGAAAAAATTAAGTTTAATTACATTAATATAAAAAATACTAACTTCTACGATATGATACTGAATAAGTATCATTAGATTAATTATAAAATACATTCGATAGTAAATCTGGTTAGAGATATAAACGTTGATACTAATTTATATAAACTTGATCAAACATAAAAAAAACTTTTAACTTTTTTAGATCTAGAGGTTACCTTTGGCATGTAGCTCCGAATATAAAAATTGCCATAATTTCTAATAGGATGCAAATGGTGTGTTCTCTGTTAATATTAGTACAGAAACAAGGGTGGAAAGAGAAGTTAACAAAGGTGGGAAGAGAAACCCTAAACTAGAAGCTATAGAAGTTTATTGAAGAAATGTGGAAGTTCATTTATAATAATTTCGCAGAATATCAGTCCTATAAGGATGATTCGCTTCCTTTATTAGGTCTTCTCATTTTAAAAAAACTTCAAAACTACCAACATATATTCCCATGTGCATCTAACAGTGCATGCACATGGGGACATATGCCCTCGAGGGTAAATTTTCTGCGTCCCAACACTTATCACTTTTGCTATTGAGTGCTTAGAGTTAGAATCAATATCTCCCCATAAGCTCATGCTTTCTCTTATGGGCCTATACATATAGTACCTGGGAGCATTGGCACTACTAGTGGCCATGTTGGCAGCGCTGGCCCCTCTGTCCCCGCAACTCCCGAGGAGCGATCCATCCCCGCAACTCCCAGGAGTAACATTCTCGTGAGCGACGCGACCCTGCCTCCGTCCTCGCAACTTCAAAGGAGTGTGCCTCCGTCCACGCAACGTTCGCCGCTGCCGCCACCTTCTCAAGAGTGACATATCTCCCCATAAAAAGTTTATTGGTATCGAAATACTCAGTTCCATTATGGGACAAGATTCAAATAACCAAGAATTGCTCTTGATAACTAATATCTCCACCAATGCACTCCCTTTATTATCAAAATGGTAGGGTACGAAAATCTACAACAAATCCACATGAGTTTATTTGCCTCAAAGGTTCTTTGGCATGTAGCTCCAAATATAAAAATTGCTATGATTCCTAGCAGCATGCAAATGGTGTGTTCTTTCTATATGCATAATGGCAAGGCGTCTCATCCATTGTTAATATTATTACATAAATAAGGGTGGAAAGAGAAGCTGTAAACTAGAAGCTATGGAAGTTATTTGAAGAAATGTGGAAGTTCATTTATAATAATTTCCTAGAATATCAGTCCTCTAAGTATGATTCGCTTCCTTTATTAGGCCTTCTCATTTTACAAAAACTTGGTGGTGATGTTAAAAACTGCCAACATGCATCCCATGTGCATCTAACGGTGCATGCACATGGGGCATATACCTTTGAGGGCAAATTTTCTACGTCCGGATATTTATCACTTTTGTTATTGAGTGCTTAGAGTCAGACTCCATATCTCTCCATAAGAAGTTCATTAGTATCGAAATACTCAATTTCACTATGGGGCAAGATTCAAACAACCAAAAATTGATCTCGATAATGAATACCTCCTCCAATACACTCATTTTGATCAAAATAGTATGCTGCGAAAATTCACAACACATCCGCATGAGGTTAATTGCCTTAAAGGTCTGTTGGCATGTAGCTTCAAATATAAAAATTGCCATGATTTTCTAATAACAGGATGCAAATGGTGTGTTCTCTTCTATACACAGAAAGGCAAGACGTCTCATCCACTGTTAATATAAGAAACAAGGGTGAAAAAAGAAGCTGTAAACTAGATGTTATGGAAGTTCATTGAAGAAATGACGAAGTTCATTTATAACAATTTTCCAAGAATATCAAACGAGGCTCTAAGGATGATTCACTTCCTTTATTAGGCCGCCTCATCTTAGAAAAACTTGCTCGTGATTTTCAAAATTGCTAACACGTATCCCCATGTGCATCTAATGGTGCATGCAAGGTATATGCCCATTGACTCCGGTGGAATTATGATGCCAAACAAAGCCATTGATTAGCTTATGAGCATTCGTGGATCGTCAAAAATAAAGTCCGTATGTGTCATGGGCGTCCGTTTTACTATAATATGGTCCTAGAGACCGAGGCAGACTCGAAATCGAGTTGGACCGAGCCTCTCGAACGTCCTTGCTAGCCTTCTCCGCCTCTACACCTCTCTCCAAGTACTTCATGATCCTCTTCAATGTTTCTAAGCATGATAACATCATTAGCTCCGAATAGTGGCCAAAGGTGTTACCAGCTGTTCTCTCAGGAGGCTTAAGAATACCTAAATTAATTAATTAATTGGACCGCAAAAGGTGAGGGAGGATATCTCCGGGATCATTAGCCTACAGGTACAAATAGCATCGAAACTATCTAGTAAAAAACGAAGGCTCTGTTCGGCATGACTTATTACTGCTACGGCTGATTTGTTGTGAGAGAAAAATACTATTCTCATAACTGGAAAAGTAGGGCTGAATTTGGCTGATAAGCTCAAGCGATCAGGGCCGAAAAGTACAGGCAGCCGCACCAAATTCAGCAGATACGGCGTCACACGCTGAGCACGCAACGTAACGTAGTATGATGGCAGGGGAGAAGAAGAATCTTGATGGCCGCCGGTTTGCATGGTCCCGGAAGCGCGACTAAATAACAGCCGTGATTTGGCCACTACTCGAGTGCTCGTAGTACTCGTTAGGCCGGCCACCCAAAGTCCAACCCCAAAGCCGTGGCGAGGAAGACGAGTGAGGCCAAAAAGTTCCCTGGATCTGGTACGTCACGGCACATGAATGAATGTCGTCGAGTTGGCATCACCACCCGCGTCACAGTCCATCGCCCTTTTCCTTCCTTCCGTTCCGTGGGACGCAAGCGATTAACATTATTAATTAGCTGCCAATCGGCAGTAGAGCAGTCAGCAGAGAGGGTTAGCTAAATCCAGTCGCTGGCCGACCGAACGAACCAGGGGTGTCGCGACTCGTGCGTGACAGTGGGCGCGGACCCCTGTTTCTTTTGGATGAATCTGATTCGAGTTGTAAAGTGAGGAAGAACAGGGAATTGCTGGACCCACCCACCCGGTAGATCCCATCCAAACCACTGACTCCTGTCCGGCACCGAATAATCAATCAACGTCACAGTATTTTTCCTGCAAAATGAGCTGTCTAGCCTGCCACTAAAACATATCAAGGCAGCACATGGAATTACGAAGTCTATATTTATCGCTGGAGATTTTTAGTATTCTAAATTTCTAATACGTAACACATGCTTTATGTCAAGTCAAGGGTGTTTCGCTGAAAAAAAAATTACTACAGACTTGCTCGTAGTCGTAGTAGATCCAAGGCCTCACACGGAAGCGAGCTCTTTGAGCATTGGAGGGAAAAGAAAGGTTGTGCGCGCGCGCCTCTTTCTCGGACGAACAACAACCGGTTTGTGATGAACAGGTGACAAACTTTTGATCGCCACTACTCGTTGTCGATACGCAAATTCTCTACTAGCACACTGAGCCGAGCCATCAATCTGGGTTCCGGGTACAGAAAAAGTCGCGTGCAATCTCCATCTCGGCATTTGACAGATGACACGGGTGGCTTCTTTCAGGCTCTTCCTGCCATGGCCATATATAATATAATATGATTGTTGGTCTCATAAAATGAATGATTTTGATTGTTAATATTATATATTATCCCCAAAATCATCTCTAATATATGCCCAGAATCATATATAGGATTATTAATTCTGCCATCACGGTAGGAGATTAGCTTAACACGCAACCATGATCCCCAGCCCAGACAGGTGTCCATGTCCTGATTGCACCCATCGCTTACGAATACCACCACTTTTTTCCTGCGGGTGGAAAAAGGTTGGCGCACTTGCCGAAAGTCCACTAATCTACTGGTGCGTCGCGATGGCCTGGCCGGCCATGTGGTAGGCTGCCGTAGCGCTGTAGCACTCTGCTGCCCTGGTGCGCTGGTGCGCTCTCCGCTCGTTGCATTCCATTCCACATAGCAAAGCAGAGCAGAAGCAAGGGGGAGAAGAGAAGGAAGAAGAGAAAAGAAAGAAAGAAAAGCAAAAGCAAAGGTGAGCGAGACCTGGATTAGTTAGGCTTGGCTAGCTAACCCCGGAAGAAGAAAAGCCTCCGATTCCTACCTTCCCCTCCCTCCTCGCCGAAAGGGAGAAGAAGGATGGACAGCTCAAGGCTGCGGGCTCCGGCGCCGATTCACATGGCCGGGGGATGCTGCGAGGACTGAGTGAGGACTTTGGATGGGTGTTCGTCTCTGTGGCGTCACACCGGCCGACAGAGAGAAGGGGATAGAGAGTCAGAAAGCCCGGCCGGTGAAGCTCCATTCCGTGCTTGCTCAGGTAGGCTTGTTCCTTTGCTTGGAAGGTGTTTCTGCTGCCTTTCTTTCTTGGTGGTGCACTGTAGCTATTACTATTTGTATGATGAATCTGATCTTTGTGTGCCAATATACTGACTCTGGGTGGCTGATTGATAGTTTGTTGGGGATTTGGTATTTGATTTTTTTTTCTTTTTAGAAAATATAGGTTCGATTTGAAATTGTGCCCAAAGCAATGTTTTGATATGGTTCCATCATTTTTTTAATTTTTGTGTCTGTATTTGGAAGTGTTTGGATCGCCCTTTGCCCTCGTTTAGGCTTAATTGATTGATTAGCCGGATTGATTGAACAGAGATTTATATCGAGTAAAGACAATAGAAATAAAATTGGTGCCTGACAGCCAGCTGTTTGCATCCATCCCCCTGCTCTGATCTTGCAAAAGTTCTTGTTTTTGCGCCCTTTGTTATCGCCTGTCGGAACCTAGCTGATGAATTATTCTCATTCAAATACAGTGGTCATCAGGTGCAGCTTGCGCCGATCTCTCTCATGAACTGAGCAATCAGTAGAAGAAACAAAAGGGCCATTTCCGCTACAGAAAATAAATCATCAGAAATGGGAAGACGAGGCCACAGGCGGTCTGCATCACAAGATGAGGACAATGTGGGCTGTGTGTGGGGCCTCATGCGCATGCTTTACTTCCGCCGAGATCCCAAACTCTTGCTGGATGCAAAGCAATTGAGTGGGAGGCATACTTTCCGGGAGGTCAGTGGTAAGTTTTCTTCACTAACCAGTAATCACAGTTTCCATGACATTTTTTTTTACTAATAGAGAGACTAGGGTAATTGTAACAGTACAGGCATATCAATTTGAGCTCCACTTCTTCACTAACCAGTAACTTACAGATGCTGTAGCTCCAATAAATTCACTTTGTCATCCATGAAAATGCCACAAGATATGCTACTAGTATATGTTTGTTTGCATTTTTTCGGTTACATTGGTAGGGTTGTTCCAGCATATTACATTGATAATCCATAAGCATGGCCTGCAAGATAGCAACATGGATTTGATTCATGAACTACTCCAGTCATTGCATTGATTTTTAAAGCTAAGCAAGACCAAACATCACATCTGATGTGTACTGATTTAGAATTAGCCAAAATAGTTCAGGAAAAAAACAGTGTGCAGTACTATTTTTGTATCAACTTGGGTATTGACGGATAACTGTTCTGATGATGGGCCATTATTTGTGCAGAGAGGGGGCATTCAGCAAAGTGGCCCAAGGATTTTGACGAGATAGAAGAAGATGGTGTAAGTTGCATGAACAAACAAGTAGTTTTATGAGGAGCAAAGCAAACCCACCTAATCATGTTTTTATTAGTTACCATAATCTAATTTATTTACACTGTGGTATTAACAACTTTGAAGACCACATTTTTTTTAACCAAACAAAGAAAGTAAGAAGTATCTCTAGTTTATGAATGGTGAGGCAGTGAACCACCAATTGTGAATCAGGCTCATTATCTAGGACAGTATGTCAATTCATTATTATGCTTGAGGGACCTCATTATCAGAACTAGCTCAATTAATTAAATTAAGTAGCCGATACATTCTGTCACATCACAATATACAATTTTCTTCAACATACAAATGCATCTGAGCGTTTTACTGTTTCTCATTCAGAACATAGAAGAATGCACTTCGCAGAAACCAACAGTCAAAAACCTTATGGAGGATGAATTGGGAAAAGTAAAGCTGCTGAAGAAAAATCCAAATGATGAGGTTCAGAAAAGATTAGCGGACCTGGGAAATGATGTCTCTCTTGATAGGAGTTCAGAGCATACAAATAAATCAACAGATAACTCATATCACCAGGCAGGAATCTCTACGCCTTCAACTCCATCAATGGATTCTGGGGTTTTGAATTATGCTGAAGAATATGATCTTGAATCTGTCCTGGTGAATTTCCTAGGTGAAATATATAGTTGTCACAATGAATGCCCACACAGTGATTGCAAAAATAAGAATGAATTGTGTCCTTCACTGAAGGCCCTAATCCATAAAAAGGTCAATGAATTGAATAATCTTCCTCGCAATATTGGCTGTGGGCAATCTCAAGAGGGTAATGATGATAAGCTATCTGACCAGAATAATCTTTCTAACACCATGGCAGCCCAATCCAAACAATTCAAGGATGCATTGGAAATACTGGGTTCAAACAATGAACTTTTCGTGAAGCTGCTTCAGAAGCCAAATCCACATATAGCTGACAGTATCCAAAAGCATGAAAACAGTAAGGTAGCTGCTGGATTAGAGCTCAATAAAATTCATGGACAGACCAATTTTGTTGGAGGAAGAGGAGGCTCAAAGCAGCATCCTTTGGCTACAAAAGAGCAGGCTAAAGAGAGAAAATATATGTTCTTCTGGAGGAAGGGTAAATCAAATAGAAGGCAGATGCTTGAGGCAACTGACGCAGCTCAGACTGTTAGCAAAATTGTTATTCTGAAGCCAAATCCAGAAAGAGGGATTAATCAGAAAGCAGCTACTGCAAGAACTTTACATCAACAGCCTTGTACATCGCATGCTCCTGAATGCAGTGGAAGGGAAAACTCAAAGTTTTCAATTAAGGAAGTCAAGAAAAGATTCAGATTTGTCACTGGGGAGAGTAGAAGAGAAAGAAATTTGGCACCTGCAGAGGACCTTCAAGGAGACCCACATAAGCTCAAAGATTCTGTTATTGCAATTAATAAAGATTTTAGACATCTCCCTGGTAGCTTGGCAAACAAGTCTGTGTCAGACATTAAGAATGACATCAAACCTTTCATCAGCAGTAAGCAAAAGCAGCAAAATGGGAGCATAAGCGAAATCAGTAGCCATATAGTAGCACCAAAAGGTGCGTCTATCTTCTATGAAGAGGCCAAGAGGCATTTAACAGAGATGCTAAAAGATAATGACTGTTCTGTAAACTATCCAGCAGTTCAAATCTCAAAATCCTTGGATGGCATACTTTCTCTTCCTCATGGCAATGTGTCAAGCCCTAGGAGTAGCCTGAGGGGAAAGGATTACCTTGACCCCTCACTTGGAGAAACAGATGTTTATGTTGCATGTGAGGTTGAGAGAGAAGAATGCACACAAGAGAGAAGCCAATCACAAGAGGATTTAGGAAGCATTGCTCGCTGTACTAGTGCAGCAGTTGATGATCAGGTGACAGTTCGAGAAGGATATTACACGAATGAAGCACAAGAAGGTAATTCATTTGATGCTATGAATGATGCATGTTTATTCTCTGAATACGAATAAACACAAGAATTTTGGACAGGACCAAAACATGCTCATGATGAGCCAGGCACTCTGTGTATTGAAGGAATTGACAAATTCATTTGCGGCGAAAACATTTGCAATGAACAGTCCATTCCAGCAGAACAAAGCAGAGACGGTGTATATCAGGTAAGCTTAAATAAATGCATATTTTTCTTTTTGTGATTATTTTTTCTAAATGTCCCATGTTTCATAAAGGAAATACTAGAAGAAATAAAACAAGGAAAAGAACATGTTAAAATGTCCCTGACTTCTGCTGAGGGCATAGTTGAAAAATTGGGGCAGCAAGAGCCAGAAACACCAGAACCAAGAGCATCAACCAAATTAATCTCAGATGTTTCTCCTGAACAAAGCGATGAAAAGCAAGAGAGGCCCAGTCCAGTATCTGTTCTTGAGTCATTCTTTGAAGATATTGGCAGTCCGGACTGCATAAATAAGAAAGAATGTAAGTTGAAGCGGTAGAACTTACTTAACATTATTCAGTTTTACTGATATAAAATAATGCTGAACATATCTGTATGGTTAATTTTTTAATGGCATACAGGTGAGCTGCATGGTCTCCAAAGGACCCTGTATTTTCCAGATAATGAACCAGATGTTCACGTCCTTTGGGAGGACAAGAGTGTCAGGGTGGATTACATAAAGTTGGTGCTAGAACTCTCAGAGTTGTGTGCAGAACAAAATTTAGAGGTATGGTACCTAGAGGATGAATTAATCAGCCCCTGCTTGTTTGAAGAACTACAGAGTCAGGGTGATCAAACGGATGATCTAAAGCTTCTGTTTGACTGTATCTGTGAAGCTCTAACAGAGATCCAAGAGAGATATTTTAGACTCTCTTCTTGGCTAACTTTTCTAAAACACGACATACAGACAGCTCCAATAGGAGAAAACCTCATCACAGAAGTTGATAGATATGTTTACAGGTATATCCAATATAGTCTTCCAAGTACTCTAGAGCAGATAATTAAGAGGGATCTGGAAGTTGAGACGTGGATGAACATTAGATCGAAAACTGAAGGGATTGCTATGGAGATCTGGGAGTTTGTATTGGATGAGTTGATAGATGAGACTGTCTTTGATTTGTGGATTTGAAGTTCTGATTAGATCATGGTGCCTTGTGAGTGAGTATAGTGACTAGGATACATGAGTTTTCGTGCTGACAATAACCAATTCTATGCGGCAGAGTAACATGATGGGCTACTACTACTAGTCAAGTGTGTAACTACAGTGGAAAATGATTCTCGTGGATTGAGAACAAAAGTTTAAGTTCAGCAAATCTCCAGAGTTGTGCAGTTTGTGTGGATGAAGTTGGGCACGGTCTGTCACCAGAGCTCACAGCCATGCCTCTGAACAGCGAAGTGTACAGCAGTCTGAAGCGCATTGCAATTTTCCTCTTGCCCATTGAGATTTGGGAGTTTGTGTGCATATGTGTGATGCGTACATTTTTCAGCGGGATCAGACCGCGCCTATTGTATATGTTTGTTTTGTGTGTAAATGTGCAAGAAAATAATCATACATGATTAATCCAATGACATGTTTTCTGTATGCTTGACCATTATTTCGACCCTCGTATTGATAGATATAAGCTTTACTTATCAAGTTATCATTCACATCTGCGGTCAATGATTTTCTGCTACTCAAACCCTGTAGGGAACGGATCAAAAAGAAAGAACATGCATTACCCATTGCTATAACTGAAATTATGCTCCTACTTGCCCACATCTCCACGCCCCCACGCTACTTAATTAATGTATTAAGCCCTAGTTTACCTGCCCAGATTGAGTTCAAACCGCGGAACAAAATTAACTAATCTACACGATCACCCGCATCAAAATTTACTTGCCCAGATTGAGCCCAGCAAGCAACCTCACATTGGAATTTTACGCAACGGAAAATTGGCCTCTACAAACCGAAAATCTCCGCGTCTCACAAGACGATCCGAGGCCACAGAGCTCTAAATGCCACTCGTATTTGAAATTCTCCAACCAACTCAAATGCTGCGATCAGAAGAGCAAGCGCATCGGGGACGTGGGGGTGTGGGGATTGTTCCACTCACCTGACAGCCTGCGGTCGGCGGTTCGGCGCGAATTGGCGACGAGCATGACAAGTTCCACAAGCGTGCTATATGAAAACGGAGGAGTCAAATGCTAGGGGGAAATGACCATTCGATCTCCCCCAAACTTTTGCCAAAATGTGATTTGCCTCTCCCAATTGGAAAACTGTTTTTTTTTTGCTCATTCGTCATTTGAAACTATTCGATTTTGTTCCCTTTTATTCATGACTGCATGTCATCCTCTGGGAAGATAAATTGGACTATGTTAATTCCATTTTTTTTTCCGAATCACACACTCACTCTTACGAACGTATGCACACACTAGCTTATATTAATTCTAGTCAGGAGAGGTCAAACTGACTTTTAGAAAATATTATGCAAGGATGGATCCAGCCCATTTGGCCAAACCGGTAAATAGCCTAAAGGGGGTTTTCTTGGAGTGGCCTGCCCATCTATGGCAACAAATTTTCTTTCTAAATTTTCAGTTTTTATTAGGTTTAATCACTGCACATAACAAACGAAAATGTTTGTTTGCTTCCATAAAAGTGTTGTTTTAAAATTCCGTACTTGTTTCTCAACTTTAACCATTAATATATAGGACTTCCCCGTTCTAAATTATAAGACGTTTTGACTTTTATATATATAGGGCTTGATTGGATCCACGTGACTAAATTTTAGTCCACCCTTTTCTCTGCTACTAAAATGACACGGATGCTAGTGTCTCCGCTAAACTAAGGGCGCCCCCCTCCCCGAATTAAAAAAATGGACCGCTCCTCTGACGCGGATCGTCGCCGCTAACACCCGCCTTTGCCCCATCCATCACGGCGCACCCACTCCCACGCTGCCGCTGTCGTCAGCCCCTGCACGACGGGCGCTACCACCACGACGAAGGAGGCCCCGACGAGCGCTACCACCGCGACGAACGAGGCACTGCCTCCGCGCCGGGTGAGGCTTCGGGCCCCTACATGGCGGTGCCAAGGAGGCGCGGCCGTCGGGTGAGGAGGCACAACCGCGGAGTAAGGAAGAGGGGCGACCGCCGGCGAGGAGGCACAGCAGCCGGGCAAGGAAGAGAAGCAACCACCGGTGAGGAGGTGGGCCGCCAGGTGAGGAGGCATGACGGTGGGCGAGGAGGTGCGGCCACGAGCGAAGAGGAGCAGGGAGATCCCAGTGTTGGTGGTGAACAGGGGCACATCCTCCCTCACAGTTCAGATCCATGGATTGAACGGTCTCCTCGTGAAAAATCTATAGCATTGAAAGATTTGATCTTTTTTTTTTCTTTTGTTCCTGATGTAGAAGTGTATCTCTTGGTTGGATTTGTTGCTGCTTTCTGATGAAACATGGCTTAATTGGCTTGCCTTCTGGTAGCTGCAATCAAACCCAGCATTGAATTGGCTAACCTCCATGTTGGTATTGATTGTTGTTGTCATGTTAGTTGATTTGAGATGCGGATCAACATATTCATCATGTTGCTCTACAACTACATTGTGGTGGGGAACTCATGGTTGTCTGTGGATCAACATTGTGCTCTACAACGGGAAGGTAACCGATAGATGAATGAGTCTCTCTCCTGTCGCCGTCTAGGTGTTTTGTGGCTTTGCTTCAGTGGGCATTGGTTTGAGTAATTTTCCCTTTGTTGTACCTTGTTGCCTGTAGTGGCAGATCACTGGAGGCATGATCCTGTTGGGCCTATCCTTGCACTCGTTCATTGTCAGGTTCATGCTGCTGCTACTGCTGCAGATCAGCTTCATCCTTGGGCTGTAGACCAGGCGGTACAACCCTCTAATCCCCGTTGCCACGTTGCATCGATCAGGGGCGAAGCCAACTCAAAACTAACCCTGGTGCACCCTCTATCAAATATAAAGGAATATGTACAATTTTAAAGGAAATACATGGAAATTTTGAGGTACATATTAGTAATTTTTCTTTTTACCGTGGCGCACGTGCACCAGGGAAAGCCAATGTGGCTTCGCCCCTGGCGTTGATGCTGTGAGCACCAGCAGGAGGAGGAGCAACCAGCAGATGTTGCAGCTTGTATTAAGGAAGCTGCTAAAAACTGCATAGTGTTGTGAAATAAAAGGAGTACCTTCTAACCCTAGTTGTTGTTAAAAAGTCTAGAGGTTTGTTCTCACTCATACAACATATATGCGGTTAACAAATTTAATACACATGGAATTAAATGCATTTGTTACACTATGTGACGGCTAATGACCAAAACAAAAATTCACTGATGCAGTGTGTAGAGCAGCACAAAGCAAGCATGTGAGGAGAGGTCTTAATCATGCTCAAGCGCTGACAATTCCCCTTAATTTCTTTATCAAAGCATGTCAAGCTGCGTATCTTGGTTTCGAGTGAGGTCCAACTAGCTTGGATGGGGTGGTTGGGTGTGCATCTGTCCTCCTGGTGATGCAAAGTGGGGCAGCTTCCAGCAGAGAGCCAACTGGTGATGTCTAGGAGGTCTCCCCATAGGCAGGTGGTGTCGCCTTTGATGTTCTTGTGATCAATCCTCACCAGTCAGTTACCATATCCAGGGAGGTGCAACTCATCCCTAAGGGCCTGAGGTAAATATCTTTCTCTGTAATTAGTCACATTGAACCATTCATAGTATTTTCTGAGTGTAAACTAGCTAACAAGCCTATTTATTTATGCTTGTAGAGAGTTCCTGCTAGCTGTGTTTGGCTGGCAGGGAAGTTGGAGGATACTCCCAGGAAATCAAAGCATAGTATATTTGTCTTCCACATAATGGAACGGGAGAGAAAACTTATTAATTGAATTCTTAGATGTCTTTTCAAAGGTATATTTTGTTCAACTCAACATAGTTTTAGTTTCTTTTCTTAGAAAACGCCAACACACTTTTGGCTTGATATTTACATCAGGAAGAATTTAGAATCATTGCTGCTCGTGGTAAACCTGTTCTACTAGAAATTCTTGACTTATTTTTTAGGTTTTTTTTAAGAACGTAGCAGCTGCATTACATTATTTTTTTCAACGAGTTCTTTTGTATTATCTTCATAAGGACATGATTTGCTAGACAGAGCGATCTAATCTAGAAAATGTAGTATGTTGGATTATTTGTTAGTTTTCTAACATGTATGTACTGACCTTGAGCGTCTAAATCGCATAGGGGATTCATAGTAAACTCAAAACATTTTTGTTGGTCCATTTGGTAGTCAATACATATTTCCCAAGTTAATATTCATCTCTTAGTCTTGATTACAGCAAGGCACGAGGTAGCAACTGGATGCTAATGGTCTACAATCCAGACTTGTGATATGAATATGTGGTCCATTTGTAATACAGAATATAACAAGTGAACTTTAGTGTGAATATTATATTATTTTTTGCGCCCTCTTATAGTTAGTCATTGTTATAAAAGAATATGATTAGCAGTAGATACTAAAAATGAATTGCTGGATATGATGTTAACAAACTTTCAACTATATTTCAAAACCATTGACAGCCTTAATAAGAGCAGGTATACACCTGGAGCAGCGCAAATTTGAGCTGTGGCTCCAACTGACTACCGCTGATGGTTTGCCCTGATCTCTGCCCTGTTGTGCTGCTGCGCTTGTAGGCAGTGGGATCAAATAAATCAAAGCTTTTGCTTAACTTGTATATGCAAGTCATCCATTCTGATCTCAGATCATTAAGTTTCTGCTATTCCGTGTAAAATATACGGCCTTTCTAATGTGAATTACTTACCTCGGTTTTGATTTAGTGATACATGTGTGCACAATATTACAAGAATTTAATGTCTTATTAACTGCTCTTGGGGACATCATGTAGTGGTATGTTTATTCCTCGATCCGTGCTAGGAAAGAGACTCCAGGACTCCATGAAGAAGCTGATCCTTAGCCTCAACTATGCGTAGAAGGTTCTTTTAGCCCACCTAGCATCAATTTCATCATCTCCTTTGTTGTCATCTATGAAATTTCTGTGTCCTGATCTAAGTTTGTGTTGATACTTACTGGAGCTAGTGATCTTGTCCTATCAGTAGTGAGTGCTCGAATACATGCTCTACCTAGGTAAGGGGATTCAAAGGTACATCCTATGCTAAGAAGGTGGAGGTCAAGCCTAAGGTGAAGCAGCCGTGCATACAATTCACTATCATCTTTGTTCGTTCAATTTGCTAATGCCAATAAGGTTTGTCATAGGTGGATTCCTGACTTGTACAGTATCATACAACTATTTTGACCACACAAAATATTTCGGTTACTCATGCCTTTAGTCAAAATCATGATGCACACAAGACATTTCTTTTATATGTTATTAGCTGGAAAATACATAAGATTCTATAGATTTTGAAACCCGTAGCAACGCACGGACACTCACCTAGTAGTCCCTAAAGACCCAAACAGGGTGACTAAAGGGATTAGTCCGTTAGTCCCTTGGGGTGACTAAAGGGGACCAAAGGGGAAAAAGACACCCTCTGCCCCTCATTAACGGACCGTAGCCCATCAACCAACGCACGCACGTGCCACCACGGCTCCCCTGCGCTGCGCAATGGATGTCATTGTGTTCCCGCAGCCGCTCGCGCCATTCCTCGACGAGGACCTCGATTCGACGAGCTGGGGTTGACCGCCGGTGGGAGCTGGGGCCGACGGTTTGAGCTGGCGCAGATCGGGACGACGGGGGAAGACGAACGACGCACGAAGACGACCTGGGGCGGCGCAGATCGGGACCTAAGGAGGCTTCCAGCGCAGAGGAAGATGACCGGGGCGGCGGCCCTCTAGATCTGGTGGAGGAGGGTGCGGGCGGAGGAAGGCCGGGAGCTCCGGTGAGGTCACAGGGCGGCGCCCTAGGTCCTGGCGATGCGGAGGAAAGAGTCGGGCGAGCCTGCGCGGGTGGGGTGAAACGACGAACAGAGAAGATTGTGTGGAGCATTTTGGTCTTTGTATAATAGCTTTAATGACCATTAGTCCGTCCATCCAAACAGGGTAGAGACTAAAGTTTAGTCCACTTTAGTCCAGGGATGAAAGAATCCAAACAAGCCCATAGTGTATATAGAAATACATAGCAAAAGTAAAATATCTAGAAAAACCAAAATATCTTATAATTTAAAATGGAGGGAGTACAACTTTATTAGCATGCATATTGCTAACATGGAATACTTCTTATTATCATATGTATTCATGCTGCTGTGAGCAATTTGATGGGCAAGTACTCGGCAAGAGGGAGAGAAAAAAAGGAAGTCTTATATTTTTCATTGCTTGGCAGGTATCTCACTGAATGAAGACCAAAACTCAACTGTTAGGCATTCAATTTGAAAAGGAGGACATATTGTTTTGTTGGGATAGTTAATACATCCAAATGTGTATACATTTTATGCCTATATCTGTTTTTGTTATCAAGGAATCAGGCTCCTCCATCTCATGCAACTAGAAAATTATATTAAGCATATATACTCCATATGACAAAAAGTCCCACAAAATTTAGAAGGATTTGTGAATCGCTCACAACTCTAACTACCGGGAGGGTACATCAAAACTAGAGGAGAAAACAGAGACCGCCACAACATCAAGCATAACGCATCGCCATGCGAAGCTGCAATGCTGCATAGATGATTATTGAGCGTATCTAAAGCATGCAGGAGTTACTGTGCTTCCATCCGTTGGCAAAGAGCAACCCTGGCTCAAGGATCAGCGACATTTGAAGCCATGGCAAGCTATCAGGACCATGAGGAGGATCACCACGATGATGACGGCGAGGCAGATGGCCAGCCAAATCTTCTTGGTGCGGTACCATTTCCTAGGCGCGCCTAGCTGTAGCTGCCTGGAACCACGGCCCTGCAAGGAGGAGAACCAAACAGTCTTACCACGTCGCTTTATGTTCAGTACCTGTCTGACTTTCTTCGAAAACAAAAGTACTTCTATGACACAGGTATGATGCCACTGAACAAAAACTAAAGTGACTTCTGGTGTAACTTAGATAGATAGATGTTCCCGCTTTGGCAAAAGGTACATTGATCACAAAACAAACTTCAAAACTAAATAGAAAGAACATTGCCATATGCAAAAACAGAAGTTAGATTTCATACAAGGTTTATGCACAAACTGACCAAGTCCTTCAGGAGATACTCTCACCAGTTCAACGTTGTCCATCAGGATCAGGATGTTTGCAGACTCAGGAACCAGGACCTTTTCACCTTGGACAGGCTGCAGATTCCTGAATAACGTTGAACACTTGTGATCATATAAAGGAAGGCCAAGGAATCTGCCGGCCGTCACAGCTTGACCGCGTGCTGGCCGGGCGGATCCATCGAAATAATGCATTGAGCTACACGTTTTATATGTATATAAGTACAGTTAAGTTAGCAGGGCACATTACGAACATAACAAACATATGCGGACAAGTATAGGGATTGTGGTCTCTTTTTTTCTATGTCAAGTTGTTAACTTTGCATGCATACAAAACAGCTAAAATCTTTGCTGTTTTTCTTTTTTTTTTCTTTTAGAGACCATTTGAAGCGTAGTAATTTCATAAGGATCAGTTTAATTTAAAAACAAACAGAAATAAAAGAAAAAAATCCTTCTAACCTTAATCCCGGTGAGAGAATCTGGAAATCTTTTTCATAGGATCCACTCATTTTGGCCTAGAATCTAGAAATCTTGGGCTCTATCCAAGTTCCGCTTCTTCATGTGGCTGGTCGCACACGACAGATGTTGGACGGTTGATCGGCTGGCAAGGCGGGGCTACCACACTCGGCACGCCACTATGGAGAGTCAGTCAAAACGTTGAGAGCCTCTCGTCCTATGAATAAGATCGGCTGTCACACCACAACCGTGGTTAGTGTGATCTCGCAAGATTACAAGTCTGTGTACAACCTTGGTGTATGCAAGCACCGATAGCAAAGAGGTATGCAAACCTCACTAAAATCTAGATTAATATTTAAAGCAAAGCGCTAATACGACCTAAACTAGGCTAAGCACCAACAAGTGGACACCAACTAATTCTTTTACTAATTGCACCAATCTTCTCTTAAGCACTTTGGTGGCTAGAGCACGTACAAGAGTATATGCCTCAACACTTCCAGTAGCTTGTCCAAGCTCTAACACCCTTTAAATGGTGGGCCAAGGGGTATAAATAGGCCCAAACCAAGAAACGTTATGTATAGTTGGCCATTTGGCCCGGGCACTACGGGCCGGCCCAAGCACGACACGAATCAGCACGACCCAGGAACGGCTCGGATCGACGGCCTTCGTGCCAGTGCTTGGCACGGCCCGGCCTTAGTGTCGTGCCTGGGCCGCCATTCTAGCCCGTAGTGCCGGCCCGAGCACGGCACGCTATATGGGCCGGCCCGGCAGCGGCATGGCTCGGCCGCAGGTGGCCGTTGGAACCCCGGCGTCGCTCCCATCCGACCGTTGGATCCGGCCGTTGGAATCAGGGGTATAAAACCGCAGCGCTCTCGTCTCGCTCTCAGTCTCCATTGCCCTAATTCATTTGCTCTCAGTGACTCAGTCTCACTCTCTGTCTCTCTCGCCTCGCTCTCGGCTCTCCTCTCTCGGCTCTCCCCCGCAGTGCCGTCTCGCCCGCTCCTCTCTCGCCTCATTCTCCTCTCTCGGCGAGTCGGCGACTCGCTCTCCTCTCTCGCCTCCGACTTCCTCTCTTCTTCTCGCTCTCTGGTGGCCTCTGGAGCCATCGCTGGCCAGTACTGGCACAATCCCTAACCCTAACCCTTGCTCAATCCCTAACTCTAACCCTTGATCTCTCTTCGTCCTCACCGGATCTGTCGTCGACCTCGCCGGATCCGTCGGATCTCCGGTCTCGCTCCCATCGGACCGTTGGATCTGGTCGTTGGAATAGCTGGCCGGCACTAGCACAATCCCTAACCCTAACCCTTGATCTCGCTTCGTCCTCGCCGGATTCGTCGTCGACCTCGCCGGATCCGTCGGTTTCCTCTCTTGACCCGTCGGTTTCCTTGCCGGATCCGTCCCTCGTCGTCTGTGCTCGCCGGATCCGTGCTTCGTCGACCTCGCCGGCGACTCTGGTGCTCCGGCTTTGAAGGTAAGTCCATAACCCTAACCGTAACCCTAACCCTAACCCTCAATTTGTACTAACCCTTGCTCTGTTTTATCTGAAGCCGTTGAGGGACCGGGGCGCCGACGAGTGACGAGTGGCGATGTTATTTTGTTCTCTGCTGTGTTTGTGTGACTTTGAGTCTTTGATAAGTTCTCTGAACATGTAACTTTGTGTGACTTAGACTCTTTGATAAGTTCTTTGATTCTGATCAGTTTGTGATTCTGATCAGTTTGTGTGACTCTTTGATTCTGATCAGTTTATGATTCAGATCAGTTTGTGATTCTAATCAGTTTGTGATTCTGAACATTAAGACTTTGTGATTCTGACCAGTTTGAAGTGTTGATCACTTATAGTGCCAGTGCCGGCACGGGCACTGCTGAGCCGCCGTGCCCAGTTAACTCTGGGCATAATTAACCGAAGACCGAAGACCGAACCGAAAAGACCGAGACCGAGACCGAAAAGTTCGGTCCTGGCTCCCAACTAACCGAAGTAACCGATAGAAGTTCGGTCATATGTGTCGGTTAACCGAAGTGACCGAACTGACCGTAATTCTGTAGACTTCGTTCGTAATGTCATTATGTGTGATTGTGATTTGTGAGAACTGAGAAAGTTGTATGCTAGAACTTGTCATAATAATGTGTGGTTTGTTTTATATATTGTGTTGTTATTTTTTTGCCTTCAAATAGCAAGCATGCTGTTGAAAATTGATATAGATTCTGCTATTGTTTGTGGCTGCTACTCAGGTCCGGTTAGTTCGGTCGTGACCGAGACCGAACCAAACTAACCGAGACCGAACTTCCTCGGTCTTCGTTTTTTGTAAAGACCGATCGGTCCCAGGTTTCTGATGACCGAATTGACCGAATGACCGAGGAACAGAACTGATCGGTTCGGTCTGACCGAATGCCCAGGGTGATGCCCAGTGACACGGCACGGCACGGCACGGCACGGCTAAGACCTGATAGTGTCGTGCCTGGGCCAGCACATCGGCACGGCGGCACTAACAGGCACGGCACGGCTAGTCTACCGTGCCATGTAGTGCCGTGCCTGGCCGTGCCGTGCCGTGCCCGTGCGGCCCGTTTGGCCAACTATAACGTTATGTGAGTACTGCATTTCTCTAGTGTGGACTGGAGTTATACAACAGAGCTTTTCTATGCCAAAAGCTAGCTGTTGCTAGCCATAACGTGAGCACTAGATTTCTCTTGTATGCACTGGGTTTTGTACCAAAGCTTTTCTGTGCCAAAAACTAGATGTTGGACTAAAGGATGTCAACCGTATTTCCTGTGATCACCGGAGTTTATGAACAATAGTAACAGAGAAATCTGCTACTCTATTCTCAGCCCAACATAATGTTGTATTTTGTGCATAACTTTTTTCTTTGAACTCCGATTTTAATGATCTTGAACTTGTTGGAAAGCTAAGAAAAAGCACTACAACTTTGAACTGATATCATATCAATTTGAGTAGATCCAAAATCTTGAGATAAGACCAATTCATTCATCTCATTGTCCCAGCTCTGTTGGGCCCTTAATGCCTTCTATAAATTTGTAGTTGACAATGTTTTTATGTGATATAATTTAGATGCTCAAATATTCATTTTAAGTTATCAGGTTTTGAAATTTAACTTTTTTACTTTTTCAAAGGGTTTCAGATGTCGGCATTGTCTATATAAAAGTTGTAGCCCATAATGAGATATATAAATTTGTAGTTGGCAAATTTTTAATTTGATATAATTTAAAGGCTCAAATACTTATTTTAAGTTATCATATTTTAAAGTTCAAAATTTTAATTTTGTTGATAACCTCGGATGGAGAAACGATCTACACAAAAGCCGTAGTGCTAAGTGAGATCTAAAACTTTCCCACAGAAATTGTTTATTTGAGATTATTTAGAAGTCATGTAATCTTTTATTAAATATTTGAGCTTATAAATTATCTAAAAAAGAATAGTTTTCAATTGTAAAATGGCTCTATAATTTTGATATAAAGTTTGTCTTAATTGCATTTCATATGAAACAGATATGAATTGTTTTGTTAGATGAGACCACCTGACATATGGGCCTAGTGAGGCAAGTAGATCAGGGTAAAATAGACACACTGCTAAACGTAGTGTCCTCCCAACCAGGTTTTGTTTGGCTATTTGTATCCACCTCAATACATTAACACACGCGTATTAAGATGGATACGGTGAACAAGCCTCTATGTGGATTGTGGTGGATTAAAGTATAACAAAAAAGCCCTTAATAGCAAGTTATCTCTTGGGCTGTCATTGCCTGATCTCGAAATTCAATTCGCCGTGTTTCCAAAACTATAACTCTGTTATGCACGTGTTTAATTTAACTTTTTTTTAGCAAAACGTGTTTAATTTAACTGGATGGGGGGCTTTGTGCAGCTTTGCGTGCTGCGAAAAGCACAGTATTAAAAAGATGCAAGACGAGTCGTTTATAGCCATTGAACATTTTGATCCCTTTTTACTCATCCTCGTGTTACCAAGCTGTGATAAGAGGGCGAGAGCTCAAAATAAAAGGACAGGAAAAATCAAAACACACTCCATGCACATTCACTGTTCGTCAGACACTCTGCATTCTTGCAAGCTAGGGCTTACATTTTCTCTAGGTCAGCAAAATCACCCTACTAATGCTACAGTCACGTACTCTTCTTTTGCAACTTCACCAACAGTCATCTAAAACCTTTGCTGGGAAGCTTCAGTGCAGGATGAAGAACTCAGGGCTTCAGGTTGTCACTGAATTTCCTAATCGACCTGTCGACGAAAAGAACATCATCGATCCATGAAACAATGTTGAAAGTCAAGCTCTCCAAAACCCTTGAGTAGCTCTCCAGAATCGCTTGCCCAACATCCTGCAAATTTGTCAGTTCATTTCATCAAATCAGATCAAGAACATAATTTCAGTGCAGATAACTATGCCTTTGTCTGTTGAGTATGATGATTGATGAGCAGATGACTAAAAAGAAGATGAAAATGCCAACTAGTATGACCTTGTGTGCTTGCTAATGTGATTGGACAGTTTTGGGTTACCTTGTTGAACTGGATCTTGCTGGTGTCCAGGGTGGTCTGCGACAGGCCAGGGAAGCGGTGCTTGATGCAGAGCAGGAGGCTCTCGGCCCTGTTCGCCAGCGTCACGTTCTTGTCGTCGTCGGCGGCCGCGAGCTCCTTGACCTTGCTCCACGGCAGCTTGCCATGGCTGCCGCTAGCCTTGCGCCGCCACACGTACATGGCGGCCTCCACCCGGTCGGCCATCGCCAGTGCGTCGTGCTCCGACGAGATGTCGAGCGTGTCGAGCAGGAACTCCGGCGAGAACTTGTCGGCGCCCAGCATGACGCGGTACACCGAGTCCCCCACGCTTGCCCGCCCACTCTGAACGAACACCATGATTTTATTTACCCAAGGATTTCAGCGAGGAGAGACATGTGTACACCTTCGTTTCGTACCTTGGGGAGCACGGCCATGAACGACTCTGGCACCTCCATGTCGCTGAGGACGCCGCTGTTGATGGCGACGGCGGCCTTGTGGATCTGGTTGGCGCAGTCGCGCCTCTGCTGAAGGTCCTTGCGCGCCTTGTCGGTGAGGCCGGCGTCCGGGACGCAGGGCACCGGCAGCCACCACTTGTCCTCGTTCCGGTGAGCCGACCTCCTGAACGACGATGACATCCTCGATGACGATGACGAGGTGACCGAGCCGAACGACCTCGTCCCGGCGTCCGCGTACCAGAACTCCGCCTTCTGGAAGCTGTCCAGAATGTCCTGCACCGTTCGTCGCGCATGATCGGGATCATCATTCATCATTGCTGGCTGAGACCAAGCAGAATCAATGGAGGGAGCAATGATTGGGATGTGATCTTACGATGAGCATGGCGTCGAGCTTCTCGAGCGCGGGAAGGTTGATGTAAATGTCCGATCTTGGTCTGGTCTCCATGACCTGCACGAATCGATCCATCGTGATCAGCAATAATGTCGATTCTCGATTGGAAGAGAGACGACATTCCTCAAGTTTCTTGGAAGAACTGAATCTTTCAAGAACGAAGAAATCCATGGATGGAATGGATAAACATGATGAAGCGCAATGCAATGCAGCACCTCAACTTTGGTCCCATCAGGCAGGGTCTGCGTTGACGGGTAGAACTCGACGATGTAGTCGCAGACGGAGAGGAGGCAGTCCATCTCTCTTGTCCACATCGCCTTCTTCCCTGCCGGCAGCGGCTCCAACTTGTGGCAACTCCCGAACACCGTCGCTGCGAAATTAAAACCGATACAAGGACATGTTACTATAGTACCGACCGATGAAGATGCATGCCAGAAGCTAGCCCAGTACACGAAAACGTTCCGAGTCTGCTTGCTTACCGTAGAGGTTGGTGATGGCGTTGGAGATGGCCACGGCGGTGCAGACGCCCTTGCCGCCGCCGGACATGTCCTCGCCGAGCAGGAGCTTGGAGAACCTCTCCTTCACCAGCTCCATCTCTGCGCGCACATGCCCGGTCGAGTTAAGAAAAGACGCGACACGGTGATCGATCTGTACCAAGAACATTATGTATTTACGTACCGTCGTCGGTGGAGCGGCGGTCGAGCACGTCGGCGCGGGGCTTGATGCTGAGCCGTCTGAGTGACTCGGCGGCGGACGCCGGGGACCGCCCGCCGATGAGCTTGGCCACGGCGGCGGTGGGCTCGAACGGCCCGCTGTGGTCGACGTCGACGCTGCTGCACTTCTCCGAGAAGGACGTGGACACGTCGGACACGGTGCGGCTGAGGTTGCCCCCCGCCGCGTCGACGAGGCTCCGCGTGGACGGCGACGAGCAGCACCCACCGTGCTCCCCGGCCTCCGAGCTCCCGTCGGACACCGAGACCGATGAGCTGCTGCTGTCCCTGTCCATGGCGTCGCTTCTTTGCTCCGCGCCTTCGCCTTCCGCCGTCGTCACGCTTTCAGACCAGTTGGGCACTGCACGGAACAAAGGAACACGAGATGGCTTTATAAGGGCCCCGCCCAGCTGCTGCAATGGACACGACAAATCCATCGAAACGGGAGAAGCCGACGCACTAGGCTAGAGATAAATTCGCAGGTTTAAATTCGAAACTGCCGTGTCGTCTTGTAGCAGATGCGTTATTTTTCAAAGTTTTTGTGAGGACTGAGAGAGACAATGCTGAGGAATTTGGCGAAACGCCCCTGTTGTTTATGCACGAGCTCCGCTGCTTTTGAGGGGATTGTGATTTGTGAGGCGACGACTCCATACTAAATCATGGCAATATCATGGCATGCAGATAAAGATGCAGCAGAGCAGTCGGAAAAAGGACGAGACAGCAAAAAAAAACGAAACGGCTAAAGATTCAGACGCCTTTGCTTTTGAACCTTCTTTTAGACGCAGATGCAGCAGCAGTGCCAAAAAGAATTTCATCGAACAGTGCGACGGTGCGTGTCAATCTCCTCATCATCTCATGTCACAGAGACCCAACCCAACCCAGATGGAAAACAAAATTTGCGAAAACATGGAAAGAAACAAGCATGCCTTTGGTAACTGCAGATGCTCGGCTCGGCTGCTGCAAAGATGGAATGAAAGGGGCGCTAAAGATGGCAAGCAAAAGATTGGCCCTTTCTCACCTTTCCTGACGCCGATTTGATTTGATCTGATTTGGATTCCTACTACGCCTGTGACGAGCAGCTCAGCCCTTGGCAGTTGCCATGCATTGGCTGGCCAGATCTCTCCGGAGTCCAGAGTTGTCCCTCAAAATGCTCCTGCGTCAAACAGAAACTCCTCCCTGCTCTGATAACGCTCCTCTAGCTTTGGCAACTCTGTCCTTGATTTGTTAAAGCAATCGGAGATGGCAATGATTGCGGAGGTGACGAGCATCATGCATGGCCCGATGAGCTGTGCAAAGAGAGGATTAGTTAGCCAGCCAGGCACGAAATGACGGTGCGACGCAGGGCAACGCCAACGAAAAATGAACCGTGCGAGGGCCAGTCCCAGCTCAGCTCCCAGGAAGGAGGACGGATGTGCGAACCACCCTCCACTTCCACTCCAACTCCACCACACGATGCACCGATGCCATCAGATCGGATGGCCTACATCTGACGAGGCTGGCCGGCCGTGTAACGTAGGTACGGTGGGTCGGCCGCTGATTGCGCGGCGTGGCAGCACGGCGCGTGATTTATATATGTTAGGAGTAGCTTTGCGTGCAGGGTGTCCAAGACTGTCTCCGTTGGTGCCGTTAACTTCACCTTCCGTGCAGTGCAGCATCCAACCCCTTGGTGTGGGCACGCAGTTGAGTTTCAACTTTCAAGCAATCCAAATCAACCGAGGTAAATTCCGATGGGTTTGGCTGGCTGGTGCCGGTGCTTTTGAGGCAGCGGAAGCCGGAAAGCAGCGCAGGCGCGGTATGGGAGGAAGCGCCCCGGGCGGATGGATCCGGTCGTGCGCGTGTCGCGTTCCCACGGTGCGCACGCGCACGCGCACGTAGCGCGTCGGGATCCCGGCGGCGTGGCCGCGCAGCACTTCTGCTGCCGGTCTCTGACAAAACAAAACCCATCCAGTCAGCTCGATCGAGTGCAGGCGTCCGGCACCGCATTTCCCACGCCATGACACATGACGCCAACGCGATCGAGAGAGAGAGGCTGCTGCTCTGGAGTGGAGTGGAGTAGCGCCAATGGCTATCGGACAAGCCACGCCTGACGCAGGAGCCCCCGTGCCAGGACATGAGCTCCACCAAGCCGCCACCTCCCCTCCAGCGCTCCCGGAGTATGCCTGAATGGAAAATTGGAAATCTTGCAGTTGCAGAGGCCGCTCAACTTGACCCAACTCCAAAGAAGAGGAGTTTTTTGAGTTTGTTGGACGCCAGGACGGGGCCGTTGACCCAACACGGCATTAAACTAGTCTCGGGCTGGTGCGGCGTGTGGAGTCGTGGGCGCTGCGTGGCCGTCACGATGCCTACCGTTTTTTCTTTCTTTCTTCTATTCAATATACGGGGAGCTTGATTTTGTGCAGGGCACGTATCCACCATTAATGCACATCGAACGGGATGTCTTGTGCTAGTAGGTTTGTCAACGGATAGCCCACCTCACGAGTCACGAGTCAACATGTGCTAGCAGTCCTACTTTCCTTTCCTCCGATACACCTGTACGCCGTACCCGTACTTGCTTGCTCTACCAGTCGTGTGGAGTGACTAGCAGAATGTCCAATTTATACAAGTTCAAATACACACTGACCGTAATTACAAGGATGTTAAGGCGGTACACACTCCGGTCCATATAAATTTGTTATTGCAACGAGAGCCTCAGAAGGACCTCAATGTTATTTTAATGAATAACACATCATAACACATAGATGACAGTGGAAATACCATTACATTACAACCTATAGAGTACCTGAAATCTAAAATAGCCATTGGATTTCATAGCGTTTGTAATAGATTGCTAAAAGTCAAGCACAATTCCATTTGAGCTTTTTCTTATTATAAACTGCATAAACTAAATTAATTCTGAGCTTATGAAACGAATTGGTAAAGCTGGTCGTATCGCTATTGGATCTGTGTACACCAAAATAAGTAAGCTAGATTAAAAAAAAAGTGCTAGTAAATTTAAGGAGTCTGCTATGTTGCATCCGATTTTAATCTGAACTTATGAAGGAGCTTGACAAAGTTGATTGGCTAAGTGTATCAACTGTTAAGATATATATATAAATAGGATAGGAATGAGGGTGCCTGCCTAGTCAGGCGGCAACCCCTCAGTAGGTTGAAGAATAGTTGGTGGACACATGCTCTTTGGCGATGGCTGCTCAGTGGACAATGGACTCGCCTCCGTTGTCATCAGTGCAGGGGCTGCCACAGCTCACGCCAACATGAGTGGGACAACACGGCGTCGCAGATGAGAGCATGGCGGCCACGCCCACCCCAGCGATACGATGCCCACGCCACGTGAGGCTACTCGGCGTCTCGCACGGTTCACCGAGGAGGTGCAACACAAGGGAAAGTCACCATTAATCGCCAGTCCACCAAGACAGAAGGCGACAACCACAAGGCAATAGTGGCGAAGCTCGAACAAAAATTTAGGTGAGGCACATCGCAGACACAACTTTTTAATGACAACACAAGGACGCACATCAACAGCTAATCTATGGCAAATTTAAATAGCGATTGATCGGACATCCTATTGCGCAAATCTATCTTGATTATATTCATAGCCGAGAAGGCTCTTTCAACAGTGGCAGTTGCAACAGGTAGAAGCAATGCTAGCTTGATGAGGCGATAGACCAATGGAAAAGTGATGTTTCTTTCACTTGTAACCATCTGTATGGCCAACCTTCTAAAATCATGACAAGCCTTGAATTGTTCAACTCTTCTCATGTGAAGGATGAATGTCTGAAGTTGTTCTCTTATATTAGAGCGATCCAAGTCAGAGAAATCTTCTTCATATATTTTAGTTAATCGAGCAATCTTTTCAACATCAAACTTGAAAAAGGAGTTTCTTGGATCAAGACATGAGAAGCAAACAAGTAACTCTGATGATACCTCATTGAAGCGATGGTCCATCTCGGTGATAATAGCATCAATAGCAGCCAAGAAAGTATCAACACGGTAATGATGCTCTTGAGTGATTAAGTTACCATCTAGCCTTGATTGACCCCATTTAGGTATTGACTCATCCATATTTGGTATTGGAATCTTCTTTTCAGTGCAAATCTACACATATACAACAAGCAAAATCTCAATTGTCACATCTCAAATAAATTGCTAAATGCCTAAATCTCAAATTCACAATTGTACCTTGTAACACCATCGGTGTTACACTATACAGTCTTTTGCTAAAACACTGCATGAGCATCATATTTATGTGATAGTGTATGAATTATAGTGTGTAAATAAATTCCTGTGACTTGAAACATTTATTGGAAACGCGAAACGAATGTTATATTTCATGTCGCGTTATATCGCTGAGGGTTCTAAACGATTTTTTATGAACGAAAATGCTATAGAACGCATACCCGGCACTTTAATAAAGTTTGTAGTACAAACTTCGTAGGTGGCGATGAAATACTTGCGGTCGAGAATGAGATTCGCTAGATAGCTTACTTAATAGCTTAGAAATCGAAGTTGACGCGAATCCGAACTAAAACTTAGTCATTTTCTTAAGTCAGAGGTCGAGTTGGAGTCCAGCTTCGCGCCAAGCTTGCCACTGTTGTAGCCGTACGGTTGATAAATAGAGTAGCTAGTACCCCTTGTTTATCTTATATAGAGTAAATCGGTATTAAGAGTAAGGATACCTTTATTTGCTAAGATAATATATGTCATGCTTCATACTTGTTAGTGCTGACAGTAGGTAACTTAGCACCTTAGTTGGTAGAACTAGCTTAGTAGCTTGATAGATGTATTTATATTTTTAGAGTTGCTGTTGCCGTATTGCTAAGTGTTGCACCATCATTTCATGCATGTAGATCACGAGTTGGTAGAGTTCGTGCCTACGGGCGAACAGGACTACGAAGAGGTCATTGAGGAGTACGAGGAGGAGATTCTCGTGCAGAAGGGAGCACTGGAGCCGTTCGGTTCTGACTTTGTTGACCCACCGCCTGCCTAAGGCAAGCCCCGGTGCATAACCCATATTTTTAATGATCACTGAATATATATATGATGTGAATTTATGTTACAGGCATTTTATGGAAACTATAAGCATAAATGTACTTACCTATGAGTCCTACTTGTATAGGTCGACTAGCTGCCATGTTTAGAGTATCGGTAGCGTGAGTAACCTATCGTTACTCGTAATAGGTGATAATTATGATCACTCATGATAAAATGGTAGAAAGGAAAATGGTGACCGGGCAGGGATATAGTTTGGGTATTGGTGGGTGTAAGAGGTTGTGTCCTGTGTCCAATAGGGCATAGCTTGGTTACACTTTTTCCCTATCTGTGCTGGTTAAGGACCGACCATTGCATTGGACTCTAGGCAAGTCACATATTTATTATCTCGAGCACATACTTGGGTATGGGCGCAGAGAAGACTTGTTGCTCTCTTGTCGTGGATTCTAGCTCTTTTCGGACCGACTGATTGGAGGCGGGGATGGTGGAGGTCCTTGCACCGCACTGAGTCCGAGACTCATGAGCGGGGGCTTAGAGTCTAAATTTGGACGGGGACCTGGACCCCATGACAGGAGGGTGATGGGTTGGTCCTGCTTGTGCCTAGAGTACAAGCGGGGCGTGTGTTTTAGGGTACCCAGCTGGGGGCATTGATTCACAAATCGTCGGCGTTCCGGTACGGCTTGTCTACGGTTTATCACCGTAGTAAGAACTGAAGGATGAAAGGTGATGAAATGGAACCGATTGCTCAACTCTTACTTGAAAGTAGAACATGTGCTTACATAGAATGACTAGATAATCAATTAATCTTGGCTACTAATAATAACATAAATAAGGACTCACTATTAGTATTGCTTTCTGCAAAAAGAAACCCAGCAAACCATAAAGCTTTAGATATCCCTTGAAGCCGGGAAATTATTTCCACTAGTCGGCTAAGGCTTGCGAGTACATTGTGTACTCAGGGTTTATTTGCCCCTGTTGCAGGTTAACTTGGGGAGCACTCGTTGTGTGAAGGATTCTTCTGGTGGGCACAGACGGATCATTGTTCTTTATCGATAGATGTTTATTTTTATTCTGCTGTTTAATATTCCGCACTCTGACTTTGGAAATGTAATAATGTAATTTTTAAGAACTCTAGATGTATGAAATGGATTAAGTATTGTAACTCGTTCTCATTATTGGATCCTTGGGAAAAATGTGGATCTTTTGGGTTCTCCCTTAGGGTGTGCCCGACGGATACCGCCCACTGTAGCTTGCTTTCGGGGTGCTTAGTGTCTAGTGGAAGACGAGCGCCTCCGTAAGTGTGTTATTTTGAGCGGTTCTGCTACAGTTGGTACCAGAGCCAATAATGAGTTTACGAGTTCATCACTCTTTTAAAAAACTTAAAAATTTGACCAACAAAAGTTTTGCAAAAAGTAGGATGTGCTAAAATTATGTAAATAAGTATAAGCCCTAGCAATATGGTCTATCTAGGATAGCGGCACTGGTTTTACTAATCAGTTTTCTACAGGCACACTGACTTACGTTGCATAAGAAATCGCTTAGCATACAGAAAGTGAGTGTGCGATGTGCCAAAATTTTGTGAATGCCGCTATATTCCAGCTTGAGTGAGCGTACAGGCCGATACATGCATCATGATAATAGAATCTTGCTTAAACTAAAGTTCCCCCCTACATGTATAATTGGATTAGTAAATTGATAGGATTAACTAAGAGAATGCTTTAATAAATGTCTCATCATTTCTCTAATCCGTTGCTTCTGATCTAGAAGGTTGTCCTAAGAGGTTGGTTCCTATCTCTTACAGATGAATCTAAGATCCGGACGCGGGAGCACCAGTGCTGGGGCAGGCCATGGTCTTGGCAAGGGCCAAGGCGAAAGTGGTCGGGCCAATGAGCACGGCAACGAGGAGAGCCATGAGGCTCCACTTCTGGCTCCTCCTCCTCCGCCACCGCCGCCTCCGATGACTCACGCGGAGATGATGGCGGAAATGTTGGCTGCTCGCCGCAAGACAGCTCGTGCCATGGAGCTGCTAGCACACGCTGTCAGTGGCTTCGCCCGTGGTGGTCACAGGGGCAATGGCGGGAACAGGGGCGGTGCTCGCGGTCCTGAGGGACCCTGTTCTTACTAGGATTTCCTCAAGACGCACCCACCCATGTTCACACTATCAGCTGAGCCCCTAGATGCAGAGCATTGGCTTCGCATTCTAGAGCAGAAGTTCCTATTGCTCAACGTAACTGATGAGCAGATGGTGCACTTTGCAGCGCAATAGTTGTTGGGGTCCGCGAGTGCATGGTGGGATACCTTCAATGCCATGCAGCAGCCAGATCACCAGGTGACCTGGCAGGAGTTCACACCACAGCATTCAGAGAATTTTATATTCCTGCTGGTGTCCTCAACAGGAAGCTGACTGAGTTCCTAGACCTGCGACAAGGGAGTATGACAGTGATGGACTACGTCAATAAGTTCAATCACTTGTCGTAGTATGCTGGAACCCATGTTAACACAGACGAGAAGAAGAGGGACCGCTTCTATCGCGGCCTCTCTTGCAGCCTTCAGAAGAAATTGTATACTAGGAACTATCAGACCTTTGGGGCAATGATGAATGCTGCCATCGCCATGGAGGGCTTGCAGCAGGATTCCCAGGCAGAATGGAAGTGGAAGCGGGTGGCTACGGGGTCTTCTAGCCACCCCCATACTCAGAAAGTACAGGTTGTTCGACGGGAGCCCTATCAATCATCAGGCGTGCATTCGTTTTGATAGCCCCATCATACTTCTTAGGCTTCTTCCACACAGTACCATGCACCTACTCAGCAGGTGCCACATCAGTAGCCCCAAGGATAGCAGGCCCCATCTCATCTAGGATAGGGAAACAAGCCGGGTGCTTGTTTCAAATGTGGCAAGGATGGCCACTATGCCCGAGAGTGTCCCCAAAACCAGCCAGTCCAGTCTACTCAGCCATCAGCTAACTCCAGGCTAGTCAAGCGGACGATGATCAAGAAGAAAGTGCCAGTCAGCCGCTCTAGACAGGTGAATTTCACGGATGCTGAGCAGATATTGCAATAGGAACCGGTGATGGCTGGTATGTTCACCATTTATTCCCATCCAGCTTATGTGTTATTTGATTCTGGTGCATCACATTCATTCATGAGCATGTGATTTGTAGACCGGCACAATATACATCTTATGGCTATACCGTATGCCTATAGAATCTATACTCTAGGTGCGTAGATGTGCATCAATACTCGGATAGACATAGTGAGCTTGGTATTAGCCACCCACACCTACCGTCTTCAGTTCATGGTGCTGCCTGGGCAAGGCATTGATGTAATTCTTGGGATGAACTGGTTACGGGTGTATGGGGTAGTCTTGGATTTGAAGCAGAGAATTTTCAAGTTATAGCTTCCTTCTTCTGAGGATAGGATGTCTCTTCTTGTACCCTTAGATCTAGTTTTACCTGTTGCTGCTCATGCTGAAGCCTCTCCTGATCTTGCCTCTATTCCTGTAGTATGTGAGTTCCTGGATGTTTTTCCTAAAGATCTACCTGGGTTGCCATCGGACAGAGAGGTGGAGTTCTCCATTGAGCTAGAGCTTGGTACTACTCCTATCTCCCGACTCCCGTACCGCATGGCTCCAAAGGAATTGGCTGAAATGAAGAAGCAGTTGGAAGAAATATTGGAAAAAGGCTTCATCCATCCTAGCTCTTCACCATAGGGTTGTCCAACCATTTTTGTGAAGAAGAAGGATGGCACTCTATGGATGAGTGTGGATTACCGCCCTCTTAATGCGGTAACCATTAAGAATAAGTATCCTTTGCCCCTCATAGATACTTTGTTCAATCAATTAGCTAGTGCCAAGGTGTTCTCCAAGATTGACATTCGTTCAGGCTATCATCAGATCAAGATTAGACCACAAGATATACCAAAGATAGCTTTTTCTACTAGGTATGGGCTGTATGAGTACCTAGTAATGTCTTTTGGTCTCACCAACGCTCCTGCATTCTTGATGTACCTGATGAATTCAGTCTTTATGCCGGAGCTGGATAAGTTTGTTGTGGTATTCATTGATGATATCCTGATATATTCCAAGAATAATGAAGAGCATGCCCAACACCTTCGGATAGTACTGGCTCGATTGAGGGAACACAAGCTGTATGCTAAATTCAGCAAGTGTGAATTCTGGTTAGATCGAGTGCAGTTTTTGGGGCATGTGTTGACACCTGACGGCATTTCTGTAGACCCCAATAAGGTGCAAGATGTGCTGAATTGGAAGTCTCTCAAGTCAGTGCACCAGATTCGTTAGTTCCTTGGTCTAGCTGGTTACTATCGATGTTTCATTCTAGATTTCTCCAAGATAGCTCAACTGATGACCAAGCTGCTTCAAAAAGAAGCCAAGTTTGATTAGAGCCCAGCCTATGAAGAAGCCTTCCAAGCTTTGAAGACATTTCTGACCACTGCTCCTATCTTGGCCCAACCAGATATTGATCGACCCTTTGATGTATATTGTGATGCCTCGAAGACAGGGTTGGGATGTGTGCTAATGTAGGATGGGCGTGTGATAGCTTATGCTTCGCGCCAACTAAAAAAGCACAAAGTAAATTACCCCACCCATGATTTAGAGTTGGCTGCTGTGGTCCATGCTCTAAAGATTTGGAGGCACTATCTGTTGGGCAACAAAGTACATATTTTTATAGATCATAAGAGCCTCAAATATATCTTCACTTAGTCTAAGGTAAATATGAGGCAAAGAAGGTGGTTGAAATTGATCAAGGATTATAACTTAGAGGTACATTACCACCCAGGAAAGGCCAATGTGGTAGCTGATGCTTTGAGCCGAAAGTCACATCAGGTTGAAGAAACACCTTTGTCTCTCAACCATACAGAGGTGCTGACTCACATTGCCTTGACCTCTAAATTGCTGGAGCAGATTATTTTGGAGCAAAGGCAAGACACTTTAGAAATTCCTCCTATCAAGAAACTGATTGTCGAAGGGCATGGTCCTCACTTTAGTATTGATGAGCAAGGAGTAGTGAGGTACAAAGACAGATTGGTGGTTCCATCAAATGAGGAGTTGAGAAGGAAGATTTTGAATGAAGCTCATCATTCAAAGTTGTCTATCCATCCTGGCAGCAACAAGATGTACCATGATTTGCGCCACTTGTACTGGTGGTCCAACATGAAGCAGGATATCACTCAGTACGTCGTGGAGTGCGACACTTGTGGGAGAGTTAAGGTAGATCATATGCGTATCCCATGATATTTACAGCCCTTGCCCATTTCTATTTGGAAATAGGAAGATATCTCCATGGACTTTGTGGTGGGTTTGCCCCACACATCCAAAGGCTATGATTCTATTTGGGTCATTGTGGACCGTCTAACTAAGTCTGCTCATTTTATCCCGGTGGACACCAGATATGTAGCCAGGAAGTATGCTCAGATATATTTTGACTGGATTGTGACCCTACACAGAGTTCCCCTTACTATCATCTTTGATAGAGGGTCAGTTTTTATCTCTCGTTTCTGAGACCAACTACAGCAATGTCTTGGTACTCGTGTCCTCAGAAGCTCAGCATATCATCCACAAACTGATGGCCAAACAAAAAGGGTGAACCAGGTGCTCGAGGACATGTTGAGAGCTTGTACCATTTCTTTTCCCTGAAAAGTGGGATGAATGCCTAAAGTTCACTGAATTTTCTTACAACAACAGCTATCAGGAGAGCATTCGTATGGCACCCTTTGAAGCTCTATATGGAAAGAAATATAGGACACCACTCAACTGGGTTGAAGTGGGAGACCATGGATACTTTGGGCCTAATTTCATCAAAGAGGCTCAAGAGCAAGTAAGCATTATTCAGAGTCACTTGAAGGTAGCTCAAAGCTGGCAGAAAGCTTATACAGACAAGCGAAGAAGGCCCTTATAATTTGTAGTTGAGGATTATGTGTATCTCAAGGTGTCTCCTATGAGAGGGGTGCACCGATTTGGTGTCCATGGCAAGCTAGCCCCTCAATATGTGGGTCCATACAAGGTGTTGCAGCAGTGTGGCCCAGTTGCTTATCGTCTCCAGCTTCTCGATATTTTATCTGCGGTACACAATGTGTTTCATGTATCGCAATTGAAGAAATGTTTGCGGGTCCCTGATGAAGCTGTGGAAATTGAAGGGCTTCCCCTCCAGTCTGATTTAACTTATATTGAGCACCCTGTCAAAATCCTGGACGAGAAGGAAAGAGTGACCAGAAATAATGTGGTGAAATTCTACAAAGTGCAGTGGCAAAACCACTCAGAGGATGAGGCTACGTGGGAACAAGAGAGCTATATATTGGAGCATTACCCCCACCTTCTCTCTAGTTTTGATGAGTAGTTGTTACGTTGAAATGTATTTTCTATCTCCTTTCCCACACTAGGCACTTGAAATCTCGGGTCGAGATTTTGTGTTAGGGGGGTAGATTTGTAACACCCTCGGTGTTACACTGTATAGTCTTTTGCTAAAACACTGCATGATCATCATGTTTATGTGATAGTGTATAAATTATAGTGTGTAAATAAATTCCTGTGACTTGAAACGTTTATCGAAAACGCGAAACGAATGTTATATTTCATGTCGCGTTATATCGCTGAGGGTTCTAAACGAATTTTTATTTAACGAAAATGCTATAGAACGCATACCTGTCACTTTAATAAAGTTTGTAGTACAAACTTCATAGGTGGCGATGAAATACTTGCGGTCAAGAACGGGATTTGCTAGATAGCTTACTTAATAGCTTAGAAATCGAAGTTGACGCGAATCCGAACTAAAACTTAGTCATTTTCTTAAGTCGGAAAATGGGTCGACGAAGCTAAGTTTGGGAATTTTAATAGGAGAATCGATTTAAGTAGTAGCATGGTTTTACAGTTTGTTTTAGTAGCTTGACATCCCATCTCAAGCGTTAAATAGTTAGTTTAGCTACTGGAGCATTGAGGTGGGTTTTTGGGACGCTTTAAAAAGCATGCAAGACACGTTGTTGATCAGTGCCAGCATCTGGCCGTGGTCACCGAGTTTTGGTTCGGCTTGGTGCGCTACACTGGCCTGCCCTTAGCGCGCACGCGTGCACCGCCGCACGGGTCCACACCACCGTTGCCGCGCCCTGGCACACACTCACGCACGCACACGCACCGCGCGCCAGCGAGCTTGGCTGCTCTGCTCGTCGTCGCGTCTGCCTGAGCCACGCTGTTCGCCATCGCGTCGAGCTACGCACCCGGTCGTGCTGCGCTCCGACCATTGCTGCCGCGCGGTCACTGCTGCCGTTGACCCATTTGCAGCTACACATGCGTGGCCTGCCTGCCTGCCCTCGCCATCACGTCCGCGCGTGATTCATCGTCTTGCTACTGCCTCCCCAAACGGCGTCAGTCTCTACGGTCGCGCTGTGCCAAGCCGCCATCATCTTGCGAGTCATGGCGCTGTGGTCGCATGTCGTTGTGCCAGACTCGTATGCGCACGTGGAGCCATCACCGTCGCGCTGCCGTCCTCTCCCAATTAGAAAATGTGCCATGCCAAGTTTCCCGTCTCGTGGCCTTGAATCGCGCCGGCCGAGCCACGCTAAGGCAAACCCGCAGAGCTGGCCCATCTTCGTAATAGCACACGTCTGGAGGTTGAGTTGGAGTCTAGCTTCATGCCAAGCATGCCACTGTTGCAACCGTATGGTGTTGGGGCTTCAATTGGAGTTTCCCCCCGCCATCGACCCCTTAAGTCCGAACGTCGTCGTCCATCGAATTAGCTTGACGTAGTCCACCTCTTTCAAATTAACTGCGCACCCAGCTAGCCCTATTAGTTAGCCAGCGATTGGAGTCATCCCGATGAGCTTCCATCCTACAGTGTGGTAATGCGGGGCATTCTCCTCACGGACGGTCCGCCATGGTCGTCGAGGCGGGGGATCCGCTAGCGCGTCGCTCCGTGCTCCGTTGTTTCTATTGAGCGGTGCCTTTGCGTCGTGTTGACTTGGTTGCCTTGCCCATGTAACAGTTTTGCCGGTGGAGCAGCAGGTCACCAGGGACGCCGTCGCTGCGCTTACCGTGAACCAGAGTCACCCCGTGCTCGTGGTCAACCACCTTGCCGAGCCCCACGACTTCATCCAGTCTGCCCTACACGTCTCTGGTGAGGCCCTCTTGCTCCTAGGGTAGGTGGTTCAACCGTTTGAGGTCTAGGTCACCCGGGACATGTCGCTGCCGCCGGCGAACTATGTTGGAGGCCATTCCCATGGCCGACGTGCTTGAGTGTAGTAGCGATTCAAATAGTACTTCTACATTGTTGCCCGCAGTCTATACATGGTTAAAGAGTAGCGGTAGAGGTGTTGGGCTAGGTAAATTTGCCAGCGCCGGTGTTGCCGTGGCCCGACCCCACCGCAGCCCATGGCCACATCTACGTGCTGCACCGTTTTTAGTGCTTGAGACCTCGATCGATTGAGCCTCGCTCATAGAGTGCTAGGGAGGTGTTGGTCGAGGCCGAGGAGGCCCGTGCTCGCCGGCGTTTGGCCGGAGATGCCGTGGCTTTATTTAGTTTAGGCTAGGGACTTTGAAAAACTAGAATTCAGGTAAGAATAGGGTGCTAGGTGCAAAGGCCGTGACTCAATTAAATAGTGTTCGAGTGAGCTTCGTGAATAGGAAAGAGAACGGGGTCTCTTTAGCAAAAGCGCCAGCTCAAGCGTGGCTCCACCATGGGCCACGTTGCATGGGCCATGTCCGCGCGCCGCACGCGTTGGCCGCGCCGGTGGCTCACGTTTGTGCGCTGCGGGAGTGGGCCGAGCCACGAGTAGTGGGCCGCTCGGTGAAGTTTAGTTTCTTTCTTTTCCAGTGAATGAACAAATATTTATTCAATTTAGTTTTGCGCTGATCTTGGTAAAATTATAGTAAATTCTGTAGGTATCCAAAAATAGTGAAACAAAATTTGTTAGGTTCACAAAAATGCTATCTATCTGTTGGTATAGTTAGTTTACGGTTAGCTGTGATAATGATAGGTTCATAAATTAAATTTAGAAAGCTTAGTATTATGTAGCTCAATATTTGCAGGAATTTTTGTCGTAAATTGATGATAGCTTTAGCCATGAAATTTGTACTGTAAGGTCATTAGACTATGATGTACTCACTGTAATTTTTGTAGCCCAAGAGTAGGTTGATAAATAGAGTGGCTAGTACCCCTTGTTTATCTTATATAAAGTAAATCGGTATTAAGAGTAAGGATACCTTTAGTTGCTAAGATAATATATGTCATGCTTCATACTTGTTAGTGGTGACAGTAGGTAACTTATCACCTTAGTCGGTAGAACTAGCTTAGTAGCTTGATAGATATATTTATATTTTTAGAGTTGTTGTTGGCGTATTGCTAAGTGTTGCACCATCATTTCATGCATGTAGATCACGAGTTGGTAGAGTTCGTGCCTGCGGACGAACAAGACTACGAAGAGGTCATTGAGGAGTACGAGGAGGAGATTCTCATGCAGGAAGGAGCCCCGGAGCCGTTCGGTGTTGACTTTGTTGACCCACCGCCTGCCCAAGGCAAGCCCCATTGCATAACCCATATTTTTAATGATCACTGAATATATATATGATGTGAATTTATGTTACAGCCATTTTATGGAAACTACATGCATAAATGTACTTACCTATGAATCCTACTAGTATAGGTTGAGTAGCTACCATGCTCAGGGTATCGGTAGCGTGAGTAACCTGCCGTTACTCGTAATAGGTGATAATTATGACCACTCATGATAAAATGGTGGAAAGGAAAATGGTGACCAGGTAGGGATATGGTTTGGGTATTGGTGGGTGTAAGAGGTTGTGTCCTACGGCCAACAGGGCATAGCTTGGTTACACTTTTTCCCTGTCTGTGTTGGTTAAGGACCGGCCGTTGCATTGGGCTCTAGGCAAGTCACAGATTTATTATCCCGAGCACATACTTGGGTATGGGCGCAGGGAAGACTTGTTGCTCTTTTGTCGTGGGTTTCGGCTCTTTCTGGACCAACTGATTGGAGGCGGGGATGGTGGAGGTCCTTGCACCGCACTGAGTCCAGGACTCAGGAGCGGGGGCTTGGAGTCCAAGTTTGGACGGGGACCTGGACCCTATGATAGGAGGGTGATGGGTTGGTCCTGCTTATGCCTATGGTACAAGCGGGGCATGTATTTTTGGGGTACCCAGCTGGGGGCATTGATTTCACGAATTGCTGGCGTTCCGATATGGCTTGTCTACGGTCTAGCACCGTAGTAAGAAATGAAGGATGAAAGGTGTTGAAATGGAACTGATTGCTCAACTCTTGCTTGAAAGTAGAACAAGTGCTTACATAGAATGGCTAGATAATCAATTAATCATGGCTAGTAATAATAACATAAATAAGGACTCACTATTAGTATTGCTTTCTGCAAAATGGAACCCAGCAAACCATAAAGCTTTGCATATCCCTTGGAGTCGGGAAATTATTCTCACTAGTCGGATAAGTCTTGTAAGTACATTGTGTACTCAGGGTTTATTTACCCCTGTTGCAGGTTAACTTAAGGAGCACTCGTTGTGTGAAGGATTCTTCTAGTGGGCACAGACGGATCCTTGTTCTTTATCGATAGATATTTATTTTTATTCCGCTGTTTAATATTCCGCACTCTGACTTTGGAAATGTAATAATGTAATTTTTAAGAACTCTGGATGTATGAAATGGATTAAGTACTGTAACACGTTCTCGTTTTTGGATCCTTAGGAAAAATATGGATCTTTCGAGGTCTCCCTTGGGCTGTGCCCGACGGATACCGCCTGCTGTAGCTTGCTTTCGGGGTGCTTAGTGTCTGGTGGAAGACGAGCGCCTCCGTAAGTGTATTATTTCGGGCGGTTCTGCCACATACCTCTTGTCACAAGTTTTTTCTTTCCAATTGCAGAAGATGCATGATTGTTGGTGTTGGGGGCACCTGCTCCTCGGCTTCGACCTCGGCCTGCTCCTCCCTTTCGCTCTCCTTCAGCTTCTCCCTGGACATGGCCACGCCCGTGGCCTGCGCCTATCATCTGCTCACCGGCCAAATCCTCCTGGAGCTCCTCCTCCATCAGAACAGCCTCCCCGGTGCCTGCGTGGCTACGCGCCTGCGCCTACGCGACTGTTGCGCAGCTCGGGTCCGGTCAGCCAGCACAGTCGGGCAGCCGGGGCCGGGGCCATGGGGCGGGTGGGTGCCGAGCGAGAGTGGCGCAGGCGCACAGCTCGGGCCCAGTCAGCCAGGGGCCACGGGGAGGGCGGGCGCCGTGCGGCTGGTCGGCTACAGCGAGCGGCCGAGCGCCGAGCGGGAGGCCAGGAGCGGCGGCACGGCACACCTCGGGGCTCGGGGCCGGTCAGTTGGGGGCTGGGCGGCTGCAGCGAGTGGCCGAGCGCCGAGCGACGTGGCATGACTGCATGAGTGAGCGTTGGGCGGAGTGGCGCGAATGGAGGAGCCGCCGAGCCGGAACAATTGCCGATTGGGAATTAGGGATTTGAGGTTGGGGACACACACTTCTGCTTGGGCCGGTTGCCAGGCTAGGCTTATTGGGCCGTTTTTCATTGTGGCTGGGCGGCTGGCTGCAGCTCTCGTCGCTCGTCGGCCGTCGTGGCAGACGCCATTCGCGCCGCTCCGCTAGCTGCCTGGCCGGAATTGAGGAAGACATGGGGGCTAGTAGTGGTGCTACGCCGGTGGTAGGTGGGGCGGCTGCCCCACCCTGCCGCATGGGCAGCTCCGCCTCTGCAAGGCAACCCCTACCAATAAGGAGCTGACGGATTGTCGCTCAGCCGCTGGTGTACAAACCGACCTCCAAGTAGAGAGGTACTCCTCATGAAGAAGATGGGCATCATGCCGCCGGCAGCTCCAGTTTCATCCGCGTCCAAGCGAGCATACAACGCCATATTCGCAGCAAACTTGACGCCAAGCCATGTGACAGCTTTGGACGAGCTGTTCCTAGCGACCAACAATAGAGCTGGACGGCTAGTAGAAGAGCGCTATTCTCGGATGCCGGAGTGGGTCGCGCAGCGAGCAACAGAGACATCCAACTCCGTAGGTTGCAACGCTGCTTTCAGCTCGATTGTATACCATTTATGCAATATCGAAGTTCAAAGCAGTTTGCTAGGGTGGTCCAACAACAACTGTTAGATCTCCTGGGACGCTCATCAGAAGCGCGTCGTTTGTATGGTTAAACTCTTCTTCTTAGTTACAATGATGCGTAAATCTTTTGCGTATTTGAGAAAAAATAAATAAATAGGAGATGGAATTTCAATGTGTCGTGACCAGGATTATCTTGTGCTTAATATTGTTTCCTATAAAATCAGGCAGAGAAAGGGCATAGAAGCCTAGCTAAGCACTGAAGCATTAATCTATCCCTAATTACAGATACAGAGGCAAGAAAGCAGGCTACCCTTAAGGCCTATATTGAGAGGGCGGACGGAGCCACGATTGGATGCGCAGGGAGGATGGCAAAATCCAGAACTGAAGTTCAGATTTTCAGAATATTTCATAATCAAAATTTAAGAATTGCACATTCAAACTGCCAGATGCCACACGTTTAGTTTACATCGTGATTAATAAACACAGGGGCTACAGAGCAAGGACCATACTTAAACTAATATTATCTTGAACCGTACATTGCACAATCAGTCAGTTATTGTGCACATGACATGGTGTAAATTACACTTATTCCATGAGATACGGAAGTAATACACATGATTGATTTGCTCTGGAAATATAGAGAAATGTCAGAAGTCTCTTCATGGCCATTATTGATAGAAGATTATTATAGGTTTTTCTCCGATAAATTCCACGATACGATACGGTCTGAAGGCTGATTATTGATGAAATTTGGCCCGTTTGAAAAAACGTTGAAATTGGGTTAAAATGTTGTGAGAGAAAAACACTGTTCCGGCTAAAAAAAAGAAGCCGAACAAACCGGATATGTTTTGGTACTACATTTTTGGGATCAATAATCACTGAACCTAGCTAGTTAATCGTATTTTGTTCCACCCTGAGATGAGAGGTCCGTAATCCTAGGTAACTTCAATGTACCTGAAATTCTGAATCATGGTTTCCAAAACCAAGAAAGAAAGAAAAGAGGAATTTTAGCACAGGATTCGCTAGGCTCGCTTCTGGCTGTGCTCCTGTACATGCCTAGAATTAAATATGCTAGAGAGCATAAAATTTTACGCATGTAAAAAATAAATATTCTAGCAAATATTTTTTTTGGAGCAAACTAAATCTCACTCTATCATATTCTCATACATTTACAAGGTTAATTAGTTGGGTGCCGATGTTGTTGTTGTAATTCTCCTATTAGCTAACTAGTGATAAACGGTTGTTTAGCTTGTTCAATCATATCTATCTCCATTATAGGCTAACCAGTATTATAAATGTGTTTTAGGTAGTTTTTCTTTGTAACAATAGTGGTGAGTAATTTGATCAGCATTTATAGGCGATGTGAGTTAACATGAGTTTTTCTCTCTCTCTCTCTCTCTCTCTCTCTCCAAATAGTTCGATGTGATCCTTGATTTTTTTGTTCCTACTGTTCTTTTTAGGCAAATAGGGTTAAAAGCCTAGCAGTTGCTTCTTATGCTTTTGGCTATTAGTCAAAATCCGAAAGATGAAATAAACAACTTGCTTTTGAATTCAGATTTTGAAAAGCAAAAGGTGTATTTATTTGTAATAGAAGCCAAAAATCGGTACACATCTGCTTTTGTTGGCTACTATAGGATGTGATCCTACATGTATTGTACGTTTCATTCATTTAAATGCCAATCCATAAATATAACTTTTTATGGCTTCTTAAAGGATCACTTTTTGTAGGAGCCCATGCAAGCCAGTTTTTTTTGCAAAGAAATAGCCAGCCACAGGCCCTAAGTACTGACAAAAAAGACACATCACACGCAGGCTCCTTGAGTGATTAGATTAGATGGGCTATATTGCACTAAGTTGGGCTAGCTACTTAGTCCTTAGTAATTAGATGGGCTATTGCAGTAAGTTGGGCCAATAGGCTGCTGAAGTTAATGACTTCATATGACATGGGCCTGAATCGATGTTTAGCCCCAATAAGAATCTGCCGCAGCTCCTCAAAAAAAAAAAAAAAAAAAAAAGCTGCCGCAGCCCTATTGGTGCCCTCTTATGTTTAGGCCATGAGCATGAACTGGTTACCGTGTGATGGCGCTTTGAGGCCGGTTTGCTGCTTAGCAGATAGCCCACCGCAGCTAGTTAGTCATCTCATTGATCCCGCATCTGCGTCATGGGATCATGAGAAACTGGTGTTGTTTTTTACTCCTATGGATATTGAGGTTATTGAAAATATTCCACTGAGTACTGATGGAAGAGAGGACTTCCGGGCCGGCCACTATGAGCAGTCTGGAATTTTTTCGGTGAGATAAGCATATATAGGCCCCGTTTGCTGGTCTGAAACTTGGCTAAAACTGGCTGGTTGTGTGAGAGAGAAATACTGTAGCGGCTGAAAGATGCATAGTGATTTGTGAGAGTAACCAGCCGGCTGGTCTGAAAAAATCAGACCAGCGAACGGCGCTATAGAATGATGGTCCGCGACAAGGCTACAACAACAGCTTGGCTGGATCACATTGTAGGGAGGTCCGTTGCAAGGTCGGAGGACAAGGAATAGGTTGATCTCTGGAGAGTTGAAGTTCCACCCAAGATTCGTGTGTTCCTTTGCAGGTTAGCACGCCACTTTATCCCAACAGGAGACATCCGTCATGCGGCCTGTTTGTAGGTTGGTTTCTGGGTTGATAATCCTGATTGATGCTGGTTTGTTGTGAGAGAAAAACATTGTTGGTTGACTGATAATCCCTAGCTGAAACCAACAAGCAAACAGGCTTAAGGCTGTTGGTTGACTGATAATCCCTAACCGAAATCAACAAGCAAACAGACTTAAGGAACATGGCCCCGAACAACTTTTGTGCCATTTGCGCGGAGGTGGACTCATGGAGGCATTCTCTACTTGACTGCAATATGTCGAGATGCACTTGGGACCGGGAACGTGAGGATATCAGGAACGTGCTAGCTCATAATAAGCATGTTGACGCCCAAGGTTGGACTACCGATGTGATGAAGAAACTAGCAAATGACGAGTTCATCAGGGTGGCGGTGAGACTGTGGGCGAAACCGGCCATGCTAGTTCCCAAACCGGCCAGATGAAAGTCCTAATTTGATTTTGGTTAATTGATGAAATCTAGGACTAACCTTTATTCTAAGTATGTGAATTAGATAAGATGGTCCAACCCAAGTGGTGAAGCTAGATGATGGCTTTGGTGAAGGTGATGGCCACAAAAAGAGATGATAAGTGCTTCATATTTAAAAAAAAAAGAAAGAGAAAAATAAAAATAGACGCAAGGCAAATGTATAATGATAGGAGCCATTTTTTGTTTGCACTTAATAAAAGTGCATTTAGCTCTTTAGTGGGTTTTGGATGATTGAATGACAACGTGATTAAATGTCTATCCCGTTTGCTAAGTGTGGACAGGTAATATGTTATCTCACAGGTACTTAATAAAAGCCAAAATGATGTGTTATTGTATAAACAATCAGTTCAAGCACAAGACAACAATACAAATGGAATTCATGCAAAGACTTATTTATTGTGGGATTTTCATGTACTGTGTGAAAGTAAGCTCGTAAGAATTAATTAATAAGACATGAGTGATTGCATATGGAATGGTCTCATATTTGAAGCTTGCTAAATTGAAATGGAAAAGATAACAATACAAATGAATGGATAATTCAACACAAGATGTGACTTGATGGCTTGAGATGGTGAAGATAGCAAGAAAAGGCTTTGAGGTACTAAGCAAGGGTGAAGGGCAAGCGACGGTTTGGTGGCTGAAGAACCTAGCTAGGATGAAGAAAGAAGTACTTGCATTTAGTTGAGGTACTAATCAAGCTATGATAGTCATGTCAATATGAAGGATCAAATCACTATTGGAGTGTTTGATGGAAGTGACTTGATACATTTAGGATTATTCAAATTTGATGAATAGAATCAAGTCACGTGCTCAAGATGGCTATGCTCAAGTGAAAAGTTTAATATCAACATGTTGGCACCCTCACTTGATGAAGATTGGAATACACGGCTTCGGTTGAAAGAGATCAACTCAAAAGGTTTAAATTTGTTATACTTTTAAATTTGAGTTAATAGGAATGCCGTACTCTTAAGAGGGATGCATCATGTTGATTGATAATCATTCATAGGTGCTCATGCCAACCCATGTGAGTTTTGAGTGTTTGAGAGACAAAAGAGATAACTGATTTTTGCTGGTCTGGCTGTCCGGTATTGATACCGGACGTGTCTGGTATGTGCCCAACAACGATAAAATTCTTGTTGTTTTCGGGTTGGTTCGTCGGGAGTTCCGATGTGAGTCGGAAGTTCCGACGATCGGGAGTTCTGACGTTTCGCGCTTAACTAACTCAGAGGTTCACTGTCCTGATCATACCGGACGTATCCGGTATTCAATCCGGTATGGACGACCAGAGGCCAACGGCTAGTTTTCAAATGCCTTGAGGGTCGGAAGTTCCGACGTGAGTCGGGAGTTCCGATGGTCGGAAGTTCCGGCATGCGTCGGGAGTTCCGACACCTCACTAACTTCAACTCAGTTACCTAGTTTTTAAATATGCTGAGGGTCGAGAGTTCCGACATTCATCGAGAGTTCCAACGCCTCACATTGTCGCTGTAACTTAGTTACCGTTGGCGCAGTGTAAGTCACACCGGACGTGTCCGGTATGCATACCACAACGGCTATAAAACGGCTAGTTTTTCCAAGGAGCTATAAATACCTCCAAGCCTTCACCTTTGGAGGCTTCTGATTCTGCTGGTTGCTATACACGTTTTTGAGCCTTGCCAACTCTGCCAACCCTCTCTTAGTGAGTGATTGATCAAATTTGCCAAATCAAATTGTGGGTTGAGTGAAATTCAAAAAGAGAGCAATTGAACCACTTGAGCACTTGTGCATATTGTCAATCTCATGATTCACATTTGTTACTTTTGGACTCTTCGGTCCTAGACGGTTAGGCGTCACCGGAGAGCACCCGAGAGATTGTGGTGTGCCTCGAAAAGTTTGTAACGGTCGATTCCGCCGCCTAGGAATCAACTAGTGGAAGGAGGAAAAGGAGTTGGAAAAGACTCCGGCTAGAGTGACCTTCGTGGTACCCTCTAGGACTGACCTTTGCTGGGTCGCCCGCAGCCCCCTCAACGGAGAGTAGGACTCGAACGAGTCCGAACTTCGATAAAACAAATATCGTGTCTCAATTTGCATTTCATTTGATATTTGTGTTGCTCCAGCTCTTGTGCAGATTCTCTGTGTATATTGTCATCTCTAGTAGGTGCCTGCAGTTTGGTTTGAAGATAGAAATCGAAAGGAGCAAGTTCGGGGCTGATCTGCAGAAATCGTGTATACCGGACATGTCCGGTATTCATACCGAACACGTCCGGTATTAGAGCTCTGTGCTGAATATTATTTAATTTTTGTTCTAACTTTGGGTTGTAGGGTTGTAGCTTCTAGATATATTCTTTATACCTTATTTACTCTGTGGCTAACTTGTGAGGGGTGGTATTACTCTTAATTTGGAGTTTCCATTTTAGAAACTCCCTTTTCTAATTGTTTCCGCATTTAAAGGTGTTAATTTTCAGAAACGCCTATTCACCCCCTCAAGGCGGCATCCTAGGTCCTTTCACTTAAGACACCATAGAGGGTGTGAGTGATTTAGTATCGATAGCCGTATTATAAAGAGGGGAGATATTTGGCTAAGTGGATTCATGCATTGCATTTAGGGACCTAGTGTGCGAACTTCTAACCCTTGTAAAATGCTTTGAAAAATGCTAACACACGAGCACACAAGTTCTACACTTTGTGGTTAGCAAGTTGAAAGCAAAGGTGAAGTGGTTGTGGACTTAGAAAAAGAAAAGGAGGCGAAGGTGCAGGATCGGACGCTGGTGCCGGGGTGACCAGACTCACCCTAGGGCGTGGCCGGTCAGTGTTGAGCGTGGCCGAGAAGGACAAAGTCCCGACTAGACTCAGCAGCGAAGAAGTGACCGGACGTGGAGGGTCTACGTCCGGTCAGTAGTGACATACGCTGGCGTCAGCACCGAGAGCGCGTGAAGAGAAGCGCAGAGCTGACCGGACTCACCGGCGCATCCGGTCATCCTTGACCTGATGCGTCCAGTCAGAGAAAATCGGCTCTGGAACCTTTCTAGAAATGACCTGACGCTCTGTGTACGTGAGTCCGGTCGTTCAAGCGTTGAGTCCGGTCATTACTTAACGTATCGCACGACTAAGAGATGACCGTTGATGTGGGGTGCCCGTCACGATACTTCACCTAAATCGAGTGTCATCCACTTGATGTGCTCAATTTAAGCAAAACAACATCGTGCGGCCCTAGGAGCACACTAAGCAACTCCTCTTCAGAATCAGGTTGAGTGGCACGCAATAGTTCACATACCAAACCGACAAAGTCTAATGGATAATGCTCAAACAACTTATACAGAAAAGCTTATAAGATAGAGTTTACATAAATTACGTGATCCGGTCCAAGCAATGGACAAGATCCAGAATCCATTCTAAAGTAATCACTCAAGGTCGCTCGAACAAGACAACGGAGTTAACATGTAGCATACTCGGGGTCGCCCTTCCCTGATGCTACTAGACAGCGGTGATGGAGACTCAACCTCCATCGATCTACAATGTCCCTGCAAAACAACTAAACGGCTGCACCGTGAGTACATTGTGTACTCGTAGGACTTAATTCCAACATATAATGTTTGGTGGTTGCATTGGTTAACTATCGGGCAATTGTATAAGTGCAGAAAGCAATGATGTTCATTAGGATTATGACATGCTATGCTCAACATAGAAGTAAAGGTATTCATCATTATAATAAGTGCTCAGTAGTCCATTATTCATGCTACCATGGGTGTAGAAAGGAAGAACAACCAAATAGTTCTGTCCCGAGGGACTCCATGCTTTCAAAACTCTGTAGAGGTGTACAACTATACCCACACGGAGAAATAGGACGAACCTCCATATCTCATGCATCAGAGATAAGGGTTGCCTCACGTCTCCAAGCTTTCCCTAATCTGGCCCGAGTGTCACATGAAAGGTTCGAGCGGGTGCCCGGTCAATGTCCTGGACATTCTCGACCGACGCCACCCCCCTTGCTAGTTTCACGGACAAATAGGTCGTAATTAGTAACTTGGCTTGTCGACCCCATCCGTGACATGTGGTTTGTATGGGTGGTTACTCGGACTTACGTATCCCAATACACGGTCCTTACTGCTCCACGAGCTATGCCATCTGAGGTCCCACACTCATGACGACCTACCCCTCGCATGAGTAGGATATCCAAGTTATCATCAAGATTACCACATTAGTGATATTAGTCATTAGCCAGATTAGTTAGGTAAGTCAAGTTGTACCCTTATTGGTTTTAGTAGTTAATTATCTAGGTGTAACATCCTACACGCGCGAGTATGAGTTCCCGTCTCATGCTCGACTTCTACCATTGCCCAAACAACTAAGCAATAAGCAATAAGCGTTCCCATTCCCATTGTTTAGATGAGAGGCTTCTACAGGTTATTAGACTACTCTAGGTGTTGTATAAGAGTGATCATTATCCAAGACTACATGTAATGCATAACTCATAATACAACTTGATAAGTATCCAAAGTAGGGTTTATAATAGTGGGGTGCCTACCTGATGGTGTTGCCGTCCAGACATCTAGAAGCTGACGATGAAGGCTCACGCATGTTCCTGAAAGGATACGGAAGATCGTCTAAGGGATACATCAATGATCGAAACGATGAGGAGGAACATGGGTGAATAGGGTTAGGTTGCTACCTTAGAACTTAAGGAGCAACATCTAACTGTGGCTCTACTACTGCATTGGGTATGACTAAGCTCTCTTGGTTGTAGGTTGGTTACTCGAGTAGGTTGTTTAAGCTAGCTCACTCTTCCTGTGACTGGCGGACACTCCGTTCTACCGACGGACACTCTGTTGTACTGGATACCGAGTTGGGTTGTCTCTGGTCTGGCTCTGTACTGATCGATGGACGCTCTATGGAGTTCACGGAGACTCTGATAGGTTTGGGACTTAGGCACTTCTAGGGTTCTCTGTCCACATCGGTTAGTCTGGCCAATCAACGGATGCTCTGGTATGAGCTGGGTGTTCTCGGGTTGTTGGGTTACTACTCTCTATAATTCAACGGATACTTCGCCGTGGGTGATGGACGCTCTGCTGCGCTAAGCTGACGGGGAATAAGGTTCCTTGGTGGTTTCCTACAGATTGATGGATACTCTGTTGGTTTGACGGACACTCCGTCACACGAGCGACATAACCTATGCTCTAAGGAAATCCTAGGTTTCAAGCTTAGATTTGTGGAGTTGTGCATCTTGCATGTGCCAAACATTCCTATGGTAGTTTAGGTGGCTTACTAGGCTCACTATGGCTGTGTTATAAGCTAGTTTCACTAAGTGTGGCTCAAGGCTTAGGGATTAAACTAAAACTCATGAGATGAGAGGTAAACCTTAAGATTGAGATAGAGATCCTTGGCTCTAAGATCAAAAGCTTCCATAGCCTGAGGATTGAAGATCCAACTCTCCTTCCATCCTAGCTTCCATCATCTCCAACCTCCATCAAAACCACACATTAACTACTTTGGGGGAAAATCCACAAAATGGGAGCTACTCTCTTGAGCTCACCATGACTATGTTGAAGAGGTTGATGGATGGGGAGGTGCTGATGCTCTTCTTCTTCTTCCTCTTTTCCTCCTCCAATCTTCTCTTCATTCCTTTCTCTCTCTAGTTCTAGGGTTCTTCCTTGTTCTTGAGAGTTAGAGAGAGAGAGGGTGTTGGCAAATGAGTGGATAGGTGAGAGGGTGAGTGAGAGGTGCTCCTTCAGCTGGTGAAGTATCTCAACTCATGCTAACATGTGGGTCCAAGTCCATAAATAAGAAACAGCTTAATTTCCACTTAGCTCTGTTCTACCCTGACTCTTATCGGATGGTCCGGTGTACTAGCGAACGGTCCGGTATTCTCTGTCTTTGCTGAATTGACTAAATCATTGAATGGATGTTCTTGATGTCGAGTGTTGTGTTTCACGGTGCAAATCTTCACTGACGGTTGGTGTCTGACTCCTTTTGATAATTCAAAACGGTTGCTTAGGTTGCAACAAACTCGGGTCGTTACAGTTGAGATTCGGCGGCTCTAGTTCAAATGGGGGATGCATGGCAGCCATCAGGTGACCAGACTCACACGACCGAACGCAAGGCAACATCCGGTCATAGCGTTCGGTCAGCCCATGGCAGAGCCAACGGCTCTATTTCTTGGGACCGTCTATAAATAGTGTTTGGCCAGCTTGGGGCTCACTCTCTTGGTACTTTGACATACTTAACATCCTTGTGAGCCTAAGCAAACACCTCCCGCTCATCTTCATCATTGATTCATCATCATAGTGAGATTAAGAGTGATTCCAAGTGCATTTGCTTGAGTGATTGCATTTAGTGGCACTTGAGGATCGTTGTGGCTGTGAATTTCTTATTTCTCTTGGTGGTTGTCGCCACCTAGATGGCTTGAAGCAGCGGAGGAGCTTCGACATGAGTTGGTGATTGTTTGTGGCTGGCTCCGGTGATTGTGAGGCGTCTTGCACCTTCCCCGGCAAAGTGACACAAGGTAGCTCTAATATATTGCTCGTGTCATTGAGTTACCTCACTTGTGGGTAGGTTCTTGTGGCACCTCTTGTGGTGGGCTAAGTGTGTGATACCTATTAGCCACTAAACCATCAAGTGTTGGTCGACACAATGGGGATTAGCGTGCCGACAAGCTCGTGAACCTCAGGAGAAAAATCGTGTGTCATCTTGTGATTGGATTTCTCCTGGTGATTGAATTGGCATTCATCTTGTGATTGGTTCATTCCTCTATATGGTGGTATAATCACCCTACTCACTCTCTATATTCCTTACAAACTAGTTGTCAAGCTCTTTAGTGTAGCTAGTCTTTGAGAGATTGTTAGTTTGGTTAGTGTGGCTCTTTAGTTAGTTTTTCAAAGCACACTAGCTTAGTGAGTAGTGACCTAGCTTGTTGTATGTCTAGTGATCATAGCAACTAGAATTGTTGGGATAGGTGGCTTGCAACCCTTATAGACCTAGAGCAAAATTACATTACACCTTTTGTTGTACTCATCAATTGCTCTAGTGCTTTGTAGAGTTTTTAAATGGGCTATTCACCCCCCTCTAGCCATATTAGGAACTTTCAAGTGGTATCAGAACCATGGTCACCGTTTGATTGAAGGCTTAACAACCTCGGTGTCAAATTATGGCTCAAGTTATGTTCAACCATATGGGGGGCAAACCATCGTTCTTTGATGGCACAAGCTATGATTATTGGAAGAGAATGATGAAGATATATCTTGGTTCAATCAATGATCAAGTGTGGGATGTGACAAAAAATGATTATGCTATTATTGATCCCAACAACCTCACCAACCAAGACAAGACCAACAAGCAATGCAATACAATGGCTCTCAACACCATCTACAATGCCATTGATTCCAAGGTGTTTGAGCAAATCAAGGATCTTGATAGAGCTAGTGAGGTGTGGAAAAGATTGGAGGAGACCTATGAGAGCACACCGACGGTGAAGAGTGCCAAGCTATACATCCTCAAAGATAAGTTAACAAGCTTCAAGATGAAGGATGATAAGAGCATTCTAGAGATGTTCCATCGTTTACAAGTGATTGTTAATGATTTGAAGGCTTTGGGTGAGAAGATCAATGATGATGTTGTATCTCATTGGTTCTTGATGTGCTTACCTCTAAGATTTGAGATGGTGAGAATGCTTATCATAAGAGGAGGATTGAAGCAATTAACCCCTAACCAAATACTAGATGATGTCATGACTTAAGAGACATAGCGTGTGGAAAGGGAGGGGTTTGACAAGGATAAGAAGAAGGAAGATGAAGATAAGAAGAAGAAAAGTGTAGCATTTATGGCTAGCTCATCATCCAAGAACAAGGGCAAGTCCAAGAAGCAAGAATCAAGTGATGATGATGAAGATGCTAGTGACATTATTGTTGAGGCGATGGCTCTCTTTGTGCGCAAGTTTGGAAGATTCATGAAGAAGAAGGGCTATGGTGCTAGAAAGAGAAGAGACAACAACAAGAGCAAATAATATGTGAGAAGATGCTATAATTGCAAGAGATTGAATCATGTTGTAGTAGATTATCCCTACAATAGTGACAATGATGAGGATGAGAAGAAGAAACAAAAGGAGAAGAAGGAGAAGAAAGAGAAGAAGGAGAAAAAGATAACCTTCCAAAAGAAGAAGAATGGCGGTAGCTATGTGGTGACATGGGATAGTGATGCTTCTTCATAGGATGATGACTCAAGTGATGATGACAAAAAATCTAAGAAGAAAGCACTTGCAAGCATAGCCATCAATAACAAGCCTTCCATCTTCGACACTTCATCAACATGCCTCATGGCAAAGACCACCAAGGTAAAATATGATGAAAGTGATGATGATGCTTATGAAAGTGATGATTGTAGGAGTGATGATGATGATAATGATGACGACGATGATGAGGACTCCAAGGAGGCTCACATGGACATGTTGGAAAATGCCCACACATGTCTTGAGATGAAGAGAACGGAGTGCAAAGAATTACGAAAATAGCTCAAAGCTCTCAAGCGATCCTTTGATGAGCTCAATGCTTCTCATGAGAGTCTAAGGGAGGACCATGAGGAGCTTGGCAATGCTCACACTAAGCTTGAAAGAGCTCACTCCTCTCTTCGAGCAAGTCAAGAAGAAGGAAGCCAAGAAGGCGCAAGTGATTGTATCTTGTGATGTGGGACTAACATGTGATATTCTTAATGAATCATTTTATAAGCCCATTGTTGTTGCTTTCACTAACCCTTCTTATAGCACTACCACTTCTATTTCACCTTTGAGTGATGTTTTCACTTGTGATGCCTCAGTAATCGTGGAAAATGAGATCCTTAAGAAGGAGGTGAATGAGCTCACTCCCGCCTTAGGCGATGCCTATAGTGGAGATGCCTGCTTGCTAAAGTGCTTAGGTAGCCAAAGGTTTGCTCTCAACAAAGAGGGATTAGGCTACACCCCCAAGAAAGTTAAGGCGGTCTTTGTCACTCCCAAAGCTAGCTTTGTGAAGGGCAATGGTCAGTTTTGCAATAGATACAAGCAAGTTGGGCATATAGAGCAATATTGCAAGACTAACAAGAACAAGCAACCTAATATATCCTCAATTAGATTTGATTCTTGTTACATGCTTGTTAAGGGTGCCAATGGTGTGAAGGCTAAGTTCATTGGAACACCAATTGTGGACACAAAGAAGAAGACCATTTGGGTACCAAAGACCTTGGTAAGTAACCTTCAAGGACCCAAGCAAGTTTGGGTACCTAAAATAAATTGATCTCCTTTTGTAGGTCAATTACAAAGCCAGAAGAAGGCACTGGATGCTTGATAGTGGGTGCACACAACACATGACCGGTGATTCAAGAATGTTTAATTCAATCAATGAAAATGATAGCAATGGGATTGATAGTATCACATTTGGTGACAATGGCAAAAGCAAGGTTAAGGGGCTTGGTAAGATTGCAATATCTAATGACTTGAGCATTTTCAATGTGCTACTAGTAGAGAGCTTGAACTTCAACCTATTGTCAGTAGCCCAACTTTGTGATCTTGGTTTCAAGTGCATATTTGGTGTGGATGATGTAGAGATCATAATTGTAGATGGCTCTAACTTGATATTCATAGGATTTAGATATGAGAATCTATACTTGGTTGATTTCAATGCTAGAGATGCTCAATTATCAACATGTTTGCTTACTAAGTCTAGCATGGGTTGGTTATGGAATAGAAGGCTGGGTCATATTGGAAAGAAACAATTGAACAAGTTGATTAAGCATGATCTAGTTAGAGGTTTGAAAGATGTAATATTTGAGAAGGATAAGCTATGTAGTGCATGTTAAGCTAGAAAGCAAGTTGGTAACACACATCCTAAGAAGAGCATGATGAGCATATGTAAAGCATTTTAGTTGTTGCACATGGACTTATTTGGAGCAACCACATACACTAGCATTGGTGGAAACAAATATGGATTTGTGATTGTGGATGATTTCACTAGATATACATGGGTGTTCTTTCTTGTTGACAAGAGTGATGTGTTTGTAACCTTGAAGACATTCATCAAGAGAATCCACAATGAGTTTGAAACAACCATCAAGAAAGTAAGAAGTGACAATGGAAGTGAATTCAAGAACACAAGAGTTGATGATTTGTGTGATGAGTTTAGGATTAGACATCAATTCTTGGCCAAGTACACTCCACAATCAAATGACCTAGTTAAGAGGAAGAATAGAGCATTAATTGACATGGCAAGATCAATGTTGAGTGAGTACAATGTTAGGCATTCTTTTTAGGCCGAAGCAATCAACACGGCTTGCTACTATAGCAACCGACTCCATTATCACCCATTGAAGGAGAAGATACCTAATGAGCTCTTAAATGATAGAAAGCCCAACACTGCATACTTTTAGGTTTTTGGTTGCAAATGCTACATATTGAAGAAAGGCACAAGATTGAGCAAGCTTGAGAAGAAATGTGATGAAGGGTTCTTACTTGGTTACTCCACTACTAGCAAGGCTTATAGAGTTTAGAATTTGGCTAGTGGTACTCTTGAGGAGGTGCATGATGTTGAGTTTGATGCTATCAATGGTTCCTAAGAGGAAGATAAGAATCTAGATGATGTGAGAGACACTCAATTGGTCAATGCAATAAAGAAGATGGACATTGGTGACATAAGACCTAGAGAGGTGATTGATGTTGAAGATGACATGAATCAAGTGCTATCTAACTCAAATGTGCAAGCTAGTGGTTCTCATGATCAAAATCAAGCTAGTGCAAGTGATGACAAAATGCAAGATCAACAACAAGTGGCTAGTTCATCATCTCAACCAAATGAGCAATCAAGTGTAAGTGCTCCAACCAACCAATGTTGCTAGAGATCATCCATTGGTCTCCATAATTGGTGATATATCAAGATGTGTGCAAACAAGATCAAGATTAGCATCGTTTTGTGATCACTTCTCATTTGTATCATCCATTGAACCTAAGAAGGAAGATGAAGCCTTATTGGATGTTGATTGGGTGAATGCCATGCATGAAGAGCTAAACAACTTCATAAGAAATCAAGTATGTGAGTTAGTTGAGAGACATAAGGATCATAATGTCATTGGAACCAAATGGGTCTTTCAGAACAAGCAAGATTAAGATGGGATAGTTGTAAGGAAGAAAGCAAGATTAGTGGCTCAAGGTTATACTCAAGTTGAAGGTCTTGACTTTGGAGAAACTTATGCCCCGGTTGCAAGATTGGAAGCAATTAGGATCTTGTTAGCCTATGCTTGTGCCCATAGCATCAAGTTGTACCAAATGGATGTGAAGAATGCATTTCTCAATGGGTACATCAATGAGCTTGTGTATATTGAGCAACCTCCCAGTTTTGAAGATGAGAAGAAACCTAACCATGTTTACAAGTTGAGAAAGGCTTTGTATGGATTAAAACAAGCATGAAGATTATGGTATGAGAGGTTGAGAGATTTCCTACTGTCTAAGGGATTCAAGATGGGCAAGGTTGACACCACTTTCTTCACCAAGAATCTAGAAACTTGTTTGTGTTGCAAATCTATGTTGATGACATTATCTTTGGATCAACCAATTAAGATTTTTGTGAGGAGTTTGGAAGGATGATGGCAAGTGAGTTTGAGATGTCTATGATTGGATAGCTTAGCTACTTCCTTGGTCTTCAATTCAAGCAAATGAAGAATGGCACATTTGAGAGTCAAGGCAAGTACATCAAAGACATGCTCAAGAAGTTTGGCATGAATGAGAGCAAAGCTATTAGTACACCAATGGGGACAAATGGAAGCTTGGATAGTGATGCTAGTGGCAACATGGTGGATCAAAAGATGTATCGGTCTATGATTGGAAGCCTACTCTATATGACGGCATCAAGGCCGGATGTGATGTTTAGTGTATGCATGTGTGCTAGATTTCAAGCCTCACCAAGAGAAAGTCATTTGAAGGCAACCAAGAGAATATTGAGGTACTTGAAGCATACACAAAATATTAGATTGTGGTATCCCAAAGGAGCAAGATTTGAGTTGATTGGATATTCGGACTCCAATTATGCGGGATGCAAAGTTGAGAGAAAGAGCATATTGGGCACATGTCAATTATTGGGAAGATCACTTGTGTCTTGATCATCAAAGAAGCAAAATAGTATAGCACTTTCAACCGCCGAAGCAGAGTACATTTCGGTCAGTAGTTGTTGTGCTCAATTACTTTGGATGAAGGCTACTTTGAGTGACTTTGGAATCAAGTTCAAACAAGTGCCATTGCTATGTGACAATGAGAGTGCCATGAAACTCCCCAACAACCCGATTCAACATTCAAGAACAAATCACATAGATGTTCGCCATCATTTCATTAGAGATCACCAACAAAAGGGATATTTGTATTGAGAGTGTGGGCACCGATGATCAACTTGCCGGTATATTGACTAAGCCACTTGATGAGAAGAGATTTTACAAGCTAAGGAATGAATTGAACATACTTGACTTCTCAAATATGTGTTGATGCACCCTCATTATATGACATGCCTCTCCTTCGAGCAAAGCAAGGTAAAGTTGATTGACATGTCATTCATCCATTGCTAAGGACTTGTTTAGTGCATTTAGTCATTCCTATCATGTCTTAGGCTCATTCATGAAAATCAAATGAATTTAATGCTTGTATGGTACCACTATTGCTTGTATGCTTGAAATGATCTAGTGGTAGCATATGACATGTTTGTGGGCTTGTGAACCTAGAGTTTGATCTAGAAAATGAGCTATAAGTGTTTAACTCAATATGGTACAAGATAACCCTTATTTGGAGGTGTGAAGAAGCTTGTCCTTGGATCAAACCGAGTTAAATATCTTTTGCAAGTAATCTAGATTGAACTAAATATGGGAAAATGATCCTCACTTCACATGGTTTCACACAACCTATCTAAAATTTGAGCTCACCTTTTATGGTCATCGATGACAAAGGAGGAGAGAAATTCACAAAGATATTGCAAAAGAGGGAGAAGAAGTAAAGATATTGCAAAAGGGGGAGAAGAAGTAACCCAAAGATAAGATAGGAGAAATGAAAGGGATCAATTAAAACTTTAAGCACACAAGTTGGGGGAGGAAGCTCATAAACTTGTATGTTGCATTTGTATGTGCATTACATATGTTTGCTTGCATGGCACAAGTTTTTAAATTCCATATCCATGCTTGTGTGGTGTATGCTAGATTGTAGAAAATGATTGATGTAATAAAAACTAGCATGCATAGGATAGCTAGACACTTGAATTGGTTTTACAAGTAGTGCTAGAGCCTTGTTTCTAATATTGATCTCACAAGGTATCTAGTGTCTTTTGTTTTCAAGTGATATCTAGCAAATCATGGTGCTAAGGATGGTGTTCAAATGGCAAATCCGATTGGTATCACGCTTCAAATGTCCATTCTTTATACCTTAGCATCATTTGGTATTCATTACTTCCTTACACTTCCAAATCCATGCATATATGCAAGCTTTCAAATCCAAACTCTTAGCATATAAGTAGGGAGAGCTAATGCTATCAATTCGGGTTTATGAAACTTGTCCATAACCTTTACACATGGTAATATGCTTGGGCAAGCAACATGAATCCAAGAAAATTTCATTGAATATCTTTGTGAAGTGTTGTCATCAATTACCAAAAAGGGGGAGATTGAAAGCCCTAGTTTGGATTTGGTTAATTGATGAAACCTAGGACTAACCTTTGTTCTAAGTGTGTAAATTAGATAAGGTGGTACAACCCAAGTGGTGAAGCTAGATGATGGCCTTGGTGAAGGTGATGGCCACAAAAAGAGATGATCAAGTGCTTCACATTTGGAAAAGAAGAAAGAGAAAACAAAAATAGACTCAAGGCAAAGGTATAATGATAGGAGCCATTTTTGGTTTGCACTCAAGACACCATGGAGGGTGTGAGTGATTTAGGATCGATAGCCATACTATAAATATGGGAGATCTTTGGCTAAGCGGTTTATCGAGTGCCACTTGGTGACTGATTCATGCATTGCATTTAGGGACCTAGTGTTCTAACTTCTAACCCTTGTAAAATGCTTTGTAAAATGCTAACACACGAGCACACAAGTTCTACACTTTGTGGTTAGCAAGTTGGAAGCAAGGGTGAAGTGGTTGCAGACTTAGAAAAAGAAAAGGAGGTGAAGGTGCAGGACTGGACGTTGGCGCTGGGGTGACCGGACTCACCCTAGGGCGCGTCCAGTCAGTGTTGAGTGCGGTCGAGAAGGCCAAAGTCCTGACCAGACTCAGCAATGAAGAAGTGACCAAATGCGTAGGGTCTATGTCCGGTCAATAGTAACATACTCTGGCATCAGCACCGAGAGCGTGCGAAGAGAAGCGCAGAGCTGACCAGACTCACCAGCGCATCCGGTCATCCCTAACCTGACACGTCTGATTAGAGAAAACTGACTCTGGAACCTTTCTAGAAATGACCTAATGTTCTATGTACGTGAGTCCAGTTGTTCCAGCGTTGAGTCCAGTCGTTACTTAACGTATCGTGCGACTGAGAGATGACCGTTGAGATCGGGCGGCTCTGGTTCAAACGGGGGACGTGTGGCAGCCATCGGGTGACCGGACTCACACGACCGGATGCAGGGCAGCATCCAGTCAGCCTATGGTAGAGCCAATGACTCTATTTCTTGAGGCCGTCTATAAATAGTGTTTAGCTGGCTTGTGGCTCACTCTCTTGGCACTTTGACATACTTCACATCCTTGTGAGCCTAAGAAAACACCTCCCACTCATCTCCATCATTGATTCAACATCATAGTGAGATTGGGAGTGATTCCAAGTGCATTTGCTTGAGTGATTGCATTTAGTGGCACTTGAGGATCGTTGTGGCTGTGGATTTCTTGTTTCTCTTGGTGGTTGCCACCACCTAGATGGCTTAGAGCAACGGAGGAGCTTTGGCATGAGTTGGTGATTGTTCGTGGCTAGCTTCAGTGATTGTGAGGGGTCTTGCACCTTCCCCAGTAAAGAGCCGTAAGGTAGCTCTAGTAAATTGCTCGTGTCATTGAGTTACCTCACTTGTGGGTAGGTTTTTGCGGCGCCTCTTGTGGTGGACTAGGTGTGTGATACCTATTAGCCACCGAACCACCAAGTGTTGGTCGACACAACCAGGACTAGCGTGCCGATAAGCACGTGAACCTCGGGAGAAAAATTGTGTGTCATCTTCTGATTGGATTTCTCCCGGTGATTGAATTGGCATTCATCTTAGGATTGGTTCATTCCTCTACATGGTGGTATAATCACCCTACTCACTCTCTACATTCCTTGCAATCTAGTGTAGCTCTTTAGTTAGTTTTTGAGAGCACACTAGCTTAGTGAGTAGTGACCTAGCTTGTTGTGTGCCTAGTGATCGTAGCAACTGGAATTGTTGGGATAGGTGGCTTGCAACGCTTGTAGAGCTAGAGCAAAATTACATTACGCCTTTTGTTGTACTAATCAATTGCTCTAGTGCTTTGTAGAGTTTTTAAATAGGCTATTCACCCCCTCTAGCCATATTAGGACCTTTCACTAGGACCATTCCGATTTGCTTATTTTAGCCCTGGCCAACCCCTATGCCAACCCAAGAAAACCGGCCATGCTAGTTTTCTTGCTGTGTCCGAACTAGTTTGGTTTCCAATTTGGTTTTAGATCTATTTTTGACGTGGCAAACTTGGAGAACGCACTTTGGACTTATTTCCTACTAGGATAAGACCACCCCCTTTATATAAACAAGAGGATCATGGTCGATTGAGTATTCCAACTTCCAATCATCAAAAACACAACACATACCCCTTTTTGCCCTACTTTGTCTCTATCTTGTAGTTTGTCACATCTCCTAGTGAGATTTGGTGGCGTTCTAGGTGGCCTTATCGACCCTAGAGCAACCTTCATGTGCTCCTCCTTGATGGGTCTTCTGGGAAGGTGTTTGGGAGTCTACCAAGTGAAGAACGGGCTCAACATTGACCTAACCGACCCCTCGGTCGGTTTCACCGATCGGTTGTATGCAACCTCAGGCGTGCTAGTCTTTGCTGGTGTGTGATCCAAATTGGCATCAACACATCCAAACATCACCCACCTAAATTTTATTTGGGATCAAAACATCTTTCGACTAAACTTTAGGTGTCTATAAAAGTGTCAGTTGCACATAACATGATAAACTATAGGTGCAACTATATGATTTGGATCAAGATTTCAGCCATGAATAAGTTTGAATGTCACGGAACATGCCTGCACTTGAAATGCACAAAATTTAAAACTATCAGATTTCGTAGAATTTACACAAGAGTCCAATTGGATTCAAGTAATTTAAATAGAGGCAAATATGAGTGTCTGATTTTTTTATTTTTTCCATATAATGTAACACCCCAGTGTTAAGCATTGCATTTGGCATTTGCATTTCATGAGCACAAGCATCGTCCAAGCATTCATGAGCATGAGCATATGAAGTTTCATTTTATTCACTTTCTCTTTATCACATGTGATGTTGCTCATATACTTAATTATGCCTGTGATCATATGTGACCAATGCATGAGATGGTTGTGAGGTCACCAAAATACCATAGACACACCTAGAATGATAATTGGAACAATGTTTGTATTCATGACATGGGCCAATTTTGCTTCTAAGTGTTGGTTTACATTGAAATGCCTTTTACATGATGCTAGTTTGACCAAAGTAGAACAGTAGCTTAGAGTGTTTGCATGATTATGTGACCTAAATAAAAGTTGTAGTTCACATCATGGGTAACAAACTTTATTTAAGGGTCATGAGCTAAATCAGTGCATAACATGTTTAAATAGAGCTCACAAGTTTCAACTCAATGCTGTTTGTAACTTAGAAAATTTTGCTAAGTCCTAAACCGGTTTATAGTTTTAGAGTACCCCAATTTGGAGCACTGTAGTTTGAAAACCAGTTCAAATTAGACCATGATCATTAAAGCAAAGTTGTAGTACTCACATAGCTCTACAATTTCTATTAACGAATTTTTTGCTAAATTGCCATGGATTAGGAGATTTAGGGCTCAAAGTAGCACTGTCAGATGGACTGAATCGACACTTAGCCGATTTGAATCGGCCGGCGTCATGACTGACCTCGCCCGGCCACGTCCGCCGCGTGGTGGCCGTTCGCTGGTGATGACCCTACTAGTCAAGCCGGCACGGGCAGATAAGGGCGCCGCTCCCTCCCGCTCACTCTCTCACACTCACTCCCTCTACCTCACCTCGCCTCGCTCTCTCTCGTGCCCACCGAGCGAAACCGCAGTGCCGTGCCATTGCCGCCGACCTCCGCCAAGCTCGCTCGCTGCCACCACCACACCACCATCCACTACATCTCATCCATAGCTCCACCACCACCTCCTCCACCTCGCCGACCTGCCATTGCCTTAGCTCGAGCCAAGGTAAAGGCCTACGGGCCATTGCCATCACCGCCATGGCCACGGAGCGCCGTCGAGCTCCGAGCTACCGTGGCTAGCCCTATCCACCGCTCCTCCAATCTCTCTCTCTCTTGATTCATCTTCATCGTAGGTCCTAGAAGCTATAGCCTTAACTTATTGAGCCCCTACCATGTCGTCATTCTAGAACACGAGCCACACCGCTGTGAGCTAAGAGCGCCACCGCCATGCACGTCACTGTTGCCGCGCCTGTCCGGTCGTCGTTCTCTCTCGTAGTTAGGTGTTAGGGTTTAGCCTTAGGACGACGAAGCTTGCGGGGAAGATGGATGCATGCTTGTGTCACCTTTCCTGCTAGAACATCACTGTGCCTCCATTGTGCTCGTGCCACCGTGCCGCCATGCACGTGGCCATGCCTCACCGGCACCACCCCGGACGCCAATCTGAACCCTAGAACTCCGCTAGGTCACCCTAGAACTCCGCTAGGCTATGCTAACCCGAGCTTGTCATGGCCAGAGACGGCGGGAGCACCACCACACGCTGCCACCGTCGAGCTAGCTCCAGCGAGTCTCTGAGCCAACCTAGGCTACCGGTCGATGCGGATTGAGTTGGGGAACACGTCGGTGGTGACGCTACCGCCGGTGACCTCACCGTCGGTGAGTTTGCCGCCGGTCAAGAGCCGCCTCTGCCTTGTCTCACTGACACATGGGGTCGTGTTGACTGCAGGACCCGCATGTCAGTCGCAGTGGGTGTATAGACCAGGTGTACATAGCAGTTAGGGTTTAGTTGTTTTTATTTATTTTTCATAGATTTGAATGCAAACTTTAAAAATTCATATATGGAGCTAGGAGTATCCAAATGGGGTGAACCAAATTTTGTTGGATTCATCATGAAGCGTAATATTTTATAAAAATATAAAATCTACTGTTTAGAGTATTTTTCTAGGAGAATTAAAATGAGCAAGATAAGTTCTTTTAAAGTTGTTTCTATCTTGTAAATTGCATAACTTGAGCTAGGAAGGTGATAAAATTGTGATTCCAATTTTGATGGTCTTGTGTTGACATGATATATCAAGAAAAAATTCATACCATGATGTTTTCTATGGTGTTTGTGATGCATATAACCTGTTGATGTTACTAGTTAGGCTTAGAAGTATTTGTTTGGAGGTAACTAGTTAATTATTGCTTTATAATTCAAGTAGATGGCTACATATGTAGTTTATGTTGTGGTGATGATTCTATGATGATAATGTTCCTTTATGTAAAACTTGTTAATAACAAAGTTGTAGATAAGTTACTTATCTACCTTGTATTAAATTTTCATAGTTATAGGCCTTATGGTTTAGGAATTATGGCTATTAGAAGTCTGCTGTCAGAAATGCTTATTCTCTAAATAGATATGAAAGATTGAATTGTTTAACCTAGAAAAATGCTGAATCACATTAGGATGATTAAAATAAAGTTGTAGGAAATTTTGTAAGCTTTTCAGAAAGTCCACAACCATATTATTTTGGTGTGTATAACTCTAGTTATGGTCAAAACAAGTGGCTGCTATCTTGTAGTCCAGAAAATTGCTTAGATGAGAATTTGTTTAATTACTAGAGAAGAGATATACACCTACTCGGTAAAATAAAATTTATCTTGTTATCACCTTAATGCAATGCTTCTAAGAACACTTATGATGATGCATTCATCACATCATATCATATTATACATGTCATTATATATGCATCCATGATATCTTATTCTATGCTCATGCATATAGGATCGTCCGAATGGATAACTCTATTGGAGTTCGAAGAAGAGCCGGAGGATCAACAGGAGACACCTTAGGTCATAGCTCTAGAAGGAGAGGAGCAAACTCTTGAAGACTTACCCTAGTGCCCAGACCATAGGCCAACTTCTTTTATCAAAGGCAAGCCCCAGAGCATTTTAAGCCTCCCATGTTTTACAAAATATCACCTGAGTCTTTTATGTTTGATGCATTAGGTTATAAGAGTTGAATTGAAAACACTTGATGCATAGAACTACCTTGTCCATATATATATACCTTTAACCCTGTGTAGGTCCAAGATCAAATATATGCTTAGCCATGCTTAGACCGGTACAAGTCGGGTGATTTCCTGTCACCTGCGAGATGTAGGTGGATACCGAAGCACGGTTAGCTATATTTGCTATCGTGGAACAGAACTATGGGATAATGTAACTAAAGGCCGAGCAAAGTCTATGTGTAGGTTGACTCATGTGATTCCGTCTATACCGGTTAAGGACCGTACCGTTGTTGGCACTTCTATCGAGATTAAACGCATGCCTCTCACTTAGCTGGCCGGATAACTCGTTCCGATCGTGAAGCCAAGTAGCTCAACTCAGGCTGGGCCTAGTTCTGTAAAAGTGTGCACTTTGGATGGCAGTAAGGATGTGCGAGGAGCCAAATGTGAGCCCAAGGGTAGGCCGAGCCTGAACGTCCTAGCAGCTGGTTCTCCTTGATTGTGCGGCGCTGGTCGAACCCTCGAAATGTGGACCTGAGTTGTACCAAAGGTGACCTAAGGTGACTATTGATCTGGTCTACCTAGGTTTGTGTTAGGAATAAATTCCCAGCTGGTTGAAATCCATTCGAATCGCTGTCTCTCCCGGACAGTGAGAAACTTGACTAGCCCCAACATCGTAGTAACTGTATTATGGAATATGATGGTTATGATGAACATGAATTATTATACTAGCTATGGTTACTACTGCATGCTACTAAATGATATACCACATGTTTGGCACATGTTTTTTGCTAATCTAGAGATGAATAACTATAATTAACTTGATGACCGAATTATAAATGTATAACTAAATTAGTCGCTTTTTATACAAAATGTTGTCAAGCTAGCTCCACTTATAAAGCCTTGCAGGATCCTTGGAGTCACTTTATTTTTGGTTTATGACGGGTAAATCTAGCTGAGTACCTTCTCATACTCAGGGTTTTATTCCCAGTTGTTGCAGATAATACAATGTATCATGGCTACTGTAAGAACTGCTTCTGTCCTGCTGTGGACAAGGAGTAAGGCCCTAGGCAAGGCATCTCATGATAATCCCTCTCTTATGCTTTTGTGGAATTATGATCATGAGCTAGCACCGTATTTGAACAATGATGATAGATGTTGGTTTCAAACTTATTTGCTTCTGTTACTATTTTATTTGAACTTGGTTTGTAATAACTTTTAATCGTACTCTGATGTATGAAACTGTATTTGTGAACTTTATGTAACATGTGACATGTATGTTGAATCATGTACTATCTTGGTTGTATGTTGGTTGAATAAAGACCCTTCATGGTACTCGATGGTCTACCGGGTTTATATGGGCTCAAGTATGATAGTGCGACCGCTTGTGGACTGCTATTGTACTTGTGCTCTTATAAATTGGACGGTTCTGCTACAGCTGGCATCAAAGGAAGATTCAACATTAATTGCCATATATGTATTTAAAACAAAGGTTTTTGTTTTCCAAAACCAGTTTTAGCAACTTATAGCTATATATATAGGTGTTTGAATCTAAAGTGTGCCAGTGATCACTTACTTTATGCCCAGTTAAGGATTTCAGGTGGCTAAATAAGTACTAACTTGGGGGGTTTTTATTTTCATCGTCGATATGGCGTGCTATTGTATGGATGCCATTCACTTGAGTGGTAATATATAGATCATTTGCCTCTACGCCCAAGGTAAGATGATGATGATATATATATATATCTCTCATATATATGGAGGTATTTAATTGTGGGTTAGCTTTGATATGACTATATATGCATATTTATATGTATATATGGGACGTATTTACTTTCGGGTAGCTTTAATACGGAAGTATATATATATATATATGGAAGTATTTAGCTTGTAACCTAGAGCCCAGATTTTCATTTCTGCATATATAATTGTGGGGTTGGGCTGAAATGAAATTCTTGTGTAGGTACACTAACAGCGAAACGTGTAGCCCGACTAGCTACGTTATATATGAGAGAACGCATGTATGCCACCGTGTATGTCATTAGAAGTTTAAATTTTCCTAAGTTTGTGAGGACGTACGAAACGTACATACATCATGATCAATCATTCATTACACACTTGCATTGTTCCTCCCCTTATAAATCTCTTATTCGGTTAAGTAACTCTTTTCTATTTTAACGTTGTTCTCACAAGAGTTACACCATTTTGTTAGAATAGATGGCAGTATCAGCTGAGAGTGAGACTTTCCTAGAAATGTTTGGTACCCTTGCCCTACTTTGGAGGGTCCTGCATTATGCGGGGTATACCAAACCACCTCTCTATTCCTAGAATGAGGTATACCTAGAAGGACAACCATGGTATAAGGTGTAGCTAACCATTCCAGCTCATACCCAAGCACCCCTATGATAGGAGTGGAAGGCAGAATCTGAAGGAAAAACTCCTTGGGAAGGTGCCCATGTAGTTTCTTTTGAGGTGCTAAGCCAGATATGTCAGCAACACGGGGATGAGCTTACCGGCAGTGCCGCTGGTACTTTTCCTCGGATGGACCCTTCTACAGCAGTGTGGGCACAGCGCAACAGCAATACATTGATCTGAGACCGGGATGAGCGGGCAGATAGCTCTAGTCCCGCTATGAGTGCAATGTTTGCAGTGATGAAGATGTTCTATACTCATCAGGATACCCGGGATTTTTGGCAGGAGTCCTATACCACTTGCATAGATAGGATCATGAGGGCTGAAGCTGCACAGCTGAAGCTGAGGAAGCATGTTCGCAAGCACAAGAAGGCAACAAGTGAGGCTTGATGGGAAACTAATCAGGCATATGCAGCATTGAGAAATCTCCACACTTAAATGGAGCAAGTTGATTAGTAGAGAACTACTACCCAAGAGGAAAGAGCTGATGATCAGGTAGTGCTAGCAGGACTATGGGAGCAGCTAGAGGCCGCTCACGCTGAGGCACTCACAACTACACGCTAGCAAATCCAAGAAACAACCATGCAGCCCTGGCAGAAGCAGCACAAAACAGAGTCGAAGCCCTAACCGTGCAGCAGGACTATGTTGAAAGGGACTTGCGCCAACAGCTTGCACATACTCAGAACGTGGTCGTTGATCTTGAGCATGAGGTGCATTATCTGAACAACCAACAACACCCACTCCTTGATGAGGAAGAAGAAGATCCAAAGATGTTAGTTGAAGATGACGGTTGGGAGGAAGAAGAAGTGGATCTAGAGGATGAGGATGATGCTATCTCTGACCTCAACAAGAGCATGCTAACGAGTAGAGCCGTTTAGTGACTAGTTTGAAGCGCTAGTTGTATCCCTGCTATCGTTATGTAATGGATTGGTAGTTTGAATTTTGGTATTCGTGATGTAACTTCGGTGTAATATTGGCACTTTGCATGTTGTTTCAATATGGTTGAACTTTGATGAAATTCTAGTTTTGTTTTACTGGTAAAATATGACATGCATGTTAACGCGTTGCGAGAATGAATTATTATGCCTCTGTTTTATTGTATGAATTTAAGATTCTCTCCAATAAATTTAGTTTGGCGTGATTACACAATTCATCTGCAATCTCTTGACATCATCCAATAATCACTTATTGTTGCAATTTTGTAGATGACTCGCACTCATGCTGGGGCTGGCACCAGCCAAGGTGGCAATGATGGTGACTTACCACCACCACCGTCACCTATGAATGTGGTTTTTGGACAATTCCTGAGAAATCAGCGAGTAATGGAAGATACACTACGCCTCGTTACGCAGAACATTGCTCATGCCCGTCAACAAAATCAAGGGCCTAAACCAAATCAGTACAGCTCATTCAAAGACTTCCAAGACACTAAGGCCCCTATCTTCAAAGAGGCCAGAAGAACCGCTCTAGACAGATGAGTGGGTTAACACGATAGAGCAGAAGTTCCGTCTGTTGAGGGTTACTGAGCATCTGACAGCCGAATATTCCTCCCATCAACTGCAAAGACCGACAGGAATATGGTGGACCCATTTCCTATCCTCTTTACCTGCAAATGCATAGGTCACATGGGAACAGTTCAAGGCAGCCTTTAGGGGGCATCACATTCCCCCGGGGCTGATGCGTATGAAAGCCGCTAAGTTCATGAAACTTACTCAAGGGACAAAAACCCTTACCAAGTACTTGTATGCCTTAAACAATCTGTCCAGATATGCCCCAGAGTTTGTGAACACAGAGTAAAAGAAAATAGAGAGCTTCAAGAGAGGCCTTGGCATCAAACTAATGAAGACTATGGCCAACTCAAGGTGTGCCACCTATAATGAGTTTGTCAGTGATGCCTTAACCCAGGAGAATTAGAACAACTTGCACGCAGCAGCAAAGGGCCGCAAAAGAGAAGCTGAGGTAGGTGCCTCAGGGTCATCTCAGTCTAGAGCTCCAGTGGCAGCCAGGCCACAGTTTCATCCACCAGCGCCTAAGTACAGGCCTCCTCAGCCAAAATCTCATGCCAATCGCCCTCAGAAGACATTCCTTAGGGCATTCACCATTGCCATACCTAAGAGCAATGCAGGCCCGGGAAGCTCAGCAGGACCAAGAAATAACCAGCCATGCTTCAATTGCAATCAGTTGGGTCATTGTTCCAAGGAGTGCCCCCATCCCAAGAAGGGTGGCAATCAAAACCAGGGTAATCAGAAATAGGCCAATCCAAAAGCACATCTTGGATATGTGCATTATATAGTCGTGGGAGAAGTTGACATCGTCGATATGTTTCTTGTTAACAAACATCCCACCATTGTTTTATTTGATTCTAGATCCACTACACCACAGCCCCAGAATGGCGATGCACCATTGGTCGCTATAGGTGGATACAACTACGCACTATCGGTCGGTATAGATCTATGCCAACACTTAACTGCTGCCGCTGAAAGTGGCGTCAGGATAGGGTTATAGCGACCGACATACTTTTAGCGACCGATAGTCTGACGAAATGCTAAAGCAATACCGACCAATAGGCTGATGGCATATAGTAGTTTTATCGTCCAACAGTTCAAGGCTAAAGGGATTTATACCAACCAACAATCCAACGCATAGATCACATGACACAAAAATACATTATTAATCTCACATTAACCAAATTACAGTATTCTTTTAGACATGAAACATACAAGGTCACATTCAACATGAGACACAAAATCGAGTCACAATGACATAGCTTAGATTTCATTCATGCCAATTGGTACATGTAATAGTCATGCTGGGCTGCAGACATCATAGTAACATGAGACACCAAATTACAGTATTCTTCACAACACACAAGTCTGGCTTGCACACCTCACAGCTAACATGCCCAAGGAGTTCTTTACAAAATGTTACATCATCCAAAGCAACTAGCATCCATCCCCAAGCAGTTCTTTACAAAATGCTATATCATCCAAAGCAACTAACATCCATCGATGTTTCATCTCCATCTCACAAAATGTTTGATCTGCTTGCTGACACAAAATAATCACGTTACATCTAGCGCCTTCCACCTGAAAAATCAAAACATATTTTCAGCTCCAGCTACTAGTGGGTGCTGCCTTATTTTCAGCTCATGTATTATCTGAAATGCAACACAAAGCTGGCCATGCACCACATATACTTATATGTACATATGCAATTGAACAAGCAACTTAACATCTCAAAGATGTGTACACTAACACCAGTTCCAGCCGCTTCAATGAGTTTTGGGTGCACGCCTCTCCTCCCCTGCTGCAAGACCAACATAACACATATTAGTAAGGTCAGAAGAGTATGTAAGTTTGTGACCATAACCAGTATAAAAAAAGACAAGTCCAGTAACTACGAACACAAATATATTCTAGATTAAATTTATAGTTTCCTTTCAGTACATCATCAAGATAATATTTTCTTAACTATCCATTTTCTGTTATGAACAGCATACTTGCATAGATTTCCTAATCTATCTACTGCTATTATGAATTAGGCAACATCCATCATCTAACTCCTACCCCCAAGTAAGCAGCAGCTGCAACAGCAAATCCCACCCCCACCCGCAGTGTATCAGATCAGGTAAAGAAGGTTTTGTACCTAGATTTCATCTCGTTTGATCTTAACAAGATATATAGTGACAAGCTAGAGTAATAGAAAAAATCAAGATCAGGCTACTGCCAATACCAAACCATCGCTGCCCGCAAAATTATATCATCGTTTACGACATGTGAACTATCAGTGTGTGCGTGCCATGAGAAAAACTGAGATGCAGCATCACCACCTATTCCATATTAAAGATGCAATATGCTGCCAGATTCTAGCTATATATGCTTTCACTGCTTTTTGATTATTACAGAAAATACGAAAGAAAATGATGTCTATTTAACTGAATTGAAAAGAGCTGATGCAGTATATAGAGCAATCTCTAGTCCTTGCTTTCCTTAACTGAACTGAAAGAAAAGGCAAGATGAAGAACAACTAGTGGATAGACTCCCTAGGAACAGCTAGTGGAAAGTGAAGTGCTACAGAGACTGTGACTACGCAATGATGGCAAGTGAACTGCATAGCAGGGTGTGTTCAGCATCACAAATTGCAGCTTGGTATAAGTAAAATTCAGGAAAAATACATACCTGCAGTAGACTTGGATGAATGTGATGCCTTGCTGATGTTCAACTATTACAAATATCATTAATTAGAAACTTTGTTCACTTATCATATATATGAATAAAAGAAACAAAGGAAAGTTTAGTTTATTACTCTGTTGTATGGCCACTGAATTGGCATTGACTTAGCATCAGCCAAAGTCTCAATGTCACCATAAGGGTGAGGTTACTGCTGCAACAACATATTTTCTAGCAACAACATGTTTTATAGTAGATGCACAAGCAATAGAATAGAAATACCCAGTTACTGCTGCAACAACATATTTTCTAGCAATATCTGGTTAGCCTCGGAAAGTGATAGCGCCTTCTTCTAGCTTCCAAGCTTCTACAACATAATTGTTATTCATTTGAATATTGTCAACCTATTTGAAATAAGACAGGAGCATATTGAGAGCCTAGATAGTCCAGTACACTATCATGTATCCACACTTGTTACTTAGTGAAAGTAGGCATCTTCACCCATGTGTAACAGAACTCACCTCTACTGTTAGTAGAAAAAGAGACTCCACTTGTTGCATTCATAGGACATGAAAAACTCCATAGCAATATATGAAAAACTAAGCTTTATGAATCTTCCTTGGGGCCAGAGATAGGCCTACACAAGATGAGGTGAACATAACCACACAAGCATCAAAATCATCCTGCTAGCTCAAATCAGCAAATATTGTATTTTTTGGAAACTTCAAATAAACAGCAACCTACTGCTTTGTTTTGAAAAAGTAACCCTATAGTGATAGAACAAGTGTAAAAACATGATGTTGCCTCAGTCACAGGTGCTATGAGAGATAACTATCATATACCCACCACTTGCAGATCCTTACTTAAGAGTTAAGAAAGAATAATGAACTAGATCACAGAGTAAACCAGACCAGTACTTTGCTTTAAACTCAAATGCTCCTTTTTTATCTAGTACTTCGCTTTAAACTAAAATCCACTAGTCAAATAGATGGCAACATGAATCCATTAAACGAGAAAGATCACACATGCAATGGCTACTGCATCCTAGCAGAAGGGGAGAAAAGAATAAAAAATAAATTACCTTCTCTCTTCTCTCTTGTTGCAGGGATTGGTCAATTCTCACAAACTGCTGCTTAGTGTGCCTGCTTCCACTGCTTACCTTTCCTCTACTTCTGCTGCTTCTTACTACGCTACCCACTGAGGATAAAAACTTTCTTTGATCTGTACACATGAGTGAAGCAATGGCAATGGATCCAACGCAATGGCCTAGAGATAGGAGCAACCGATTCAATGGACATGCAAGACGGAAAAGGAGACATGGTGGCCAAGACTCACAGAGATGTCGTGGATGGCGGAGCATTGTGGCGCTTGTCTTCTCTGGCATGTTGTCGGCTCTGGCCCGGCCATGGGCACACGGGCACAGGCGCGTCCTGGCCACCACCGTTGCCGCCACCATGCCCGTGCACGCGAGCGCTCGGTCATTGCCGCCGTGCCCGTTCACGTGAGCTCTCGGTCACTGCCGCCGTGCCCGTTCACGCGAGCGCTCGGTCGCCACCGCCGTCGCTGCGTAGTGCGTGTGTGGGAGAAACTAAATCATAGGGTTTTGAGGAGGCTGGCTGTTACCAGTTTTGAGCGGCTGAGGGATGGTGTGGACCATTTGATCCGATCGGACGGCCATGTGACATCTAGCAACATAGCAGACCAGGCCGCCGTGGGGCGCATGGGGAGTTAGCAGGCTAGGCCAAATGTGATCCAGCTTGGGAGATTGGTGCTCGAGTCCAGCCCATTTGTAGCAACGGTCAGTTGGTCATTAAAACTAGCATATAATGACACACATCTAACGATGAATCAAGATAGAATTAACGACCAACAGTCTATCGTGAAAACAAGATATAACGACCGACCCTATGTTAAAAATCTTTAACGTCCAACCTTCTGACGGTAAATTGCTACTTTTAACGACTCCCATGCGATGCTAAAGATGGGCTGTGGTATAGTGATCGTCTCATTCATTTATGAGCCAAACATTTGCATCTAAGCATCATCAGAAGATAATTGAGGTAGACAAGTGTGGTTATAGTATAAGTTCAGCTAGGACCACTATTTCTACTAATCAATTAGTGAGAGATGTGCTTATCTCTATACAAGAGAGGGAGTACACTACAAATCTTATAATATTGTCAGGACTAGCAATAGATGTGATTTTGGGCATGAATTGGATGAGGGGTCATGGAGTTCTCATTGACACATCCACTCGAACAATTATGTTGAGAGAACCAAAGGGGAGTAATACTTTTCTAGTACCACTTCCCTGAAGTTTTGATCTTCAAAACTTGTCTTGTGCTATTCAAGCCACTACCCTATGCAATATTCTAGTAGTATGTGAATTTCCTGATGTATTTCCAAATGAGTTGTCGGGTTTACCACCTGATAGGGATGTAAAATTTAAGATTTAGTGCTGGGTACAACACCTATCTCGAGAAGACCCTATAGGATGCCACCAAATGAGTTAGCCAAACTTAAAATTCAGCTACAAGAACTTTTGGACAAAGGTCTTATTCGACCTAGTTCGTCTCCATGGGGTTGTTCAGCTTTATTTGTAAAGAAGAAGGACAAATCCTTGTGGATATGTGTGGATTATAGGCCACTTAATGATGTAACCATGAAGAACAAGTATCCTTTGCCTCGTATCGATATTTTGTTCGATCAACTAGCAAAAGCAAAGGTATTCTCTCAGATTGACTTGAGGTCCGACTATCATCAGATTAAGATCAGGCCAGAAGATGTACCTAAAACAACTTTCTACACTAAGTAAGGCTTGTACGAGTATTTGGTCATGTCTTTTGGACTGATAAATGCTCCTGCCTACTTCATGTACTTGATGAATTCGATATTCATGCCCGAGCTCAATAAGTTTGTGGTTGTGTTTATCGATGATATCTTGATTTACTCAGAGAATGAGGTAGATCATGCAGAACATCTGAGAGTTGTTTTGTCCAGATTGAGGGAGCATAAATTATATGCCAAATTTAGCAAATGTGAATACTGGTTGAAGAAAGTACCTTTCTTGGGTCACATCTTATCTAAAGATGGAATTTCTGTAGACCCATCTAAAGTACAAGGGGTCATGGATTGGAAGGCCCCGACTTCAGTTCATGAAGTTCAGAGTTTTCTAGGGTTAGCAGGCTACTATCGTCGTTTTATTCCTGACTTTTCCAAAATAACTAAGCCTATGACCAGACTACTCCAGAAGGATGAAAAGTTCAATTAGGCTCTGGAGTGTGAAGCTGCTTTTCACACCCTAAGGACCTTGTTAACTACAGCTTCGGTTTTAGCACAACCCGACATTGAAAAGCCTTTCGATGTGTTCTGTGATGCATCAGGTATAGGTTTGGGGTGTGTGCTCATGCAAGAAGGCCAAGTTATTGCCTACGCTTCTCGGTAATTGAGAAAGCATGAAGTCAACTATCCCACCCATGGTTTAGAGCTCACCGTAGTTGTTCATGCCTTGAAGATATGGAGACATTATTTGTTGGGAAACATATGTCACATATACACTGACCACAAAAGTCTCAAATACATCTTCACTCAACCTAAACTAAACATGAGACAACATAGGTGGTTAGAGCTTATCAAGGACTATAATTTGGAAGTGCACTACCATCCAGGAAAAGCTAATGTTGTAGCAGATGCACTTTAGTCAGAAATCTCATTGTAACACCTTGGAAGCCTTGTTGGAAGATGGATTTAATTTGTTACATCCTATTGTGCTGCACAATATCATTGTCAGTTGCTCACTTGAGAGCAAAATCATAGAACTGCAGAAGACAGATGTGGCTGTGTTCCACATCAAGCGAAAGATGAAAGAACAGGAAACCAAGCATTTTAGGTTGGATGAAAGAGGTGTGCTATGGTTTGAGAACCAACTTGTGGTACCAAAAGATAAGAACTTAGAAATCAAATTTTAGATGAAGCTTATTCATCCAAGTTGTCTATCCATCCAGGTAGTAGCAAAATGTATCAAGATTTGAAAAGCCATTTTTGCTGGACCAAGATGAAGAAGGAAATCGCCGCCTATGTCGCTAGGTGTGATAATTACAGTAGAGTCAAGGCCATTCATTTGAAATCTACTGGATTACTTTAGCCGTTGTCTATCCCATGCTGGAAATGGGAGGAAATCAGTATGGACTTTATTACAGGCCTCCTGCTAACACAACAAGGTCACGATTCCATATGGGTCATTATAGATCGTTTGACCAAGTCAACACATTTTGTACCGGTTAACACAAGGTATCACGCGGGGAAGTACGCTGAGCTGTACGTTTCTCAGATCATGAGACTACATGGAGTACCAAGGACCATAATCTCAGATCGAGGACTACAGTTTATAGCTCGCTTCTAGGAACACTTGCACCATGCCTTGGGAACTAAACTAATCAGAAGTTTAGCATATCATCCACAAACTTTAGGACAGACCGAGCGAGTGAACTAGATCTTAGAAGATATGTTGAAAGCTTGTGTTATATCCTCCAAGGGCTCATGGGAAAAGTGGCTACATTTAGCCGAGTTTTCCTACAACAATAGTTATCAAGAGAGCATCAAAATGGCTTCTTTTGAAGCCTTGTACGATCAGAAATGTAGAACTCCTTTGAATTGGATTAAGCCCAGAGAAAGGAGGTACTATGGTGTAGATTTTGTCATAGAAGCTGAAGAACAAGTATGTGTTATCCAACAGCACATGAAAGTAGCTTAGTCAAGACAGAAGAGCTATGCTGATAAAAGGAGAGACCACTAACCTTTGAAGTGAGAGACTATGTGTACTTAAAAGTTTCACCCATGAAGGGAGTGTAGAGATTCAGAGTGAAAAGGAAGCTTGCGCCTAGATATGGGAAATGTTGCCTACAAGTTACAACTTCCTCCTGAGATGAGTGCTATATTTGATGTCTTCCTTGTTTCCTAGTTAAAAAGATGCCTTCGCATACCTGATGAAGCTATTGCACCCACCAACATTAAGCTCCAATCGGATTTGACTTATGAAGAGAAACCAATCCAAGTGCTAGAAGAAAGGGAAAGAGTAACCCAGAGCAAAGTCATTAAGTTCTACAAGGTGGTGTGGACGAACCACAGTGAACAAGATGCCACTTGAGAACGGGAGGATTATTTGCGTGAAGTCTATCCCACTTTTTATGAAGAATGGTAGGTCTTGCAAATCTTGAGATGAGATTTCTATAAGGGGAAGGGGCTGTAACACCCTAGTGTTAAGCATTGCATTTGGCATTTCCATTTTATGAGCACAAGCATCATCCAAGCATTCATGAGCATGAGCATATGAATTTTCATTTTATTCACTTTCTCTTTATCACATGTGATGTTGCTCATATACTTAATTATGCTTGTGATCATATGTGACCAATGCATGAGATGGTTGTGAGGTCACTAAAATACCTTAGACACACCTAGAATGATAATTGGAACAATGTTTGTATTCATGACATGGGCCAATTTGTTGGTTTACTTTGAAATGCCTTTTACATGATGCTAGTTTGACCAAAGTTGAGCAGTAGCTTAGATTATTTCCATGGCTATGTGACCCAAATAAAAGTTGTAGTTCACATCATGGGTAACAAACTTTATTTAAGGGTCATGAGCTAAATCAGTGCATAACATGGTCAAACAGAGCTCACAAGTTTCAACTCAATGTTGTTTGTAACTTAGAAAATTTTGCTAAGTCCTAAACCGGTTTACAGTTTCAGAGTACCCCACTTTGGAGCACTGTAGTTTGAAAACCAGTTCAAATTAGACCATGATCATTAAAGCAAAGTTATTGTACTCACATAGCTCTACAATTTCTATTAACGAAGTTTTTGCTAAATCACCACGGATTAGGAGATTTAGGAGCTCAAATTAGTGTTGTCATACGGACTGAATCGGCACTTAGCCGATTTGAATCGACCGGCGTCGTGGCCGATCGCGCTAGGCCGCGTCCGCCGCATGGTGTCGGTCCGCCGGTGATGGCCCCACCAGTTAGGCCAACATGGGCAGATAAATGCGCTGCTCCCTCCCACTCACTCTCACGCGCTCACTCCCTTTGCCTTGCCTCACCTCATTCTCTCTCGCGCCCACCGAGCAAAACAGTAGCGCCACGCCATTGCCACCGACCTCCGCCGAGCTCGCTCACTGCCACCACCGCACCACCATCCACTATGTCTCGCCCACAATTCTACCACCACCTCCTCCACCTCGTCAACCCGCCATTGCCTTAGCTTGAGAAAAGGTAAAGGCCTACCGGCTACCATGGCTAGCCCCATCCACCGCTCCTCCAATCTCTCTCTCTCTCTTGATTCATCTTTGTCATAGGTCCTAGAAGTTATAGCTATAGCTCGTTGAGCCACTACTGCATCACCGGTGTCGGAACGCAAGATGCACCGTTGTGAGCTGAGAGCACCACCGCCATGCACGCCACCGTTCTCTCTCGTAGTTAGGCGTTAGGGTTTAGCCTTAAGATGGTGAAGCTTGGTGTTACATCATAAATGATTTACTAAAACATGTCATGAGCATTATGCTTATGTGTTAATGCATGTAATAAAGTGTGTTGATCAATTTCCATAACTCAAAACTATCAACAAAAATGCGAAATGAAAGTTGATTCGATAGTCGTGCTATATCACTTAGGGTTTAAAACCAATTTTTATTAAGCAAAAATGCTAAGAACATGTATGTGATACTTAAATAAAGTTTGAAGTATAAACTTTGTAGCTGACAATGAAATATTTGTGGTCGAAAAATGATATTACTAGCTAATATTTCCACTAGCTTAGAAATCGAAAATAGAAATTAAATTCAGCTCAAAAACTTCAAAATTTTCAAGTCTGCCAATTTATTGTGAGAGATTGGGTTAAGGAGTGGTGTAGTGTTATAGGCTGAGTTGGTAGTCTCATATGCCATCTTGAGCATGGTGAAGCTAGTTTGGCTCCTAGACCAACCGTCTGGTCACGTTGAAGGCTTTAAAATTCATGCGTGTCACGGTTTCGGGCTGGTTGGCCGCGTAACCATGATCACCGCGCTCAGGCGCTCGGCGCTGCTACGTTGGTCATGCGTGTGCATGTGTGTGCTGCCACGCGTCGCTGGCCATGGCCGCCTCTAGCCTGGCTAGGTCTTGGCTGTCGCTGGCCCCGCCATGCGGAGCCACCGCTGCTGCCGCCGACTGCCCCGTAGGTGCCGCGACGGAGCCACTGTTGGCACCATCAACTCGTCGTCGCTTCTGCACTGCCAACCCACCTCACGTCATGACGCTGCCACTACCGATGCCACTGTGACACTATGTAGCTGCCGCTTGCCTAGTCCTAGTTCGCACGTGGGCTGCCCCATGCTGTCGTCCCGCCTTAATGGCGCTGCGGCCGCGCATGGCGCGCCCCCACCTACCTCAGCGTGCGCATGTGGTTTGGCCACATTGTCATGTAGTGGGTGCGCAGACGACGCCTTATGTCTGGTCGGCCGTGTCCCGCCAAGGCATCGACGAGCCGAGCCCACCTACCGTGCCGTCTCTCTCTTTCCCTCTCTCTCTCCCTCTGCTTTCTATAGCCATTAGGTCGCGTCACTATGAGCCAGAGAGCGAGCACCTCTCATCTATTTCTCGTGCTCGCGTCTCCACCCTCATGTCTTATATCCAGCAAATCCCACCCCGCCTTGATTCGTGTCACGCTGAGCTCCAATTTTGGAGCTTTGCCGCCGCCGTGCCGTTAAGGCCCGTCACTGCCCGTGCCGTGGCCAGCCTCACGTCCTCTGCACCACTAGCTAGCCTTGGCTACCTTGTCGTCTTGCACACACTAGTCGTAGCTCTAGTGCTGCCTCCTCGCCGCTGACGTGGCTGTGCCTTTGCGGTCTGTCGTTCACATTGTCGCGCGCACGTGGCCAGCCTCGCTTGGGTCGTCTCTGGCTGAGACGGCTTCTTGGTAAGGTCACTGGTGAGTTGTCGTGCTCACCCGCTACCCCTACTGCCTTTTTGTTGCTGTGGCTCACCAGAACGTCGTTGCCATTGCCGTAGGGTGCCCGCCGTCGTGGAGAGGTCCTTCTTCGGTGTGCCGGCTCGTGCAACCACCGCCCATCGTCTTGCGTTGAACCCTAGGTGAGCGTCGGCCTCATAGATAGGTCAGCGTGGGTCCCGTGTGGATGGCGCAAGCGCCAGTGCCACTGCTCGCTGCGCTGACACGCGCGGGGGACGTCGAGGACCTTGCCGTTATAAAGAGGAGGAAGTTCTGAGGGTTTCATTGCAAAGTCCCTGTCTATAGAAATAGTAACGTGGACTACGGGTTGTTTTGCTCATAGTCTAGGGGCATTTTTGCTAATGTGCCAGCACGCGAGGGACTTCCTCACCGCGGGCCGCCTCCATGCATGGGCCTCGCCTCTCCTGTGGGCCACCGCGTGCTCGTGCGCGCGCTCGTTGCGCCACGCGGGCCACGTTGGGCCGAATTGAGTTTATCTTTTTCGTGGAGAATAGAAATAGCTTTTCATTTTAATTATGTGCTAAACTTTTGTAAATCATATAAAATCATTTAGGTATCCAAAAATTATGAAACTAATTTTGTTAGTTCCTAAAATTGTGCTTTATCTGTTAGTGTATTTATTTTATATATGTGCTTGTTGATACCAGGAGCTATTAAATCATTTGAGAGTGCTTAATATTATTAGGTTAAATATTGTAGGAATTTTTGTGGTAGATTGGTGACAGCAAAAACCCTGAAAATTTTATAGTAGCTTTATGGTATTATTATGTGCTCACTGTAATTTTTGTAGCTTTAGAATAGACTTAACATAAGGATAGTTAAATGCTCTTTGTTTCAAATACCCATTAAATCATTAGTAGAAATAGAGATATATCCTTCATTTGTAAAGCTAGGTGTTTGTTAGTTGAACCCAACACTTTACTTGATGAAGATGATAGTTAGCTTAGTATCTTAGTCATTAGAGCTAGCTTAATAGCTTAGCATGTGTATTCTTATTTTAAGAGTTGCTATTGTTATAATACTAAGTGTTGCATCATCATCGCATGCATGTAGAGAACGAGTTGGTGGAGATCGTGACCATCGGAGATCATGAGTTTGAGGAGGTGATCAAGGAGTATGAGGAGGAGATTCTCGTGTAGGAGGAAGTCCCAGAGCCACTACTGACTAACTGAGCTGACACCCCAAGGCAAGCCCCAGTGCATAACTCTTATTTTGAATAATCACTATATATATATATATATGTGATGTGCATTTATGTTACAGGCTTATTATTGAAACTACATGCATAGATAAACCAACCTATAAGTCCTACTAGCATAGGTTGAGTAGCTGCTATGCTTAGGCTTTCGGTAGCATGAGTAACCTACCGTTACTCACAATAGGTGATTGTCGATGCGAAAAGTGACCAACAAGTAAATATTTGTCGTTTTGCCGTATGTTGTGATCGGATGTGACCTAGCACTCAATGACACAGGGTTTATACTGGTTCAGGCAACGTGCCCTACATCTAGTTTGAGTCAGTCAGTGACTTTATTCCTCAGCCCAGGTGCTCGAAGTTTGCTGTGGGCTTACAAACGAGTGGGAGTAAGATGGGGCGTGTTAGAGGTCCGGTTGGACTCTGGACCGAAGGGCCGAGAGTGACGGGAGCTCCTATGTGCGCTAAGAATTGGAATGTATGCTCTGTGTAGCTTTAGAGTTCTAGAGCTGTGGAGCTATTCGAGTGCTCAGAATGTCTAAAGCTAGAAGAGAGAGAGAGTCGGAATGATCCGTCTGTCGTCCGTCCTTTGTTTTTGGGAGAGAGCGTATCCCCTTTTATAGATGAAGGGGACGGTCTTATAAGTTCAAGAGAGAGAGAGAGAGTGCCCTAGTTTTGTTGCCCATGCCGTCAGGTACAAGATAGTTTATCGGTGCCCATAATACTATTGACGCCTAGATGCGTGTGGCAGGCTCCATCGTGCTCTTCTAGTATGGCAAATGTTAGCGCCTACCATACTGTAGGATAAATGTCGATTCCTACAACATAGTTTGTGTTCTGACATGTCTAAAAGGTCGCAAAGCACCCTTCTGGCATGGCCTATCAGTTTAGGTGTGCAGGGTACGATCCTCGGTATTGCGGTTGACTTGAGCGCCTCACCTTATCTGCTCTACCTAATTTCTTGGGTCCTCCCTGAGCGAGCGTCCTCGGCCGGTCATTCCTAGTTGGCTCTAACCACGCTGGTCGGAGAAGAGCTGTAAGCAGTGGTTCGGTGTATTCCTGATCGGAGAAGAGGGTTGGAGTCGGAAGCAGCGTCACCCCTCTTTGGCCAGGCCTTTCGATCAGAGAAGCGGGTCGGAGTTAGAAGCAAGTGTCGCCCCTCTTTGGCTAGGCCTTCCGGTCGGAGAAGCGGGTCAGAGTCGGAAGCGAGCGTCGCCCCTCCTTGGCCAGGCCTTCCGGTTAGAGACTGGATCGCTCTTCTGGCTTGTCATTTAGGTATCTAGGTCGGCCTAGGAGTTGCGTGTCATTCGCAACATCTTCTACTGGGCTGAGCTTTAGCTGGGAAGCGGGCCCATTAGGGACCCTGAGTTTATGAACCCGACAGTGATTATTATTATAACTCATAATAAAATGGTGAAAGGAAAAATGGAGACCGGGCAGGGATATGGTACGGGTATTGGTGGGTGCAAGAGGTTGTGTCCCGTGACCAACGGGGCATAGCTTGGTTACACTGTTTTCCCTGTCCGTGTCGGTTAAGGACCAGTTATTGCATTGGATTCTAGTTAGGTCACAGACTTATTATCCTGAGCACATACTTGTTTATGGGAGTAGGGAAGGCTCGTTGCTCTCTTGTCGTGGGTTCCGGCTCTTTCCCAACCGACTGATTGGAGGTAGGGATGGTGGAGGTCTAAGCACCACACTAAGTCTGGGACTCAGGTGTGGGGGCTTAGAGTCCAAATTTGGATGGAACTGGACCCTTGATAGGAGAGTGGTGGGTTGGTCCTACTTGTGCCTAGGGTACAAGCGGGGCGTGTATTTCGGGGTACCCAGTTGGGCTACATTGGTTCACGAATCACCGTGTAATACGGTATGACTTTTCTACGATCTAGCACCGTAGTAAGAACTGGAAGATGAAAGGGAATGAATGAATCTGATTGCTCAACTCTTGCTTGAAAGTAGAACAGGTGCTTACCTAGAATGGTTAGCTAAGGAATTAATCATGACTGCTAATAAAATACATACATAAGGAATCACTACTAGTAATGCTTTTTGCAAAAAGGGAACCCAACAAACCATAAAGTTATCATATCCTTTAGAGTCAAGAAATTATTCCCACTAGTCGGGTAAGTCTTGTGAGTACGTTGTGTACTCAGAGTTTATTTACCCCTATTGCAGGTGTAGCTTGAGGAATGACTGTTGTGTGGAGGATTCTTCTGGTGGGCACAGACAGATCCTTGTATCTTACCATAGATGTTTATTGTAATTCTGATGTTTAAATTCCACACACTGAACTTGGTATTGTAATAATATATTTCTAAGAACTCTTGTTGTTTCAAATGGACTAAGTATTGTAAACGTGTTCTCGTTATTGGATCCTAGAGGAAAAAGATGGATTGTTCGAGTTCTCCCTTGGGGTGTGCTCAACGGAATCGTTCGATGTAGCCAGCTTTTGGGGTGCTTAGTGTCTGGTGGAAGACGAGCGCCTCCGAAAGCGTGCTATTTCGGGTGGTTTTGCCATAGGTGGTACTAGAGCCAATAATGAGTCTACGAGTTTCATAACTCTTTTCAAAACCTAAAATTTGACCAACAAAAGTTTTGCGAAAAGTAGGATGTGATAAATTTTTGTAAATAAGTATAAGCCCTAGTAATATGGTCTATCTAGGATAGAGGCACTGGTTTTATCTAATCAATCTTCTATAGGTGCACTAACTTACGTTGCGTAAGAATCGTTAGCGTACGGGAAGTGAGTGTGCGATGTCCAATTTTTTTTTGCGAATGCCACTATATTCTAGCTTGAGGGAACGGGTAGATCGATGCATGCATCATGAAAAGAAAATCTTGCTTAAACTAAACTTCGCCCACATGTATAATTTGGATTAGTGAATCGATAGGATAACTTAAAAGAATGCTTTAATAAAAGTCTTATCATTTCTCTAAGTCTCTTGTTCCTAATCTGGAGGGCTGTCCCTAATGGTTGGTTCCTATCTATTTATAGATGAACCTGAGGTCTGGTCATGGGAGTACCAGTGCCGGGACGGGCCGTGGCCTTAGCGAAGGCCAAGATGAAAGTGGTCATGGCAATGAGAAAGGCAATGGGGAGAGCCACGAGGCCCCACTTCGGCTCCTCCTCCTCCACCACCTCCGATGACCCATGCGAAGATGATGGCAGAGATGCTGGCTGCTCGGTGCGAGTCAGCCCATGCCTTGGAGATGCTTGCCCAGGCCATTGGTGGCTTCGCTCATGGGGGCCACGAAGGCAATGGTGGGAACAGGGGTGGTGCCCGTGGTCTAGAGGGGCCCTGTTCTTACTAGGATTTCTTGAAGACGCACCCACCCATGTTCACGCTGACTGCTGAGCCTCTAGATGCAGAGCATTGGCTTCATATTCTAGAGCTGAAGTTTCAGCTGCTCACTATAACTAAAGAGCAGAAGCTGTGCTTTGCAGCGCAGCAGCTATTAGGTTCTGCCAGTGCATGATGGGACACGTTCAATGCCATGCAGCCGGTGGACCACCATGTGACTTGGTAGGAGTTTAACGCTGCTTTCAGAGAGTACTACAATCCTACTGGTGTGCTGAACAGGAAGTTGATGGAGTTTCTAGACCTAAAGCAAGGGAGCATGTTTATGATGGATTATGTGAACAAGTTCAACCATCTAGCACAGTATGCTGGTACCCACATCGATACTGATGAGAAGAAGAGGGACCGTTTCTATCGTGGCCTCTCTTGTAGTCTATAGAAGGAGTTGTACAAAGGGAACTACCAGACTTTTGGTACTATGATGAATGCTGCTATTGCCATGGAGGGACGTCAGCGTGACTCTCAGGCTAAGTGGAAGCGCAAGTGAGTGATTACTGGGTCTTCTAGTCACCCCTAGGCTCTAAAGGTATAGGTTGTTAGGCGGGTGCCCTATCAGTCTTCGGGTGGGCAGTCATTCCATCAGCCTCAGCAGACCTACCACGCACCTCTCACCCAGTATCGTGTGCCTACTCAGTAGGTGCAACAATAGCCTTAGGGACAACAGGTTCCGCCTCATCAGGGGTAGGGGAACAAGCCTAGTGCTTGTTTCAAGTGTGGCAAGGAAGGCCACTATGCTTGGGAGTGTCCACAGAACTAGCTTGCGCAGTCTTCCCACCCTTCAGCCAACTCCTGTCTGGTCAAGAGGACGATTATCAAGAAGAAGGTGCCCGTAAGCCGCTCTAGACAAGTCAACTTCACTGAGGCTGAGGAGATCTTGTAGAATGAACCGGTGATGGTTGGTATGTTTACCATTGATTCCCACCTAGCATATATGTTGTTTGATTCTGGTGCATCACATTCATTCATGAGCATGGGATTTGCACAAAGGCACAATATATCTCTTATGGCTATTCCTATTGCATGTAGAATCAGTACTCCGGGTGCGCAGTTGTGCGTTAATACTCGGATGGACATAGTTGGATTAGTGCTAGCCACTCACACTTACCGCCTCTAGTTCATGGCGCTGCCTAGGCAAGGCATAGATGCAATTCTGGGCATGAACTGGTTGCGAGTTTATGGGGTAGTCTTGGACCTTAAGCAGAGAGTTGTTGAGTTACAACTTCCTTCTTCTGAGGATAGGATGTCTCTTCTTATGCCCTTAGATCCAGCCTTACCAGTTGTTGCTCATGTTGAAGCTTCTCCAGATCTTGCCTCTATTCCTATGGTCTATGAGTTTCCGGATGTCTTTCCTGAAGATCTACGTGGGTTGCCACCGGATAGGGATGTGGAGTTTTTCATTGAGTTAGAACCTAGCACTGCTCCTATTTCACGGCATCCTTACAGCATGTCTCCTAAAGAACAAGCTAAAATGAAGAAGCAGTTATAGGAATTATTGGAGAAGGGCTTTATCCGTCCTTATTCTTCACCATGGGGTTGCCCAACTATTTTTGTGAAGAAGAAAGACGGTACTCTACGGATGTGTGTGGATTACCGCCCTCTCAATGTGGTAACCATTAAGAACAAGTATCCTTTACCTCATATTAATACTTTGTTCGATTAGTTGGTTGGTGCCAAGGTGTTTTCAAAGATTGATTTTTGTTCTAGGTACAATCAAATTAAGATCCGGCCCCAAGATATACTAAAGAAAGCTTTCCCTACTAGGTATGGGCTGTATGAATATCTAGTCATGTCTTTTGGTCTCACCAATGCTCCTGCATTCTTCATGTATCTCATGAATTCAGTCTTCATGCCAGAGCTAGATAAGTTTGTAGTGGTGTTCATTGATGATATTTTGATATACTCCAAGAACAATGAAGAGCATGCATAGCATCTTTGGATAGTACTGACTTGATTAAGGGAACATAAGCTGTATGCCAAATTCAGCAAGTGTGAGTTTTGGTTGGATCGAGTGTAGTTTTTGGGACATGTTCTGACACCTAAAGGTATCTCTGTAGATCCAAGCAAGGTGCAAGATGTGTTAAATTGGAAGTCTCCAAAGTCAGTGCATCAGATTCATTAGTTCCTTGGTCTTACTGATTATTATCGGTGCTTCATTCCTGACTTCTCCAAAATAGCCCAACCAATGACCAAGTTACTCTAGAAAGATGTCAAGTTTGTATGGAGTCCGGCTTGTGAAGAAGCTTTCCAAGCCCTAAAGAAATTTCTTACCTCTGCTCCTATTCTTGCCCAACCAGATATCAACAGGCCATTTGATGTGTATTATTATGCCTCAAGCACTGGATTGGGATGCGTGCTTATGCAGGATGGACGCGTGATAGCTTATGGTTCACGCCAGCTAAAAAAAGCATGAGGTGAATTATCCCACCCATGATTTAGAGTTGGCTGCTGTGGTGCACGCTCCAAAAATTTGGAGGCATTATTTGTTGGGAAATAAAGTGCATATTTATACGGATCACAAGAGCCTCAAATATATTTTCACTCAATCTGAGCTGAACATGAGGCAATGGAGATGGTTGGAGCTAATCAAGGATTATAATTTGGAGGTTCATTACTATCCTGGAAAAGGTAATGTGGTAGCTGATGCCTTAAGTAGGAAGTCGCATCAAGTTGAAGAACCTTTGTCTCTCAACCACGCTGAGGTGTTAGCCCATATTGCTCTAGTCTTGGATTTACTTGAGCAAATTATTATAGAGCAAAGGCAAGATGTTTCAAAAATCCCACATATCAAGAAGTTAATTGCTGAAGGGCGTGGTCCATATTTTAGTATTGATGATCAAGGTATAGTGAGGTTCAAGAACAGATTGGTTGTTTCATCAAGAGAGGAGCTTAGAAGAAAGATTTTGGATGAAGCTCATCATTCCAAGTTATCCATCCATCTAGGAAGTAACAAGATATACCATGATTTGCGCCACTTGTATTGGTGGTCAAATATGAAGCAGGATATCACCAAATACGTCGCGGAATGCGACCCTTATAGAAGAGTTAAGGCAGACCATATGCGTATGCCTGGATTTTTACAAGCCTTGCCTATTCCTGTTTGGAAATGGGAAGATATTTCCATGGACTTTGTTGTGAGTTTACCCCGCACTTCCAAGGGTTATGACTCTATTTGGGTCATTGTGGACCGTCTCACTAAGTCCGCTCATTTTCTCCCAGTAGATACCAGATATTCAGCCAAGAAGTATGCCAAGTTGTATTTTGACCGGATTGTGACCCTGCATGGAGTTCCTCTTACTATCGTCTCTGATAGAGGTTCAGTCTTTGTCTCTCGTTTTTGGGAGCAACTTCAACAATGTTTTGGTACTAGTCTCCTCAGAAGTTCAGCTTATCATCCGCAAACTGATGGCCAAACTGAAAGGGTAAATTAGGTACTAGAGGATATGTTGAGAGCTTGTGCCATTTCTTTTCCTGAAAAGTGGGATGAATGCTTGACTTGAGCTAAGTTTTTTTTATAACAATGGTTATCAAGAAAGCATTCGTATGGCACCTTTTGAGGCCCTGTATGGCAAGAAGTGTAGAACACCTCTTAACTGGGTTGAAGTGGGAGACCGTGGTTATTTCGGACCTAATTTTATCAAAGAAGTTTAAGAGCAAGTTAGCATTATTCAGAGCCATTTGAAGGCAGCTCAAAGTCGTCAGAAAACTTAGGCGGACAAGCAAAGTAGGCCCTTGCAATTTGAAGTTGGTGATCATGTGTATCTCAAGGTTTCTCCCATGAGAGGTGTACATCGATTTGGTGTCCGTGGGAAGCTAGCCCCTCGCTATGTTGGACCTTACAAGATTTTGGCCTAGTGTGGTTCGACTGCCTACTGTATCCAGCTCCTAGATATTTTATCAGCAGTGCATAATATCTTCCATGTTTTCCAGTTAAAGAAATGTTTGTGGGTCCCTGATGAAGCTGTGGAAGTTGAAGGACTTCCTATCTAGCCCGATTTGTCTTATATTGAGCATCCTGTCAAGATCTTAGATGAAAAAGAAAGAGTGACTAGAAACAATGTGATGAAGTTTTATAAAGTTCAGTGGCAAAATCACTCGGAGAACGAAGCAACATGGGAGCAAGAAAGTTATATCTTGAAGCAGCATCTCCACCTTCTTTCTAGTTCATCAAGGTAATTGTTTAAATCAGAATTTATTTCTTATCTCTTTTCCCACACTAGGCGCATGAAATCTCTGGACGAGATTTTGTTTTAGAGTGGTAGATTTATAACACCCTCGGTGTTACACCATAAATCATTTACTAAAACATGTCATGAGCATCATGTTTATGTGTTAATGCATGTAATAAAGTGTGTAGATCAATTTCCGTAACTCAAAACGATCAACAAAAATGCGAAACAAAAGTTGATTCGATAGTCATTTTATATCACTTAGGGTTTAAAACCAATTTTTATTAAGCAAAAATGCTATAGAACATGTATGTGATACTTAAATAAAGTTTGAAGTACAAACTTTGTAGATGACAATGAAATACTTGCGGTCAAAAAATGATATTACTAGCTAATATTTCCACTAGCTTAGAAATCGCAAATGGAAATTAAATTCAGCTCAAAAACTTAGAAATTTTCAATTCTGCCAACAGTTAGACATGGCTATATTTAGCAATTTATTGTAAGAGATTGGGTTAAGGAGTGGTGTAGTGTTATAGCTTGAGTTGGTAGTCTCATATGCCATCTTGAGCATGGTGAAACTGGACTGGCTCCTGGAGCAACCGTCTGGTCGCGTTGAAGGCTTTAAAATTCATGCGTGTCACGGTTTCAGGCTGGTTGGCCCCCTGGCCGCGATCACCATGCTCGGCTTCACCGCGTTGGTCCCGCGTGTGCATGCGTGCACTGCCACGCATGGCCGGCCATGGCCGCCTCTGGCCTAGCAAGGTCTCGGCTACCGCTGGCCCCGCCGTGTGGAGCCACCGCTGTTGCTGCCGACTACCCCGCACGCACCGCGATGGAGCCACTACCGGTGCCATCCAGTCATTGTCGCTTCCACACTGCCGACCCGCCTCATGTCACGACGCTGCTGCTATCGATGCCACTGCGCCCCCACCTGCCTCCACGCGCGCACGTGGTTTGGCCGCATTGTGGTGTAGCAGGCTAGCAGACGCTGCCTTAATTCTAGTCGGCCATGTTCCGCCAAGGCGTGGAGGAGCCGAGCCCATCTATCGCGTCGTCTCTCTCTTCCCCTCTCTCTCCCTCTGCTTTCTGCCATCGTCGGGTCACGTCACGGTGAGCCAGAGAGCGAGCACCTCTCATGTATTTCTCATGCTTGCATCTTCACCCTCATGTCCCCTCTCCAGCCGACCCCACCCTGCCTTGACTCGTGTCACGCTGAACTCCAATTTTGGAGCTTTGCCGTTCCCGTGCTGTTAAGGCCAGTCACTGCCCGCGCCGTCGCCAGCCTCCACCACTTTATCCCACGCTAATTCCTCTACACCACTAGCTAGCCTTGGCTCCCTCTTCATCGTGCGCATGCCAGTCATAGCTCTAGTGCCGCCTCCTCACTGCAGACGCGGCCATGCCGTTGCGGTCTACTGTTCACCTCGCTGCGCGCACGTGGCCAGCCTCGCTCGGGTCATCTCTAGCCGAGACAGCTTCTCGGTAAGGTCACTGGTGAGTTGTTGTGCTCACCCGCTACCCCTACAACCTTGTTGTTGCTGCAGCTCACCAGAACACCATCGCCATTACCGCAGGGTGCCCGCCGTCGTGGAGAGGTCCTTCTATGGCGTCCTGGCTCGTGCAACCGCCGCCCATCGTCGAACGCTAGGTGAGCATCGACCTCGTAGATAGGTCAGCTTGGGTCCTGTGTGGCCAGCGCAAGCGCCAGTGCCACCGCTCGCCGTGCCGGCGCATGCGCGGGAGGCCGAGGACCTTGCCATTGTAAAGAGGAGAAAGTTCCGAGGGTTTCGTTGCAAAGTCATTGTCTATAGAAATAGTAACGTGGACTACGGGTTGTTTTGCTCATAGTCCAGGTGCATTTTTGCTAATGTGCCAGCGCGTACGGGACTTCCTAGCCGTGGGCCGCCTCCACACATGGGTCACGCCTTGCCTGTGGACCCACGTGTTGGGCCGTGTGGGCCGTGTTGGGCCGAATTGAGTTTATCTTTTTCATGGAGAATAGAAATAGCATTTAATTTTAATTCTGAGCTAAACTTTGGTAAATCATATAAAATCATATAGGTATCCAAAAATTGTGAAACTAATTTTGTTAGTTCCTAAAATTGTGCTCTATCTGTTAGTGTATTTATTTCATATATGTGCTTGTTGATACCCGGAGCTATTAAACCATTTGAGAGTGCTTAATATTATTAGGTTAAATATTGTAGGAATTTTTGTGGTAGATTGGTGATAGCAAAAACCCTGAAAATTTTACAATAGCTTCATGGTATTATTATGTGCTCACTGTAATTTTTGTAGCTTTAGAATAGACTTAACATAAGGATAGTTAAATGCTCTTTGTTTCAAATACCCATTAAATCATTAGTAGAAATAGAGATATATCCTTCATTTGTAAAGCTAGGTGTTTGTTAGTTGAACCCAACACTTTACTTGATGAAGACGATAGTTAGCTTAGTATCTTAGTCATTAGAGCTAGCTTAGTAGCTTAGCATGTGTATTCTTATTTTAAGAGTTGTTGTTGTCGTAATACTAAGTGTTGCATCATCGCATGTATGTAGAGAACGAGTTGGTGGAGATCGTTACCATCGGAGATCACAAGTTTGAGGAGGTGATCGATGAGTACGAGGAGGAGATTCTCGTGAAGGAGGAGGTCCCGTAGCCGCCACTGACTGACTGAGCTGACACCGCGCCTGCCTAAGGCAAGTCCCAGTGCATAACCCTTATTTTGAATAATCACTGGATATATATATATATGATGTGCATTTACATTATAGGCTTATTGTTGAAACTACATGTATAGATAAACCTACTTATGAGTCCTACTAGCATAGGTCAAGTAGCTGCTATGCTTAGTCTATCAGTAGCATGAGTAACCTGCCATTACTCGTAATAGGTGATTATTATTATCACTCTCATAATAAAATGGTGAAAGAAAAAATGGAGACCGGGCAGGGATATGGTATGGGTATTGGTGGGTGTAAGAGATTGTGTCCCGCTGCTAATGGGGCATAGCTTGGTTACACTGTTTTCCCTATCCTTGTCGGTTAAGGACAGGCCGTTGCATTGGATTCTAGTCAGGTCACAGACTTATTATCCTGAGCACATACTTATTTATTGGAGCAGAGAAGGCTCGTTGCTCTCTTGTCATGGGTTCTAGCTATTTCTGGATTGACTAATTAGAGGCGGGGATGGTGGAGGTCTAAGCACCACACTGAGTCCGGGACTTAGGTATGGGGGCTTGGAGTCCAAGTTTAGACAGGGACCTAGACCCCTTGACAGGAGAGTGGTGGGTTGGTCCTGCTTGTGTCTGGGGTACAAACGGGGTGTGTGTTTCAGGATATCTAGCTAGGCTACATTGGTTCATGAATCACCATGTAATATGGCACGACTTGTCTACGATCTAGCACCGTAGTAAGAACTGGAAGATAAAAGGGAATGGATGGATCTGATTGCTCAACTCTTGCTTAAAAGTAGAACAGGTGCTTACCTAGAATGGTTAGCTAAGGAATTAATCATGACTGCTAATAAAATACATACATAAGGATTCACTACTAGTAATGCTTTTTGGAAAAAGGGAACCCAGCAAACGATAAAGCTTATCATATCCTTGGAGTCAGGAAATTATTTTCACTAGTCGGGTAAGTCTTGCGAGTACGTTGTGTACTCAAGGTTTATTTACCCCTGTTGCAGGTGTAGCTTGAGGATTGGCTGTTGTATGGAGGATTCTTTTGATGGGCACAGACAGATCCTTGTATCTTACCGAGATGTTTATTGTAATTCCGCTGTTTAAATTCCGCACTCTAAACTTGATATTGTAATAATGTATTTCTAAGAACTCTTGTTGTATGAAATGGACAAAGTATTGTAAACTCGTTCTCATTATTAGATTCTAGAGGAAAAACATGGATTGTTCGAGTTCTCTCTTGGGATGTGCTCGATGGAACCGTCCGATGTAACCAGCTTTTGGGGTGCTTAGTGTCTAGTGGAAGACGAGCGCCTCTGGAAGCGTGCTATTTTAGGCGGTTCAGCCATAGATGCATGCTTGCGTCACCTGTCTCACCAGAACATCATCGTGCCACCGCTGTGCTCACGCCGTCGTGCCGCCATGCCTCACCGGCGCCACCCTGGACCCTAATCCGAACCCTAGAACTCCGCTAGGTCACCCTTGAACCGTAGTCGTGCTCACCCAAGCTTGTCACGGTCAGAGACGGCCGGAGCACCATCGCGCACCACCGCCGAGCCACCATGGCCACCGTCGAGCTAGCTTTGGCGAGTCTCTGAGCCAACCTAGGGTACCGGTCGATGCGGATTGAGTTGAGGAACACATCTGTAGTGACGCTACCGCCGGTGACCTCACCATCAGCGAGTTTGTCATCGGTCAAGCGCCGCCTCTACCTCGGCCTCGCTGACGCATGGGGCCAGGTTGACTGTGGGACCCGCGTGTCAGTCTTAGTAGGTGTATAGACCTGGTGTACATAGCAGTTAGGGTTTAGTTGTTTTTATTTATTTTTCACAGATTTGAATGCAAATTTCAAAAATTCATATATAGAGCTAGAGTATCCAAATGGGGTGAACCAAATTTTGTTGGATTCATAATAAAGTTTAATATTTGATTAAAATATGAAATATATTATTTAGGGTATTTTTCTGGGAGAATTAAATTGAGCAAGATAAGTGCTTTTAAAATAGTTTCTATCTTGTAAATTGCATAACATGAGCTAGAAAGGTGATAAAATTATGATTCCAATTTTGCTGGTCTTGTGTTAACATGCTCTAGCTAGGAAAAATATTAAACCTACAGTAAACATATTTGAAATATGGTCTTCCTATTTAATCTTAATTAATTGCTAGTTTCTATTGAAAATAAATGGGGTAAAAATACATAACATATGATAATGAAAATTTTTACATAGTATTCTAATGCTAGGAGGAAACTAAGAAAAATATTAAATCTATTGCTTGATATTTTTCACTATGCTAAACTATTTTTGCTAAAATAAGCATATGTAGCTTGTCATTTTTGTAGAGGTGGATATACTTATCCAAATGGCATGACATTTGTATAGTAGACTATTAGGGTCATATGTAAGCTACTATAATTTTCTTAGAATTTATTGAGTAATGGAAATATTGATCCGGTAAATCACATTATTATCTAAGAAAATTAATAAAGGAATATAAATAAATTAGTTAGGCTCAACCATGATATTTTTTTGTGGTGTTTGTGATGCATATAACCTGTTGATGCTACTAGTGAGGCTTAGAAGTATTTGTTTGGAGGCAACTAGTTAATTATTGCTTTATAATTCAACTAGATGGCTGCATGTGTAATTTCTGTTGTGGTGATGATTCCATGATGATAATGATCCTTTATGTAAAACTTGTTAATAATAAAGTTGTAGATAACTTACTTATCTACCTTGTGTTAAATTTTCATAGTAATAGGCCTTATGGTTTAGGAATTATGGCTGTTAGAAGTCTGCTGTCAGAAATGCTTGTTTTCTGGATAGATCTGAAATATTAAATTGTTTAACCTAGAAAAATGTTGAATCACATTAAGATGATTAAAATAAAGTTGTAGGCAATTTTGTAAGCTTTCCAGAAAGTCCACAACCATATTATTTTGGTGTGTATAACTCCAGTTATGGTCAACACAAGTGGCTGTTGTCTTGCAGTCCAGAAAATTACTTATATGAGAATTTGTTTAATTACTAGAGAAGAGATATACACCTACTCAGTAAAAGAAAATTTTCCTTGTTATCACCTTAATGCAATGATGCTGAGAATACTTATGAGGATACATTCATCACATCATATCATATTATACATGTCATTATATATGCATCGATGATATCTTATTCCGTGCTCATGCATATAGGATCGTCCGAAGGGATAACTCTATTGGAGTTCGAAGAGCCGGAGGCACCTTAGGCCATAGCTCTATAAGGAGAGGAGCACACTCTTGAAGACTTACCCGAGTGCCTAGACCACAGGCCAACTTCTTTTATGAAAGGCAAGCCCCGGAGCATTTTAAGCCCCCCATGTTTTACAAAATGCCACTTGAGTCCTTTATGTTTGATGCATTATGTTATAAGAGTTGAATTAAAAACACTTGATGCATAGAACTACCTTGTCTATATATATATATATACCTTTAACCCTGTGTAAGTCCAGGATCGAATATATGCTTAGCCATGTTTAGACCGGTAGAAATCGGGTGATTTCCTGTCACCTGCGAGATATAGGTGGATACTGAAACACGGTTGGCTATATTTGTTATCGTGGAACAGAACCTTAGGGTAATGTAACTAGAGGTCGGGCAGAGTCTATGTGTAGGTTGACTCATGTGATTCCGTCTGTGCCGGTTAAGGACCGTACCGTTGTTGACACTTTTGTCAAGATTGAATGCATGCTTCTCACTTAGCTGGCCGGATGACTCATTCTGACCGCGAAGCCGAGTAGCTCAACTCAGGTCAGGCCCCGTTCTATAAAAGTGTACACTCTGATGGTTGTAAGGATGTGCGGAGAGCCAAATATGAGCCCAAGGGTAGGCCAGGCCTGAACGTCCTAGCAGCTGGTTGTCCCTGATTGTGTGGCGCTGGTCGAACCCATGAAATATGGACCTGAGTTGTACCAAAGGTGACCTAAGGTGACCGTTGATCTGGTCTGCCTAGGTTTATGTTAGGAATAAATTCCCAACTGGTTAAAATCGATTCGAATCGCCGTCTCTCTCGGACAGTGAGAAACTTGACTAGGCCCAACAACGTAGTAACTATATTATAGAATATGATGGTTATGATGAACATGAATTATTATACCGGCTATGGTTACTACTGCATGCTACTAAATGATATACCACATGTTTGGCACAGGTTAGTTGCTAATCTAGAGATAAATAGCTATAATTAACTTAATGACCGAATTATAAATGTATAACTAAATTAGTCGTTTTGTATGCAAAATGTTGTCAAGCTAGCTCCACTTATAAAGCCTTGCATGATCCTTGGAGTCACTTTATTTTTAGTTTATGACGGGTAAATCTAGATGAGTACCTTCTCGTACTCAGAGTTTTATTCCCACTTGTTGCAGATAATATAATGTATCATGGCTACTGTAAGAACTGCTTCTGTCCCATTGTGGACGAGGAGTAGGGCCCTGGGCAAGGCGTGTCATAATAATCCCTCTCTTATGCTTTTGTGGAATTGTGATCACGAGTTGGCACCGTATTTGAACAATGATGACAGATGTTGGTTTCAAACTTATTTGCTTCCGCTACTATTTTATTTAAACCTGGTTTGTAATAACTTTTAATCGTACTCTGATGTATGGAACTGTATTTGTGAACTTTATGTAACGTGTGACATGTATGTTGAATCATGTATAATCTTGGTCGTACGTTGGTTGAATCGAGCCCCTTTGTGGTACTCGACGGACTACCGGGTTTATATGAGCTCAAGTATGATAGTGCGACTGCTTGTGAGCTGCTATTGTACTTGTGCTCTTATAAATTAGACGGTTCTGCTACATATAATGTCTATGTAGCGCTGGGTTAATCAAACGTGTTTGTTGTTTGAAATGGTTGAAAGACCAAGCAAGTTAGGGTGTGTGCAGTAACTGGTTTTATTTTTTCTCAGTTTACACAACAGAAAAGCTAGATGGCAACCGGTTATTTTGGATCATCCAGCAGCCGGATCTGCGGCTGCTGCTGTGCTGCTATGTTGCTGTGTTGCCCTGATATTTTTTTCTGCTTGTAACGGAACCTGGCCTTTTTGGTCTTCTTTTTAATTCAAGCTACAGTAGAGGATCATTGCCCCTCCTGATTTTTCAAAAAAAAAAAACTGGATCTGCGGCCATCGGATTGTGTGGCTTGTGGCTCCGATCTCGTCTCGCTGCTGACCCCGCTTTCTCCAATCACTCACATCGCCTCCGGCTCCCCCCGACTCCTTGGCGGCACAGGGGAGGCGACGCGGCCTCCTCCTCCCACGGCGTGGCGTGTCCCACCGGCGGCCTCCTCCCTGCGGCCCTCCTTTTTTTTTTGAACGAACAGGAGGGGCTTGCACCCCTACTGAAATTTATTAGAGAAAAACAAACAAAACAAGAAGTTCAAGGGCTACAAAATACAAGCTGCGGCCCTCCTTCTTCCCCCCTACAGAGAAGGTCCAACGTCCACCCCTCGCAGAGGCGTCCGCCCCCGCAGAGAAGTTCTAGGCGTTCGTTCTCCGCCTCCTCCCTGCGGCCCTCCTTCTCCCCCCCTATGGAGAAGCTCCAGGCGTCTGCCCCCGCAGAGAAACCTCCTTCTGTCTGATTTGGAATTTATGAATAATTTGATGGCATTTGTGAACAATTTAACATATATTTCTCTGCTATCTGGAATTCATAGAAAAAAATTGTAATATATTTGTGTTATTTTCAAATTACATCACTCTGTGCAATAAATTACATTGAATAAATCATTGTAAATATAGTAATAAGGAGGTGTAAATATAACTATAAGTCAGTATAAGTGCATGGGAAAAATCTAGTTGTTGGGAGGGATTAAAATAACATGTTGTTGGCTAGACAAATTCTAACTGATTTAATTCAAGAGATCCAATTTTAGTAGGTACTGACCTGGCAAAATCAAAGAGAAAGGGAGCCCGTGGATGGAAAAAATGAATGGCTTGGCTAGGGTTCATGGCTCAGCGTCATAGGACACGGCACCATAGATCTCAGTGTCGAGCGGGCCGCCATGTCACCGCTCCATTTTCGCCACCTATGCCACCACGCGGACGCCAGGCTTCCATCTCTGCACCATGGTTCACAGCGCCGAGATGTGTTATCTGGTTGTCGAGCCAGGGTCAAAAAGAAAAATAAAACATCCAAAGATTTAAATATAAATATTTTTTAAAAAGGCTAAAAATAAAAAATTGGGCATTAATCTCCAGCGTATCTGTAACCTAGGCCTGCGTATCTACAGATCGATAGCAGATTAATGCTGGCAGAGCCAGCCGCCGCCGCGACCGCGATGCAGGATTGCAGGTGCCCCGTTATCTGCCGGCTCCGCCACGCAAATAGAAGGGCACGCACGCGCCCGCGCGTGGGCGGGCGGCACCAAGAGACCGGCGCGGAGACGAATTGAAGCGCGCCGTATCGTGCTCCATGCGGACCCCCTCGCCTTCGCGCCGCGCCGCAATGGCGGCGCCAGCGAAGCCCGGGAGCCATATGGTTCGCCGCCACCTCCTGCCCGGCGACCAAATCATCGCCGCGCTGGCCCCCTTCCTCCGCTTCGCCGATCACCTCGTCCACCGCATCGTCTGCCGCGCCTGGCGCCGCTCCTGCCGCATCATCGGCCGGGCGCCGCCGCCCTTCCCGTGGCTCATGCTCCCGCCGCCGCCGTCCGCCGAGCGTGGACCTGCCCCGGCCCCCGGCACCCCGCAGCGCCGAGTCTTCTACGACATCCCCGGCGGCAGATCCTACGCGTACCCGATCCCCGCGTCCTACCGCCACGTCACGAGCCGCAGCGGTTGGCTCGTCCTGGCCGCCTCGGACTCGCCGCGACGGCTCCTGGTGCTGAACCCCATCTCTGCTGGGCAGGTGGTCGTGTCGTGGCCGTTCGGGGAGGACCCCACCGAGGGCTTCCACGCCGTCCTGACGGCACCTCTCGGCGAGCCCGGGTGCTTCCTCGCGGTCGCCACGGACAGGCTCATCAAGTACTGCCGCCCCGCCGTCGGCGGGGACTGGGCCACGCTGCGCGCCCCGGGGTTCCGCTACGACACGGCCTGCAGCGACCTCGTGTCCGTCGGCGCCACGGTGTACCTCATGGACGAGCGGAGGAAGCTCTGGCGCGTGGACCTCGCCGCCGCGCAGCCCAAGGTGGAGCGCAGGGACACGGCGTTCGCGCTCCCGCAAGGGGAGAGGTGGCGCCACTACCTCGTGGAGTCACTCGGCCACGTCCTCCTCGTGGTCTCGGACGAGCACCACAAGCGCCTCGGGCTCTACAGGCTCAGGTGGGAGGCGAGGCTGTGGGTGCCGACGCCCGCGAGCGGTCTCGGCGACAGCGTGCTGCTGCTGGGCCGCGGTTGTTCGGCGGCCGTGCCAGCGTCGGCCGCATCGGGCCGCTCGCCGGGCACAGTTCTGGTGGTGCGCCAGCCGTGGAGGTGCAGCTTCCTGCACGTGGACATTGGGTTAAGCTTTCGCGGCGGCGGTGGCGAGCAACCTTGGTTCTGGACGGAGTCGCAGTTGGGCGCGGGGCTCGGTGATGATCAGCTGGTGATGAGGAAGACGGTGCCGCAGTGGCCGGGCGAGTTCACAGTCGGTGATTCATTCTGGTTCTTCCCCGGCATTGATGAAAGTGATTGCCCATAAGTCTCAAGACGGATGGCAAAAGCACACCCGGTCAGGTTAGGATGTGTGAGATTAGCATGATTTAGCTGAACTGTATTGTTCAGTTCCGGCCTAGCTAGTTGAAACATGTGAAATACCGCAGAGTACAACATTAGAATCATATCGTGCGACACAGATGGATTTTTTTTTGTCCAGTTTGCATATGATTAGTTTCAAACATAAATTTAGTTCCAATTTAACCTGTGGTAACAGTTTAACAGACTATAGTAGGTGAACCACAACGGAAGCCTGCACAATCTTTCGCGCTCTGGCCCTGTTTTTTCATGCTCGGGCTTGATTAGAACGTGGGAATTTCACAGAAATCGTATAGGAATTTTACAGGATTAAGTTCATTCTCATAGGAAAAATACAGAAATAGAAAAAAAATCTCATGTTCCAAATAGGGCAGATTTCATAGGAACCACGTTAGCACGAAACCACCTCTAGAAGAAACTACGGACATGTTTGGTTGTATAGTTTAGCTTGCCTTACCTTGCCCGTGTCGGCGAGACTCACCTTGTCAAGTTAGGTTAGCCAAAATGGCCCTCACGTCTGCTCTCTCTGCTTATCCAAAGCATGGCCTCGTTCGCTTCGCTGAAAAAACAAGCCGAAACACTGTTCCGACTGGTTTGTTGTGAGAGAAAAACACTTCCGACTGAAAAAACAAGCTGAAAAGTACGGATTATAAGAGAAACGAACATGACCCATGTGTCTGAGCAGGGTCGGATCTAGCATTGGGATGGAGTGGTCTCAAGCCTCGCTATCGTTACTCGAAACATAGTCCCTCCTAATCCCTCCCTCTATAAATTGGTACCCAAAGAACTTGGAAGGATGGGTTAGAGATGAAAGGCAACGAGAGAAGCCCCTAGTAACTTATTGTTTAGATACTCCCTCCGTTCAGAAAAGAATGCAATTCTAGTACAGTGTTGCGGTTTAGTAGCTTAAGTTTGATCAATTATAAATAAAAAAATATTAATATTTATAATATCAAATAAATATCATTAGATTAATTATTAAATGTATTTTTTAATAAATTATTTTGGAACCGTAAATGTAAATATTATTTACTAGAAATTTAGTTAAATGTGAATTACTTTTGCCAGAACGCAACATGCAGTTGCATTCTTTTCTAGAACGAGGGAGTACGCCGCTATGGCTGGGGTGGCAAGTACGGACGACGGTGGTCGTGGCGTGGCAAAGGGTGTGCGACTAGCTAGCGGCGGCCGGCAGCATGGTGTGCGCAGGCTGCAGCACACGACTGAGGCGAGCGGCAAGGCACGACGAGGTGACCCACCAGCATTCAAGCTCAGTGAGCACAACGTGCGTGAGTGCCGGGCACAACCGTGCAGAGGAGTCCAACCCCACATCCAAGAAACAATTTGTTTCTTCTCCACATAAAAGCTGCAGTTTCTTTGTGGGTTGGACTACGAGCTGACTTCATTTCTCACATGAGAAACGGTTTTTTTCTCTTTTTGTTCACTCTCCATAATAACTCTATTGTCACATCAGCTTTCTACTTACAATTCTACGTGACTGACGGGTTAATTTAATTCTATGAAAACTATCGCTAGTATTGGGTTGGGACTGCCCTAGGTGCTATTCAGCATATCAGTTTGGTTTTTGGTGATAATCAGGCCAATTAAGTCATGCCAATTTTCTAAAATCAAAGAGTCAAAGAGTTCTTCCCGTTTTACGGATAACTATTTATATTTTGTATTAGTCAACAATGCTTGAATGCTTTTTATGTGTTGAATTTTGGTTGTGTATGTTATTTTAAATTGATACATCTTCTATGAAGAGGTCAAGAGCCGTAATTTTTCATCTAAAATTTTAGAGTGGAATGCCACCTATAACGGCTTCCGCTTGTGTTTTCCCTTTCTCGCTCCATTTCTCCTTTTCTGTATCCCAAATCGTACTTGATGTAGGGCTCTAGCGGTAGATGCATACACGTCGTGGTTCGGTTTGATGAGCCATGAGGATGGAGCTCGGGCGGGCAAATGTGCCGCTCGTGCGCCGCCTGTGGGTTAGAGATGGCAATAGAACTTGCAACCCGCGATTCAGTGGGTTTGTATTCTACTATTATTAGTGTCATTATAGACGAAATTATGTATGAGTCTGCTAGTTGGTAAAATTACATACCTAACCAGTACAACAAAAACATGTGCAACTTGAATCCTTATAACCATCGTGAAATCGGACCTAAAAGACGGTCTAAAACATGAACAACCTAATAACTACCTAAGGGTGCCTCCAACAAGGTAGCGAAATCACTAGCTGGCATCATGTTTTTGTCGACGTGGAGGTGAGAGAGGGTAAAAAAAACTCGACGCTAGCGATAGTCTCGCAACCCATCCAAGAGAATCTGCAGGACCCACATCTGTACACTTTCTCTAGCACGGTCAGAATACTATCGTTTTATGGTTTTGTTTATTCTTTACCTTCCACGTCAGCTAGCGATTTAGATTTCACTGTTGCAAACACCGTAAGAGCATCTTGACTATATCTTATTTTCCCTTTACATTTCGATTGCTACAGAGGATTGAAAAAATAAAATAAAATTCCAGATTATAGAGGAGGACTGTTATACCATGTTGACCTTATTTATTATATGGGGCCACGTGCCAATGGACAAAACTCTTCTTTCTACTTCCCCTTCTCTCTTTCCTCGTGCTCCCGCATGAGCACTCGCATGCTCACCCAGCGCGGCAACACGGCTAGCTCGCGCGCGGAGTGGTGGCACAACCCGTTCGCCAGCGCCAGCCTAGTGTGGTGGCGTGGCTAGCCCGCATGCTCTCTAGCATGGTGGCGCGAGCGTGGTTGGCCCATGTGTCTGCCTGGCTTTCCTATGTGGCCCTTCGCCATCGCATTCTCTTGTTGGGTCATGTTGTCTCCGGTTGCTATACCGATGCCGAAACCTGCATTGTCGTTGTCGTCTTTGGCCACTACACCACTCTCCATGCAAAGGAGGGAAAGGCAAAGGGGATTAATTTGCTCTCCTGGAAATAGAGGGGACGGTTTTCTAAATTGAGAAAGAAAAGGAGAAAAAGATTGGAAAAAGGATCTGCTAGAGTTTGGTTTCTACATTTAATCCCTTTTATCATTGTTTATGGGGAAAAAGATGTTTTGAAGGTAACAGAAGGGGTGTGAGCCCCTACAAGAATTTTATTGCAAAAAGGAGAAGATCTCAAAATACAACGATTAAGTAACAAAAAAATATGTTACAAAAAGATAAAAAAATTACACATAAGCTTCTAGCAATAAATCAATGAGGGGATGAAGTCGTGCTTTTGCTCGAGGAATAACTAGAGCAAATTTAATTCTGATGTGTTTTGCAACCCTCGTGAAAATTGTACACTCCCTACTGATGAGGACATCACTTCTTCGGATGCACCACCTAATCCTCCAACCGTTATGCAAGGTCCAATGACCCGAGCTCGAATGCAATAATTAAACTTATATGTGAGCTCGTTTTTAAGCTATCATTTCATAGATTTGAGAATACATTGCTATCTAATGATGTTATGTTACTTAGGAACATTGGAGAGGGTCATTAAGTACTTGGAGAAAGGTGTGGAGGTGGAGAAGACCAGCTAGGACGTCCAAGACAAGACGGAGGCCTAGTCCAACTCGAGTTCAAGTTTGCCTCAGCCTTCAGGACCAGCCTGCAGTGAAACGGACGCTTGGGACGCATACGGACTCCGTTTTCGATGATCTATGTATAGATGGAAAACTAATTTCATAAGCTAAGCAATGACTTTGGTTTGAGGTCCAAATTCACCGGAGTCAACGAGAATCGTCGAAATAAGTCAATGTTCAGAATTTGTCAAGGTGCTGCGTCACCGTCGGTCCATTGGGCCGTATATCGTCTTAGAGCCCGTTAGGGGGAACATCCAAGGGGGTGATGACCCTTCAACCTTATATTGAAATGTCACACCATATGTTAGGGTTTGTGTTTTGCTTTAGGTCAATCTGTCTTTGAATAGTCACCGTCTTTGGTTATGAAACCCCAATTTCGTGATCTTAATCATGCATCTACAATTGTCACTTTTTTGAGCTGCGTACTTTCAAGTTCTTGATCATGCATCTACAATTGTCACTTTTTTGAGCTGCGTACTTTCAAGTTCTTGATTATGTTTTTCATTTCGTAGTTAGGAATTAGCCTTTTTGGCGATGTCAACCGAATTAGTGACATGGTTGATAATCAGAGGAGTCGTGGAAAACATGCCAAATGTTGCATATCTTTCAAGAGCATTGGCTCTACATTTTATTCATCCATGTGCCAAATTGAATTGTGATGCAATGTGCAATATATACAGGTAATCAATCATTTTTTGGGCAAATGTTAATGCTACTGAAGCAGGGTCCATTTCAGGCGCCAGAGATTCCATTCTGCAGAAAAGGGTAGTGTAGGAAACTTTTAGTTCAACCTTGCAGAGTATAGTTTATAGTCCAACTGTGAAATGTGAAAGATGGGAATATTTGTGCCGTTTAAGTTGGAAAATATGGATTTCATCTTTTTTTAATATTCAGTGATACATACAAAGCAAGAATCAATTAAAAGGTAACTATAGTCTGAACCAATATATTTGTATCATTGGCCTGCTACCAGATGCAACTAACATATTATCACCAATTAGAAGAGAGTTTTGCTATTATGATGATAATTGAGTATAATCATCTGCCAAACTACTAATAAATCCTCAATTCCTATGTTCAATGACCAATTATTTCTCAGTTCCATTTTTTGGCTAAAGTGTTACTAACCAGTAGAGTTATTTTGCCAAAACAACAACCTCTTTTCACGGAAGAAACTAACCTGATCAAATGGTATAAGGTTGTGACAAGTTGAATCACAAGGATAGGCGCAGTCAATCTCCATGGCAGCACCTCTTTCGAAGTACCAATCATCTACCACCTCTGCAATTTCCTGAAACTCTAAAATGTTAACCAAAGCACCACCTATGGCTAAAAGAACATGTACTTTCTGGCAATACAGCTTGTTGGTAAAAAATTACAAGTACCTTGTTATCTATCAATGGAGAATTTGGTGCAAACCAAGTGTCCTGCAGCTCACTCTGGCAATGTGCAAAGCAGGAGTTCATGAACATCTCTGCCTTTGGTTTGCTTTCAAACTGTTTCAGAGATGTCTTGCATTTCTCAGTCCTGCAAACAAAATTCAAAATCTGAATCATTCCATGACAACAGTAGTTTCAATTTAGAACATCGCAGATGATTGTTCAGTATAATATGAATCTGAACCATTTGTTTAGCAGAAAGTTAACCTTGGAGGGTTGCAATCTGTGGTGTGCTGCATGCACCAGGATCTGAGTTACATCGGCTCCAATGGCCCCTAGGATCAGATGAAGGGGGCGCCAAAATGTGATGGAACTGTCCAAAAATGTTAAACCAGCATTTTTACTATACCCCAGGTGTCGAAAACTATACTAATAAGTTATTTAGAAACGAGAGAAGTTGAGCAGCACAAGTCGTATTTACCTGATATACATCATAAGCTGAATTCAAGATTAAAAACGGGGTTCCGATGTTTGTAAGTGTGAACTGTGGAAAGAAACACTGCATAAACAAGGATCATCAAAACTGATCATGGGCTCATCGCAAAAATTTCCATTAGTACCCTGAAGGTGAGCTAAGAATCCCATGAATATATACCAGGTATGCATTTTCTGTTGAATTCAGGCAGTCTATGTTCAAATGCTTCTGAACTCCCTACAGGAAAGCTCATGGTTCCGAAACATTATTACCAGATGTTCCCAAATTCAAAAAGACAAAGAGACAGTAGTGACAAACCTGCAGGGAGAGTAGCCTGCTATAGAATTGCCTTATGGTGTTGTTCCCAGAAATGTCACTCCTGGAAAGAAAGGATATCAGAATCTCGAGCATTTGTCGGATCAACCAAAAAAAATCAAAAAAAATATATTTTTGGTAGCTAGGCATCCAATGTTATAGATCAAGGAAAAATCCGGCGTCACTCAGGCATTTCACCGTGATTGTGCCTCCAAGCCGCTCTTTAAGGCCGTCGCAGTGGAAGAATGTGGCTAGGCCTCCTGCTGAACAACCTGAGAGCAGAACCTGAAATACGCAAAGCAAATGTCCAGACTAATTTATCAACCGAAGCAGTTGATGTTTATGCTGAAGATGCCAAGGTGACACGGGCATAACAGGTTGTCAGGTTGCAAGGAAAACTGATGGGGAACCTTTTCGGATTGTCAGGTTGACACGAGCATATTGCTGCTGCTAGTGTGTAGAAAAACGAATCTGGATTGACTTAGTTTTCCTAGTGCCATTGCTGATCAGGAGCTCAAGGCAGGAAGATATCCCTTCCGCAGCCGTATTTTGTCACAAGACGTGACGCGATGGCAAAGGTAAAGAAAAAAACAACAACAATTGTACATCTACTATTATAGGGCTTTTCAAAATTTAGTTATTACTCTCATTTCATGTATGTAAATTTAATGTGAAATCAGAGGTCCATCTACATTCCTGTTATAAATACAGTTTTACTCATCACGTTACCTGCAACAGGAATAATTATAGTGAATAAATTAAAATCCATATTCAACAAATTCATTATTCTGTTATTGTTTGATCAAAGTTACTCTTTCAACACTCCATCAATAGCACCTGCCTAACTTGATCAATTTGTTTATTAATCATTCTAAACCAACACTGTCATACTCAAGGACTTATACGACTCTTTTTTGCAGTGTAAAGAACATGATATCATCAAGGCATGCAAGGACACATTTGCGTCTGAAGCATCAGAGACTGGAAATAAGAAATTTGCTTCAGGTCTTATGATGGAACTGTATGAATTTATAAAAGACATCAATGATAACACCAGCCAAACACCAAAAGCTGGGCGCCTTTTACGGCCAACTAGCATGGACCAACTGGCCTTCATCAAAGGACTTCTGAATACGGCTGGGCATATCCAAATGAAGGACAAGAAGAGGAAGAAAGTTGTAGATGCCAAGTTTTGGATTAAACAGTGTGCGGAACTGCTCAGATGAAGGAGATGGTGGATAGAGGCTTGATATTGAAACATGATGGCATCTTGAAGGCACAAGCATGTGCTGATAGTGATCAATTGTCCAAGTTGGTCATTGCTTGCGAGAACTTTGACCTTACACTGCAAGAGTGGTTTGACCAGAAAGGTGCCCTGGCAATTCCAAAAGGAGACTATCTGTCTGATCAGGGGAAGATATTGTGAGGTACATTGTTCATCTGTTTGTAAACATTTATGATTTGGAAGTCATAGAAGTCATATAAATGGTTTAACATTCATGGTGTGCAGGTCAGGATGGACTGCTATTGAGTACATATGGAGCATGGGTTTCACGTGTGATGACCTAGACAAGCTTAGCACCTATGTCATGATCAGTACAACTGTAAAGATTCTGCCGTTTGTCATCCACTCACGGCTACCTACAGATAGCAAGCTGACACTCAGAGAGAAGTTTGCTGATTTGTTAGATAATCACATTGCTCCTTTATGGGCGGATCTGGAATTCGGTGAGCTTACCCATCTCATGAAGTGTCAAGACGCAAGATATTACGCCATATACATCTGAGTTAGCATTTTTTTTCATCCTTTAGCCAATATATTTGATCCAAGTCTCTGGCTTCAATTCTTTTTACAGCTTCGAGCTTGTTCTTGGGCATCCGGTGCTCGCCAGCTCGGAGGAACGTCTGCTGATGTATAGAATTGCATACTACCCTCACATGACCATAGAGCAGCTAAATGCACTACAGGCCAATGCCTCTGTTGATCCTAATTGGGCTCAGGGAGCAAGTAAATTGGATCCAGCTGTCTATGATATTCTTCAAGGGAGCTTCATTCGTGATGTTGTAGGAGCCCTGCAGTTCGCCATAATCGTATGATGCCACTATGCTCAAAGGTGGAGGAAAGCTGACCCGGTAAGTTCCCTTGTGCAATGTCCATCTACCTGGAAAAGATATTATTAGTTTAAGTTTAAGGACAGAGCATGTGTTGGGAGCAGTGGCATTGGGGAAGACGGGTTTAGGGATCAGCTGTCATGAATTGTGTTGCAGCACAAGGAAGCACTATTGGGAGGAAGGTGGGGTACGGGGTGGCAACGGGAAGGATTTGCGCTCATGATGCAAGCGGGTTAATTTTGGGTCAACCAGTGCCTAGACCACGCAAACAGGTGGGAAGATTTTGGGTAATGCGCTGACCTAAAGAAATAAAACACTAGGTTACCAAAAATCTTTTAAATCGGCTAATCATCTTCCTTTATGTAAGTGTACTCTTTTTGAACGGCTTATTCGTGAGCCTCCTGCTAAGCCGGTTCTGCCGTGACGGAGCAGGCGGTTGGCGACTTAGAGTCTCTCTCAAGTACATGTATTCAAGCGAGGTGAGGTGCTGATCATGCAGCGTACGGGCTACACCAAGGGTCCAACAGCGCCATCAGCGTCGGAGCTGGAGGCCTTTGAAAAGATCGTCGACGGCAACCTGACTGCGTCCAACGTCGAAGCATTGGACACATTCTTCCCGGACGGTGGAAAGGGCTCATCCAGGCAGCTGCGAAGACGCAAGGTCACCTCCTAGGTCGCACCGTTGCGTCGGTTTTGGTTGTTTTCCATTTATGTAATATCGGAACTAGAGGTATTTTGCTAGAATGGTCCAGCTACGGCTGTTTTAGGTCGACCTCCTTAAGCGCTCGATAGAGGCGTGTTGTCTGTACGTAGTCGGTCAGTAGTACCAAACAATTCAACGGTTCATCCGCTCAAACAATGTGCATAGAGCTAAATCCTAGCACTGCCACAGCTATTCTTCCTGGAGGGGAAAGGGAACTCCTATTCTTGCTCCTGTATGTAGCTGCCAGTTTAAGGACCCTGTAGGAGGAAGCATGACAAATGTAAAGGCTGATGAAAAGAATCAGATGTCAGCTGAAAATGCAAAGTTATCTCTACATCCCATTAAGAATTTCAGCACTTTCTGTCCGGAAATGAAAGAGATCATGGGCTCATGGCCCTAGTGGCTGTCTAAGCATGGCCATAGTGGCCTCCTAAGACTCAGGCATGAGCAACAACCTGCTGCATGCTCTAATAGACTCTAACTGAGCACCTAACTGAAATCTAGGTGGACACTTGACTGAACCGAACAACTACTGACTCAACAAGCTACTGAAACCCAAACGAGGGTACATGGCTTAGCTAAAAGCCTAAAAAACTGTGGCTATCAGTTGTAAATCAAGCTTAGTAGTAGACAATCTGCAAGCTCTATCAGTTATAATCAGCCTTGTCTATAATCATACACATCTATTCAGTTTATTGTTTTCCCAGCACACAACAGTAGCGCGTGTTCTCGCTATAAACTGCTAGTTAGAATTTACAGTTTACCCCGTCTTGTAAATGCCAAAGGTATGACGCGTTCTAAAACTAATATAATGCTTGACACAATTAGAGATTAACAGCAAAACTTAACAGAAACTAATCGGCAAGATCTGTAGGTTCATTCTGAAATGCATTAAAATTCTAACTTGACAGAAGCCACCAAAATTAAGTTACCATAATCAGAAATCAGAGCAAAATCGCATCAGCAAGCATTATTCAGCAGGGCCAATATGAAACTCTCTTTCCACTGGATGCCACATCAGAAAGCATTCCAATTCTATTCACCACAACTAAATTCTAACACTCTTACCTTGACATGTAAATCTGGTTGTTATGCCACTGAAGGAAGGTCTAAATGATCTTCTAGATCCACTGCATGATCACTCCCTAGGTGTTATTGAAATTTATAAATCAATTGCAAGTGTTGTACCAGAAGAAACAAAAATCTTGCTAATCAACATTTGGCTCATAGACTGACATCAGCTTCATACTAATTGGATTCAGTAAAACTAACCGGTGCACCACGCTGCTGCTCCCCCCTTTCCTCTTGCTCCTCTGTTTCCCGATGGAGTCTCCTGCCGGCGGCGAGCTGACGAGGTCCCTGCAGAAAATCCAGGGCACGAAGGCCGGACACATGGAGGGGTCATCGGCCTTGGGCCGGCAGCAGGCAAGTGTTGGAAAGGTCTGTCTTTTGGTTGTCTCGTCGAGGGCCTGCGGACGGCGGGTCGCTTGACGCGGGTCGGGCTCGATGCCGGCAACGTAGCTACGTTGTTGTGACCGCTCGCCGGGGGTTCGGTTCAAGGCTCGCCGTAGGCGAAGTAGAGGATGGTCACGGCGTCTAGGTTCCACGGCTCCAGCACGACGGAGTGGTATGCATGGCTATGGCCTCGGACTCGTAGCGGGAAACGGTCAGGTTCACCGGTCAAAAGCAGGGAACGAGCTTGGCTAGGAGGAGGCTTACCCTTGCTGCGATGATGGCCGGGGCAAGGTCGCGGCTCGTCGGGGTTGGTGAGGCAGGGCTGCTAGTTGAGCATCGGCTGGAGCGGAGTGGGAAGGCGGCCTGGTGCTCATGGTCATGGACGGTGGGGCTGTTGTGCTCCACCGAGCACGTCGTGGTGCGGTCGTCGAAGGCTCGTGGTACAACTCGACGTCGTGCTCGCGGTTAAGCTCGAAGTAGAGGGCGTCGGTGTGGTCGGGTTGAAGTAGGGGCATCGGCGCGTCGCTGACGAGGTCCACCCTGATGGCGAGGCGGGGCTCCTACGTCGTGACGTCGTGCTATGGGGAAGAAACAGAGCAGCGCAGGACTTCCTCCCCATCCGGTGAGTCGGCATGGTCCGCTGGGTCACGGAGAAGCTTGACGGCGCATCCTCGCGACACGAGGTGGCCGGAGATGGCCGGAACGGCTGCGGCAGGGCATGGTGGCGGCTGTGTTCCCGGGCGCCATCGGCCCGGCAAGACAGGGCCTTGGCCGTGTACGTAGGTGCGTGCGTGCGCGTGTCTAGGGGGCTCACGAACGCAGACCGGCCTAGAGCAAAGGACGATGGAGTGGCTTGGCATGGCATGGCAGTTCTGCAGGCTCGGGGCGAGGTGGTCGTGGCTGCCGGCGTGGCGAGGCGAGGCGCTACGGACTCCAGGAATGCTCCGAGGTCAAGCCGGCGTCGAAGGCCAGGACAGGCAGGCAACAAGGGCATGAACAAAGGTGGGGGCTTGGGAGTCCAGTGCTCACCGTCGGGCTTGGCGTGGCCGTGGCCGAGGACGAGGCGCGGAGCATAGGCTCGAGGTGGACGTCGACGAGGTGGTGCAGCTGCGTGGACGTCGCGGGGTCCTCGGGCTCGGCCTGCGGTGGTTGTCGTGGACGCGCTCGTGGAGACGCGGCCACGGACGACGTCGCGGCGTTCCAAAGCCGGTGGCTAGAAGCAGAGCCGGTGGCTCGAGGCAGATGACGACGGTGTCGACGGCGTGGTCGTCGACGTGCTCGTGTCACAGGCGGGGAAGGAGCAGGGGATCACGGTCAGCGTCGCCATGGCCAGGGCTCCGGCGAGGCAGGGACGGGCTCCTGCCGGTGCCTTGGTCGCGACGCGGAGCAGGGAGGCGGCGCTGCCGTGGTGCGCCTCCAGCGTGGCGAGGCTTGGGACGAGGCCGTGGTGAAGGCGGCGGCGGTGGCGGGAAGGAGCTCCAGAGCGAGGCGGCGTCGGGGGTCTTTATAGCACGCCAGCTAGGGCTTCTAGGAGGTGCCGTCCATCCTCGACGTCCGTGCCAGGAAGAGGGACACGCGGCGCGAATCACGAGCACCTAAGCCAAGGGGCGCGGTCGGGACGTGGGTGCAGGGGCGCTGGCGTGTGAGTGGCGGTGGTGCCTGGGAGCATCTGCTCGCGCTAGGTTTCTCCGGGGTGGCTTGGGCCGGCTGGGCAAGGAGAGGGGGGGCTCGGTTGGGCTCCTGTCGCAAGGGGGGCAGGTGGGCCGATCTTGCTGAGCCGCTTGGCCGTGCGCGCGCGAACGGGCCGAAGGGGAGGAGCCGGGCCGGCTTGGTCTAGTTTTGCTGCTGCTTCGCGTGGGCCAGAAGAGGATGGGGTGATGGGTTGGGCCTCCAGCTCAAGTGGGAGAGGTCGGCTGGGAGGTGAGGTGGTCACGGGCCGAGGAGGCGAGCTGGGCCGACTCTGTTGCTTGGGCTGGTTAGTCATGTGCTTGGGCCAAATTGGCTTTCCTATTTTCTAAATAAACCAAGGCTCCTATATTGTATACAGGTGTCGCCAACTTGTACACCTCCTAGTGGAGTCCACTAGAGGTCAACTAGGGGTAGTGGGGTCCATATCAAGGGTTGGCAATCCACGGGCATTGAGTTGATAAAGATAGTTGGTTGATTATAGAAATTAGGTCAAGGGTTCATGAGAGATTCCAGAAGGAGTCAAAAGGATTCGCTATGGACTTGTGCTCTCCAACACAAAACCCTAAACCAAATAAGAAACTCTGGCAAGCTCCTACAAGCATCACTATATGTATGCAACAATTTATTTATAAATTGTTCTTTGTTTGACCTAGCATCTACATGCTTCACATATTGCAAGAAAAATTTTAAAAAGTTCGTATTTTTTGGCTTCTCTAAAAAAAAACCGGATTGTTACACTATGTTTGATGCATTTGTTCCGTTGGTACCTGATAGGTGGCTAGAAGCTAGCAACGGTGTGTGGATCCACGACCAAGATCTATAGATCGACGCTGGGTCGACGATGGGGGTGTGGGACCGCTAGGTTCTCGTTGGTGCACTGGCGGGGTAAGGCCAGTGGTGACGTTTGGCTTGGAGAGCGCATGCAGTAGTGGCAAGTGGCAACTCGGCGGAGGGTACGTGCGTGGCAACAGTGGCCCGGCAAGGAGTGAGCCTGCGTGGGGGGCGACGGTTGCACGTGAGAGAGATAAGAGATAGCAAGAGGTATTTGGAGGGCATTGACATTATTTAGGATTCTGTATCAGCATTTAGCCTGAATTATAGCTTTGTTTGGTCAATGAGAAATTAGTTTACCTCTTAATATATCTACCAGCAAACGTGCGCGTTGCAATGGGAGAAAAAAATCTATCAAATGTTCATGAAAAATGGAAACATGAGGTCAGGAAGGAGCACCACGGAGGCACAGAGGTCAATGTGAGGAGGTGTGCAGCCCAGGCACGCGCGGTCCCTTGGCCCACAGGCCACGGGCCCTGCAACGAGGATCTACACGCGCTGGCGATCAACGACGAGAAATCAACGCCTCGAGCGGCAGTCAAGGCGAGTGGTTCGGTGGCTGGATCCACTATTGGCACGGCCAGATCGATGGTCCCTGGGGCGGACCAACGCTGAAGCAGATGTGGCCGACCTTCATAGGCTTATTTCTCCTTGATTGTGTGGTAGAACCACCTAAATTATATGGCATAGTTGCACCTGTCATTATCCTAAAGACCTTTGACTGCTGCACATGAGAGCCAGATAATTCCGGTAGTCTGCAGGATGTCCTCAGGGAACCTGAATCATTCACTTTTTATAACTCATACAGGATCAATAATGGAGTTACCACACCATTACAACATTTGGTACAAAAATATCATATATCGGAGTGCGGAAGACTTACAACATTTACAAAACATGTTCAAGTAAAATCTTTAACTAAGTTCCAAAAGGTGAGTAGAACTACAGAACAACTTAGGTAGAGCACCTAAGGTAGAAGAGATAGCCAGATCATGTCGAGCCCACCGACATGACCTTAATTAGCAGCACAAGTCAGAACCTGCAACAAGGGTTAACAAACCCTAAGTACTTGAGGGGACTCAACTGTAACACCCTAAAATTTGGCCTAGTTTTAAAAACCACTAAAAATTTGAACTTTTTAAAATTTGCATAGGAAATAATATATATAACCAACCTAAACAATTTTTACAAATAAAACCACATAGGAACATAAAACCTTAGGTGTGCAACTTTGTTTGTGAATGTTTGTTTGGCTTGTTGAACTTATGGTGGCACCCTTTTATACCCTCATGCATTCAAATTTGAATTTGAAATCATTCAAACATATACATATAAGAGATAGGAAATAGAAAAGGGAATTAGAAAATAGGAAAAGCCACTTGGGCTCGTTCCCTCCCCTCCCTCCTTTTCGGTCCGTAGCCGCAGCCCAGCCCTTCCTCTTCCCCCTCCTCTCTCCCGTGCGCGAGCCGGCCCAGAAAGCCGCGGCCCAGCTCAGCTCGGCCTCGCCCGCTCTCCCCTTCTCTCTCACCGATGCCCCGGGCCCGCCTGTCAGCTTCGTAGTCCACCCTGAGCCAGCAAGCCATACGCGGCCCCGCCATGTCGTCAACGCTCGCTAGTGCTAGCGAAGGTCGCGAAGGCACGGAGACATCGGGACCCCATGGCGTCCCTCTCTTCTCTCCTCCCTCTTCCCCCGCACTGTGAACGCGTCAGCGACAGCGCCATGGTCGCTGCCGTGCGAAGCCACCGGAGTAGCCGCCAAGGCAACTCCGGCATGCGCACGGGCAAGCACCAGCCATGGCGATGTGATCAGATGAGGTCAACGGCATGGCCACATGATGGATAAGGATGGCCACGTGAAATATCTCGCCGTTGGGACACCGGCCTAGCCGGCCTATAAATAGGCCCGGCCGGCGACGCTCTCCCCTCGCCCTCTCCACCATTAGCTCTACCGCGGGTGGGAACACCCCATCTCCCCCTTTCCCCTCCTCCTTGCCCTCCTTTCTCATTTTTCCCCTTTTTGGGAGTTCGCTGGCGCCATTAGCGCCGCCTGCTCCTTCCTTACTCTCCGCTGCGTCTATGGCCTATTGGAGTGACCGGTGAGTCCCTAAGCCCTCCCCTTTTCTTTTGCATTAGGTATTAGGTAGTGTAGGCCTTTGTGTAGCGCTGCCCGCGTGAGCCCGCTCCACCGAGCCACCATGGCCGTCGACCATCGTCGGCAAAGCCACCACGGAGCACCGCGTCACCCCCAGTCCACTCCCCTCTCCTCCCTTTTCACGTACACATAGATAGATAGTTAGGATAGGGCCACTAGGGCTGAGTTTCGAGCACGGCGCCGCCGCAACCACCTCGGTGAGCAGCCATCGGCGCCACAGTCACCCACTGTCGACGGCGACCCCGCCATCGGTAGAGGCTTGCCCCAGTGGACCCCGTCCACCCCTCAACCACCTCTCCCGAGGGCCAACGCCGCCGGCGTAAGCCGCTCTGGCAAGCCCTGCTACCCCTCCCCTATTTCATCGCTGGTACGGTCACCGCCGATAGTCACCGTCCCCTCTCCCCCACTTCTCTGTCCCCGCTAGGTGGGTGATGAGGACATCGCCACGCTGGACACACCGACGCCATGGTCTTCCCCAAGTTGCAATTCGTTCCCAACTCAGCTGCCACGTCGCCCTCGGATTCAGCGGAACCCGTAAATCCTTTATTCCGGTCATAACTTTCTCATAAGATCGACATCGAAGCGGGCCGTTCTTCCGATGCGTTGGAAAGGAGACGACAGACGCCGTCGTTTTGGATCTGGTCCCAGCTCCAGAAGGTCCGTGGATCATTCTGTGTGACCACGACAAGGTGGCTGCGTCACCTATTTGAGGCCAACTTGCCATTGTCTCGCCAAGAAGACCTTAAGCCCAAGTAATCAAGAGCACAACCCAAGCCGTCCCCCAACCCTAGGTCGAGTCTTAGACTATAAACACAGCATGACGCTGCTACATAATGGGTTTTGTTTAAGTTTAGTTTTCCATCCAAAGATCGTTCATTCGTGGTGACAAAGGAGGAGATCGGTGATCGGGGCCCCGATCTTGAGAAAAGGATTTGTCACGATTAGTCCTTTGGATTCCGAGTTCTGGAAAACCCTCTATTGAAAACCCAATTCATTCATATTTGCGGCTGTGTTTATAGTCTAAGACCTTCTAGGGTTGTGGACTTGAGGGTTGGGCGCCCAAAAGCCTGGGCTTAAGGCGAGGTCAATCAAGGCCAAGTTGGCCCAAACCAATGACGAAGCACCTTGTCGTGGTCACACAGAATGATCCACGGACCTTCCGTGGAGCTGGGACCAGATCCAAAACGACGTCGTCGTCGAGATTTCCAACGCATCCAAGAACGGCCTACCTTCGGTCGATGAGAAAGTTATGACCAAACAAAGGACGACGGTTCCGCTGAATCTCGGGGCGACGTGGCAGCTGAGTTGGGAACGAATTGCAACTTGGGGAAGACCATGGCGTCGGTGTGTCCAGCGTGACGATGTCCTCATCATCCTCCCCTTCTCGAATTGGAGTCGTCCTCGACTCCATCTTGACGATGTCCTCATCAGTAGGACCGAAAGGGAACGGCGTCACCGTCCCCCTCCGTCCCCGTCCATCTTCTCTCTCTCCCTCCTTCTCTCACTGACACACGGGCCCACGGCCTTAACACCGACGCCGCCATAACTGCTGACGCCAGCATGGGACCCACCTGTCACACACACACAGCACGGGGTACGCTTGAGAAAACGCTGGGTACACCCGGCTAGTGTACACAAAGTGTTATAAATACATTTTCCTAGCTTAGAAAAATTCCCAGAAAATTTGTAAATAAACTAGATGAAATAAGGAAATTAATTATGTAGTTTGCACCCATTTTCATGCACTAGAGAATACATATAAAATTCCACCTAGATTAATTAGCTATAGGATAAACTTCTAAGATTCATAACTTTTAAACCATAACTCCGATTTGCATGAAACCACTTCTAAAAATCATCTAAAATCAAACCCTATCATATGCACTTAGTGCCACCATATAGTTCTATGTTTGGTTGGGTCCTTTTTCTTTTGCGGATAGCGGTAGTCTTATGCGACCGATACGTCCGACAGACAACAATAATCGTCAGGAGGACAAAGACCCGAATTACATAGATGTGCCGGAAGGTGACGACAACGAAGGCAAGTCCTAGCTCCCCTCCCTACCATATTGCTTTAAAAACCCTAAAATGCTAAAACTTGACTATGAGACTATCACCCTAGAAAATGAGCTCGGTTGATGCGATATAGTTAAGATAAATGGTTATCTTGTTATTCTATGAGCTCCACATCACAATTAGAATTAGGGATAATAATTGAACTTAAAATTTGTTAAACCTGAACTAATCCCCGACATGGGGTGAGTGGTGATTATCTATGGAGGTAGTTTATCATGGCAGGAATGCCTGGATAGGGTTCCTGTGGGAGATACTCGCCTTGGTCACATAAGGACCGGTTCATAGTCCCTCTCGTCTAGTGAGTCTTTTCGTACAACCACATGTCTATATGGGTAGGCTTGATCCCACACCCCGTTAGATAGATGTATAGTTTCTACTAGGAGGCCGGTGTAGGCAACAGAAGATTAGGAGCGGGCATGGGGGATAGGTTTGCTTCCATGTCTGGTTGGCGTGGATGCTATGTGATCTTCCGTGTTAAATGCTAGGTTTTTAGGCCACATTGAGCCACTATTTTCTTGGCCGTGTTCGAGCCATGTTTTACTTTTGTGATGGTTTGGTATCATCATGTTTGGTGGGATTTGGTATCTTCCCGGTTTTGTGTTCCAACCCCTATGAAACCGTGGTAGAGATTATATAGAAATCTAGGTTAGCTTTCCAAGCGGGTACGGGATCTCGTTAGGTCTATTTTGTCCACTGATCATGGATGAGGTTGCACCTATCGTGTGGGGAAATTTGTACACCTCTGTAGAGTTTTATTAAATCTATTCGAATAGCCACATCCTTGGAATGGGCAAATGCTAGGATGGGATACTATGATTAGCTTTACTTTTATGTGCAATGAAACTAGTAATTAATTGATGATTAACCCGGGCACTTGTGGGAATGGTAATACTCTGCTAGGACTCACCCTTAAATTATAATCATCACTACACTTCTGTTTCCACCCAAGGTTGGGACTTGCTGAGTACGTATGTACTCACCCATTGTCAACTCACAGACCTCGGCACAGAAGAAGACTATGACTTCGAAGATGAAGCGTACCACGAGCAATAGGGTTCCTGTTAGGAGATTTGATCGTAGGAATGTGACATCGAGGCTAGGGTTTCATTTGTGCTCTAGTTGCCTGTGGAATAGGATGTCGTTTCGCTGTATAATAATCCCGCTTTAGAGACCACCAATAATGCCATTTCATGGCCGTAGCTTTTCGCCAACTCTGTAGCCTATGACAATGCCCTTTGGGCCACTGTTGTAGACCTTATTTTAGATATCAATAAAGCTCAGAACCTTTTATAATATATCTGTGTACCATCCCTGTGTTTAGTGCATATTTGTGCGTGATCCTAGCGCAAATATGGAAGCACTGAGGACTCTCAAATTGAGGGGCCGACATCAACAAGTCTTACCCGATTAAAAGAAAAGACTCCAAGGGTATGCAGGCTTAAAGGAAAGTTTGAAGCAAGAATAACTTTTGCAGAAAAGCTTATTATAAGTGGATCCTTACTTTTGCAAGAATAACTTTTGCAGAAATGTTGTATAATAATCGCGCTTTAGAGACCACCAATAATACTATTTCACGGCTGTAGATTTCCTCCAACTCGGTAGCCTATGACAATGCCCTTTGGGCCACTGTTGTAGACCTTATTTTAGATGTCAATAAAGCTCAGAACCTTTTATAATATATCTGTGAACCATCCCTATGATTAGTGCGTATTTGTGTGTGATCTTGGCACAAATACGGAAGCACTGAGGACTCTCAAATTGAGGGGCCGACAGAGTCATATCAGAACCTAGCTAGACCGTAGGACAAAGCCCTAGAATTGGAACACGTTAGATAGTTTAATAGTAATAAGAATAATCGCAAACCCAAAACTAGTTAGGGCAACAGACGTTTCGCATTGTCGTTCCTCCTTTGTTTTGGAAAATGTTCTAACCCTTGTGGTGAATTTTTGCAGCAATGGACGACATATGGGAATGTTCGGACTGTTTGACCAGTAGAGGGTTCCCACCGCTCCTTTGGGAGACACTTTAGTGCTTGGGGTACACTGAGCCTCCCACGTACTACTATTGTGAGTGTGATGTGGAAGGTGTACTCAAGTGTGAGATGCACCTGCATATTACTGAGCATCCAGAAAACACAGAGTTTAGGGTCAGATGCATCCCATCTTATGGAAGAGAATTACGAGACACATGTCAGATTGCAGCACGCCAGGCTCTCATGCACATTTGTCAAGAGTATGAAACAAGTATCAATGACACCCATGCAAAGTACTTTCCAGTGATGGATCAGACTTCACTTGTTTGGTGCAAGAAGATTAAAGCATTAGAAAAGGCGAAACCACAAGCACCGGAGTACACTCTCATGTCTACCGCCAAGTACCTGAACGCCCTCAACACCCTCTATGAGAATCAAGAAATAGAGTTGAAAATAAGCAACTCCAAGCTCAAGGAAGTAGAAGCTGAGACTCAAGTGCTAAGGAAGGATCTACTCATGCTAAACTCACAACTGTCAACCATGAGAGAAGAAAAAGAGTGATGCAAGCAGGAGCTACAGAAAGCCCTCGAGAGCCCAAAGACAAGGAAAAGAAGAAAGAGAGCCTACTGAGAAACCAACTACCACAACAGCAAGAAGACCGCTGGGGATGCAAGCACTATTGGACCCACCTAAATTCTCGGAAATGGATGCAAAGGACATCCATGTGGACCTCATGATGGGACCTTCGCGAAATGCAGTTCTTGTAAAATAAATAATGAGAACTGTAGTAGCAAGTAGTAGAGTCTAGTAGCAAGTAGTAGTCATAGTAAGCCTAGTAGTCGCTTCGATGTCATTAGAAGTACGAGTAGTTGCGTAGTCATCACTCTAGCAGCTATTGTATGATACACCCCTATATCATATATGTATGATTGTTCATGTGATATATGCATTATGTTTGTTTGTGCATGTGTGCTTTTGCTTGTTTGTTTGTTATTTTTGTTTTTGTCGCACCCAAATCCTAGAGGAAATCTTCTCATCTTTGCTGACCCATGGCAACAGATGGAACGAAGGTCCGATAGGATATGGGATCGCCGTGAAAGGGCCGCCGAAAGGCAGCTTCATGAGGAAGAAGAGCCGGTTGCACCTAGACCTAGAGGCAGGTAGGATAGAGGCAATAATAACCGTAGGTATGGGCATGAACAACCGCAAGGAGATAACATCCAAAATGAACCAGAAGCACCTATAGAAGTTGAAGAAGAAGTTGAGCAAAACATTGGGAATGAACCAGTGCAAGAGGAACTCCCGCCACCTCCACCAACATTGGCAGAAGTAATGGATCAATAGACCCGGTTGTTAGAGAATCTTGCAAGGAGATAGGACAATGGTAATGGATAAGAAAAGATGGCCGCATTCATGATACTTCACCCACCGACATTCGATAGTGCAGAAGATGACCCATTGTCAACCAACGACTGGTTACGTACCATCATCAAAAAGCTGAAATGCAGTAAGAGCCACCGACAAAGAGAAAGTTATTCTAGCCACTTACCAACTAGTAGGAGGCACTGGTGAATGGTGGGAATTCCATGAATACCACATTCCAGAAGGAATCATGGAGATAAAGGTAGAAGAATTTTGTTAACTTAGACAAGGACCAATGAAAGTAAATTAGTACATCAGGAAGTTTATGAAGCTAGCGCGATACGCACGAGAAGATGTCAACTCCGACAAGAAGAAGCAGAAGTGTTTTAGGAGAGGACTCAACGCATCACTAAGAGAACAGATGGTCACCCACATCTACCCAAACTTCAACACATTGATGAACCACACCATTCTACTGGAAGAAGAACGAGTCAGAGGTGAAGGAGAACAGAATCGCAAATTTCTAATACAACGCGCTCGCCAGCAGGAAAGAACACAGCGAGTCCGCACAAGCAACACCGCACCAACAAGATATCAACCGACTATGTAGTATAGGACACCCGAAAACAACACTTCACAAACCACCTCCAACTACAAGAACCACAACAACAATAGCAACAACAACCAGCTCAAGAACAACAACATAACAGCAGATACCTATTTTGGATGCCGACAACCAGGACACCATGTAGCCTAATGCCCTCTTAAAATAGGAAACTCTGCCCATGCTCAGTCTATAGCCGGCAATAAGACAGTCACCTCAGGAACTGGACGCTCAGCGCCTCAGAACTCTAGACCACCCAGAAGGAATGCCTCAAATTTTGGGCAAGGCCGTGTGAACCACGTTAATGCAGAGGAAGTACATGCAGCACCTAATGTTGTGTATGGTGAGTTTCTAGTAAACTTCACTCTTACAACCATGTTGTTTGATTCTGGCACATCGCATTCATTTATTTCTGCTTCTTTTGTGTTTAGAAATAGTTTAAGAACCGTGTTACTTCCCACCCCTTTATTAATTTGAACCCCTGGAGCTATCCTCAAATGCAACCTCAAGTGCCCTCGAGTAAAGATCATGATAGATGGAGTAGAATTCCAAGCAGATTTGGTAATATTAAAGACATAAGGTTTGGATATAATACTAGGAATGGATTGGTTAAGGAGACACCATGGCACTATATCATGTAGTGACAGATCAGTAACCCTGACAAACCACCAAGGATTAAAGGTAGAATGCCACCATAAAGCCCCCAGAGCAGAACCAATGGTTTGTAGCATACAAGCAACAAGTATAGAAGAGGTACCAGTTGTATGTGAATATCCAGATGTGTTCCCTAAAGAATTACCAAGAATGCCACCAGACAGAGATTTGGAGTTTATAATTGACCTAAACCCTAGAACTGCACCCATTGCCATGAGACCTTATCGGATGGCAGCCAATGAGTTAGAAGAATTGAAGAAGCAGTTACAAGAGTTACAAAAGAAAGGATACATTCGACCAAGCTCATCCCCTTGGGGATCACCAGTCTTGTTTGTGAAGAAGAAAGATGGTAGTCTTAGGATGTGTATTGACTACCGGTCACTCAACAAAGTTACCATCAAGAACAAGTACCCGTTACGCAGAATCGATGACCTGTTCGACCAATTGAAAGACACCAAGTATTTCTCAAAGATAGATCTAAGATCAGGCTACTATGAACTAAAGATTTGAACCGGTGACATACCGAAGACCGCATTTGTGACCCACTACGGACAGTATGAGTTCACCGTAATGCCGTTTGGATTAACCAATGTAACAGAACCGCTCAATTTATACAAGATCAAGTACGGCTGTCCCCGCTAACACGTTGACACACACATACTTTTACTCATATAAACCCGGTAGTCCGTCGAGTGTCCTGAAAGACCTCGGTAAATCAACATCACAACCAAGATCGCGTGATTAAGCAAATACACATCACATATGCAGAGTTGCAGCGAAAATAATATTACAAATGGGTTCACAAATAATAGTACAAGTTTGTGTTTCAAAACCGCTTAGTGAAAACAACATAGCTTTCAAATGATTACATTGATATAAGTTCAAAATATATTGCTAGCATAAGTGACATCATCCGACAAAAGCATATAGATGAGAACTATAGAATCACCGAGCCCACCGGCGGTTAGCCACCATCATCAACAGGCCGAGAACTCCACCTGCAACATGGTGGGATAAACCCTGAGTACTCAGACTTACCCGTCGAAAACCAAAACAAATGACACCAAGGATCATGCATAGCTTAATTTAGTGGATCTGGCTAGACAACCTTTTTGCATAAAAGCTTGAGTAACCATTAGCATTATTCACCTGTACTAGCAGTGACTTTTAGCCATTACCTACCATCTATATTAGCACCTGTACTAATCAATCACTTGATTAAGTTGCAAACAATAATAACCATATCAGGTATTTCATAGCTCATTGTCATTATCATCATCATCCTTTAACCATATCTTTAAATTTAGTGAATCTACGTTGCCGCTGCTCAGTCAAGTTCTCACTATCCGGGAGAGACGGCAATTCGAATCGATTCCTATCCAGCTGGAGGGGTAATCCTAAACACAAACCCTGCTTCCCCCGTCAGGGTCGCAAATGAGTCACCTTTGGTACGATTCAGGAGTCGCGAGTCCGAATAGATCGACATTTTCAGAGAACCACTCTGCCAAGGTTGTTCGGGACTCTAACCCGCCTTGGACTTATGCCAATGGCTCTCCGCATATCCTTACTACCTCCAGAATGCACGCCACTGCTCGCGTCCCCGGCCTGAGTCGAGCTACTAGGCTTCGCGGTCGGAACGACTTATCCGGCCAGCTAAGTGTTAGGCTGTGTTCAACATGACATGAGGACGTACAGCGTATCGGTCCTTAAACGACACAGATGGGGATAGATTCACACCCAAGACCTCCATGCCTTGTTGCTGCACTACCGTCATCCCGTCCGGTCTCTTTTCATTATTAACACATGGTTCTTTTTCATGAAAGCAAATATAGCCAACCGTGACCAGAGCTCATCCTACATCTCGCAGGTGACAGGAAATCACCCGACTTCTACCGGTCTAAGCATAGCTAAGCATCATTTGATCCTACACTTAATTAGGATTCACAGGATTTTATCTGGACAAGGTAAGGATATAATGCAACAATTGGTTCCAACCAATTCCTATACTTAATGCATCATCAACAATAAAAGATACTCAAGATATTTGTAAAAACATGGGAGACTTAGAATGCTCCGGGGCTTGCCTAGGATCCCACACTGAGTCAGTGTTAGTTAGACGACACTCGCTAAGTGAGCATCTCCCGTCCTAGCACTTGTCCAGTCCTTCCACCTTCGGGATGGGTCCACCATACACCGTCTTCGGGTTCGGCTCCAACATCACATCCTTTCCGTGATGCATCTAGCGTACCTAGATGAGGTGCAAGATGCAAGTGTATGAATACATGTAAGTGCAATAGACAATGCGTCGCATGTAGTAAGTAAGACAAGCACAAGGTTACATTAACATGCACAAGCACTTCGCATTGCTTACTTTAAATATCGCACAATTTATCATGCCACGATAGAAAAGAAGACGACAACACCAAGCATGACACAAGTTTTACAAGGTCACAAGTATCATAACTTGACCATCAACAAGGGCATAAGCCACACTTAGCAACACATGGAGTAAACAACCACAACTAGCATATGTCTATTTCTAGACTGGAAACAACAACTTCATGATCGGATCATAACTATAGTTATACAAATCCAATAGCCATGCAACAAGACATTATGGAAAGCTTATGGAATTTTCTACAATTCATGTTTAATCATATTAGCATGATTCTCAAGTTAACTAAGTCAAATATACCCATTTATAGAAACTGGTCCACAATTAACAGAGAGTAGCCATTTCTGGAACCCAACTTTAAACAGGCATAACTCACAAACCACAAGGCCAAATACCACCAAATTTTAACAGAAGCTAGATACATGAATTATATACAACTTTGTTATTAGCAAAAAAGCTTATTCAAATCCTAACTAGATCAAACACTAGCATGTTTCAGCTCTGCTCAGAATACAATCCAATCCTGACAGAAGACTTAAAAGTCATGTAACTCCTACACTATCAGGCCTATGGCCTTAAAATTTGAGCACAATCAAGATCTTGAAATTTGATACAACTTTTGTATTCACTACAACCATAGCAAACATCATTTACACCACGAAAATAATTGCACAAGCAAAACTGCAAATGCAGGCCAACAGCAGTGGTACAGAAAACTGATGGGAACTTCAGAGAAGCATAACTGGAGTTCTAGACCTCCAACAAACATGAACCATAACTTTTTCAAAAGATTATGAAGTTACCTACAACTTTCTTATTCTCATATTAAGATGATTCTACAGTTAGAAGGGTCAATTAATCCAATAATTGCATCTCTATCCAACACATAGACAGAAACTGACATGCCACTTTAAACAGCTATAAATGGAGTTATACATGTCCAATAAATGTGGTTATAGACTTTTTAGAAAGCTTGGCAAATTCTAAACAATTTTGTTGTAAGAACCTCAAGCTCATTCTACTATTAAGAAGGCCCCACAGTAAGAACAAGGAAACCCTCTCTGGGTTTGGGCAGAGACAGACACAGAGATTTAAGCAAGTATAACTCCAGATCTACTTAACCAAAAATCATGATATTTAGCTTTTTGAAAAGCTTAATAAAAGTAATACAACTCATGTATTATCATAAAGTCATGATTCATAACTAAATTAAGCCAATTAATTCAAACATGCAGACCTATTCAGAATAGGAGCAAAGCAACACATGGCATTTGTTATTTTTATAACTCTTAAACCATAAAGACTAAACTCCTGAAATTTTTATCAGACATCAACCATAACCTAAGTAACACTCCATAAAAACTTCATATTTATTTGAACAACACAACTTCAGTTATGAAAAAGAAAATACATAACTAGTATTAAGAACCTAACTGCATAGATCTATTTTTACAGCCAAATATTTAAACTAAAACATGTCATACAATAGATCTATTGCATAGATAATTTCACAAGGATTCCAAAAAGTCCACATTTGTTATTTTAGGATTTTTCCACTAATTAATACGAATTTTCAAAGTTCATCATTCAAATCTGTAAAAATCAAAGAAAAGACATGTAAAGCTTGCATCGGGGCCCCTGCGGAAAATACAAATTAAACATCAGCGAATCGATCCTTCTTGGCACTATTCACTCAAGTCTATATCCTTGTAGTTACACACCTGGAAAATCTTCTATTGATGAGCGAGCTCCCTGGTCATGAATCAGAGCAGGGACGAGCTCGGCACGGCCGATTTCCGCCGGCACAGGCCCTTGCCGACGGCGGGAGGTGGCGCTAGGGAAATATGGTGTGGGGCCCGTGCGCACCCATGGAGGGCACAGCTTGGATGGAGGCAGCCTGAAGTGGCCGAACCACGAGTAGCAGCGGCTCCAAGCCGCCGGCTCCGGCGACGGTGGAAAAAGGGCGGCAGCGGACGGTGGGTTCGGCTGGGCATAGGCGGCACCGGTGGTGAGCTGTAGGGTCGCTGCAAGCCGTGGACTACGTTTGGCCATAGCCTGGCCGGTGGTAGCGGCAGGAGGACGGCGCAGCTGGTCGTGCTTACTGCGGCCATGGCGTGACCGTGCTCAGGCACGCACGTTGGAGAGCGAGAGGGAGAGGGCAGAGAGTGAGAGAGAGTGCCAGAGAGAGGGCAGAGAGCGCCTCCCCATCGACGCAGGGCGCAGGGGCATGGGTGCACGCGTCGGCAATGGCAGGGGCGAGCTCACGTAAGGTCGCCACGCACAGGCCACGCGGCGTAAAAACCCTGTGGCCGGTCGGCCATAGCTGCCGTTCCTGCCTTTTCAAAATATAATACCACCTCAAACCTTCAACTGAAACTCAAATTTCCCCCCATCATATCGCCTAAACCGATGGATGATTTGTTGAATCAATTATACCGTTGTGTAGAGCTACGGGAGTACTCCAATATTGCTTATATGGAGTTGAGCTGGTTCGGCCTGGTTTGGGAGATACAGTGCTCCAAAGGCAAGTACATGAAATGGCAACGAGTTCAGTTAAGATCGGTCGGTCCTGTATTGAAAACTCAATTCTACCTCAAACATACCACTGAAACCCATACTTCGTGCCTCTGTAACTCCTAAACCACGATGAGTTAGGAAAAACTCTATTAATAAAAGTTGTAGATCTACATACCAGCTCCAACTTTTATTAAAGCATCAAAGTCTAATTAGGCCTGGTTTGGGAGATACAAGGTTCCAAAGTGGGGTACCCGAAAACTGAAATCATTCATTCAGTCATCCATGACTTAGCCAAATTTCAAGTGCTGAAAACAGCTGCTGATTCAAAGTTTGAGCCTCGGTTTGACTTGCTTACAAGCTGATCTAGCTCTTGGTCCAAACATAAAGTTTGTTGTACATAACATGGACTCCAACTTTTATTTAGGTTCCACTGCCATGCAAACACTCTAAGCTGCAGTTCAAACCAAATCAAAGTAGCATCACTATAAAGCTTAAATCACCCTTTTTAATCTATTGGAGCATTTTCTGGCCACCTGCTCAACATGAACCCTTCATAACTTTTGTTCATGAGTGCAAGTAGAGTTGTTTGAGCAAGGTACCAAGGTTTGGTTGGCTTCATAGGTTTCCATCCACTTGATAAAGCAATTCATGCAAAGATATGACTTATCATTTCATGTGACTTTTTGATTCCAAACTTCATGAAACTTTTCCATGGATCAATATAGATGGATATTGATGCGAGACACATGAAACAAGTACATCCAGCATTACTCAAGCATACTTTTTAGAAAAGGCAACATGTAAGCAATGGTGCATGGTCCAAGTTTAAGTGGTGGCTCATTTTCATATGTTTGACCTAACATCTCCATCACCACTTAACATGTCAAGGTTGAGCTTAAACCCATTGCTTAACTGGTGACAAACACCTGGGGTGTTACAACCCTCCCCCCTTAAAGGAATCGCGTGCCAAGATTCTGTGCGAAAGACTTTTAAGGGAAGAGAAACTTGTCCTCCAGTTTCCAACATCAGTGATAGCATTAGGCTACTTAACTTCGAAGTATCAGAGAGGCTAATTTGGTCATGGCACTTTCTGGTACTTGCTCTTCGTCGTAAGCTGTTGTCTAAAGAATTTCCTTCTTTGGCGTCCATAAAGCATTATTACATTGGAAGGAATCCAAGATAGCACTGTCCTATGTACTTCGTCCTCGATGTACGAAGAGTGATTCAAGCGTAGACTAAATACTTGTAACATCTACTTCCCTAGTGGATATACCATAGAGCTTATGGACTTTGCACTAGATTGCAGTCGGTTGATGGATATTCCTTACAACGGTGTTATATTGGCTCCTAAGGTCTGAAAAGCAGTTCTCTACTAAAGTGGTTTGAGCACAACTTCTCATAAAGGATGTGATCATAGACGGGGTAAACATCCTTTGAGGTCATGAGAAGCTAGTTAACCAATATCCAAATTGGTTGTAGCGGTGCACTCACTCATATGTCAAGTGATGGAAAGCTACATAATGTTCCATGTGTGCAGTGCTCTTTCTCTGATAACAATACTGTATTACCTGAGTCGGTTGAGTGAGCGGTGAATGTGATAGCTGACTCTATTGACTCAGCGTTTTCGACGACCATTATTTAAGAGAATTCTCGTATCCAAACGGCAACAGTTATCTGAGTTGTATCTGAGGCAACCCCTTGGGTAAAACACATGGAAGACACCTTAGGCATGTCAGCATTAGAGAACCATTGATGCAGAAGGATGTTAGCGAGGCTTGGAGGGCAACACAAGTTGCAAGTAATCACAAAACTAGGGACTAGTTCACTACCAAGCAGGTTAAGTACAATTTGCCTTCGTGGTGCAGTTGCACAGCAAGTTGGGTTTACTTGCATCGTAGCAAAACCAGCTTTCTTAAACTATATTTGACATCGAGGCTTCCATTCTTAGGCCAATAAATATCTCAAAAACTATAATCCAAAAATCTATGGTTTGACACCTTTCCAATTACTTTCGAATTGCAAGGGCACAATTTGACTTCTAGAACACCTTGACTGCTCACGCATTGCTGATCTAAGAGGGCAAAGCAAGGCAGATAGGGGTGCAATTAGTCTCCTCAAGGGTATGGAGGGTTGTCTAACAGCAATACACCTACAAGTTGTAATTTCTTGGCATGAATTACAAACACAACCGTCTAATGCAAAGGATGATCACAGTTACAGCGAAATTGCAGATTCTGTACCCTTTTGTTTTCTATTCATATCTCATAAACTACTACTCCAATATGCACAAATTTTTGTGGGAATGTAGATCCATGGGTCTTCTAACTACTTACCAAAATTCAACTCAACCGGACACCGTTTGACCATCCAAACAATTCATCTACCAAAACTGCTCTATTCTGAAATGGCAGCAAACCGAGCCAACAAGATATCTCTCAAATCTGATGTTTTACTCAACCAATACTCAAGCCAACTTAAGACATTGAAGGGTCCTAAGCAAGGAATGAGATCACCAAGTTTGGGGTCAATCCAACTTCGTTTGAGTCACTAATCGCCGGCTTGAAAATAACCGGTTTAGTGCCACAAAATCTGGACAGATTTCGTGTTCTCCCTTTTCTTTGCTTCACACGTTGAGGTGTGTGTTTTGCACTCTCTAACCCTTCTCATAGCAGCAACAGCCTTTCCCTAGCTGAGGATGGAGGCTAGAGTTTTTTTTCCTCACATGCTTCTCTGGTAACACTTCAACCATCGTTCTAGACAGTAACTTGACTATGCACAAGCATTGGACTTCTGGCTATGTTTTCGGGACACAAAACATACTCTTCATGGAGGGACTGTCTTACAGATATAAGGAACCATTCCTATATATCCTTCGGCACTTCGTCCAATAGAGTTTGGACACATGTGTTAGTGGCACTAGGGCACAAAGATGCTGACTGAAACTAGGGTCGTGCTTTCGCTAGCTTCTTACGTAGCCGATACAACGTTTTGTACTATCTGTGTGATTATCTAAGATGGAATTGACTTGATAGCACAGGTTTTGGAAAACAAAGCAGTAGTTGCATTACTAAACGGCTTGCTGTTACATTACTTAACATTGCTCTGCGAGACATAGCCTTCGTAATTAGCACAAAGTTGTCACCTAGCTAGAGGTTAAGCTTCCAACTAGTAACTAATCAGTTGTCTCTCAACACTAAAAGTTCTAAATCTGCACTCTTGCCAACAATAGTTGTGATTGACGCATAATAGATGGTCGCCATCGAAGTCAGTAGACAAGGGGTCACACTAGAGATTGTTGATCTCGACTGTGCGATCAACATGCACATAATAATCAAGACTTGGATAGCCAGGTCATAATCATAATGTGACGTTCGATTCTTATCTGACTAACAACTTGTCCAACATTAATTGTTGTGTGCCTTTCTGATCCAACAGTGATGACATAAGTTGTTCACTAGGTGACGGACGTCAATACTGGGACAACCAAGTGGAGTCACTTGTCTACCACCTCTTGTAGTCTGTTAATGTTCATGTCGGTGACCAGTTCTTCAAAGGTTATCCTTTTTGTGACTTCAAAAGGAAGCTCTACTAGTTTTGGTCTGATATATGAATCTTCGATAAGATATGGAGAGATAACCAAGGAAGAGCTCATGTGAAAATAACACATCGGTGCAGTTCGGCAATGGATCATGACTAGAAACCTCGATACCGGCGTGCACCCAGCAGCACAACCATGTGCCGGCCGGCCACAAGGAGGCCCTAGGTTCCGTCGCAGCACCATAGTTGCTACTCATAACACCATTACTGATCACACACCCATAGTGAATTTTCAAGTTGCACAGATTGGGTCATAAGAACAAGCACTATGCAAAGGAGGAATAGCAAACAAAGGTAGTCACAAGATGAGGATTTAATAAGGAGGTGATCCAAAGATCAAAACACAGCGCAAAAGAACATAGCCTAATTGCCGAAGGCAACTAAGCAGGAGACTCTTGCTTAATTTCCATAAACGCATTGTGTCCACCAAAGTGATTACCAGATAAATATTACATGAGATTTGGTCTTGTCGAGCAGCAACATGAGATCAAGACTGATAAACATCCAGAGACTTGAAAGAGTTGGAGACAAAATACATGAGATTCGAGGGACAGAGCCATTGCACTGACTAGGGACTCAGTTGATAAAGCAATGACATGATCTGCGAGGAAAAGGTTCTAAAGCCAGGGCAGATAGCGATTAGCGTTGCACTAGCTCATCAGTAGGAGAAAGAGCAATGAAGTCTGACAAGGATTTTGGAGCAAGGTCCTCCCCCATAGGAGCGGGACAACCACGACACATGCAAGCATTCAAGGGAATTAAGCTTGGGCCTAAGGTCAAGCAAAGGCATGGATAAAGGTCTTCGTAGCACAACGTTCAAGGCTAGCAACCACATGTACAGGCTTAGGTTCCTAAGAGAGAACTTAATTGGAGACGACAACCACGAGATTATCAAAACTTGGACGCTGCTCCAGGATAGCGCTCTTCCACACTCATATGCTTACCGAGGACAAAAGGGTGACAACTACGGCACTACCTAGATAACGAGCATCCACGCCTACATCATGGTCTTAAGCGAGCATTTCGAAACACTCAATCCGATTAGCTTAAGCGACTATTACTAAGCACAAAGCTCGTACATAATAAGCAGTCACCTACAGTAACACCACTACACATAAACATGCGAACCTGGTGATAAGGTACTGTTATCTTTTATTTTCTTTTTACTGAGTAGGTGGATATCTCTACAAAACAAGTTTTACTTACATTTAGCAATTTAGTTTTCAAAGGGGTGAAGTTTTTGCTAATTAATAACTTGTCCTCTATTTCCTTTGGAAGCAATCATAGAAGACGAAACTAATCACAAACTACCTTCAAGCGTAGCTATTCAAGCAGCATGGGACAAGGTATTTTGTCTAGCTTCACACAGGGAAGATAGTAACATCGCATTGATCACAAGTTACTTAATATTAGAACAAAGTGAGGGAAGCATATTCATGCACAAGCACAATCATGATGCATGCTCGTCCTATTCGTCCTCACGAAATTGCCAGCATAAGGTGGCAATCATGTTCTATGTCGGTGGCATAACGCGTACTCTCTCGATATATAGCTAGTCGTCAGCTACATTCAATCTACGCATTCATGGTTAGCGTACCTGTAGGCAAAATCATTGCAGCCCATCCCCACAAGAGATAAATAAGCACACAATGAAAGCAGTAAACTAAGATACTCTCCATATATACATCCCCAGATATATATACTTCGGTATCCATAGCTACCCAATAGATATACCCACAATTAAGTACCTTCATATATACATGTGTGTAACATTTAATATTCCAGTAACCACAGCTACTCTCCCCTAGACCAACAATTGGATGGTCATGCTCTCACAACTCACACTTACCTGGGCGTAGAGGCAATTGATCCATACATTACCATTCAAGCGAATGGCATCCATACAATAGCACGCCGTATGGACGACGAAAGTAAAACCCCCATGTTAGAACTTAGATAGCCACCTAATAGTCCTTAATTGGGCATAAAGGAGGATGTCGCTAGCATAGTTTTGCAAATAAAATTTGATAAATTTACCTGTAGCTAAAGTTTTAGTTAAAATAGGATTTTTAAAACCAAAACTTTGTTTCTAAAACTATATACATGATAGTATTATGCTTAATCATGCTCTGATGCCAGCTGTAACAGAACCGCCCAATTTATACAAGATCAAGTATGGCTGTCCCCGCTAACACGTTGACACACACATACTTTCACTCATATAAACCCGGTAGTCCGCCGAGTGTCCCGAAAGACCTCGGTAAATCAACATCACAACCAAGATCGCGTGATTAAGCAAATACACATCACATACGTAGAGTTGCAGCGAAAATAATATTACAAATGGGTTCACAAATAATAGTACAAGTTTGTGTTTCAAAACCGCTTAGTGAAAACAACATAGCTTTCAAATGATTACATTGATATAAGTTCAAAATATATTGCTAGCATAAGTGACATCATCCGACAAAAGCATATAGATGAGAACTATAGAATCACCGAGCCCACCGGCGGTTAGCCACCATCATCAACAGGCCGAGAACTCCACCTGCAACATGGTGGGATAAACCCTGAGTACTCAGACTTACCCGTCGAAAACCAAAACAAATGACACCAAGGATCATGCATAGCTTAATTTAGTGGATCTGGCTAGACAACCTTTTTGCATAAAAGCTTGAGTAACCATTAGCATTATTCACCTGTACTAGCAGTGACTTTTAGCCATTACCTACCATCTATATTAGCACCTGTACTAATCAATCACTTGATTAAGTTGCAAACAATAATAACCATATCAGGTATTTCATAGCTCATTGTCATTATCATCATCATCCTTTAACCATATCTTTAAATTTAGTGAATCTATGTTGCCGCTGCTCAGTCAAGTTCTCACTATCCGGGAGAGACGGCAATTCGAATCGATTCCTATCCAGCTGGAGGGGTAATCCTAAACACAAACCCTGCTTCCCCCGTCAGGGTCGCAAATGAGTCACCTTTGGTACGATTCAGGAGTCGCGAGTCCGAATAGATCGACATTCTCAGAGAACCACTCTGCCAAGGTTGTTCGGGACTCTAACCCGCCTTGGACTTATGCCAATGGATCTCCGCACATCCTTACTACCTCCAGAATGCATGCCACTGCTCGCGTCCCCGGCCTGAGTCGAGCTACTAGGCTTCGCGGTCGGAACGACTTATCCGGCCAGCTAAGTGTTAGGCTGTGTTTAACATGACATGAGGACGTACAACGTATCGGTCCTTAAACAACACAGATGGGGATAGATTCACACCCAAGACCTCCATGCCTTGTTGCTGCACTACCGTCATCCCGTCCGGTCTCTTTTCATTATTAACACGTGGTTCTTTTTCATGAAAGCAAATATAGCCAACCGTGACCAGAGCTCATCCTACATCTCGCAGGTGACAGGAAATCACCCGACTTCTACCGGTCTAAGCATAGCTAAGCATCATTCGATCCTACACTTAATTAGGATCCACAGGATTTTATCTGGACAAGGTAAGGATATAATGCAACAATTGGTTCCAACCAATTCCTATACTTAATGCATCATCAACAATAAAAGATACTCAAGATATTTGTAAAAACATGGGAGACTTAGAATGCTCCGGGGCTTGTCTGGGATCCCACACTGAGTCAGTGTTAGTTAGACGACACTCGCTAAGTGAGCATCTCCCGTCCTAGCACTTGTCCAGTCCTTCCACCTTCGGGATGGGTCCACCATACACCGTCTTCGGGTTCGGCTCCAACATCACATCCTTTCCGTGATGCATCTAGCGTACCTAGATGAGGTGCAAGATGCAAGTGTATGAATACATGGAAGTGCAATAGACAATGCGTCGCATGCAGTAAGTAAGACAAGCACAAGGTTACATTAACATGCACAAGCACTTCGCATTGCTTACTTTAAATATCGCACAATTTATCATGCCACGATAGAAAAGAAGACGACAACACCAAGCATGACACAAGTTTTACAAGGTCACAAGTATCATAACTTGACCATCAACAAGGGCATAAGCCACACTTAGCAACACATGGAGTAAACAACCACAACTAGCATATGTCTATTTCTGGACTGGAAACAACAACTTCATGATCGGATCATAACTAGAGTTATACAAATCCAATAGCCATGCAACAAGACATTATGGAAAGCTTATGGAATTTTCTACAATTCATGTTTAATCATATTAGCATGATTCTCAAGTTAACTAAGTCAAATATACCCATTTACAGAAACTGGTCCACAATTGACAGAGAGCAGCCATTTCTGGAACCCAACTTTAAACAGGCATAACTCACAAACCACAAGGCCAAATACCACCAAATTTTAACAGAAGCTAGATACATGAATTATCTACAACTTTGTTATTAGCACCAAAAGCTTATTCAAATCCTAACTAGATCAAACAGTAGCATGTTTCAGCTCTGCTCAGAATACAATCCAATCCTGACAGAAGACTTAAAAGTCATGTAACTCCTACACTATCAGGCCTATGGCCTTAAAATTTGAGCACAAGCAAGATCATGAAATTTGATACAACTTTTGTATTCACTACAACCATAGCAAACATCATTTACACCACGAAAATAATTGCACAAGCAAAACTACAAATGCAGCCCAACAGCAGTGGTACAGAAAACTGATAGGAACTTCAGAGAAGCATAACTGGAGTTCTAGACCTCCAACAAACATGAACCATAACTTTTTCAAAAGCTTATGAAGTTACCTACAACTTTCTTATTCTCATATTAAGATTATTCTACAGTTATAAGGGTCAATTAATCCAATAATTGCATCTCTGTCCAAAACATAGACAGAAACTGACATGCCACTTTAAACAGCTATAAATGGAGTTATACATGTCCAATAAATGTGGTTATAGACTTTTTAGAAAGCTTGGCAAATTCTAAACAATTTTGTTGTAAGCACCTCAAGCTCATTCTACTATTAAGAAGGCCCCACAGTAAGAACAAGGAAACCCTCTCTGGGGTTGGGCAGAGACAGACACGGAGATTTAAGAAAGTATAACTCCAGATCTACTTAACCAAAAATCATGATATTTAGCTTTTTGAAAAGCTTAATAAAAGTAATACAACTCATGTATTATCATAAAGTCATGATTCATAACTAAACTAAGCCAATTAATTCAAACATGCAGACCTATTCAGAATAGGAGCAAAGCAACACATAGCATTTGTTATTTTTATAACTCTTAAACCATAAAGACTAAACTCCTGAAATTTTTATCAGACATCAACCATAACCTAAGTAACACTCCATAAAAACTTCATATTTATTTGAACAACACAACTTCAGTTATGAAAAAGAAAATACATAACTAGTATTAAGAACCTAACTGCATAGATCTATTTTTACAGCCAAATATTTAAACTAAAACATGTCATACAATAGATCTATTGCATAGATAATTTCACAAGGATTCCAAAAAGTCCACATTTGTTATTTTAGGATTTTTCTACTAATTAATACGAATTTTCAAAGTTCATCATTCAAATCTGTAAAAATCAAAGAAAAGACATGTAAAGCTTGCATCGGGGCCTCTGCGGAAAACACAAATTAAACATCAGCGAATCGATCATTCTTGGCACTATTCACTCAAGTCTATATCCTTGCAGTTACACACCTGGAAAATCTTCTATTGATGAGCGAGCTCCCTGGTCACGAATCAGAGCAGGGACGAGCTCGGCACGGCCGATTTCCGCCGACACAGGCCCTTGCCGACGGGGGGAGGTGGCGCTAGGGCAATATGGTGTGGGGCCCGTGCGCACCCATGGAGGGCGCAGCTTGGATGGAGGCAGCCTGAAGTGGCCGAACCACGAGCAGCAGCGGCTCCAAGCCATCGGCTCCGGCGACGGTGGAAAAAGGGCAGCAGCGGACGGTGGGTTCGGCTGGGCACAGGCGGCACCGGCGGTGAGCTGTAGGGTCGCTGCAAGCCGTGGACTGCGTTTGGCCATAGCCAGTGGCGGATCCAGGAAATACTTATAGGGGGGCTGAAGAAATATTGCTATAGCAAAAGGTCTATTATTGGTTGTACATAATTTTTAGTCCATATTCCTTCAGCAATTCGAATCACAAATTTTAACAAAATTGGTAAAATGTTGTAAAAACAAAATTGGTAAAATGGATAAGGTAAAAGCATGCCACAACATCAAATAAGGTAAAAGCAATAAGCAAATATACAGGGAGATGGGCCTTCTTGATTGGCAGTTCGACACCGTGCTGGCTAGAGGCCTGCCTGGGTGTTATCTTGCCTGGGCCTTCAATTGACTGAATTGGAGGGTCGTCGCCTGGGCCTTCTTGGGCTGCAACCGAGGCCATCCAGGTGGGAATTAATGAAAAAGGCCTGCTATCTCGCTGGCCCAAGAAAAGCAATGTCATCTTCAACCTCCAGACTGAAGAGTTCGACATCTTTAGCCCCTCCTACTCAACAGCCATGGTGGAATTTTTTTTCAGGGACTCCATGGGGGCTCAAGGGGATCTGCAGCGGTAGGGGAGGCTAGAGCCCCCCCAGCCCCCCCGCTAGATCAGCCCCTGGCCATAGCCTGGCCGGTGGTAGCGGCAGGAGGACGGCGCAGCTGGTCGTGCTTGGTGCGGCCATGGCGTGACCGTGCTCAGGCACGCACGCTGGAGAGCGAGAGGGAGAGGGCAGAGAGTGAGAGAGAGTGCCAGAGAGAGGGCAGAGAGTGCCTCCCCATCGACGCAGGGCGCAGGGGCATGGGTGCACGCGTCGGCAATGGCAGGGGCGAGCTCACGTAAGGTCGCCACGCACAGGCCACGCGGCGTAAAAACCCTGTGGCCGGTCGGCCATAGCTGCCGTTCCTGCCTTTTCAAAATATAATACCACCTCAAACCTTCAACTGAAACTCAAATTTCCCCCCATCATATCGCCTAAACCGATGGACGATTTGTTGAATCAATTAAACTCAAGTACTCCAATATTGCTTATATGGAGTTGAGCTGGTTCGGCCTGGTTTGGGAGATACAGTGCTCCAAAGGCAAGTACATGAAATGGCACCGAGTTCAGTTAAGATCGGTCGGTCCTGTATTGAAAACTCAATTCTACCTTAAACATACCACTGAAACCCATACTTCGTGCCTCTGTAACTCCTAAACCACAACGAGTTAGCAAAAACTCTATTAATAAAAGTTGTAGATCTGCATACCAGCTCCAACTTTTATTAAAGCATCAAAGTCTAATTAGGCCTGGTTTGGGAGATACAAGGTTCCAAAGTGGGGTACCCGAAAACTGAAATCATGCATTCAGTCATCCATGACTTAGCCAAATTTCAAGTGCTGAAAACAGCTGCTGATTCAAAGTTTGAGCCTCGGTTTGACTTGCTTACAAGCTGATCTAGCTCTTGGTCCAAACATAAAGTTTGTTGTACATAACATGGACTCCAACTTTTATTTAGGTTCCACTGCCATGCAAACACTCTAAGCTGCAGTTCAAACCAAATCAAAGTAGCATCACTATAAAGCTTAAATCACCCTTTTTAATCTATTGGAGCATTTTCTGGCCACCTGCTCAACATGAACCCTTCATAACTTTTGTTCATGAGTGCAAGTAGAGTTGTTTGAGCAAGGTACCAAGTTTTGGTTGGCTTCATAGGTTTCCATCCACTTGATAAAGCGATTCATGCAAAGATATGACTTATCATTTCATGTGACTTTTTGATTCCAAACTTCATGAAACTTTTCCATGGATCAATATAGATGGATATTGATGCGAGACACATGAAACAAGTACATCCAGCATTACTCAAGCATACTTTTTAGAAAAGGCAACATGTAAGCAATGGTGCATGGTCCAAGTTTAAGTGGTGGCTCATTTTCATATGTTTGACCTAACATCTCCATCACCACTTAACATGTCAAGGTTGAGCTTAAACCCATTGCTTAACTAGTGACAAACACCTGGGGTGTTACAACCAATGCCCCTGCATATTTCATGAATCTGATGAACAAGGTGTTCATGGAGGAATTGGATAAGTTTGTGGTAGTTTTCATCGACGACATTCTCATCTATTCAAGAAGTGACGAAGAACATGAACAACATTTGAGAGTAATTTTGAACAAGCTACGAGCACATGAGTTGTATGCCAAGTTCAGCAAATGTGAGTTTTGGCTACAAGAAGTCGCTTTTCTAGGACACATCATCACCGCCGAAGGAGTAAAAGTAGATCCAGAGAAGGTTAAGGTCGTATCAGACTGGAAGCAACCCACCAACGTGATGGAAGTTCACAGTTTTCTTGGACTAGCAGGATACTACCGAAGATTTATTGAAGGATTTTTGAAGATCGCAAGACCCATGACAACCCTGACATGGAAAGGAAAAGAATTTAAGTGGACAGAAGCGTGCGAAAAGAGTTTTCAAGAGTTGAAGACCCGTTAACCATAGCCCTAATACTCAAGCTACCCAATATACATAGAAGCTTTGTAGTATATTTGACGCATCATGACAAGGACTAGGATGTGTCTTGATGCAAGATGATAAGGTAGTTGCCTACGCCTCTCGGCAACTGAAGAAACACAAAGAGAATTATCCAACACATGATTTGGAACTAGCAGCCATAGTACATGCATTAAAGATATGGAGACACTACCTGATTGGAAACAAGTGTGAGATATTTATAGATCCCAAAAGTTTGAAGTACATTTTCACGTAGCTTGATTTGAACCTACGGCAAAGAAGATGGTTGCAACTTATCAAGGATTATGACATAAGCATACAGTACCACCCAGGAAAAGCCAATGTAATAGCAGATGCACTAAGCAGAAAGGCATATTGCCACTACATGACCACCTTAAACCAAAGACCAGAGTTAGCACAAGAAGTCCACCAACTGAATTTGCAAATCGTACCGCAAGGCACTTTAAACGTGCTACAAGTATGATCAACCTTGGTAGATCGGATAAAGCAAGCACAAGACAAGGATGAAGAAATACAACAACTTAACGAGAAAAGTAGTAGGAAGGAACTTCTAGGATTTCAAGTCGATGAGCAAGGGAAGTTATGGTATGACGATCGGATATGCGTACCAAAGGATGAAGCACTCTGAAGACTAATATTGGACGAGGCACACCACTCAGCCTACTCTATCCACCCAGGATCAACCAAGATGTGTATGGACCTCAGACAAAAGTACTGGTGGACCAAAATGAAAGGAGATATCGCAGAATACGTCGCCCAATGCGATACCTATAGAAGAGTCAAAGCAGAACATCAATGACCAGCAGGGCTACTGTAGCCATTGCATATTCCTGTATGGAAATGGGAAGAGATCAGCATGGATTTCATAGTAGGATTACCCAAGATGCCAAATGGACACGATTCCATATGGGTTATAGTAGACCGACTGACGAAAGTGGCACATTTTATTCCAGTAAAGATTGACTACAAGGGTAACAAGTTAGCACAACTTTACATTGACAACATCCTTAGATTACACGGGGTACCAAGCCAAATAGTCTCGGATAGAGGAACTCAGTTCACTGGCCGATTTTGGAAAAGCCTACATAAAGCCTTAGGAACACGACTGGACTATAGCTCTGCCTATCACCCGTAGACAGATGGACAGACAGAAAGAGTGAATCAAATATTGGAAGACATGTTACAAGCTTGTGCATTGACCTATGGAAAAGACTGGGAAAAGAGCCTATCGTTCATAGAGTTCTCATACAATAACAGTTATTAAGCCAGCCTAAAGATGTCACCATTCGAAGCTTTGCATGGAAGAAAATGCCAGACCCCATTAATGTGGTCCGAAGTTGGAGAAAAGAGTCTGTTTGGCCCCGACATGATTAAGGAAGTTGAGGAACAAGTGGCCAAAGTTCAAGAAAATTTGAAGGCCACCCAAAGCAGACAAAAGAGCTATGCAGACACTCAGAGATGACCATTGGAACTCCAACCTAGAGATTTCGTCTACTTGAAGGTATCACCCATCAGGGGTACTCAAAGATTTCAAGTTAGAGGGAAGTTATCCCCATGGTATGTTGGACCATACCAAATCATTGAAAGGATTGGAGCAGTAGCTTACCGTTTGGAGTTACCCCTAGAAATGTCAGATGTACACGATGTGTTTCACGTATCACAACTAAAGAAATGCCTAAGAGTGCCAGAAGAGCAAGTGCCTATGGAAATCAAGGATTTACAACCAGATTTACAGTATCAAGAAAGACCAGTTAAGATATTGGATACAGTCACCTGACAAACCAGAAGGACAATAGTGAGGTTTTGTGGAGTACAATGGAGTAACCATACAGAAGCAGAAGCCACATGGGAAAGAGAAGATGACCTCAAAAAGGAATTTCCCTATCTATTCGAAGATCAGCTCGAATCTCGAGGATGAGATTCTTTTTAAGGGGGGTAGGTTTGTAACACCCTAAAATTTGGCCTAGTTTTAAAAACCACTAAAAATTTGAAATTTTTAAAATTTGCATAGGAAATAATATATATAACCAACCTAAACATTTTTTATAAATAAAACCACATAGGAACATAAAACCTTAGGTGTACAACTTTGTTTGTGAATGTTTCTTTGGCTTGTTGAACTTATGGTGGCACCCTATTACACCCTCATGCATTCAAATTTGAATTTGAAATCATTCAAACATATACATATAAGAGATAGGTAATAGAAAAGGGAATTAGAAAATAGGAAAAGCCACTTGGGCTCATTCCCTCCCCTCCCTCCTTTTTGGCCCGCAGCCACAGCCCAGCCCTTCCTCTTCCCCCTCCTCTCTCCCGCGCGCGAGCTGGCCCAGCAAGCCGTGGCCTAGCTCGGCCTGGCCTTGCCCGCTTCCCCTTCTCTCCCACCGATGCCCCTAGGACTGCCTGTCAGCTTCGTCGTCCACCTCGAGCCAGATGCGGCCCCGTCGCGTCGTCAACGCTCGCCAGCGCCACCCCGGTGCCCATGAAAGTCAGTAGAGGCACAGCGACATCGGGACCCTATGGTGCCCCTCTATTCTCCTCTCCCCCTCTTCCCCTTTTTAGGAGTTTGCCGGCGCCATTAGCACCGCCTGCTCCTTCCTTCATCTTCGCTGCATCTCTGGCCAATTGGAGTGACCAGTGAGTCCCTGAGCCCTCCCCTTTTCTTTTGCAAAAGGTATTAGGTGGTGTAGGCCTCTGTGTAGTGTTGCCCACGTGAGCCCGCTCTGTTGAGCCACCATGGCCATCGTCCATCGTCGGTGAAGCCACCATGGAGCACCCCATCACCCCCACTCCACTCCCTCTCATCCCTTTTCATGTACACGTAGATAGATAGTTAGGATAGGGCCACTAGGGCCGAGTTTAGAGCACGGCGCCGCCACAACCACCCCAGCGAGTAGCCATCGCCGCCACAATCACCCACTATCGATGGTGACCCCACCACCAGCAGCGGCTTGCCCCAGTGGACCCCATCCACCCCTCAACCACCTCTCCCGAGGTCCAATGCCTCCGGTGTAAGCCGCTCCGGCAAGCCCTGCTCCCCCTCCCCTATTTCGTCACCGGCACGATCACCGCCGACAGTCGCCATCCCCTCTCCCCCACTTCTCTGTCCCCGCTTTTGGTATCTTCCCGGTTTTGTGTTCCAACACCCTGTGAAACCATGGTAGAGATTATATAGAAATCTAGGTTAGCTTTCCAAGCGGGTACGGGATCTCGTTAGGTCTATTTTTTCCACTGATCATGGATGAGGTTGCACCTATCATGTGGGGAAATTTGTACAAATCTGTAGAGTTTTATTAAATCTATTTGAATAGCCATGTCCTTGGAATGGGCAAATGCTAGGATGGGATACTATGATTAGCTTTACTTTTATGTGCAATGAAACTAGTAATTAATTGATGATTAACCTAGGCACTAGTGGGAATGGTAATACTTCGCTGGGACTCACCCTTAAATTATAATCATCACTACACTTCTATTTCCACCCAAGGTTGGGACTTGCTGAGTATGTATGTACTCACCCATTGTCAACTCACAGACCTCGGCATAGAAGAAGACTATGACTTCGAAGATGAAGCGTACCGCGAGGAATAGGGTTCCCATTAGGAGATTCGATCGTAGGAATGTGACATCGAGGCTAGGGTTTCGTCCATGCTCTAGTTGCCTGTGGAATAGGATGCCATTTCGCTATATAATAATCCCGCTTTAGAGACCACCAATAATGTTGTTTCATGGCCATAGCTTTTCGCCAACTCTATAGCCTATGACAATGCCCTTTGGGCCACTGTTGTAGACCTTATTTTAGATGTTAATAAAGCTTGGGACCTTTTATAATATATCTGTGTGCCATCCTTGTGATTACTGCGTATTTGTGCGTGATCCTAGCACAAATATGGAAGCACTGAGGACTCTCAAATTGAGGGGCCAACCTCAACAAGTCTTACCCGACTAAAAGAAAAGACTCCAAGAGTATGCAGGCTTAAAGGAAAGTTTGAAGCAAGAATAACTTTTGCAGAAAAGCTTATTATAAGTGTTTCCTTACTTTTGGTGTTTTAGCTTAGTATTAAGTTATTAGTAGTATCTAGTTTGCACCTGGTCTAAATCAATAACTTCATTAGTCATCTCATCTCGTAACCATAAGTAACCTTGTTTCATTGATTATCTACGATGTATGGTCAGAGGATCGGGTCTCCTTCTCTAAGAAGCATGGCGATTAGAATTGATTTGGCCCAGCTGGGGATTCCTTACCACACGACATATGTAGGTCCTAGACCTACATATATCAACCCTCACTCAAATCCTCCAAAACATGAACCAGTCCATGCTACCCGAGAACACAGTACTCCACCACCCTACGCCATCCGTGATGTTTCCTGCAGGGTGGGTACACGCTACTCTCGCCATCTCCCACTCCCATTGCATGAATGTCTTTTCACATAATGTAATAGCCGAGGTATTAGGCTTACCGGAGTATGTGGCCAGTACTATAAAGTGCCAGCCACACGGTGGCCTACAACGAACACCGACTCATTTCATGATGCAAGCTACCCGCCCGGTCTCAACTTTAGTATTATCATCATCATTGTATTCCCACGACCCATCAGTAGAGCCGAGAAGAGAAAAGGTGAAACCTATTTCTTGACTTCCATCGAAGTCTAAGCATTACTAAGCATCAGAGATATCGACCTACACATACTAGTGGGGTAACAACTAAGGATACCTGAATATCAAGGTAATCATGCAGCAATGGTTATTCCAACAACTCCTAACCACTTAATGCACATCTCACAAGACTTAAAGTGAAGTAAAGATTTGTAAATACTAAGAGAGGGTTTATGCTCCGAGGCTTGCCTACATTGTAGAGAAGGTTAGATTCCAAGAGGATCACAGGAGTTAGACTTGGCACCAACACCACTGGTGGATGACCTCCTCCGGAACTTGATCAACACGAATCTTCTCACTCTCGTGCACTACACGTAATAAATGATATATGCTTAACATGATGGACTACATGCCATGATGCATGATGAAAGGCACACAAGTGCATAACAGAACTTTAACAAACTTAAGAAAGTTGAGTATAACTTTCCTTCACAATATAACTAGGGTTACGCTTCGCAAAGCATTATAATTATTTAGTTAATAAGTCAATCATATGCTCTTCAAGAAAGCAACACTTATTAACTTACACTAGTCAAGCAAGACTAAGGCAAGACCTCATCATTGACTTAAGCACTAGAAAACAAGGTATTGAACTAAACATTACCCAAACCTATCATGTTAAGATAGCAAAGCATACCTAACTTAACATATGCAGACATGACTCATAATAAGTTAATGACTTGTATACATTAATAGAAGGATTACAATATGTCTTAGGTGTACTAAGTTAACACTAATGAAGCCTTAAGCTACACTATTAACACATAAGTAAAGGTGAGCTAAAACAATCAACTCTAGGTACACAAAGATTCAGGACAGCAACACAGCTACCACTTCCATCAACCATAACTGAAGATCTAGGCATGCAGCAAAGGTGATCCTAGACTTTATGAAAATGTTAGGAAATTATCTACAACTTTGTTATTATTGTCTAGAGCTGATTCCACGGTTAATAGGGTCAAACAATGTAAGAAAATATTTCTATCCAGACTTGGACAGAATCAGGCATTAAACTTAAAACATCTATAACTAGAGTTCTAGATTACCAAAAGTTGTGATCCTTAACATTTTGTAAATATTAATAAAAGTACTACAACATTTTAGTTGTTACCAAAAGGTTATTCAAAGGTTAACTAGGCCAAACAGCATCACCTTTCAGATCTGCACAGAAAGCAAGCAAAAGCTGATAGGAAACTTGTAAAATCTACAACTCCTAAACCAGTAGGCCTAAAATCATGAAATTCTAGGACCAGAAAGATATGGAAGTTATATACAACTTTTGTATACAACATATCTACAAAAAAAATGATTTGCATTATGTAAACAGCCCCTCAACAGAAACTGTTCATGCAGCCCTTTCAGCATACAGTTGCAACCAAGTACTTCACTAGGTCTACAAACAAGATTATGCATTAGTAACTAATTACAGGGACTATAACCTACTATTAACTCAGCTACTTAGGATTAGAATAAGCAAGGAGACATTACATGTCTTTAGTACTTTTATTTACTAACAAACTTGCATCATCCAATTTTATAATATCACTTAGGTACTAATTATAGGTGATGTTGCAAGACAAAGTTATATCAAGGTTCCTCATTAAGAAAGAATTAGATACTAAGCAACAGCAAGGTTTTATCATTTTCATCATATTTCAAAGAAATCACAAAAACTATTCAAACATTTATTTAAACCCTATTAATTATTAAGCAACAAGTGGATTACAATCAAATCACGAAAGTAATTAAGTTGCCAAGGAACAGCAGGGGTTTTGTGTCCCAAGGTCTACAAACAATGCTCAAAATACACCAAAGTCATTTAAGCATTTACCTAATTCATTTTAGTAATTATTAACCATGGAAAAAGGCATTTAAACTCACTTAAATTAATTAACAAATTTAGAATTATCAAAACAGTACCAAACTTTTTGTGAAGGTATATATTAGCACATGACATTTACACAAAAAGTTTCAGCATCACAGTATTAATATTTTTGTCTACAAAAATTACACAAGGGGCATTTTTCTATTAAAAGATGGAATTTTTAAGCATACCAAAATTACAGTTATTTGCTAACACATATTTTTCCATGGTAGAGAATATCATAACAAAGATACACAGACAATTTCACATTTTTCTCATTCTCCAATAATTAGTTATTCATTTTACAAGATTCAGCACAGAAAAACATTTTCTGAAAAAGATAAAACTCGGCTCAAAACTTTTTACACAGCCCCAACTAGCCACAGCCACTGACCAGCGGGGCCGGAGTCAGCAGCACAGTGCCCCCGCACGCAGCCTCGGGTTCACCGCCGTTGACCGGCGATTTCTCGCCGGCGTCGAGGTCTCTGGCGACGTGGTCGACACCTACATGCTCAGGGAAACACCGCGCATCGATCTAGGGAACTAAACGGATAGCTAGGGTTTCATGGAGCGCTCGACGCCGGCCATGGCGGCATGGCGGCGCACGGCTCGGCGAAACTTGCCGACGGCGAGGTCGCCGGTGATGGGGTTGGCACTAGCACGCTCCTGGGAACCCCGCGCACACGTCTATGCTGTCGTTTGAACAAGCTAGGGTTAACAGTGAGCTCACCCTCAGCCATGGCGGCACGGCAAGGCAGAGCACGCCGGCGCGGGGACGTTCCGGCCGCTAGAGACCGATAGAGTCAAATTAAAGGACACCGTTAGCACCAGGAGCTAACCTTGACTTCGATGCACCTCATAGTAAAGTCGGGGACACGGCGGAGCTAGATGGTCGGCGTTGAAGGCGAAAGCGGTGGCGTGAACCGGCGAACACGGCGGCGTTTCGTCGAGACCTGGGCAGGATTCACCAAACCAGAGAGCCTATGAGCTTTACGGGGTCACGAGGAAATCAAAACGACAATAGAGGAGGTGGGAGCTGCTCCAGAGGAGCCTTGCCACAGTGAAGGCGCACACGGCGGCCATGGCGCTCCGTCGCGACGAGAACGGCGCTCCCGGCTGATGCCGACTGAGAGAGGCGGCGCGAGCGGGCCAAGGAGGAGCGCGAGGATCAGGCTAAGCCGTGGGCGCGATCTATTAAGCAGAGGTGCAGCGGCAGCAATAAATTCCGCCGGCGCGTGGAGATGGCCGGCGACGGTGCTGAGAGAGGGAAAACAAGAGACGGCCGGCGGCTCGGGCTTTTAACGACGGGGGCGAGGCGTTTGGGCATCCAGCTCCTGCTTGAGCATGGCCACGTGAACAGCTGCGTGTCCGCGCGCGTAGGCGGCTAACGAGGGCGGCGGGCGGCCACCGATGTCGAGCAGAGGAGCATGCTGCTCACCGGCGACACTGTAGCAGTCTGAATCCTCTTCTTCTTCCCTTTTCTCCAGATTCCAAACAGAAACTTGATGATCTCCAAAAAACAAAATTTTCTCTCCGATCTGAGCTCTCCAACATTGCTTTAAGCATCAACCCCAAAAGATCGAAGGTTTGAGAGATTTTGAATTTTGAACTCAGGATCACCAAAACTGAAAACTGACTTCAGTTTCAGAGTTTTGAAACAGTTTTGGTTAAGCATCTTTGAGCAAATAAATAAAGGTTAATTACTATTCAAACAACACAATCAAGGATACATTAGCAAAGATCAAACACCACACCAATCAATGAAACAAAAATTGGACAAATTTTATTCATGGAAATTCATTTAAAAATTCTCCAAAAATTGAACTTAATAGCTGTTTTTTAGGGGGACAGTCAAAATGGCTTGTGATCGAGGGATCGTCCATGCACACAACTTGCCAATGAGCTAAAAAAAAAAAAAAAAAAAAAACTGCCAATGAGCTAGAACCTATCAGAGAGTAGTTTCTACTGTGATATAGTACCTGCCAATGAGCTAGAACCTGATATGGTACTGTTGCATTTTACATCAAATGCAGAGGCTTTTATACAAAATAGACATTTCTCTATTATTCGTCAACAGAGATGGGACTTATGGTTCAGATGCAATCCACGTCGTGGCATTGAAAAACAAGACTCGGGTTTGGTTTCAGACTGGCTAGTTGGACCGAGGGGACAGCCGGCTGGCTGGTCTGAAAACCACCGAACACAACAAGCAGACTCAGACGGACACGAAGCAGGCGAGTGGGGCATTGGGGCTGAGAGGTAAATACCTTTTTTTTTTGCTTATTTATTTTCTTTTTCCCTGTTCTCTCTCTTCTTTACTTCTCCAGGACACACGGACGCACACGCCTTCCATCCAGTCTATATATAGGCATGCAGCCCAAGGTCCGGCAGCTCAGCCCTAAGCCCGCTTTTTTTGTCCGGCACGAGAACGGCCTGGCCTGGTGTTAAGTTCGCAGAAGTCGCATCTTCTTTCCGTCGCCTCTCTCGCCTCTAGCACGCCCACCATTCACCGTTCTTCTTCCTCGAGTTCGTAGATGCGACTTCTGCGAACTCGAGGCAGAAGCCCGCCTTTATTGCCGATTTTGGTCTGTGGTAGACTCGATTTTGATCAATCGGTGGGTGCGTCAATCTAGTTCTATTTTGTATTCATCTTGCCTCTCTTGTTTTGTTTGGGTCTCGACTCGATTTGTTCTATGCTTGTGATTTTGGCTCGGCTTTGACCAGGTTTCGGACGGTGATAGACCATAGGAAAAGTACATGTGCAAACCATAGAGGCGCACCTTGTAGCACCTCCTCATATCACCTAGTTTGTTAAAATCAGGATATGCTAACGGACGCTTCCTCAAGGAGGGACCCATCGGGGCAAAGCACAATTTTGATTGCCCTAGCGTTGGTAGACTAGCTAGGGCGCGTTTTCATGCCACTGAGGCAAGAGAACAACAATACATGGAGTTAAAAAATAGGGTTTAATATTAATAAAGGGCACCTATCTAATAATAAAAAGACAAAATTTCTGCCGTGATTTTTTTTCTACAACCCCCACCGGTAGATATTGTTTTTTTGGTCTAGATTTTTTTGTCTGGTCTATTTATTGACCCAACTGTTACCGCGTTCACTTAGGAATCCATATGCCCCACGCCGGCTTTGAATATAATATAAGCTGTGGAGATGTCCGTATAGAACACAGATAATAGTAGGATGTGGGAAAGAGAAGGAAACAATAAATCAGCCAAGGATCCAAATCGATCCAAAAACAGTTCTAAATTTATTTTTGTCTGGACCATCCCAATCCTAAATCAAATAGGTTTACACCGGTCTCCCAAATCTATACAAGGACTTTTTAAATTGGCAAGCCCAAATCGACAAGAAGGTGCCTGGGACCAAATCGAGTGTGAATCAAAATCCACACAGAATAGCGATTGTTGACGGCCATTAACACCGATTATAAACCGTCAACATAACTTACATATATGCTTAATTCCATCACCAAATATAGGTATAGAGGTTTAAACTAATAAATTCCATGAGTTTTGGTGAATATGTGATTGCAGGAGGATTTAATCAGAAAACCGTCAAGGAGGACCTATTCGTCAAAGAAAATTACGGAATTCCGCCGCGTAAACAACTTAGGAAGGATCTAGAGACACCAGAAGGCAATACACGAGGCGAGGCCCGAGAGGCTGCCCGGTGGGGCCGGCCGACCCCACCTACAGGCCGCCCGACCCCCTGGGACCACCAATCGCCCTCCGTCGCCTCGTACTCCTTCCTACGATCCACATCGCTTATTCTAAGGTTGTTTTAGGTCGGTTCAACCAACGGTGATCGAGGGAGTTGACGTGGATCGATGACGTGGTGATTCCTTGCCCCCTACTCCACCTCGGCCTGTATATAGCAGCCCCTACCCCCCTCCCTGAGGCATAAGTCAGAGCAGAAGACAGACAAAACCCTAATCCTCAGAGCTCCATTCTAGAGCATAACTAGCTAGGTTAGATCTAGAGAGAGGCAAGCAGATTTCGCTTGGATTCTCGATCTTCTCAAGAGCGTGGTTCGGTATAATTTTTGTACCCCCTCTCTTTTGTATCTCCATTACTTTTATATGCTTGCTATAATTGTTATGACAATATTAGTATTCATCTTATTCATGTTCTTTGTTATAATGTTCATCGTCTACTTTAATTATATATTTCGTATAGCTAGTTTGTCATTATGTCCATGCATAAGTTCGTATAGCGCTCGCTCCGTTGCGCATAGGGTAAGTGGTTGACATTGTGTAAGCATGGTGCTTATACGTTGTTTACCTGTGGATACACCCTATATTCTAGGTCATGTGGTAGATCACGGATGTGACACTCCCGTCGAGTCCTTTGTAGTCCACTCCCCGAATATAGGCTCACGTAGGGTCTGGTTACGAAACAAGAGCAAGCTCTGTTCTTAATCTTTCTTAGTAATATCCCTTATATGTAGATATAAAGATGATCTTAGCCATGACTACTAAGTGTAATTATACTAATCATTGTATGCTTTAACTAGTAACTAAGAATGACTTAGGAATTATCTCTCTAATTTCTACCTGGTCAAGCTAATGTCTTAGAAAAGAGTACTCTGGGTGGTTAACTATTCATTATCAATGCTCAATTATCATGTACTTATCATATATATCTTATCCTGACTTACCCTTAGTTAAGTTAGACCGTAGTTAGTCTCACACGTTTCCTTGTGGATACGATACTTGGACTACTTTTGGGTAAAAGCTACAGCGGTATCCGTGCGCTTGCGGATTTATCTGTGTGTGTTAATTTATACCAACAAGCTTCTTGGCGCCGTTACTGTGGAAACGGTTGCTGAATTAACTTCGAGCCTAGCTTAACATTTTATCTTTTATTTGTTTTACTTTTTCTTTTAGCATAGATAACACTCCTATATATCAATATGCTAAACCCATGAGCACAAGCCTAGAGCCACCAAAATCTTCAAAGCCTATCATAACACCTGGTTATCAGCTGCGCCCATGTTTAAAATTGATTCGGGATCAATCCTTCTCGGGAGAAGGCGATGAAAACCCATACTCACACATATGGGAGTTCGCACAGACTTGTGCATGCTTGCGTATCGCTGGCATGTCGACAAGACCTTACGATGGAAGTTATTTCTATTCTCTTTAACGGGAAGAGCTAAGCAATGGTATAGTCGAACCGTAGGAAGTATGCAAGGAGATTGGGAAACGTTATGCTCTAAATTTTGTCTATGTTTCTTTTCCATCTCTAGAGTAGTCAGCCTTTGAATAAAAGTTCTAACCTTTAGAGGAGCTTTTCTTTATTTGTCTGCTAGTGAAGTAAGGTCTATGCTTGATAGAATTAGTGAAAAGACTTCTTGCACTAGCATTCATAATGAACTACCCTAGGAAGAGAAGAAATCATCTCCCGACCAAGAAGAGGAAGTTTTGATAGCCAAATCACAATCACTCAAATTCCAAGATTTAGCTATCAATCCCGAGCCATCAATACCCTAGAATCCAAATCCTCCAAAAGAAGAAAAAATTCAACCTTTTGAAATTTCTTGTGAGGATGATCTTTTTTATGCTGATTTTGGAAAAAACTTAAACTTCCAGTTCCATAAGAGACTTTCGAGTGAATATAATTTAAATCCTCTCAAGAAGGAATATCTTATAAAGCGTCCTTATTCCCATATAGGGCTTTGGGAAGAACTCAAGGGTGGCATGTCAAGTGATGCTATAGAAGGAGAGCTGAGTCATTTAGTCAATTCTATCTTCTCCCCTTCTATGCCCACATTAGATGTCTTATCTGAACCCATCTTCCAACCCATCCTTGACCCTGATGATCCCTCTAATGCTCTTTCTCCTAAGTCTCATGATGACCCTAGAAATCCATTAAGACAACCGAAGCATAGGAGTCATGAAGACCACAAGGATAACCAAGAAGAGCAACGACAATGGCTGGAATCTATCAAGAACTCATTTGCCATTGCTAAAGAATGGATGGACAAGGACTAAGCCTTATGGGTAGAATCCAAACTTGGCTTAGATCCAAATGGTGAGCTTAAATCAATCTCTTTAATAAACATGACTCATCCAAGTTTGGAGGAGGCCTTAGATAACATCACCCCGAGAGTCACCAATCTAAGGAAAATCTTAGACAATAAAATGACCAATGAATGTCATAGGCATGGAATGATGGAGATAATATTTCTACCTATAGACATTCATAAAGAAACACCCTTGGAGCTTGAAAGGGAAGATGACATAGACGAGCATGGAAGTTATTTCATGGGCACATCATCAAATCCATGCTTGCATGAGAAATCTCCTAGATTAATTGGTCTCTCTAACATTGCCACACACGAGATCTTCAACCCCCTTGTGCTTCCTATTCATAAAGACTTTGAAAGGGTGGTTATAGATGCATATGTTTATCATATTGCAAATCTCATTGGCATGAATCTTGAGATAGGTACACGAAGGTTGGTGTTGGAGGGGAAACAACTTCACCAATTAGAAGTGCAATTCGAAGGTTTCCCAAGGACAAGCTTCTGTCCTAAAATAAGCACTTTCGGGAGATAATATGAGTTTTCACCTTCTACTATGATACCCTTGTAAAATAAGCATAGAAACATAATTATGAAAATATTTCTTCGGGTATCTTTGTCACTAACCATTCCAGGTTTGAAGCAAAAAGGATGAACGATGATGACTCAAGGTATGTTCAACCAATTATCATGCAACATTGAATCACATCCATCCAAACTTAACTTTGCCTTGAAAAATTCAAGCCTAGGGGATGGGCTTCTCTGAAAAACCTTATGCCATGTTGCTAATTCATCTTGGTTGTTTCTACCTTTAAATTGTGCTCAATAACAATCACGCTCTTTCATCTCCAATTGAATAAATCTCTATAATGCTTTTATGCTACCTTTATTTACTATAGTATGCTTAAGGTTTGGAGTATGTTCATACATCTTTTAAATTAAGCATGGTGCTTAGTTTAGGAGTGCTGATCTTACATCCAAAGGTTTTAGTGTCTTCCTAAATCAAATTAGATGTGGTGTCTAGGTTGATTTTTGAACCAAGAATATGCTATAGTAGATACTGGTCATTTTGTTGGACTAACCCCATGCAGGAAACTCTTAATTCAATATTGGTAAGTCACAAGATGAATTCAAATTAGAGATGAAGCAAGGCACATGATGAACTCCAATAACATTGCAAAAAAAAGAAGACACAACTCATTCATGATGGATGGAAGAACTATAAGTATCAAAGGTCAGTCACTTTGTCTTTTGCTGCAAGTTACCTTTGCCTTGAAACCATACTTATATAGAACATGATAAACAAAAATTATGCTAGAATAATTCTAACACCATCTTTTCATTAGCATAGAGGGAAACTATAAAATTCTAGACAAACAACCCGTGTTTCAAAATTGTATATTCCTTCGGGTATGTGTTGTCCACTAATCCTTTGTAGGCATAAAACAATGAGTGGAGTGGAAGGACCAACAAAGTGGCAAGATCAAAGAAGAATAGAAAGATGGCATGACAAAAGGATGAGAAGGAAAAGGTGCGATCTAGGAAACAAGAAGCTCATGAATAGTTCAAACTGCGAGGCTAGTCAAATAAGGAAAAACTTCAAGCAAAAGGAAATGATCATCACGAGTCATCTATCTTTCGTCATATGGTGTCATCACGCTCTAATGACAAAGGTAACATCCTAAGATAAATGGTTATTATTTAAAAAAGTTTTTTCTTTGATTCTAGTAGACACATAAATAAGAAACAAACATGTTTAGGTTACAACTCTATTACTAGATCCAACCTAATTAACTCAGCATGTTTAGTTGTTTAAGCTTGATCCTAGCATCACTTTCTTGATCTCATAGTCTTAACCAAATGAGCTAAAAAGTGCACATCTTATCTCTGGAAGATGAACAATTCTTCTATGGGTTAAGCAATTCAACCATTTTTATCCAAATGTACTTGAATACTACATCCATGCTCAATCTTCTAATCTTACCACTCATGTTATAATTAAACAAAGCACATAGACATTAACTTCATCTTGTTCAATGTACCTAAGGATACATAAGAACAAATAAAGTTTTGGTTTTGTTGGTGTTTTCCCACCAATAAAGCCCATACACTTGATCTCTACCTTGTCTTATGAGCAGGAGGACACTTCAAGCAAAGTATGGGGGAAGATAGTGGATTTTCCAATTCCTACAAGTGAAGGTTATGACCCTGTCAAACCAAAATCAAAACTCAAAACCAAGACGGGTTTGACAAAAGAGGATGACATCACCATTAGAGGCGTCATTACAAGAATTATCATCTTACGAACAAACCAAGCAACTTGATTAATAAACTTCACAAAGGAGAAGTCCGGTTCGAAGGACTTACAACATCGAACCCTCACTAAAAGAGCTAGATTGGGGGAAAAGCATTCCGTGTATCTAGGTAAGTATTCTTTCCCCTTTTGTTTTAATTTTAGTTTCTTTTCAATAGTTAAATATATATATATATATGAATGAAAAAACAAAATAAAAATTTATTTTTGCATTAGTCATTTATAGTAATAGTATGTAATCTAAAAATGGAAAAAAAAAAAAAGGTGTGACTAGTTTGCTTTAATTTATTTTTAAGAGTTGGTTAGCAAATAAAGAGGACTCAGAATAATCTCTTAAATGGAAATGATGAATAGTTCCTCTATTGTAATTTCTTTCAAGTTCCTAGTTTTTAGCCTTGAATTCTCCTGAGTTTTGGATAAGATTGTTTTGATATAATGATTTACTCTGAACTTGAAACTCGTGGGTGGCATATGCTTATCTATGTCTAGGTAATTGACGGATATGATATGAGAAGGTCTGAGCTGTTATTTTTCTTGTTTCAAGTGGCACTAAAGTTCTGGAGATTTACTTTTTGAAAAACACAAAAAAATACTACATGATGAGTTCATGTATGACAAAGCTTGAATTCCCACCAGAGCCATACATGTTATTTAGGCTAGAAAAACTTTCACATATATGTTGCTTGTAATTGCATTGAGTTTTGTCAAGCTTTGTTGACCCTTATGAGAGGTTTGTCATGCTCTAAAAATCAAGATCACATACACACCACCCATATATGCACTACTCCTACACCGGGGGTAGATGCAAAAATATGCTTTCCATCTAGATCCACCCAAAAATGTTCTACTCCTACATTGGGAGTGAACACCAAAAACATGTTTGTTAGGTTTTCCATCCACCAAATAAATGCTCTAAGTTCTTGTTACTATAAAGTTTTGTTGTAGAAAAGGAATGTGGGGCTATGCAAAGGTTATTCATAAAAAAAGAAAGAAAAGAAAAAAAAAGAGTTGAAAAAATGGACAAGTGTCTAAGATAGTAAAAACAATGGGTACTTAGATGCGCGCCTGAAAAAAAGAGAGATGAATAAGATAGCCCTGCTCTCTAGTAAGTGTTTCCAAATTTCAAAAGAGAGATATATTTTCAAGGAGCAAAATAGAATTAGGTTAGCCACCATATATTCCACACACATGCACATCTTGATTTAATTGTATAACTCATCTCTCTTTGGATCCGTTGTTTGACTTTATAATATATGCATTGCAAGTATGCCCTAGTCCACATAAGCCTTAGTAGTAGGAAGAGGTAAAGGCATAACATCATTACTGCCTTTGATGAGGATCCACAAATACCATATATATTGAGAGACTTGAGAGTGTCATATAATAAAATCTCTGGGTTTTATTTTAAAAACTTATAAAAAACTCTAGAATAATGGTGGAACAAAGAACTTGAGACATAGTGCTTGACTTGATCGTTATGTCTTTCAATTACTCAAGACCCAAGTGAAGGTTGAGAAGCCCCATGGTTGAAGGTAATATGGGTAAGTTTAAAAGACAGATTAGTTTATTCTAATCCAGAGGAGAATTTTTGATTGAATGCATGTGTACTTTTGAGGCATGAAAACATTGTAGCAACTCCTGATCCATTGCTGAGTTTAAGCTTTGCTCAGGGACTGGCAAAGGTTAAGCTTGAGGCAGCTTGTTGACGGTCATTAACACCAATTATAAACCATCAACATAACCTGCATATATGCTTAATTCCATCACCAAACATAGGTATACGGGTTTAAACTAATAAATTCCACGAGTTTTGGTGAATATATGACTCTAGGAGGATTTAATCAAAAAACCGCCAAGGAGGACCTATTCGTCAAAGGTAATTACGGAATTCTGCCGCGTAAACAACTTGGGAAGGATCTAGAAGACACCATAAGGCAATACACCGAGGCGAGGCCCGAGAGGCTGCCAGGTAGGGCTAGTCGGACCCACCTACAGGCCGCCTGGCCCCCTAGGACCACCAATCGCCCTCCGCCACCTCGTACTCCTTCCTACGATCTACACCGTTGATTCTAAGGCGGTTTTAGGTCGGTTCATCCAACGGTGATCGAGGGAGTTGACATGGATCGATGATGTGGCGATTCCTTGCCCCTTACTCCACCTTGATTCCTTGACCCCCTACTCCACCTCGGCCTATATATAGCAGCCCCTACCCCCTCCCTGAGGCATAAGTTAGAGCAGAACATAGAGACAAAACCCTAATCCTCATAGCTCCATTCTAGAGCATAGCTAGCTAGGTTAGATCTAGAGAGAGGCAAGCAGGCTTTGTTAGAATTCCCGATCTTGTCAAGAGCGTGGTTTGGTATAATCTTTGTCCCCCCTCTCTTTTGTATCTCTGTTACTTTTATATGCTTACTACAATTGTTATGACAATATTAGTATTCATCTTATTCATGTTCTTCATTATAATATTCATCGTCTACTTTGATTATATATCTAGTATAGCTAGTTTGTCATTATGTCCATGCATAAGTTCGTATAGCACTTGTTCCGCTACGCACGGGGTGAGTGGTCGACATTGTGTAAGCATGGTGCTTATACGTTGTTTACCCGCGGGTACACCCTATATTCTGGGTCATGTGGTAGATCGCGGATGTGACACTCCCGTTGAGTCCTTTATAGTCCACTCCCGAATATAGGCACACGTAGGGTCTGGTTACGAAAGAAGAACAAGCTCTGTTATTAATCTTCCTTAGTAATATCCCTTATGTATAGATATACAGATGATCTTAGCCATGACTACTAAGTGTAATTGCACTAATCATCGTATGCTTTGACTAGTAACTAAGAATGACTTAGGAATTATCTCTCTAATTTCTACCTGGTCATGCTAATGTCTTAGAAAAGAGTACTCTGGGTGGTTAACTATTCATTATCAATGCTCAATTATCATGTACTTATCATATATATCTTATCCTGACTTACCCTTAGTTAAGTTAGACCGTAGTTAGTCTCACAAGTTTCCCTGTGGATACGATACTTGGACTACTTCCAAGTGAAAGCTACAGCGGTATCCGTGTGTTTGCGGATTTATCTGTGTGTGTTAATTTATACCAATAGCAATCCAAATCCAAATCCAAATTAGACTAACTTTAGAAAGACAACAACATATAAAATCAAAACAATAGGTGTTGACGACCTCAAGAAAGCATGGCGATGGGCACAAATTAAATATAAGCGGAGATAAATTACAAACCCTAGGCTCTCTAATAGACGAGCACGTAGAGGTGTGGAGCTTGGCTAGCTGCTTCACGCTGCGGGGAACCTCATCCATGTCGGACCAGACGAAGTCGGCCAGATCGGAGGCCATCAGGGCCGCGGCGTCGGTGAAGGCCACAACGGCGGCGGCGAGGCACACGAGGAGGCGGCGATGCTCCGCGAAGACCGGGTGGTGGTAGGGACTCCGGCCGGTGCGGGGAGGGGCAAGGAGGCCAGCGTGGATGCCGGCACCGGAGGAGCGGAGGAGGCTCGGCGCGGGGAAGGGCGAGGCCGGCGCTGGGAGTGGTGGAGGGCGGCGCAGGGAGGTTCCTCCGCGTGCGTGTAGACGGGATAAGGATAAGGTAGAGAACCGTCCGTGTGTTGCATCTATTATTGTTGGTTTTCCTTTTCATTTTTTGTTTTTTGTTTTTTTTCTTTCGTCTTTCTTTTGGTATTTTCCTTTGCCGACTTTTTTGTTTTTTTATATTAGTATATTTATCCTTTTCTCCGTGTAACAATAAAAACAAATGATAAATCTAATATTATGGGTATTTGAACCTTGACCCTTTCATCATAAACAAATATTGCCAATAAGTTGTTCATAATATTTTGATTAATAAAACCTGTTCTTCTTAGAAACAGGATCAATCACTCTTAGAAAAAGAAACAGGATCAATCAATGATTCCAGAGATTAAATCGTAAAACTAAAATCGTGAGCAGTTTGTTATCAAATCTAATATAAATAAATGTATGTATAAATTGTGCATGTGTATCTGTGCAATCCTCGACATGACTCTTACTCAAGACGTGTGCTAATACAAATTAAAACAAATCGTGTCTAGCAGCAATGGCGCAGAGTCTAACTCTAAGATGTATGGGTTTCCGTTGCAACGCACGGGTACGACTCCAGATAAAAAACATATCACGGATTTTTTTTGACCCGTAGCAACGCACGGGCAAATTTGCTATAAATATTAAAGAGCAAAAAAATCTCGGCAAGGAGTTATATTTGATTTTTTTTCTCCCGTTGCAACGCACGGGCATATTTGCTAGTAAAAGACATAAAAGGCAAAAGGAGTAAAAAGATAGATTAATTTGACCGATCGATGATACCTTAATCGGCCCTGATTCTTTACATTTATAGGGTAGATGGTTTATTCCCATGATATTGTTCAAATACATTAACATTTACAATTTAAACGACTCAGAGTAAGCTTTGGTTTGTCCAAACAAGTAGATGAAGAATTGTAACAGCTTTTGTGCCGTATAGACGAGAGAATTGTGTCATTGCACTAGAAAGAATTAGTGTTGTTATGTTTGCTTTCTGCCCCTCTTTGTACATAGAAGAATATGGGAGCCAAGAAATAGATGAAGCTATAATTCCCTTGACAAACATTATCTTGTGAAACCTCCCAAATTAGGGCAGCAGTAGGGTCTACTGTTTATATGACCAAAAACAATCTCAGCATGACAGCATCACATGTAGTATGTGTCCAAACAGTTCTAGCACATAGCACACAAATCCATTCAGTCAGCTACTCAGTCAACCATTAATAAAGCCCCAAAAAGATTGCCTCTAAATGGAAGAAGACCCACAGATCAAAGTGACGGGGAAAACATGCCAAATGTTGCATATCTTTCAAGAGCATTGGCTCTACATTTTATTCATCCATGTGCCAAATTGAATTTTGACGCAATGTGCAATATATACAGGTAATCAATCATTTTTGGGCAAATGTTAATGTTAATGCTACTGAACCAGGGTCCACTTCAGGCGCCAGAGATTCCATTCTGCAGAAAAGGGTAGTGTAGGAAACTTTTAGTTCAACCTTGCACAGTATAGTTTACAGTCCAACTGTGAAATGTGAAAGATGGGAATATTGTGCTGTTTAAGTTGGAAAATATGGATTTCATCTTTTTTTTAATATTCAGTGATACATACAAAGCAATAATCAAGTAAAAGGTAACTATAGTGTGAACCAATATTTTGTATCATTGGCCTGCTACCAGATGCAACTAACATATTATCACCAATTAGAAGAGAGTTTTGCTATTATGATGATAATTGAGTATAATCGTATGCCAAACTCCTAATAAATCCTCAATTCCTATGTTCAATGACGAATTATTTCTCAGTTTCATTTTTGGCTAAAGTGTTACTAACCAGTAGGGTTATTTTGCCAAAATAACAACCTCTTTTCACGGAAGAAACTAACCTGATCAAATGGTATAAGGTAGACAAGTTGAATCACAAGGATAGGCGCAGTCAATCTCCATGGCAGCACCTCTTTCAAAGTACCAATCACCTACCACCTCTGCAATTTTCTGAAACTCTATAATGTTAACCAAAGCACCACCTATGGCTAAAAAGAACATGTACTTTCTGGCAATACAGCTTGTTTACCTTGTTATCTATCAATGGAGAATTTGGTGCAAACCATGTGTCCTGCAGCTCACTCTGGCAATGTTCAAAGCAGGAGTTAATGAACATCCCTGCCTTTGGTTTGCTTTCAAACTGTTTCAAAGATGACAACATTGCACTTCTCAGTCCTGCAAACAAAACTCAAAATCTGAATCATGCCATGAAAACAGTAGCTTCAATTTAGAACATCGCAGATGATTGTTCTGTATAATATGAATCTGAACCATTTGTTTAGCAGAGAGTTAACCTTGGAGGGTTGCTATCTGTGATGTGTTGCATGCACCAGGATCTGACTTACAGTGGCTCCAATGGCCCCTAGGATCAGATGAAGGGGGCACCAAAATGTGATGGAACTGTCCAAAAATGTTAAACCAGCATTATTACTTGACACCAGGTGTCGAAAAACTATACTAATAAGTTATTCAAAAAGGAGAGAACTTCAGCAACACAAGTCGATTTACCTGATATACATCATAAGCTGAATTCAAGATGAAAAACGGGGTTCTGATGTTTGGAAGTGCGAACTGTGGGAAGAAACACTGCATAGACAAGGATCATCAAAACTGATCATCGACTCATTGCTAAAATTTTGATTAGTATCCTGAAGGTGAACTAAGAATCCCAAGAATATATACCAGGTATGCATTGTCTGTTGAATTCAGGCAGTCCATGTTCAAATTCTTCTGAACTCTCTACAGGAAAGGTCATGGTTCCAAAACATTATTTACTGATGGCTGGTTTGGTGTGAGAGAAAAATACTGTTCTGGCTGGAAATTTACGATCGTTTACGACCAAGCGAACAGACTGATTATTATCAGATGTTCCCAAATTCAATTAGACAAAGAGACAGTAGTGACAAACCTGCAGGAGACTAGGCTACTAAAGAATTGCCTTATGGTGTTGTTCCCAGAAATGTCACTCCTGGAAAGAAGGGATATCAGAATTTGAAGCATTTGTCGGATCAACCGAAAAAGCCAAAAATATATATTTTTGGTAGCTAGGCATCCAATGTTACAGATCAAGGAAAAATCCGGCATCACTGAGGCATTTCACCGTGACAGTGCCTCCAAGCCGCTCCTTAAGGCTGTCGCATTGGAAGAATGTAGCTAGGCCTCCCGCTGAACAACCTGAGAGCAGAACCTGAAATATGCAAAGCACAAGTCCAGACTAATTTATCAACCGAAGAAATTGATGTTTATGCTGAAGATGCCAAGGTGACACGGGCATAACAGGTTGCAAGGAAAACCGATGGGGGAACCTTTTCGGCTCTCACCAGTCCCTTCCCAAGCAGATTAGTGATAGCATCCCATATCCTCTGACCACTAAAGTAGAGGACTGTGGACTGCAAAAATGGGCAAATACCAAATGGTAAGCTAGTGCTCCAGAGTGCAAACATAGTTTCATATATACAATTGCAACCAAACAGTAAGCATACGCTGTTTGTATATATTGAATCACCCATGAAGGATCCGCCATCGCAGTAACGCAGTTTCACACGGTTCCAGTTGTAAAAGTCTGCTCAACAGTTTAGCGAGGGTCGTCTTAGCACACTTAATTTTGTAAAAATAGATGTACTGAAAAAGATTGGACAATTGAGATTGCAGCAAGACAAGAATGGAAATATCAATTCAAAAAAATAAGGAAAAGGAACTTTGTGAAGCTCTCGGAATGGAGAATTGATGAGCTTGGTGGTGCAAATCAAGAATGACACATAGGTTACATATAACAATGCCGCAAGAGGAATGATTGTCAAAGTAGAGAATATATAAATCCTCTCAATATTTACCAGTAATTTAGCATTTATCAATCTATATGTTTGCATCGAACTCTGCTAATTCCTGTCACCAGAAAATTTAACAGTGGACGGCTGAAGCAGAATGCAGATGTACCATGTAGAGTTAGCCACTTAGGTGGGCCAGAAACTAAATAAAGCAATGTGCATCTTATCCCACCCGACGCTGGCTAAATGATTTTTGTACGGCCATGACCTTGAATTCTCCAAACAAACGCACGGAACTGGATTAAAGCAAACTGTTCGCGCTACCTACCCAATCCCGATTGTGAACCTGTGATCGCGCTGTCACCTTTTGCAAAAGTAAGCTGTACCACCAGGAACGGGAACGTACGCTGTTTGCTGCCGAAGGCTTATTGGCTTGTCGAATGAATTGCAAAAAAGTTTGAGCTCACGTCCAAACATGAATGCATGGGAGTATGGGACATTGTGCCTCAGCGATCTAAAGTATGTTTGTCTAGCTGCTTCAAAGCTGAATTCAATCAGGTGGTGGAGGTGAGAAGATTGGTCCGTCCGTCGTATACCTGGATTCATGGCCGCACGGTTGCTGAGGATGCCGGAGAAGAACTCGACCTTGGCCATGAGCCGGGTGGATCCTCGGCGCGTCCGGGCCCTCTCCGCGCACGACCGCACGTCGTTGCACCAGCCGCTGCCCTCGAACTGGAGCAGCCAGTTCCGCGAGCCTGCGCCGGAGCCGCGGTGCAGGTGGTACGCCGGCGGGCTCCCGTCGAGGCACACTGCGGGTGCGGGTACAAAGAAATTAAACGCGGCGGATGGATCACGTAGCCTGACTACGCTGCTCAGTCACCATGGGAAGAAGAAGAAGGAGAAGAAACGGAGGCCGCTTGCCTGCACCCCTCGACGCGGCGCCGGTGACGATCGTCATGGGCACCGTCAGCCTCTCCTCGACCACTTCAGCAGCGGCTGCGGACCAGATGATGATGGCCACCACCGCCGCGGCGACGAAGGCCGTAGCGACGGCAGAAGGCAATGTCCTGCTGCCCCGCGGAGGCCCCATGGCGCGGCACGGTTGCGGGGGGAACAGACGACAAACCGAGAGCGCAGGGACGAGCGAGCGAGGCGGAGGCCGCCGGCCGGCTGGGAGGAGGAGGAGAAGAAGAAACTAGGCCGGCGTCCTGCGCACCTGTAACGGATGGATGGCGCCACAGAACAGAAACCTGCGCCGCGTACGTGAGCGTGCAGCCAAAAAGGGTGCGCGGAGTCCAGGCAGACGCAAGGTGGCTACAAAGGTGTTTTGGTCGCTTTTATGTAATATTAAAATATAAGTTTTTTTTGTTATGATGGTCTAGTTTTGACTGTGTTAGATCGATCTTATTCGATGTTTAATAGAAGCACGTTATATGTTTTTTAAACTCTTATCTTTACTATCGTAAATCTTTTTCGTATTTAAGGGAAAAAAAGTGCGTGGAAAATGCGATGTGGCGGGAGACGGCACGAGTGCAGCAGCAGCAGTCAGCAGATCATGACGACGATCAGTCGCGTCACGGCGTCAGTGATCTGATTTCTTCTCCCTCGGCTCGGACGCGGCGGGGTGGTTGGATTGATTTGTGGGTAGATCACGTTTTTAGTTGGTGGATTAATTCCTCTCTTCCAACTCGTTTGGTTAATGGTTACTACTACCACTACTCCTACCTTATTCATTGCAGCCAGAGAAGACAGATCAATGGCGTAATCTGCATGCAGAAGATACTGTATTTCTACTAGTCCATATAGAAAAGATTTCTTTCTCTTTTTATCTCTCTCGTAGTGCAGAATGCAGTGCAGTATAGTTGGAGTACAATTATTGGAGTAGTTACTGAAAAGAGCATCAAGTGAGACGTATGGCAGTTTGCCGGCGTCAAGCTGTTTCCTTCCTCTTAGGTGCCTTTGGATCCAAGGGGATTCTGAGAACCAGATAAAAGAATATCAACAGTTTTATTGGATTTCAAGATTTTAAAAATCTGTAAGTCAAAATTCCTATAAATTTGGAATCTAGAATTGTGGGATTTTTTGTATCCGGATTCTCAAAATCCAGAGGATACGGGGCCTTACTTTGCCGGCATCAAATGCATGTCAAACCACAGTTCGCCACTAACCTGCCTTGCGCCTAGATTCCAAGGATTTAGGCCCTAATTGATCCACCCAACAAACTATTAGCCATGTTAGCTAAACCAGTTAATAGCTACTCCGTCCATTTCAAATTACAAGACGTTTTAGTTTTTCTAGATATATTGTTTTTATTACCATGTATCCAGGTATAGTGTATATCTAAGTACATAGCAAAAATTATGTATGTAGAAAAAAACAAAACATCCTATAATTTGAAAAAAAGAAGCAAGTATTAGCTGGATGGTAGGTAAGACATTAGCTAGGCTTATTAGCTGAGGATCTAAATATATCCTCCGTTAACTATTAGTTATAGGGATCCAAACAAATCTTTAAATTTGTTAGTTCTCGGTTGTTTATTTACTGATCTCTCTCCTGGAGGAATACTATGTGCATTGGCATTGCTTTCCAAATGTAGAGGTGTATGTGCAGTCCGTCAGCATCTTTGACTCTCGACAGGAAGCTGTGGGAATGAACAGTATTTTCCACTCCGGCGCAAAGAGGTGCAATACATGAAGCAAACTTTAGATGCGCTTATATTTCCAATTTAAAGGCCTAGATAGGGTTTTAGCTCTTCCTTCATAATTTGGACATATTACTAATAAGATGTTGAAAAAAAGGAAGGGTAACATGATGACCACTAGCCTACTGCTCTCACACGAGAGGAGGATGAGCACTGTTGTGTTGGGCAGAGAGGGCGCAACGTGCCAATGCCTGTGTTGAATTGAATAGAGCCTTGCATTGATTGTTGAACATTTGCTAGTGTGCAAAGCTTGTGGTGAGAGAGAGAGACGACGTTCCCGTTGCGTGCCCACGCTCCATGAGTGCATGCAGGTCTGAGATGAGCAGCCGGTGAATGCATTATGGACGAGAGAGAGAGACGCAGGCCTACGGGGCTAAAGGGCATAGGCTGCAAACCCTCTTCCTCACGGCAGTTCAGCTCGTAGGCAGCTCACAGGCGCACGCGAGACGAGCGGCTAATAAGTGTCGTGCTCCCACCTAGATCCCCTCCCTCTCGGAGTTCAGGCTCGGCTTCTTATCTCCTCTTGCTCGCCTGAGACCTCGGCGCCAGGCTCCTCCTTTGCTCCTCCCAACTCTCATCAACCCAATCACCCATGGCGCAGCGGGACTCAGAGTCGGGAGGGTAGTTAGCAACCACGATCTAAGCAAGGTTTGGCTACAAACTTTGTAGCTAGCAAGCATCGATTCCTTTCCTGGCTTTTGTTGCATGCATTGCTTTTCTTGTTCTCCTCGACCCTTTATAATTTGCGGGCCGCTTTACTTTCACAGCTTCTCCTTCCTATCTTCCCCCAAGCAACTTCATCCAGAGAAGCAGTTCCTCCCAACTGGTGAGAGATGTCGAGGAGGAATCGGGCGATATATGAATAGCTTGCTGATCAACTAGTGGTCCTACTTCGATTGGAGGCGCAGTCATCCGGCCAATAGAAAGGCCCCACTTCCACCTGACCAGGTATATCTATCCGCTAGTCCACGTTTTAAATAGTGGGCTATGATATTTAGCGGCGACCTTCTCCAAAAGCTATAGAATGCTATAGCGAAGTACAGCAGAAGCTATTCATTTTGCGGTTTTATACAAAACATGAAAATTATTAATGAATTATGCACAGAAATATTTAACTAAACAAAAAAATTATTAACACAAATACTCAAATACATGTAGAATATATAGGGTAATATGTTTCCAAGTCTATTATGTTGGAACTAGTGGTGTTCTAAACAAGTAAGAGGGAGGAGACGGGACACAATAGGGTTTTGAACAAGTGAAAATGAGTGGGAGGTGAGGTCCCTTGCCCTCATGCCCTTGGGCACTTATATAGGCAATGGTTATTTACAAGTGACACCTTGGTGGGGTTGGATTTCAAATAACACTATTCTAGCTACTAGTTGGGTCTCTTCTAGGAGGGGACTTGGCCCATATACCTAATGGGCTCCCCCAACATTGCTCCTGGCAAATACTTCAGTAGGAAGGGCTTCGCCAACACTTTAGCGACTACAACGACTCACCCATGCCAACACTTCGAAGCGATGGGCCTCACCATCATCTTCGGCGATTGTAATGACTAACCTTTGACGCCAACACTGACAACATATCTTCGTCGATATCTTCAGAGGCTACAACAACTTGCCTCCGCCAAAACTTTTGCACGAGGGGCTTCGCTAACATGTTCGGCATCTATACCAACATCGCCTTCGTCAACACCTTCGCAAGAGGGCCTTCACCAACATCTTCGGCGTCCACAACAACTCACCTCTTCCAACACTTTGGTATGAGGGCCTTTGCCAACATCTTTGATGATTGTGACGACTCGTCTCCACCAACACTTCGCCAGGAGAGGCTTCCCTGTCATCTTTGGCTAATACAACGGCTCAAGAGCCTTTGTCAATACCTTTGGCATCAACGTTTATGACAACTAGCCTTCATCGCCAGTTTGAGGGTCTACATCAACTCATTTGGCACCGAGGACTACTTCACCTTCCTCGACCATTTTGGCTCGAGGGGCTCATCGATGACTTTCAAAGATCTACATGCCAATAATGTTCCGGAGATGAAGATCTATGCAACAAGAAGGTCCCAGAGGCAAAGATCTACATGCTAAGAAGGTCCCAGAGGCAAAGACCTATGGTCGAGCGAAGCTAACAATCCATGTCATAGAAGCGGCTGAGGAAGCCAAATGCCAATTATAAAGATACCGGGGAGATTGACATTGAGGCACTTGGAGTGAGTAGCTTCCTGAGTTAGCATTTGTATAGACTAGAGGCATGTGCATTCTCTTTTCTCCATGCCTCATCTAGTATGAGCATCTATTAGGTCATGTTGTACCTTTCATAACCCAATAGCTGAGGAGCTACTGTTGGGGGAGCCCATGAGGTATATCGGCCAAATCTTCCCCAAAAAGAGGCCCATCTAGCAGCTAGAGTAGTGTCATGTGAAATCTAACCCCACCAAGGGGCCACTTGTAAGTAGCCATTGCCTATATATGTGCCCAAGGGCATGAGGGCAAGGACCTCACTGTCGATGCGGGACCCACAGGATACCCCGCAAGAGAGAGAGAAGATCTAGTCCAACTAGGATTCTTCCCATGTAATCTCAGTAATAGAACTATTAAGTAATCCTACTAGGAAATCTCATTGTAAACCGATTAGGACCCTGGCCTCCTGACTATATAAAGGAGGGCAGGGCTCCTGAAAGAGGACGATTGGTACGAGAACACTTCATAATTAATCCAACGCAAAGGCAAACGCCGACTGGACGTAGGGTCGTTACTCGATCTATGATCGAGGGCCTGAACCAGGATAAATCGACTGTCTCTTGCGTTTACCATCGAGTTCCTGCAAACGCCGATACCCCTCCGAACAAATCACCGCCCCGGGTACTCCCGTGGCGGGTTACCGGTGGTAAAACATCGACAGCTGGCGCGCCAGGTAGGGGCCTTCGGCGACTTTGCATCCGAGAGCTCGATGGACCTCAATAACATGATCTTCCCGACGGGATCGATTTTCATCTTCGGCTCGTGGATCTGCGAGGCGGACAACTATGGCAAGCTTCAAAGTCATCTCCTCAAAGATCCGGATCATCATGAAGAATCCTCTATTTCGACAACTACGACGGATCAACTCATCAGAAGATTCGCGCAGCTCATAATACCCGATTCGAATAAGATTCCATCCGACTCGAATTCAAGCTCCGTATCCGAGATGAAGTCTTATTCGAGTGCTTTCAAGAAGTCGAGTCCTTGTTTGGCAAGATTCCAGAATACAACCCAAAACAACTCGGATTACCCTCAGAATTTTTTCAAAAGGCCGAGTTCTTTTCCATTTGGGATGGACAACACGACAAAATCCTATCAGGGACAGTTTGAAAGGTCTTTAAAATCAACACTTGGGATACCACTGACAGGAGCTCAGGAGGGTCTCGTTCTAACGATAACATTGCAAGACTGTATCATCCACTGGCCAGGATCTCATTCTCGAGGATAGCGGAACCCAACTAGTCGGCACAACAACAACAGCTATTCTACCTTACCAAGAGGGGACACAATCCACGACGCCGAGGCGCTAATTGAAGTCATCAAGAACTCGACAAAGATGAAAACTAACGACAATAACGGAACAGCTCACGCACGGGAAGTGCTGATGGTTCGACGTCCTCGGTCGCCATTAAATCCCCCAGAAGCACCCGATGTCAGGTCATCAGATGAATCAGAATCCAACATATCACCCCTTGCTCAGGGCTACGATGGAGAAACCAAGAGTCGAGACAAGGCTAGAGAAAGGAAAAAACAAGTTGAAACAAGGGCGCCAAAGACCGCGCTCGACAAACAGAGAGAAGCTCGGACTAGATACGAGTCGAATTGGTGAATACGACAAAAGAAAATCACGACAAGAGGCGAAGGAGACGACAAAGAGTACGCCTTACGATAAGATTCGAGAAGCATTAGAAGAACTCAGTGGCAACTTCACATCACGGGGGGAGAAGTACGAACAGCTCCAGGACTTGCTCCGGTCAACGATCCCAAGAACGCATGAAGAGAGAACCCGATCAAGAATACCTGCCAGATCAACAACCCATAGGCAAGAAGATCAAAATCAAAGGAAGTCCGCTTTTGAAAGACTTGGACCAGGCGGAAGCCATAACGGGAAAGCGGGGGGAACATAGTCGGGGCCATCAATTTGAACAACCAAGGAAGACCAGGAGTAGAGGGCCTACCTGCATGACCTCGCAGAATTATTCCCATCATAACAACACTTGGCGGAGGAAGGAGCCGAATCCGAATTCAAGGAAGCCGAACGCATGATGATTCCCCTGTTTCGCAAACAAAGGTTGGCATCGATTCGATTACCTCACAAATTCAAACCGTCTAATCACTCCAAGTATGATGGCAAAACCGAACCAAGACAATGGCTCGAATATATTCACAATCAATTGAACTAGCCGGAGGAGACGATGATATTAAAACCTTGTTCTTCCCCATGGCACATTGGAAACGATGCCCTCCAATGGTTTGATAAATTGAACCAGGATCGATCGTAACTTGGGAAGACTTGCAAAGAGCTTTCTGCGAAAATTTCGCAGTATCATCACACACCCGATCACTCATGCCGAATCGAAAGGACTCAAGCAAAAAAAGGCGAAAGTCTCGAGAAATTACTATCGGCGATTTGGTGAACTGCGGGCTCAAGTGCATGACATCACCGAACGAGAAGTAATTGAAGCTTTCTCTCATGGAATCATGGCTAGGTGGCAATTTCAAGACTTCTGCAAAGAAAACCCGAAAAACAATGAAGAATTCAGACGAACAGTAGAAAAGATGATTACTGCAGAAGAAAAAACACGAGAAAGGTTCCCGGATAGAAGCAACCAAGACAACCCGAATAGGCAAAATCATCGAAATAACAGACATCAAGAAAGAAAGCGTAGACCAGACAATACCGTGGCAATGGCCGACAAATCAAAGAAGTTTTCTAAACCCAGAAGATATGAAGACATTGAAAACATACGTTGCCCATTACACCCTAGCGGGAGACACACCATCGGAAATTGCTACACTTTCAATGATCGATACACGAGAAAAGATAGTAAGGAGAACACCAAAGAGGACAATCTCAAGAAAGATGAAGACAACCACGAGGACAAAGGATTTCAAAAACCCAGGGGAACGGTAGCAGTAATCTTCTCAGGAGCCCCAGATTGCACAAGCAAACGTCAAGAAAAACTAGCACTACGAACCATCATGACAGCAGAACCGGCTACACCAAGATATCTCAATTGGTCACAATATCCAATCCAATTTTCAAGAGAAGACCAATGGACTAGCGTAGGGAACGCAGGCCATTACCCACTGGTTTTAGACCCAACTATTGCTGGGATGACTGTCACCAAAGTACTAATCGATGGGGGAGCTGGACTCAACATCATCTTTTCAGAAACACTAAGGAAGATGGGACTACAACTCGCTGGGATGATTACACCAACAAGCACCCCCTTTTACGGAATAGTACCCGGCAAAGCAGCCATGCCACTCGGACAAGTTACTTTACCCGTCACTTTTGGAACTCCTGCGAACTATCGAACAGAGTTTATCAAATTTGAGGTCGCAGACTTCGATTCGTCATATCATGCGATCCTCGGACGCCCAGCACTGGCAAAATTCATGGCAATACCACATTACCCGTACTTATTGCTTAAGATGCCAGGACCCAACGGTATCCTTTCTCTTCGAAGCGATTTGAAGCGTGCTTTTGACTGCGACGTTCAGGCAATCCAAATTGCGGCAAAAGCACAGGCCGACAATGGGAGAAAACAAATAGCCACAATTGCTGCAGAGATAAGCCAAGAAGAATTAGAAATACCGGCTAAAAAGCCCAGCATCATCGCACCACCAAAAGAAGCCGACGTCAAGCAAATCGATTTGGGCACTGGCGATACTTCCAAGACAGCAACCATCGATTGCTCACCTCTCGGCAAAATAGAACTCGCGCTCACCAACTTTCTTGGGACAACAAAGATATCTTCGCACCGAAGCCGCCGACATGCCGGTGTCCCAAGAGAGTTGGTGAGCACGTAATTGATGTTAATGAAAACTCCAAGCTCGTAAAAACAAGCGGCTACGACGATTCTCACCCGACAAAAAGGCGCGATTAAAAAGAAATCACAAAACCGATGGCGCCGGATTCATCGGAGAAATCCTTCATCCGGATGGCTAGCAAACCCGGTCCTTGTGCAAAAGAAGAACACAGACGAGTGGCGTATAAAAGGCCGACTACGGATCTCAACAAGCATTGCCCAAAAGATCCATTCGGGCTACCACGCATTGACCAGATAGTCGACTCAACAGCGGGGTCTGCACTATTATCCTTTCTCGATTGCTATTCAGGGTATCACCAGATTGCATTAAAAGAACAAGACCGAGAGCAAGACTTCTTTTATTACCCGTTCGGTGCTTTCTTGTTACAAGACCATGTCGTTTGGACTAAAAACGCTGGTGCCACATACCAAAGAGCTATACAAACTTGCCTTGGAGATCAAATCGGTGAAAATGTGGAGGCATACGTGGATGATGTAGTGGTAAAAACAAAGAACCCAGACACCATGATTGAAGATTTAAAGCAAACATTTGAAAACTTGAAGAGATGGAGATGGAAATTGAACCCAAATAAATGTGTATTCGAGTACCTTGAGGCAACTACTCGGATTTTTGGTCGGTCAAACATGGGATTGAAGCCAGCACCAAGCAAATTCGAGCTATAACGAAAATGAGGCAACCTAGGACTATCAATGATGTTCGAGAAATTAACAGGATGCATGGCGGCCCTCAATCGTTTCATATCAAGACTCGGAGAAAAGGGGTTACCCTTCTTTAAACTACTAAAGAAGGCAGACAAGTTTGAATGGACAAAGGAGGTGTTAAGCTTTCAAGAAACTTAAGGCATATCTCACATCCTCACCAATTCTCACACCCCCAAGGAAAGATGAAGACATGATGCTATACATTGCGGCGACTACTACTCATGAGTCAAGACGACAATAGTCGTGGAAAGAAGAAGAAGCGATGTGTGTACAAAGTACAATGACCGGTATACTACATCAAGTATTATGCGAATCAAAAATCCGGTACCCGCATGTACAAAAACTACTCTCTCGCCCTACTTATCACCTCACATAGCTTCGCCACTATTTCGAAAGCCACAAAATTACCGTGGTGACAGACTTCCCACTCGGAGACATTTTACACAATGAGAGATGCGACACGGGGCGTATATCAAAGTGGGCGATTGAACTTGGAGCTCTTAACATCGACTTTACCCCACGGAAAGCAATCAAATCTCAAGCCCTTGCCGATTTTGTGGCGAGTGGACAGAAATTCAGCAAAGACCTTTATCGGATACAATCCTTGATCTTTGGAAGATGTACTTTGATGGGTCGCTCAAACTAGGCGGAGCCAGTGCAAAAGCGTTCTCCTCATTTCCCGGAAGGAAAACAACTCAAACGTCCTTGAGATATTATGGCAAGCTACAAATAACGAAGAGAATATGAAGCCCTCATCCACAGGCTACGAGTGGCAATTACCCTCGGAATAAAGAGATTACTTGTATATGGCGATTCAAAGAAAGAGTCATCAACCAAGTAAACAAAGATTGGGATTGCACAAAAGAAAACATGGGTGCTTATTGTCTTTGAAATACGGAAACTTGAAAAATATTTCCAAGGATTAGAAATTTTACACGCATCTTGCTTGATTCCAACATTGCAGCAGATGTCCTTGCCAAGCTCGGATCAGACAGAGCAAAGGTTCCACCCGGCGTATTTATAGAAGAGCTATCAGTTCCTCTATCAAACAACCCGGTGAGACATCCAACGAAATTCAGGCTAAAGGCGTTCAGATCTTGGTAATCAACACCTCATGGACCCAAGTTTTCATCGACTATATCAAAGAAAATAAATTACCACTGAGATAAAGCGGAAGCCACCCAAGTTGTTCGCAGAAGCAAAAACTACGTTTTAGTAGGAGATAGACTCTATAGAAGAGCGACTTCATCAGAGTACTCTGAAATGTGTTTCATTTGAAGAAGGCAAAGAGATCCTAGACGAGATACACTCGAGTTGTTTGCGGAAATCATCTTTGCTTCAAGGACACTTTGGTCGGAAAAGCATTTCGCACCGGATTCTACTGGCCAACCGCTCTAAAAGACGCAGAAGAACTTGTCAGAAAATGCAAGGGTTGCCAAATGTTTGCAAGACAAGCCCATGTGCCAGCTCACAATCTTATCGCATCCCACCCGCTTGGCCTTTTTTCCTTTGAAATTTGGATCAAGTGGGACCCCTGAAGAAAGCAAAGGGCGGTTTCGAGTACATCTTTGTGGCAATCGACAAGTTCACCAAGTGGATTGAATACAAACCACTCGCAAAGTATAGCGCAACCAAAGCAGTCGAATTCATCCAAGAAATTACGCACCGCTTTGGCATGCCCAATCGAATCATCACAGATCTAGGCTCCCCCTTCACAGCTACAGAATTCAGAAGCTGGGCACAAGATTGTGGTTTCAGTATAGACTATGCATCTGTTGCACATCCAGAAGCCAACGGACAAGTAGAAAGGGCCAATGGACTCATACTAGCTGGATTAAAACCGAGGTTATATGAAGAACTAATTGATTATGGGTCCAAATGGATTGAAGAATTGCCAAAAGTAGTATGGGGGCTACGAACTCAAATAAGCAGAGCAACAGGCCATTCACCCTTCTTCCTAGTTTACGGATCAGAAACCGTACTGCCTGCCGACTTGATCTGGACATCACCAAAGATAGAACAATACGATGAAGGAGAAGCAGAACAAACAAGAAGATTAGAACTCGACTGACTCGGAAGAAGTCGAGTAAATGCCACCCTCCAATCAGCCAGATACCTACAAGGTTTAAGGCGGCACTACAACAAAAGTACCCATCCTCGATCATTACAAGTTGGAGACTTAGTACTAAGAAGGATACAAAAGACTGACGGACGACATAAGCTTCTCAGTCCATGGGAAGGTCCGTTCATTGTCACAAAAGTCACCGGACCGGGCACATACAAGTTAATAACTGAAGATGGAAAGGAAGTAAGCAATACATGGCACATCAGTCAGCTAAGGAGATTCTACGCGTAAAAACAAGATATGCAAGCCACAAGGGACCAACATTCACAATCGACGAAAGACGATATTCTTCGACAACATATGTATTGGTTCATATTCATGATCAATAAAGATGATATTCATCCACAGCATGTCTTATCATGACTTCCAACGAGTTGTTTACCCGAAATAAAAAGCAAAATGGCTGAAAGCACGCTTGAGCTTCCCGGCCGAGAGCAAAATAGCTGAAAATACGCTTGAGCCCGCCGATGAGGGTAGCTAAAAGCTAACACCCGAAATAAAAAGCAAAATGGCTGAAAGTACGCCTGAGCTTCCCGGCCGAGAGCAAAATAGCTGAAAATACGCTTGAGCCCGCCGATGAGGGTAGCTAAAAGCTAACACCCGAAACAAAAAGCAAAATGGCTGAAAGTACGCCTGAGCTTCCCGGCCGAGAGCAAAATAGCTGAAAATACGCTTGAGCCCGCCGATGAGGGTAGCTAAAAGCTAACACCCGAAACAAAAAGCAAAATGGCTGAAAGTACGCCTGAGCTTCCCGGCCGAGAGCAAAATAGCTGAAAATACGCTTGAGCCCGCCGATGAGGGTAGCTAAAGGTAACACGAAACAAAAAGCAAAATGGTCGAAAGTACGCTGAGCTTCGGTACCGAGAGCAAAATAGCTGAAAACACGCTTGAGCTGACCGATGAGGGTAGCTAAAAGCTAACACCAAACAAAAAGCAAAATGGTTGAAAGCACTTTGAGCTTCGGCCGAGAGCAAAATAGCTGAAAATACGCTTGAGCCCGCCGATGAGGGTAGCTAAAAGCTAACACCCGAAACAAAGAGCAAAATAGCTGAAAACACGCTTGAGCCCGCCGATGAAGCCAAAACTAGTCAACCAAAACTGAACTCTAAAAAGACCCTCCAGCTCCTCGTTCTGAAAAGCAAGAGGCTCGGGGGCTACACTACATCCAGATAGGAATACTTTTTCCTCAAGAAAAGTACAAGCGCCACTCAAAAGGCAACATTCTATGCATTCTATGCCGAGTCGTTTTCTCGTAGCGCGGTGTCAACACAAAGATTTACATCTAACAAGTCACAGCGCGGACAAAGCACTCGACAAATCGAGGGGTCTCGTCAGGATAACACACAGAGTCGTTTTGTGAAGCAGAGACGAAAACAGGACAAAATACTCAGCAGGACAAGTAACTTCGACCACACCCAGGCAAACAATACATCAACGAAAACAAAGAATCTTCATTTAAAGAGGAGTGTAATATTACAAGAAGCTTTACAAGAAGCCGGTCAGTCGGGTCAGGCATTATCATCAGGAAGGGAAATGTCAATATCTAGATTTTCTGCAAACCCTACTGGCTAAACCGTCGACCTCAGGCTCCATCCTCTCAACGGCATCAAGGTATTCTTGGCTTTCAGCTTCCTCTGCTATCTTGGACAGAGGCACCTCAGGAGCAAGGACCCGGACCTGGGCTAGCACATTTTTGGTACATATTTGGGCACACTTCTTCGCAAATTCTTGGAAACGACCCGGAATCCGGGGAATGAACTGCGCCCAAGATTGCCCGTCATCCGCTGGAGTCCGGAGAACATCGGCTCATTGAGCGAAAAAGATTTCACTGAGAACATTCCAATTTTTCGATTGGCCGTCACTTGACTTCTCGGTCAAGCTTTCAATAGTTCTTTGGGCCTGCACAAGATCTCTATCAGCTCCGCGCCTAATCAGCTTAGCAAGGGCAAGTTCTTCCTCAGCATGAGTAATTACCTCCTCAGCCTTATTATGACTAGAACGGACTACAGCCTTCATCTCATCGATGTTCTCCGAGAGCTTCAACATCTCATTTCGGAGAACTAGACAGACACCAAGAACAAGTCGTGAAGAAAAAAGAAATCAAAATACAAGAAAAAAAAAGGCATAGCCCACGGCACCTTTGCATTCATTATTCGCAGACTCACCATGGTCTCTCGTCTCCATTACCCGAGACACGAAGGTTTTCTCCTCCCACCTGACATTTGACGTTACATCTCCAACTCAGCCCGGAGAAGGTCGAGATCGGCTTTTAGAACATCCACCTCGAAGACAACTTTCTCTCATTTTGAGATGAGAAGAAGAAGCGAGAATGATCACGGGAGAAAGACCTGAGCCAAAAGAGACAAAGAAAAATAAGACGTAAGGGACAGAGAAAAACTAGCATGCAAAAAAGGAAGGCGGTAAAACCTACCGAGTTTTTCACCAAAAGAAGTCGCTAGGGTCGATAGGCTCCCCAGTGTCTGCGGTCAGCTCCGACAATCGATGGGTGGCATCGAATCGCTGTTGCACCACGTCATCGGAAAAAGAAGGACCGCCGGAAGCAAGAGAAGGGAAGGAGAAGCGGATGGAGCGAAGAAGGAACGACCAAAGCAACCTTCAAGAAAGCCGAGTCAAACCCTCGGAAGGACCGTGGCAGCGCGATACCTGATCACCTCCGGAGCGGCCAAGGCCGCAACTCGCCAGTAGCTCTGAAGCCCCCACAGCGACTCCATCAGCGAGAATCGTGTGAGTCCCGAGGCTCGAACTTCGTTGGCACTGGCGGGAGGCGAGAGAAGAAGTCGAGGAAGGAGTAAGAGAAGACGAAACACCTCGAAAAGTGATAAAAGAGCGCGCCGATAAGAACCAGAGGAAGGAAAATAAAAGCCAAAAAGATAAAGCTGGAATCTACTCACCCGACCACTCTCTTCTTTGCGAAGCCAAGAGAAGGCCTCGCAGGGGGAACCATGACGGTAAAAACACCCCTGCCACCTGGCGACGAGAGCGGAATGGCTGGCAACGGAGCCGTGGAAGGAGCCGGAGCTGGAGCCGCGGAAGGAGCCGGAGCTGGAGACATGGAAGAGCTCCGTACTGAAGGAGCGGTAGAACTCGGTACCGGAGCTTCCAAAGAACTCGACACCAGAGTTTCAGAAGAGGCCGACATGGGAGCCTCGGAAGAACTCACTCCCGGCCTCCGATTACTTCAAAAAAGATCAATACTAAAGGTCAAGACCAAGAAGAGAAATTCAATGCAATAGGAATATGAAAAGCAACTCACCGCCGCATGATGAGGGGTACTTCATCATCTTCTTCCTCCTCAGCCAAGGAAACCAGAGCACCTGCTGAAAAGAGGGTAAAAAGTACTCGGATCATGAGAGAAACAAGAAAATAAAAGAACAAAGAGTATTAAATGTGATCACCTAAGAGCATGCTAGCAACAACTGGAGTACACAGGAGAGTACTTGGTTTTGCGAGGCTTCTTGAAACAGGCAGGCGGATGAAGACCCATCCGTTCGTCCCCTCTTGGGACCTTCTGCGAGGACCGCGAGGACTAGACGAGAACATATTCTTCATATACATCAACAAATCCGGAAGAAACCCCAGGAAGGGCGGCAGAGGTTTGGGACTTACTAACTGCAGAAGTTCCTGCAAGTCTATCTCCAGTCTCCGCCGCGACAAGGAAAGCGTCAGGAGAGACCGGGTCGACAAAGTTCCGCCCAAACTCCTACGAAAAAGGATAAAACACCGAGACAAAGAAAAGCTAAGCAAGAACAAACGCAGCTAGAATGCATAAAGTACTCAAACAAAAAGATAGACAACTCACAGCTGGGGCCGGGTTGTTGGCTGAGAACTCGGTGACAGCAGGGGGAATGACGCTCACCCCTTTCAGCATCTTCTGAAGACGCTCGAGTACCTCCTCGCCGGTCAGCTCAAGAGCTGGGACCATGCGTGAAGGATCCTCGGCCCCAGAATACTCAAAGCCGAGATGCTCCCGCTCTTTCAAAGGCTGAACCCGGCGACGAAGAAAGCTCGAGACGATACCAAAGCCGGTCAGACCCTGCTGCTTCAGCATGTTAATCCTATCAAGGAGTGGCTAAATCACTTGAATCTCAGCAGGCGATTCAAGTTTCTTGTCCCATCGGTCATTCACCACAGGACCAGACCCGGGATGAATGGCAAGGGAAGGGATTAAATTGGCAGCATAAAACCACTCGGCACGCCAATCTTTTACAGAATTGACCAGGTCATAGTCAAAAAACTTAATTTTGAGACCCTGACGAAACTGAATCCCACAACCGCCAAGAACGCTGGTCTCTTCACGGCGGGGTTGAGGTTTCAGACGAAAGAAAAAGCGAAAAAGAGACAGAGAAGGAGGGATTCCAAGGAAAGCTTTGCAAAGATGAATGAAAACAGAAAGATGGAGAATGGCATTGGGGGTTAGGTGGTTCAGACTAATCCCAAAATAACCAAGGAACTGATGAAGGAAAGCGGAAGCAGGAAGGCAAAGTCCGGCGCGGACAAAGGAAACAAAGAGGACAATCTCACCAGGACCCGGAGCTGGAACCCGATGTTCGCCCGGAACCCTCCATTCAGCGATGACTTTGCTTTGGATCAAGCCATCGCTAACGAGCTCGCGCAGCTGGTCTTCGTTTGTTGTTGGGGCCGGCCAAACCTTCTGAGCAGCCCTCATAGCCACAAACTCCTGATTTTTTATCAATGAAAGGGATGATTCCTCGTCTACAAAGGTCGCCTGAGACTTGCTTGCGGTTTTCTTCTTTCCCATGAACGGGCGGAAGCAAGAGAGGCGCTAAAGAAGATGTAGGATGATGATGCTCGGGTTACGGCAGCGGCGGCGGCGGCGGATTTCTGAAAGCTAGGGTTTAAAGGCAAGAGTTGGGCAGCAAAGGGTCTTTAAATAGGTTTCTCAGCAATACAAACGGCCCAAAAGGCCCGATAAAACACAATGTGGGAATGCGACGGTCCATTTACCGACGCAGCTAAAACAATGGAGGGCACAAATCCATACAACAGTACAAACCAAAGGGCAGATTTCAGACTTATCCGTCCAGCACCACGGCAGGTTTATCAGATCGCTACAAGAACAACTCGTCAAAACAAGAAGAAAGAAGGAAGAAAGAAAAGGCTACCTCACAAGGAACAAGAGAACCCGGTTATTTGAGAAAGAACCCGGTAATCTCATGGACAACGGGGATCGCAATAGAAAAGTAAGAGACAACTCAGAAGACAAGATTCGTTACATTACAAGCTGAAGATTACAAATCTTAAAGACAGGATTCGTTACATTACAAGCGACTTCAAAAATAGAAGATTACAAATCTTACAAGACCCAACGAACTCGGCACTACGAAAAGCAAGGTAGCAAAGAGGAACGCGGACACGGCTAGGCTCTGGAACGACTACGTGTCCCAAATTGCTACTCGGAAGGACAGACCGCCATCAGCTACACTGTTTTCTTCAAAGGAAGGACGCAGTGCACTCAAGGCGGAAATAGGCAGCACGGCAGGACAACTTGGAGCAGAGAAGGCAGGCGGGCATCTGTCTACCCAAGACCGATGTGATACTGCATATGGTGTTGATCTGCACCGGACAGTCTCAAGACAGGCGACGAGGATCAACCCAGAACTGCCAGATGAAGAAACGAAGCCCATATCACAAGACTTCCTCCAACTACCACCACATACATCCTGGCACAATGCTGTCGCGGGATTAGCCTACCTCTAATCCCTATCACAAGACTTCCTCCAGCTACGACAAAACACACAGGAACTACAAAATATGCCCGGGGGCTGCGCCACTTCACAAACTACCATGCTCATATCCACGAAGGTTTCAACGGGATATCCAATAGATGAAAACAAGCACTCTGGGACAGTATTTATAGACCAAACGAGCGGAGCACATGGACCAGGAGCACCGACGAAATAAGCCTGACAAAGAACACAGTGAAAGGACAGGACTCAATAATGGACGACTCAGGCGAGAGGAAAACAGTGCTCGAAGACGGGCATATTCGGAAGAATATACCAGCATAGTACAACCCGTGAACAAAAGGCATTTACACTCAACCACCACCATACAACTACATCTGACAGCAGCAAACTATCAGAGAATACGCCAAGACCTCGCATCCGAGTTCTTCCTGAACAAAACAACACGGATATACGCTCGGGGGCTCGGCCAGCAGCATAGCTTAATCAACACTAAGCTAGGGAGTTCGGCCTTCATTTCAATTACTCCCGGGGGCTCAGAATCAAAGACAAAAGACAAAAAAGTACAAGAAACTCAAGACTACAACGACAACGACGCATCAGGACTTTTTCAACCGACTTCTTTCTCAAAAGAAAAGAACTCGGAGAAGGCACAAGGCTGCGGGATACATAGCCCCAGAATTTTTTGAAGACAGGAATCTGGATCCTCCAAACTTTTGCAAGCAAAAGCAAGAGGCTCGGGGGCTACACTCAGTGAGTGCAATTTTTATGAAAAATTGCACCCACCAAAAAGAAATCGGACGTAAGCTCGGAGGCTGCAAACCGCGAAACTACTCGAATGATGGTTTAATCCAAGACTAAAGGACCGCCTCGGAAAGATACCACAGAAACTACAGAAACTACTCGGATGGTGGTTTAATCCAAGACTAAAGGACCGCTTCGGAAAGATACCACAAAAAACTACTCGGATGATGACATAATTCAAGTCTCGGGGACTACTTCAGAACCCTCCAGCTTTTTGTTCCAAATAGCAAGAGGCTCGGGGGCTACACTCAGTGAGTGCACTTTTTCTTCGAAAAAGCGCACGTCACCAAAAGACTTACTCAACGCAGACAACTTCAAGACATTGCGACAAAAAGAACCCGGAACGATCCATATTCGAGTTCTTTTTGACAAAACTTCAACGATCAATCAGAGCAACTTCAAGACAAGATCCTCCAGCTCCTTGTTCCAAATAGCAAGAGGCTCGGGGGCTACAACCAGATGGATGTACTTTTTCTTCACAAAACACTCACCACTCGAAGATCCCAAGAAGCGCTACAAGGTCTCACTCTAGAAAGCACTTGGATAACATTCTGTTCCTACCTAACAAGACTTGAAGGAGCAAAGCGAGACTTTTAGAGCTCAACCATGAAGTGCTCGGGGGCTTGTCGATGCGGGACCCACAGGATACCCCGCAAGAGAGAGAGAAGATCTAGTCCAACTAGGGTTCTTCCCATGTAATCTCAGTAATAGAACTATTAAGTAATCCTACTAGAAAATCTCATTGTAAACCGATTAGGACCCTGGCCTCCTGAGTATATAAAGGAGGGCAGGGCTCCTGAAAGAGGACGATTGGTACGAGAACACTTCATAATTAATCCAACGCAAAGGCAAACGCCGACTGGACGTAGGGTCGTTACTCGATCTACGATCGAGGGCCTGAACCAGGATAAATCGACTGTCTCTTGCGTTTACCATCGAGTTCCTGCAAACGCCGATACCCCTCCGAACAAATCACCGCCCCGGGTACTCCCGTGGCGGGTTGCCGGTGGTAAAACATCGACACTCACCTTCCACTCATTTTCACTTGTTCAAAGCACTAGTGTGTTTCTCTCTATCGTTAAGCTCTCTCCTCCCCCCCCCCTCTCTCTCCTATTCAGAACCATTAGTTCCAACATATTATTTGTAACGACCTGAATCCACTCCCTCCCAGACAGCCATTTCTAGCCATCTAGAAGAACCACCTACCGAATCACCCCGAAGACTTTCAACGAGTTACACAAGGCTAGACCTAGAAACACCCTGTGCGAACCTCAAGAAGTCATGGTCAGGCTTACTCTCGCAGCAATGAAGAGACACCTCGACAAGTTCAGAGTGCAACCAGTTGACCTCATCAAAATCAACTCAATCACAAGGATCCACTTAAGAGCGATGCATTGGTCACCAATACCCAAGTCACCTAGAGACCTAGCTAAATCAGCAAGACAGAGATTACTAGATAATCCGCCAATTGATCCGGATCATCCGATAGGACACAGAACAGCAGCAGAAAGTGGGAAATGAGTGTTTGTCACTTAAGTGGGTGGGACCCACATGTCAGCATGAAGTGCACAGGTTATTTCTTAGCTGAAGCCTCACTCTCTCACTCATCCTCCCATTTGCAACACTCACTCTCTCTCTCTACCCACTCAAGAGCCAGCAAGAACCCTAGGAGCTAGAGAGGGGAAAGATTGGAGAAAGGATTGAAGAAGATGGAGGGGAAGGAAGGAAGTATCAGATGCAGCCCATGGACATCCTCCACCTCTCAACCCCTTCATGGTAAGCTTAAGAGGAATCATCATGATTTCTTGGATAATGCCTTGATCCACTCTTTTGGTATGGTACAAGAGGAAGCCCCCATGAAGTCAAACCAAGATTGGAATATATGAGTGAAGGAAACTTGGATCCACAACCTTTTGCTATGGAAGCTCTCATATCTCAGAGCTAAGGTTATATCTCAATCTCATGGTTCATCCTCAAGTTCTTGTATCTCTAAGCTTGATCCTAAAGCCCAAGCCACACTTAGTAAAAGAAGCTTTAACCTAGCTTTCTTGAGCCTAGTGAACCACCTAAACTGTCCTGGCAATATCCTACACATGCATAGATCATAGCTGAGCACATCTAGGCTTGAATCCCAAGATCGCCCAAGAACATAGGTTCTGTCGCCCAACCGACAGAATGTCCATCACCAGGACGGAGTATCCGCCAATTCCGAGTTTAGCCACCAACAGCTTGAACCTTCCTCCTGAATGGTACAGCGGAGTGTCCATCACCCATGGTGGAGCGTCCATTGAGTTATAAGAGTAGCACAGCCAAAGGACCCGAGAGCACCAGACCTATACTGGAGTGTCCGTCACCCATGGCGGAGCGTCCGATGAATTATAGGGAACTGCAACCCAGCAACCTAAGAGAACCCTATTCTTACTGGAGTATCCGTGATGCCCATGGAATGTCTGAATACCCAAGCAGAGACAACCCAGCTCAGTACCTAGAAAAGCGGAGTGTCTATCAACTAGGACGGAGTGTCCGACACTACACAGAGAGTGTGTGATTATGTGGCAAGCTCACTGTTGACGGTAGTTAACACTCATCACACACCATCAATGTAACTTGTATAAATGGCTAAAATAGATCACCAACATAGACTTAGGGGTTTAAATTGACAAATTCTATGAGTTTTGGTGAATCTATGTTTTCAGCAAGATTTAATCACAAAATCGTCAAGGGAGACCTATTCATAAAAGGAATTAATCAGAAAACCGTCCAGGAGGCTCTCCACCGAGGGAGACCACATGTCTCTGACATGTGGGGCCGCTCAGCCCCACCTAGAGGTCGCCTGGCCCCTGTGGGCCCCACCTGTCATTCTCTTTGTCATGTCGGTTCTCCACGGCCTCCTAGGATGCATCTCAGCCGTTATTTCAAGTTAGTTTGATTCAAGGGCTGAGGATTGACGCTCTAGGCTATATATACCTGCCTGCACCTCCCCCTAGAAACCCTAATTCGTTACCATGTTTAGATCCTGAGAGCTGAGAAGGCAGAAACCCTAATTCATATGTCCACCAGGATCAGGGCTAACAATCAAGAGAAGATTAGTCCTCGATAGGATCTAGTCTTGTATTAGAGATAGAGAGATAGAGTGAGAGGGAAGAGTTTTGGAGGAGTCCCGGCCTATTGGTGCTCTCTCTATGGCTTGTACCCAGGCGAAATCAAGTTCTTCTAGAGCTTGCTTCTGAAATTTCTCTGGTAATCGACTTCTAATTCAAGTAAGCATCTTGTTCATATTATTCTTCAGGTTTGCGACTCTCTTTTGAGTACTTTAATCCTTGTAGCTCCTGGGTTAAAGTTGTATTTATAGTGTAAGCGTGGTGCTTAGACTCGATTACTCGTGGATGTACCCTATTTTTTGGATCGGTGGTAGCTCACGAGGGTGACTCTTATAGCCTCGTTGAATCCTCTGTAGTCCACCTCCCATTAGTAGGACTAGCAGGACTTTGTTACTATAGGAAATATACTTGCTTGTGTTTTCTTTAGTAATATCCCCAAAGTTAAATAATAGAAGACAAAGCTTACCAAAGTTAGAACTAGAAGACCTTAGCAGTCTCTCTACGCTCCTATTATCTAACCTTGGTTGTGAAGTTGGGTTAAGTTAAACTTTGTTATTCTCACCCCCGTTCCTTTGGGTTCGATATAAAACTGGGTTACTCTCGGTGAAGTGCTACAACGGTATAATATCTGTGCGCTTGCGGATTATTCTGTGTGCATTAATTTATACCAACAAGCATTTCTGGCGCCGTTGCCGAGAAACAGTTGCTGAGTTAACTTTGATTCTAGCTTAACCTTGTATTATACTTTTATCCTTTTATCTTTTCTTTCCTTTTTACCATGGATCTAGAATCCACCCCTATCTACCAATATGGTGCACCCACGAGCACAAGCCTACAGCCACAAGAATCTTCAAAGCCTATCCTAACACCTGGCTATGAGTTACGCCCGTAGTTAATCAACATGGTTCAGGATCAACCCTTTTCAGGAGAAGGTGATGAAAACCCCTATTCTCACTTAAATGAGTTTGAGTAGACCTGTGCATGCCTATGCATTGAGGGCATGTCAGATGAAACCTTACGATGGAAGATCTTTCCCTTCTCTTTGACGGGAAAAGCTAAACGTTGGTACAATCTCACCATTGAGAGTAGACAATGATATTGGGAAGCCCCATGTTCTAGCTTTTGCTTATAATTCTTTCCCATCTCTAGGGTAGTCAAACTTCGTTTAGAGGTTCTATCTTTTAGACAAAAAAAAAAAAGAATCTCTAGGCATGGCATGGGAACGTTTTAATACTCTCATTAAAACTGGCCCTAACCTTGCTATTCAAGACCCTATTCTTCTTCAACACTTTTATATGGGTCTTAATAGGAAAACCTCGAGATGTCGTAATACGACCTAAGGAGGCTTATTCTTGCATGTCTCCGTCAATATGGGGAGAAGCATTCTTACTAAAATCTTAGAGGACGCCCCTGAAGAAGTAGAAGAGAAGCTATTAGAGGAAGAATCACACATAGCTGAATCTGAATCCATAGAAAATTCATTACCATCTTCAGCTATCTTAGATCCTGAACCACCGGAAAAGGAGGAAACTCCAATTTCAAATTTTATGCTTGAATTCGAGGATAAACTTTTTGATGAATATGGAAATACCTCGAATTATCATACCATGAGGAGACCCCAGAAGTCTAGGAAATCATCATTTCATGAAGAATCTTTAGACCCTTCTGAGAAAGCTTTCCTTAAAAAGACTACGAAAGAGCTAGTGTCTATTATAAGTAATGAATGGCTAGAAGAGTCAGAGCTTTCCTCTGATGTGATTCGCTTAGATTCACCTTCTATTTCCATTCGTTGCCAAATTAATAGAGCTCCTTTCGATGCTCTTTACAATCCAGTTGTGGGTGTTAACATCATGTCTGCATCTTTTGCTCATGATTTATTGAAACACATGCCATTATCCCCAACAACAAAGTTATTGAAAGGTCTTTTAGGACACATTCTCCTAAGTTTGGGAATACTTTATGTCCTTCCTATCCAGGTAAAAGGAACCAAAGTTCATTTGAGCTTCTATATCTTTGATATCATGGAGTTTGACCTGTTCATAGGACAACCAATTGAAAGGCTTATCCAAGAAGGGCAAACGGGAAAGTTGAATATAAGACTTGGGAAAAACTTTAAGCTCTCTATACCCATTACTCATTCTCTAAATGCTAAGACTGAGCCAATTCCCGAGGAAGACCCAATGTAAGAGGTTAAGGTTGCATCTCTTGATGATGAGATCGAACCTAACCTTGAAGATGATGCCCAGTTCTTCATCGAAGGAGAAGAAGAAAATCCTATAGAGTCTGAACCTCTAGATGAATTGTTAGAACCACCTAAGCCCTCCATTGAGCTTAAACCCCTACCTTCTGGTCTTAGATATGCTTTTCTCAATAATGATCAGGATTCTCCTGTGATCATAAGTGATAAACTCTCCTAGAAAGAATCCCTACACTTGCTAACTGTCTTAGAAAAGCATTGTTCTACTTTTGGCTACGCACTTCAAGACCTTAAGGGAATTAGCCTGCTCTTTGCACCCATCGCATCTCTACAAATCCTAACTCTATACCTTCTAGGGAGCCACAGTGTAGGCTTAATAATGCGATGAGAGAGGTTGTTAAGAAACAGGTTTTGAAACTCCTGCATGCCGAGATCATCTATCTCGTGCCTCATAGTGAGTGGGTAAGCCATGTTCAAGTTGTGCCTAAAAAGGGAGGCATGACTGTTGTTAAAAATAAAAAGAATGAATTAATCCCCCAAAGAACCATCACTGGATGGCGGATGTGTATAGATTACCAAAAACTTAACAACGCAACAAAGAAGGATCATTTTTTGTTGCCCTTCATTGATGAAATGTTAGAGCAACTGGCAAACCACTCTTTTTCTGTTTCCTTAATGGGTATTCAGGTTATCACTAGATACCGATTCATCTAGATGACCAAAGCAAAACCACATTTACATGTCCATATGGAACTTATGCTTATCGTAGAATGTCTTTTGGATTATGTAATGCTCTAGCTTCTTTTCAAATATGCATGATGTCTATATTTTCTCATATGATTGAAGAAATCATGGAAGTTTTCATGGATGACTTTTCTGTTTATGGAAAAACTTTTGATGATTGTCTTGAAAATTTAGACAAGGTTTTGCAAAGATGTGAAGAAAAGCACTTAGTCCTTAATTGGGAAAAATGTCATTTCATGGTTAGAGATGGAATAGTGCTTGGACACTTGGTGTCCGAACGAGGGATTGAGGTACATAGAGCTAAAATTGAAGTAATCGAACAGTTACCTCCTCCCGTAAATATCAAAAGGATCTATAGTTTTCTTGGTCATGCTGGTTTTTACCACCATTTTATAAAAGATTTTTTCACACATTGCTATACCACTAACAAATCTTTTGGCAAAGGATGTTCCCTTTGAATTTGATGATGCGTGATTGAAATCTTTTAATATTCTTAAGAAAGCACTTATCTCTGCATCAATCATTCAACCCCCTGATTGGTCGCTACCTTTTGAAATTATGTGTGATGCTAGTGATTATGCTATGGGGGCAGTTTTGGGTCAAACTAAAGATAAAAACATCATGCAATTGCTTATGCTAGCAAAACTTTGATAGGACCTCAACTTAATTATGCAACAACTAAAAAAGAACTCCTGGTTGTTGTTTTTGCTATTGATAAGTTTAGATCTTACTTAGTAGGAGCTAAGGTGATTGTTTATACTGATCATGCTGCTTTAAAATACTTGCTCACTAAGAAAGATGCTAAACCCAGATTAATAAGATGGATTTTGCTACTCCAAGAATTTGACTTAGAAATAAAAGATAAAAAGAGAGTAGAAAATTCTGTTGCCGATCACTTGTCTAGAATGCAGTTTGAGAATTCGCAGGGACTGCCCATTAATGATTCACTGAGGGATGACATGCTCTTCAAGGTCACGAAATACGACCCCTGGTACGCAAATATTGTTAATTTTACGGTTACAAGTTATGTACCACCAGGGGAGAACAAAAGGAAGCTCATCTACGAAAGTCATCTCCACATATGGGATGAACCATACCTCTTTAGAGTCTGCTCTGATGGCCTACTCAGAAGATGTGTACCGGTAGAGGAAGGCATCAAGATTATCGAATGATGCCACTCATCACCATATGGAGGGCATTATGGGGCATTCCGCACCCATTCAAAGATCTAGCAAAGTGGACTCTTTTGGCCAACCATGTATGAAGACACGAAAGACTTCATTAGGAGATGTGGAGCGTGTCAGAGGCACGGGAATATCAATTCAAGAGATGTCATGCCACTCACCAACAACCTCCAGATCAAGCTCTTCGATGTCTGGGGAATCGACTACATGGGACCATTTCCAAAGTCAAAAGGCTATGAATACATCTTGGTGGCAGTTGACTATGTCTCCAAGAGGGTTGAAGCCATGCCATGTAGAGCTGCTGATGCAAAGAACTCCAAGAAGATGTTTGAAGAAATAATATTTCCAAGATTTGGAGTTTTGAGGATGGTGATTAGTGATGGAGGCACCCACTTCACTGACAAGAACTTTCACAACTACTTGTCAAGACATGGGATCTGTCACAATGTTGCTACTCCATATCACCCTCAGATAAGTGGCCAAGCAGAAACATCAAATAAACAAATCAAGAACATTTTGCAAAAGACAATCAACGAGATGGGGATTGCATGGAAGGATAGACTACCCGATGCACTATGGGCCTACAGAACGGCCTATAAAACACCATTGGGGATGTCACCATATCAATTAGTCCATGGAAAGACCGGACATCTACCTGTCAAGCTAGAATTCAAAGCTCACTGGTCCATCAGGCGATGGAACATGGACTTTGAAGCCGCAGGAACTAAGAGGAAGATGCAACTCTCTAAGTTGGATGAATGGCGTGAAAAAGCATATCATAACGCCAAGATATACAAGGATAGAACAAAGAGATGGCATGACAAGAGGATCAAGAAGAAGGAGTTCATCCCAGGAGATAAGGTACTACTTTTTAATTCTAGGGTTAAATTATTTGGGCACGGAAAACTTCGAAGCAAATGGGAAGGGCCATTCAAGGTGATAAGCACTTCGTCGCATGGACCGGTAACACTTCAAAATGAAGGTACGTTATTTAAGGTAAATGGCCACTGTCTCAAGATCTTTCTAGAACCAAAAAAAACACCTGAGGATTTGGATGAGTAGATTTTTTATTTTATCATAAATTACACCACTACCATCCTCCGTAACGTTTCGTAACGCGAAAATATACTTTTTAGGATTAGATAGGAGTTAGAAACCACCACGAAAAAAATCACACCGAGACCCTGACATGTGGGGCCGGCTGGCCCCACCTAGAGGCCGCCTAGCCCACTGTTAGCGCCTCTCGCGTCCCGTCAACTCTCTCGTGTCTTCTAGATCCTTCCTCTTCGTAATCCCATAGTTTTTTGATGCATTCTGTTTTTCCTCGTTACGAGACCTCATATGGATAGATCTTGACCCCTGCTACAAGTTGAACCCCCCTATATAAATGAGCCCCTTCCTGTCTCCATAGCCATCCCATCAAAGCTTTCTCCTCCAACAGCAACAAAGCTCTTCTTCTCTCTAGTTCCCATGGCCGACAAGCAAATCATCTCCTATGGAGTTGACCTAAACAAGAAGCCTGGCGTGCTTGCACTGACCGTCGTTCCACCAGAGGTCACCCCCATTTGCTCAAATCAATCCTACTACGCCCAAGCCATTCGCCGCCCACTAATCACTCTGCCGCCGCCGCTGCTACGCCTTGAAGGAAAGCCTCTCCAACAAGAACCGAAGCTAGACGCCCAGAAGCTTTTCAAGGTGACGAAGGAGATCAACCGTCTTCCATCGAAGGATGATGAGGTGCTGACTGGACTAAAGACCAACAAATTTGGAGATGTTACTTGTGCAAAGTATAAGTCAATCACCCCTCGTACCACCATTGATGGAGTCCGGGCTATGCCAGACAAGATCAAGGTTGTTCCTCCCAAGAGGAAGGCAACATCACCACCTATTCTAGAGGTTGAGAAGCATCCAAGGATGACCATTGCCCTCTTAGAAAAGAAGATTGAAGATCTGAGAGATGTTATCTATACCTTAGAGCAAAGGATCGATGAGGAACATGTCTACCGCAAGAGTCTACAACATGATTTAAACACTTTGAATCATTTTGTTGCTAAAATGAAGAAGTGAGAATTAGGTAGTCATTTTGATAAGGCACGAGTGTTAGGTTAAAGTGTGTGATATCATGTGTTTAGGTTTGTCGCTTAGCTCAGATGGTTAAAAGATTGTGTTAGGTTAGTTAAAGTTTGTGCTTAGTTTGTGCTTGTGTAATAAAGTGCCTTATTGAAATTAATGGAGTCGTATTATTATCTGCTCTCTATTTCTTTTGGATATGTGTTTGTCTCCACATGTTGTGCATAAAGTTATACAAGGAAACAAGTGTGGGGGAGACACACGCGACAACAAGACGTAATTTAATCGTGAAAATCATGAAATTTAGAAAAGTAATGAGTCAAGAACCACGTACGATGAAGCGGGCTTCGAGCAGACCCTAGAGTGGGCCGCATGGCCTCCTCTATGGGCCACATGGCCCATCACTGCACCACCTCACCTTGCGCTTTGTCCATGGTCAGGTTTGCAGCCCATACACTCTATTTTCATATGTTTTGCTTTCCGTTTGAACCTAATTGAAAATCACTTGATAAAACAACTTATAACATGAGAAAAGGTCATTTCAGTCATGACTTAAGGATAGACTCACATAATACTTTTTCTGGAAGTCATGCTACTGTTGGGAACTTATTATTAGGAACCCCATGTTACTTAAGTTGTTGTGGAATGAGATATAGTAGAATAATGAGAACTTGATTCTTGATGTCTTGTTATTGGAGAATTTTATTTCAAAAAAGTAAAAAGAATAGCTACACCTCTCCTTTGTGGTAAGCAACATCCTACCAGAGCCAAATATGATAGATTAAGAAAACTTTCTACATATACTACTTGTATTTGTATTGAGTTTGGTCAAACCTTGTGACCCTTGTTGAGAAACTTATCATGCTCTCAAGATCAAGATCGCGTACACTCCACATATATCTGCTGCTCCTACATTGGGAGTATGCAACAACATGTTCTTCATCCACCCAAAACTGTTCTACTCCTGCACTAGGAATAGACACAAAAATAAGTTTGATAGGATAAATGCTCTAAGTTCTTGTAAATGTCTCTTTTGAAAAGTTTCAATTGCAGAAAAAGAGGCATGGGCTATGCAAAAGTTATTGAAATGGTTAGGCTTACTCTCGCAGCAATGAAGAGACACCTGGACAAGTTCAGGGTGCAACTAGTTGACCTCATCAAAACCAACTCAATCATAGGGATCCACATAAGAGCGATGCATTGGTCACCAATACCCAAGCCACCTAGAGACCTAGCTAAATTAGCAAGATAGAGATTACCGGATAATCCACCAATAGATCTGGATCATCCGATAGGACACAGAACAGCAGCAGAAAGTGGGAAATGAGTGTTTGTCACTTAATTGGGTGGGACCCACATGTCAGCATGAAGTGGATAGGATATTTCTCAGCTGAACCCTCACTCTCTCACTCATCCTCCCATTTGCAACACTCTCTCTCTCTCTCTCTCTCTACCCACTCAAGACCAAGCAAGAACCCTAGGAGCTAGAGAGGGGAAAGATTGGAGAAAGGATTGAAGAAGATGGAGGGGAAGGAAGGAAGCATCAGCAGCAACCCATGGACATCCTCCACCTCTCAACCCCTTTATGGTAAGCTTAAGAGGAATCATCATGATTTCTTGGATAATGCCTTGATCCTCTCTTTTGGTATGGTACAAGAGGAAGCCCCCATGAAGTCAAACCAAGATTGGAATATATGAGTGAAGCAAGCTTGGATCCACAACCTTTTGCTATGGAAGCTCTCAGATCTAGAGCTAAGGTTATATCTCAATCTCATGGTTCATCCTCAAGTTCTTGTATCTCTAAGCTTGATCCTAAAGCCCTAGCCACACTTAGTAAAACAAGATTTAACCCAGCTATCTTGAGCCTAGTGAACCACCTAAACTGTCCTGTCAATATCTTGCCACACTTAGTAAAAGAAGCTTTAACCCTAGCTATCTTGAGCCTAGTGAACCACCCAAATTGTCCTGGCAATATCTTGCACATGCATAGACCACAGCTGAGCACATCTAGGCTTGAATCCCAAGATCGCCCAAGAACATAGGTTCTATTGCCCAACCGATGGAATGTCCGTCACCAGGACAGAGTATCCACCAATCCTAAGTTTAGCCACCAACAGCCTGAACCTTCCTCCTAACTGGTACAACGGAGTGTCCATCACCCACGGTGGAGCGTCCATCAAGTTATAAGAGTAGCACAACCAAAGGACCCGAGAGCACCAGACCTATACTGGAGTGTCCATCACCCATGGCGGAGCGTCCGATGAATTATAGGGAACTGCAACCCAGCAACCTGAGAGAACCCTATTCTTACTGGAGTATCCGTGATGCCCACGGAATGTCTGAATACCCAAGCAGAGACAACCCAGCTCAGTACGTAGAAAAGCGGAGTGTCTATCAACTAGGACGGAGTGTCCGACACTACACAGAGAGTTTGTGATTATGTGGCAAGCTCACTGTTGACGGTAGTTAACACTCATCACAAACCATCAATGTAACTTGTATAAATGGCTAAAATAGATCACCAACATAGACTTAGGGGTTTAAACTAACAAATTCCATGAGTTTTGGTGAATCTGTGTTTTCAACATGATTTAATCAGAAAACCATCAAGGGGGACCTATTCGTCAAAGGAATTGATTAGAAAACCATCCAGGAGGCTCTCCACCAAGGGAGACCACATGTCTTTGACATGTGGGGCCGCTCAGCCCCACCTAGAGGCCGCCCGGCCCCTATGGGCCCCACCTGTCATCCTCTTTGTTATGTTGGCTCTCCACCGCCTCCTAGGATGCATCTCAGCCATTATTTCAAGTTAGTTTGATTCAAGGGCTGAGGATTGACGCTCTAGGCTATATATACCTGCCTGCACCTCACCCTAGAAACCCTAGTTCATTACCATGTTCAGATCCTAAGAGCTAAGAAGCCAGAAACCCTAATTCATATGTCTACCAGGATCAGGGCTAGCAATCAAGAGAAGATTAGTCCTCGTAGGATCTAGTCTTGTATTAGAGATAGAGAGATAGAGTGAGAGGGAAGAGTTTGGGAGGAGTCACGACCTGTCGGTGCTCTCTCTTTGGCTTGTACTCAGGCGGAATCAAGTTCTTCTAGAGCTTGCTTCTAAGATTTCTCTAGTAATTGACTTCTAATTCAAGTAAGCATCTTGTTCATATTATTCTTCAAGTTTGCGACTCTCTTTTGAGTACTTTAATCCTTGTAGCTCCTGGGTTAAAGTAGTATTCGTAGTGTAAGTGTGGTGCTTAAACTCGGTTACTCATGGATGTACCCTATTTTTCGGATCGGTGGTAGCTCATGAGGGTGACTCTTATAGGCTCATTGAATCCTTTGTAGTCCACCTCCCGTTAGTAGGCCTAGTAGAACTTTGTTACTATAGGAAACATACTTTGCTTGTGTTTTCTTTAGTAAAATCCCCAAAATTGAATAATAGAAGACAAAGCTTACCGAAGTTAGAACTAGAAAACATTAGTAGTCTCCTCTATGCTCCTATTATCTAACCTTGGTTGTGAAGTTGGGTTAAGTTAAACTTAGTTATTCTCACCCCCATTCCTTTAGGTTCGATATAAAACTGGGTTACTCTCCGTGAAGTGCTACAACGATATAATATATGTGCGCTTGCGGATTATTTTGTGTACATTAATTTATACCAACACTCAGCCAAGGAGACCAACCACATAGGGTTGAGCATAGTTTCCACAAGGGCAATAGTAGAGCCATAGGTAGAAGCGCTACCCCAAGCCCAAAGCCGAGCCATGTTCCTAATGTCTCCCTCAGTTGTCCTTAGCCTTGATCTTTGTCTCTTTTAGGAGCCGAGTAGCGTCAGGCACCTGTGTGTGTTGTCGTCAACAACTTCGACCTTGTTCGAACGGCAACCTAGGCAAGCACCCCACTATTATAAACCCTACTTTGGATACTTATCAAGTTGCATTATGAGTTATGCATTGCATATAGAGTTGGATAATGATCACCTCTTACACTACACCTAGAGTAGTCTAATATTCTGTAGAAGCATCTCACCTAAACAATGGAAATGGGATGCTTAATGCTTATTGCTTAGTTGCTAGGAAAATGGTAGAAGTCGAGCATGAGAAGGGAACTCATACTCGCGCGTGTAGGATGCTACACCTGGATAATTAACTACTAAAACCAATGAGGGTACAACTTGACTTACTTAACTAATCTGGCTGAGGATTAAGGATCCTAATATGGTAATCTTGATGGTCACTTGGATATCTGGCTCATGCGAGGGATAGGTTGTTGTGAGTGTGGGATCTCAGACAACATAGCTGAAAGCTCTAGTTTGGTTTTCGCAAATTGATGAAACCCTAAGTGCTAACCTAGTTTATCAAAGTGATTATGAGATAGGTAGCACTACTCCAAGTGATGAAGCAATGGCGAAGATCATGACGATGGTGATGGCATGGTGATGATCAAATGCTTAAACTTGGAAAAGAAGAAAGAGAAAAACAAAAGGCTCAAGGCAAAGGTAAAAATTGTAGGAGCCATTTTGTTTTAGTGATCGAGACACTTAGCGAGTGTGATCACATTTAGGATCGATAGTCGTACTATTAAGAGGGGTGAAACTCGTATCGAAATGTGGTTATCAAAGTGCCACTAGATGCTCTAACTCATTGCATATGCATTTAGGATCTAGTGGAGTGCTAACACCCATGAAAATGTTTGTGAAAATATGCTAACACATGTGCACAAGATGATACACTTGGTGGTTGGCACATTTGAGCAAGGGTTAGAAACTTCACCGGCGGAGTGTCCGCCCATAGAGTGCGGACAGTCCGACGGTGCCACCGGCGCTCTTTACAGAAAAGATGAAGGTCACTGTAAGTGACCCGACGCTGGTCTCGATTGGACAGGTGAGTCCGGTCAGTGGCAGCAGAGGGCGCGTGTTTCGGTCTTCAACCGGACGCTGGCGCTAAAAGTGACCAGACGCTGGCAGGGTGCGTCCGGTCAGTGCTGGCGTACGCTGACGTGGGGCGCACAGAGGAAACATTGAGTGACCAGACGCAGGGTGTATCCGGTCGAGCATGACCGGACGCGTCCGGTCGTGAAATGTCGCGTTTGGAACCTTACTAGAAATGACCGGACGCTGAGATCCAGCGTCCGGTCACTTTCTAACTGACGCGTCCGGTCATCACTTGACCATTGAAATCGAGCGATCGGCGTTTGAAGCCGATGACACGTGGCGCACATCGCACGACCGGACGCTGAGGTCCAGCGTTCGGTCAATATGACCGGAGCGTCCGGTCGGCCCGCGTTCAGTGCAGTGAGGAGCCCAACGGCTATATTTCGTGGGGGCTTCTATTTAAGCCACATGGCAGGCTCAAGCTCACTCTCTTGGACATTTGCATTGACATAGCAACCTTGTGAGCTTAGCCAAAGTCCTCCCACTTATCTCCATCATTGATTCATCATCATTGTGAGATTGGGAGAGAATCCAAGTGCATTGCTTGAGTGATTGCATCTAGAGGCACTTAGTATTCGTGTTTCGCAGCGGGATTCGCTTGTTGCTCTTGGTGGTTGCCACCACCTAGACGGCTTGGTGCAGCGGTGCAGGATTGGCACGAGTCGGTGATTGTTCGTGGCCATCTCCGATGATTGTGAGGGGATTTGTACCTTCCTCGGCGGAGCACCGAAAGGTAACTCTAGTGGATTGCTCGTGTCATTGAGTTACCTCACTTGTGGGTAGGTTCTTGCGGTGTACAAATTGTGTGGACGAGGTTTGTGCAACACCTCTTAGCCGCCGAACCACCAAGTGTTGGTCGACACAACGGGGACGTAGCGTGTTGGCAAGCATGTGAACCTCGGGAGAAAATTGGTTGTCTCTTGCCATTTGGTATTCTCCCGATGATTGATTTAATATTCACCTTGTGATTGGTTCACTCCTCTACACGGCGGTACAATCACCCTACTCACTCATTTATATTCTTGCAAACTAGTTGTGGCAAGCTCTTTAGTGTAATTAGAATTGAGAGCTTGCTTTGTTATTTTTAAGTTCATCTGGTGGAGCTCTTTAGAGTAGTAAGATTGAGAGCTCTTAGTGAGTAGTAACTTTGCAAGTTGTGTGCCTAGGAATCATTGTAACTAGAATTGTTGGATAGGTGGCTTGCAACCCTTGTAGAGCTAGAGCAAGTTTGCATTTTGCTATTTGTCATACTAATCAAATTACTCTAGTTGATTTGTAGATTTTTAAATAGGCTATTCACCCCCCTCTAGCCATATTAGGACCTTTTAGTAGCTCTTGGAGCAGTAAGGACCATGTATTGGGATATGTAAGTCCGAGTAACCACCCATACAGACCACATGTCATGGATGGGGTCGACAAGCCAAGTAATTAGTTGTGACCTATCTATCCGTAAAACTGGCAAGAGGGTGGCATCGGTCGGGAATGTCCGGGACATTGACTGGGAACCCGCTCGAACCTTTCAAAGGACACTCGGACCAAATTAGGGAAAGGCTAGAAATCATGAGGCAACCCTTATTCCACGGATCCAGAATATGAAGGTTAGTCCCTTGTTTCGTGTGGATACAGTTGTACACCTCTATAGAGTCTTGAAAGCCTAGAGTCCCTCGGGATGGATCATTCGGTTGTTCTTACTTTCTATACCCATGGTAGCATTGATGATGACTATGAGGACTTTGGTTATATGATAAACACCTTTACTTCTATGTTGAGCATATCATGTCATATTCTTGATGAACTACATTGCTTTCCGCACTCACACAAATACCCAATAATTACCCTGTGCATCCACCAAATACTATGTGTTGGAATTAAGTCCTGCAAGTATGCAATATACTCACGGTGCTGCCGTTAAGTTGTTTTGCAGGTGTTGTTGCCATGTGGATGTGAGGTAGTGCTCTATCCGCCACTGCATAGGAGACCATGGATTGGGCAAATCCAAGATAAGCTACAAGTTAACTCCGATAAGAATCCGAGCGACCTATCGAAGAGCTGAGCCTAGTGGGAAGAAGTAGAATTGTATACAACTTATAAGCATGTAATTCCTGTAAGTATAATAACCCGATTAACTGGGCATGATGTGTGATGTTATACGCATGTTGGTTTGCCACATGGGGTGTTTCTGTGTCACTCGACCGTTGAAAGATCCTGAAGTGTCACGTGATGCATTCAGCGGCCACGGTAGGGACGGGTATCGGAGCGGTGGTTGACTTACACAAGCAATTCATATGGCAAACCCCATGTTGCCTCAATGGTATGCCCTATGTAGCCCCAAATGTTATAACTTTTGTGCTTTAGTGGCAACCCTAGAAGTTAAAGTAACCCTTATCTCATTAGCAAGTCTTGCCTCTTGTCCCCCAACATACAAATCATGTTTAAAGTTTAAAAGGCATCTTGCATTGTGGGAATCGGGAAGGAGTAATAGGAGCACCCAAGTGAGAACCGAAGTTCATACTTAGCTCGCCCTAATTAGTAGACATGTTATGCTAATAGCATCGAGAGAGCGGTTTTGAGCCCTTATCTATCTTTTCTGAGTTTCCTAAACCCTTGTCTCTAATCCAAGAGAAGTCCTCGGACCTGAGATCCCAATCTTTCATAGGAACCTAAGGCAATCCCTTTATCCCTTATCTGGTTCTTGAATAATCTTCGGTAGAAGTATTTCCTATGCCTCGACCTTATCTTCCAAGTCCCACCGAGCATAGAGATCAGGTACAAGCAAAGATGACACCAACATCACCACGGACATTACAGTAATCACCATCAGTTCAAGTGAGTCAAACCTGCTCGGACCTCATGAAGTGTGAAGCATAAACCTATGCAGTAAGCACCAGTACATCCAATAGAGAGTTCACAAGCAAAACCAAAACTACAAGTCCTAAGTTAGGCCTTTATCAGAGCAGACCACATGCTAAGACCTAGAGTAAAACATATTGGTTGAGACAGCCGAACCACCAACGTAAATGCTTAGGGATAGTAGAACCCCGATAAAATGAACGGTAGGAAAGCCTCATCGTGATAGAACGGCAGGAAAGTCCGGTGCTAAACCTCATAGATCCGTAGAAGTCCTCGATAGTGTAAAGCACAAGAGCCATGATATACGGCTGCAATGCCAATGGAGTGTGAATGTTCCGCTTGCATTCCAACATCTGATCTACCAGTAAGTCCAACAAATTCAGTTCATCGCCAGCCAGTGCAGCGCAGATAACCTCCAAAGCAGGCCGACCAATGGCACCATCCTCAATCGCAGCCGAAGGCATGATGGTATGCCTTAGAATCTCGTGAAGCACCTTGGGGAACCTCCTCATACCACCCTTTGGACCGAACATGGAATCCTTGTGATAGTAGAGTTCGGGTATCCCATCCACCAGCAACGTGGAAATACTAGCAACTGATTTGCCCTTCTTAATCCTGCGATAATCTAGCCCCACTACTAGCAGCAAGATCCCTGAAGTAGCCTTGAGCATGCAAGTGCCTGTCATCCACATCAACTATTCCTGCTCAGCATGAACCTCCAAGGTAGCATAGAACTAGTGAACCACAGTCTCATTCTAGCCATGATGGAACCCAAGCACTTTCTTCCAACCCAGGACCTTGAGCCTCTCCATCAAACCGAACAACTCTACATAGAACCTCAAGTATTCCTAGTGCAGCCACTATTGATCCGGATGCATCAGTCTGATGTCAATGCCTCCCCAATTCAGCTGGAACTAGACACGGGAATGAAAGAATGGAGATGGTGAGTCTGCAGTTTGTCCGAACTGCCTCGACAATGCAGCCCTGCTGAAGCCCTCAGCCATCCAACCAAAGCGTTCCTTCGGTATCGCTGTCAGATCCATTGGGAAGATCCCCTCAGACTTTGACTCCTCAACCAGAGTGTCGTAGGACATCACCTCTGACAGCTTGTCCTCAGGAAGATTGGAATCCATAGCCGACCTGCAAACAAAGAAAAAGAAAATTCAAGATTCATGGAAAAACCGGATTAACAAAAAGATAAAAGGAACACCAACACCCCAGACCGCACTGAAAAAAAGACTACAATTGGAAGGGTCACTCATAGACTAGTGAGCGGATAAGATGAGAAGAATACACAGGTATACAGCCGAAGGAAGTCAGAGCACTGTTGCAACTAAGATTAAAATAACAAAGCAAGCGCCATCATCAGAATGGAGAAGCGGTACATCCCACAACTTGAGTATAAGCCCTACTCTACGCATTGCAAGTACCCCTGAGCTCGATTAGTCATTGAAGTGAATGAAACACCTAAGGAATGATAGTGCAAATCAGATGATGAGTACTATGATCACCTCTCCTACAGAGAATATACAAGAGGGGGAGGATACTCAAGCATATGGCTAAGCGAACAAAACCCCTTAGAACCGAGCAAATCTCAAACAGTAAGTGCAGACCCTGACGGAGCATCCGCCAAAATTCTAGGACCATCCGATGGATTATAGAACAACGACAACAGAACTAACAAAGAGCAGCAAAGAACGTCAGAGCTTTTCGAAGGTTGCATCGGAACATTCCGGTAGACACCAGGTGATGAGGACATCACTCCTTTGGATGTACCAGCTGATCCTCCAACCGTCATGCAAGGTCCAATGACCCAGGCTCGAATGCGTCAACTCAATTTACAGGTGAGCTCGTTCTTAAGCGATTCTTTTCATACTTTTGAGAATAGACTACTACCTAATGATGTTATCTTGCTTAGAAACATTGGAGAGGGTCAAGAGGGACTAAGAGGACATGGAGGAGGTGATGATGACCAGCAAGGACGTCCAACACAAGCCGGAGGCCCAGTCCAACACAAATTCGAGTCTGCCTCGGCCTCCAGGACCAGTCTGCCTTAAACTGGTCGCCCAGGACGCATCCGGACTCCGTTTTCGATGATCCACGTATGGATGGAAAGCGAACTTGATAAGGAAGCCAATCCAAGTGGTTTCACATCAAAATCTATTCGGAATCAACGGGAATCGTCGAAACAAGTCAGCATATAGAATCTGCCAGGGTGCTGCGACACCGTCTTTTGGTCTGTTGGACCATGTATCGAGTTTGGGCCCATTAGGGGCGCGTCCAGGGGTTTTGCACGACCCTAGAGTCTTCATAAACAGCTGCCGCCCCTCCATTAGGGTTTGGGTTTTGCTTAGATTATTCTGTCAAGAAACAGTTTCGCCGTTCTTCGGTTTGTGAGACCCCAACTCGTGAGATTAATCATACATTTGCAATTTGGTTGCGATCTTTCTTGTTCTTGCTTGTGTTCTTCGTTGCGCAGGCAGGGATTAGCCTTCTTGGCGAGGTCAACCTGGTCTATGACTCGGTTGATAACCAGAGGAGCTGTGGTGCTAAGATTGCAGGGTTTGATCTTTCGATCTGAAGCCGGATCGGTGTGTCATTCTCCGCCACAACGATAGTTACCATCACCTAACGGAAGATCGGGATCCCCATCTCCATTAAGTGGTAATCAGAGCTAAGGTATACCGTCAGGTTCACTTTTATTCCCTAGTTTGAGAGTTTCGCATTCGTCCCATAGTCCAGTGCCATACTCGTTTTTCCTATCCTAGAACCTTCCGCGCCATAGCCTTTGCATATTTCAGTTTCAGAGTCCGTCGTGTTGAGTTTGTGTCCTGGTCGAGGTCTTGTTGCTGGTTAGGTCGTGTTAGAGTCCAGTTCGTGTGTTTCCATCAAATCTTGGCCGTTGTGACCAATTTTGCACACATTGTTCCCGTTTTGTCCTCTAATTCGGAGCCAATTCTTAAAACTGGTCTAGTTTTAGCATACGAACTCCGTTTTCGACGTTCCATATATGCAAATCGATCAGAAAAAAAATTCGGATCCATCCATCCCTGCGTTAACGGGGTTTGGAATTTTTAGATTGGCCAAAAAGTGGTCACAAGATCCTCATTTCGTGGTCACAAGGTTTTTGTCAATTTTCATCCAGTTTTCTAAAAATTCCACAGGTCACGTCTTACACTTGTTTGAGCTCATATTTTCTGTGGTTAATGCTTTTGTGCTCCTAAGTAAAGGAAAAATATCAAAAAAATAAAATAAAAAAGTCGAAATTTCCCAAAAAACAACGACAGCCCAAAAAATAGAAAAAAAAGAGAGGGCAAAAGAGGAACAATATCTAGAGGAGCACATAGAGAAGCCCAAAGTGAGTTGTGTTTGCGCAGTCTTGTCGATTCCTTGTTTGTGTTGTTGTTTCCATCCACCATACTTGTTTTTCTCATACCTATCACCTTGCTATCCACCATACTTTTGTCACAACTTTGGTACTTGCAACACTTTAGACCAAGAACTTGAGAACAAGTACTTTGGACTATAATTCAAAGCATTACTTTTCACATTGACTTGTGTGCCAAATATACATATTACTCTTTGTTTGCCTTCCAAGCTCCACAAATTCTTGAGATCAAGATGCAGACAAAGGGCCTTGCAATCTCGGTACCACTACCTCACAGGTATCACGAACCAGCCGTCGGTTGTACCGCCCACTGCTTGCGTTGGTAAGAACTTGGTAAGAGCTTGGTAAGACGCTTCCACTTGCTATGAAAAGTGACACCACTACAACCACGTAGTCATTTGGTAGGGATAACTTTCACATGTTTGTTCCTATTTTGTGTTTTCAATGGCGAGGAGGTGAGCAGGACTACGAGATAACAATCCTAAGGGTTTGAAATGAAAGTGACCAAGAGCAACTACAAGTGTTGTAGAGGATGCCCAAAAAGGATGAGTGAGGCCGTCGGGAAATCATCGACGCACTCATTGAACTCAACATTGGCAATAGCATGGAGAGATTGGACAAGCGAATTTCCACGCTAACCGACAAGGTTATTGAGTTGGAAACCTTCGTGGCGGAGCAACAACGACGCGTTCCGGCAGCAACACCGATGGTCAAGACACGGTGCATGATGTCAGCTGGAAACATAGGTCGAGCAACTATCCGACAAGAGAGATTACGGCAATGTCTCACGCCGCAACACGACGGTATGGGTGGTGTCCACCACCACCACCGTCAAGGTAATAATTACCGTGTGCCCGATGATCCTTATGCTAAGATTAAGTTCACAATACCATCTTTTTCAGGTCATTATGATCTTTGAGGGATATCTTGATTGGGAGATGACGGTAGAACAAAAGTTTAGTGCCCACCTTGTACCGAAAGCAAGATAGAGTTAGACAAGCTACTAGTGAGTTTAAGGATTTTGCCATTATTTGGTGGAATGGGCTAATGCACAGGATGCTTTACACGGTACATGGGAAGAACTTAAGGTAGCTATGCGTGATCGTTTTGTTCCTCCTTCTTATCATAGAGACTTCATGTAAGAAATTGATGCGTTTAGAATAAGGAGATAACTCATGCATGAGGATTACTATGGTGAGCTCCAAAAGGGATTGATGCAATTGTAGTGTTGTAGAGGAAAACAAAGATGCCATTTGTCGTTTTTATTTTGGTTTGAGGCGTGACATTCAGGACATTGTTGATTATAAAGAATTTAACACATCAACCAGTTGTTTGGATTTGCTATGCTTGTAGAAAAGGAATTGCAGGGCGTGAACAGCAGGGGCAAGAGCAAGGTCAAGACCAAAGACATACACGCCATGCTCGGCACCATCTTGGGCTGACCAAGCCAACCACTTTTCGGACGCTCACCCGGTGAGCAAGTGACCAACAGCCTCTGGAGTTTCCGCTACACCTAAGACACCTCCCGCATGACCTTCAGATTCAGGTAAAAATTCTTTGCAGGTGCCTACCAAGAGTTCCTCATCCGTTGCATCGACGGGACGCACTTCGGGTATTTAGTGCCACCGCTGCCATGGCATTGGCCATGTGTGAGAAGGACCCAAGTCAAGTCGTGGGCATATATTGCTACAGAAGATGGTTACATCAGCACCTCTGACATTGAGGATGAAAAAGACCAAGATGCAGATGAGGAGGACGGCGAAGTCCTTGGTGACGAGGCCACGGCGTCCTATAGGAGCATTATTGTATAGCGGGTGCTCAGCTCACAAGTCCAGCAGCCTGAGAAGCTACAACGCCATAACTTGTTCTAGATTTTCTTCGTCGTAAGCGACCGTCGAGCACGTGTCATTATTGATGGAGGTAGCTGCAACAATTTGGTGAGTTCTGATTTGGTCAAGAAGCTTAGCTTGACCACACGCCCACACCCACGTCCATATCATATTCAGTGGCTAAATGATTCTGGTAAAGCAAAGGTAACACAAACTTGCAGAGTTTCATTTTCCATTGGTTCTTATGCTGATTCTGTTGATTGTGATGTGGTACCTATGCAAGCTTGTTCACTTTTATTGGGTCGTCCTTGGGAACATGATAATGATGCTACACACCATGGTAGAAGTAATAAATACACTTTTGTGCATAAAGGAAAGAAAATTACTTTGGTACCTTTGACCCCTGCTCAAATTGTACAAGCTGATAGAGAACGCGCTGCTAGTTTGAATGATGTTCAATCTGAAAATCAGCAAGTTGCTAATTCTATTTTCCCACCTAAAAAGGATAAGTCTACATCTATTTCTAAGGCTGAGGGGATTAAATTGAAGGGTGGTGTTATGCTTGCAACAAAATGTGACTTTGCTGAAATTTCTGTTGATGATATTTGCTATGCTTTGGTATGCAAACGAGCTATGTTTTCACTTGATGATATTGTTAGCTCGGTACCTCCTGCTATCACTAACCTTTTGCAGGAGTATGAGGACATTTTTCCAGCTGAGATACCCCCGGGGCTGCCACCTATGAGAGGGATAGAGCATCAAATCGATTTGATTCCGGGAGCGACCTTGCCCAACCGAGCTGCATATCGAACCAATCCTGAGGAGACTAAGGAAATTCAGCGGCAAGTCCAAGACCTTTTGGACCACGGGTATGTACGTGAAAGCCTTAGTCCTTGTGCCGTTCCTGTACTTTTGGTTCCTAAGAAAGATGGAAGTTGGCGTATGTGTGTTGATTGTAGAGCCATCAATAATATTACTATTCGGTATCGTCATCCTATTCCTAGGCTAGACGACATGCTTGATGAGTTGTGTGGTTCTATAATTTTCACTAAGATTGACTTGCGAAGTGGCTACCACCAGATTAGAATGAAACTTGGAGATGAATGGAAAACTGCATTTAAAACCAAATTCGGGTTGTATGAGTGGTTAGTTATGCCTTTTGGTTTGACAAATGCACCTAGCACTTTCATGCGCTTAATGAATGAGGTTTTAAGAGTTTTTATTGGTCATTTTGTGGTAGTTTACTTTGATGATATATTGATTTACAGCAAGTCTTTTGATGAACATATGGATCACTTACGTGCTGTTTTTAATGCCTTACGTGATGCACGTTTATTTGGTAACCTTGAGAAGTGCATCTTTTGCACGGATCGAGTTTCTTTTCTTGGCTATGTTGTAACTCCACAGGGAATTGAGGTGGACGAGATGAAAATTGAAGCCATAAAGAGCTGGCCGGTTCCCCAAACCGTCACATAGGTGAGGAGTTTTCTTAGTCTTGCAGGATTCTACCGCCGCTTCGTCAAAGATTTCAGCACCATTGCTGCCCCATTGCATGAGTTGATGAAGAAAGGAGTGGTGTTTCATTGGGGAGAGGCACATGAGGAGTCCTTTGACACTTTGAAGGACAAGCTTACACACACACCATTGCTGCAACTTCCAAATTTTGATAAGACTTTTGAGCTAGAATGTGATGCTAGTGGATTTGGCATTGGTGGTGTTTTGATGCAAGATGGTAAACCTGTTGCTTACTTTAGTGAGAAATTACATGGTCCTATTCTTAATTATTCCACGTATGATAAAGAATTGTATGCACTTGTCCGTTCTTTAGAGACGTGGCGTCATTATTTGTGGCCTAAAGAATTTATTATTCATTCTGATCATGAATCGCTTAAGTATCTTCGCTCTCAAAATAATCTAAATCGTAGGCATGCTAAATGGGTTGAATTTATTGAGTCTTTTCCTTATATTATCAAACATAAGAAAGGGAAGGATAATGTGATTGCTGATGCTTTGTCTAGAAGATACACATTGCTGTCTCAACTTGATTGCCGGATTTTTGGTCTTCAATCCATTAAAGAACAATATGCGCTTGATCCTGATTTTAAGGATGTGTTGCTTAATTGTAGAGAGGGACGCACATGGAATAAGTTTATGATTAGCGATGGGTTTTTGTTTAGAGCTAACCGCCTATGCATTCTAGTTGGTTCCGTTCGTCTTTTATTGTTGCAGGAGGCACATGGAGGCGGATTGATGGGACATTTTGGTGCCAAGAAGATGGAGGAGGTGCTGTCCACATACTTCTTTTGGCCTAGGATGAGGCGTGATGTGGAGCGGTACGTGGCTCGGTGTGCCACATGTCAAAAAGCTAAGTCGCGTTTGAACCCACATGGTTTGTATATGCCTCTTCCTGTTTCTTCTACTCCTTGGGCAGATATATCTATGGATTTTGTGTTGGGATTGCCAAGGACTAAGAGGGGGAGGGATAGTATTTTTGTGGTGGTTGATCGTTTTTCTAAGATGGCACATTTTATTCCTTGTCATAAGAGTGACGATGTTGTTCATATTGCTGACCTTTTCTTTCAAGAAATTGTTCGCTTGCATGGTATGCCTTCTACTATTGTTTCAGATCGTGATGCAAAATTCTTGAGTCATTTTTGGCGCACATTGTGGAATAAATTGGGGACCAAGCTGCTGTTTTCTACAACATGTCATCCCCAAACTGATGGGCAAACTGAGGTTGTGAATCGAACATTGTCCACCATGTTGAGAGCCATTTTGAAGCGCAATTTGAAGATATGGGAAGAGTGTTTGCCGCATGTGGAGTTTGCATATAACAGGGCGGAACATTCCACCACCAAGGTAAGCCCTTTTCAGGTAGTGTATGGTTTTAACCCCCGTGCTCCTATTGATCTTTTGCCTTTACCTACCACTGAGAGAATACATAGTGATGCTAGAGAGCGTGCTGATTTTATTCGTAAGTTGCATGAAACAACTAAAGCAAATATTGAAAGCATGAATGAAAAGTATAGAATTGCTAGTAGTAAAGGTAGAAAAGAGATTAAACTTAAACCGAGTGATTTGGTTTGGTTACATTTAAGAAAAGATAGATTTCCTGAGCTACGTAAGTCTAAATTAATGCCAAGAGCAGCTGGTCCTTATAAGATTATTGAGAAAATAAATGATAATACATACAAACTTGAGTTGCCACCCGAGTTCGGGGTTAGTCCCACATTTAACATTGCAGATTTGAAACCTTATTTGGGAGAAGAAGATGAGCTTGAGTCGAGGACGACTCCAATTCAAGAGGGGGAGGATGATGAGGACATCACTCCTTTGGATGTACCAGCTGATCCTCCAACCGTCATGCAAGGTCCAATGACCCGGGCTCGAATGCGTCAACTCAATTTACAGGTGAGCTCGTTCTTAAGCGATTCTTTTCATACTTTTGAGAATAGACTACTACCTAATGATGTTATCTTGCTTAGGAACATTGGAGAGGGTCAAGAGGGACTAAGAGGACGTGGAGGAGGTGATGATGACCAGCAAGGACGTCCAACACAAGCCGGAGGCCCAGTCCAACACGAATTCGAGTCTGCCTCGGCCTCCAGGACCAGTCTGCCTTAAACTGGTCGCCCAAGACGCATCCGGACCCCGTTTTTGATGATCCACATATGGATGGAAAGCTAATTTGATAACGAAGCCAATCCAAGTGGTTTCACATCAAAATCTGTTCGGAATCAACAGGAATCATCGAAACAAGTCAGCGTATAGAATCTGCCAGGGTGCTGCGACACCGTCTTTTGGTTCGTTGGACCATGTATCGAGTTTGGGCCCATTAGGGGCGCGTCCAGGGGTCTTGCACGACCCTAGAGTCTTCATAAACAGCCGATGCCCCTCCATTAGGGTTTGGGTTTTGCTTAGATTATTCTGTCAAGAAACAGTTTCGCCGTTCTTCGGTTTGTGAGACCCCAACTCGTGAGATTAATCATACATTTGCAATTTGGTTGCGATCTTTCTTGTTCTTGCTTGTGTTCTTTGTTGCACAGGCAGGGATTAGCCTTCTTGGCGAGGTCAACCTGGTCCGTGACTCGGTTGATAACCAGAGGAGCTGTGGTGCTAAGATTGCAGGGTTCGATCTTTCGATCTGAAGCCGGATCGGTGTGTCATTCTCCACCACAACGATAGTTACCATCACCTGACGGAAGATCGGGATCCCCGTCTCCATTACTAGGTGCATGCAATGCAGACAACAGAAGCAAGCTTAGTAGCGGAGTACCCGCAAACCCCATGGATCATCCGTCATTACTGGAGACAGCATGAACCCTACCACAATTACAGAGAATCCCAACTCTAAGCGCCCACTTGATTGAACAGCGCAAACATGAACATGCCAATGCAAGTGAATGCTATGGCTAAACCCTAAGGCGGTTAAACCCTAACCCTAGCCACGCAACCAGAAGGAGAAACCCTAACTAAACTTGGGTAGAGGAGTAAGGCCAATAACGAGAAGAATCAAAGAGATTACCTGTCGCTCATGGTGGAAGCTCGTGTGGCAGCTTTCGAGCCACCCAAATCCTCTAGGTGCGCGTGCACGACCGCAGCGGCGACAAGAGTAGCGATGGAGACAGTGAGAGCTAAAGGTGGAAAGGATTGAATCCCATCAGTCACTGCCGGTCCATTTATAGTTCATTGACTGACGGAGAGACTGTCGACGTCTCGGATCAACCGCCAATCGGGTAACAGAGCCCTACATAGTCGTTAAGTTCCTCAAGACTGTTGGACTGACCGTAGAGTGATCTGGAATGTCCGTCGAAGAACAGAGAGTACCCACAGACTCCATTGCCATAAATTCAAAGTGACAACCAAGTTTTAACCTTGCAATTGTGCTAAGAGAGGAAGCAGTCATTAGAATACAAAGACGGAATGCCTTGAGATGTTAGTGTGGACCCCTGAACTTTTCCCACTACAATACCCAATAGTACCTCGGGAAAGCTCGAGGATGAGCTTTTTATAAGGAGGGAGGATTGTAATGACCCGAATCCACTCCCTCCTAGGCAGACATTTCTAACCATCTAGAAGAACCACCTACCGAATCACCCCGAAGACTTTCAACGAGTTACACAAGGCCAGACCTAGAAACACCCTGTGCGAACCCCGAGAAGTCATGGTCAGGCTTACTCTCGCAGCAATAAAGAGACACCTGGACAAGTTCAGAGTGCAACCAGTTGACCTCATCGAAACCAACTCAATCACAAGGATCCACTTAAGAGCCATGCATTGGTCACCAATACCCAAGCCACCTAGAGACCTAGCTATATCAACAAGACAGAGATTACCGGATAATCCGCCAGTAGATCCGGATCATCCGATAGGACACAAAACAGCAGCAGAAAGTGGGAAATGAGTGTTTGTCACTTAAGTGGGTGGGACCCACATGTCAGCACGAAGTGGACAGGATATTTCTGAACTGAAGCCTCACTCATCCTTCCATTTGCAACACTCACTCTCTCTACCCACTCAAGAGCAAGCAAGAACCCTAGGATCTAGAGAGGGGAAAGATTGGAGAAAGGATTGAAGAAAATGAAGGAGGGGAAGGAAGGAAGCATCAGCAGCAGCCCATGGACATCCTCCACCTCTCAACCCCTTCATGGTAAGTTTAAGAGGAATCATCATCGTTTCTTGGATAATGCCTTGATCCACTCTTTTGGTATGGTACAAGAGGAAGCCCCCATGAAGTCAAACCAAGATTGGAATATATGAGTGAAGGAAGCTTGGATCCACAACCTTTTGCTATGGAAGCTCTCCGATCTTAGAGCTAAGGTTATATCTCAATCTAATGGTTCATCCTCAAGTTCTTGTATCTCTAAGCTTGATCCTAAAGCCCTAGCCACACTTAGTAAAACAAGATTTAACCCAGCTATCTTGAGCCTAGTGAACCACCTAAACTGTCCTGTCAATATCTTGCACATGCATAGATCACAGCTGAGCACATCTAGGCTTGAATCCCAAGATCGCCCAAGAACATAGGTTCTGTCGCCCAACAGACGGAATGCCCATCACCAGGACGGAGTATCCGCCAATCCAGAGTTTAACCACCAATAGCCTGAACCTTCCTCCTGACTGGTACAACGGAGTGTCCGTCACCAACGGTAGAGCATCCACCGAGTTATAAGAGTAGCACAACCAGAGGACCCAAGAGCACCAGACCTATACCGGAGCATCCGTCACCCGCGGTGGAGCGTCCGATGAATTATAGGGAACTACAACCCAGCAACCCAAGAGAACCTAGTTCCTACTAGAGTATCCGTGATGCCCATAGAATGTCTGAATACCCAAGCAGAGACAACCCACCTTAGTACTTGGAATAGCGGAGTGTCTGTCAACTAGGACAGAGTGTCCGACACTACATAGAGAGTGTGTGATTATGTGGTAGGCTCACCCAAGGAGACCAACCACATAGGGTTGAGCATAGTTTCCACAAGGGCAATAGTAGAGACATAGGTCGAAGCCTCTACCCCAAGCCCAAAGCCGAGCCATGTTCCTAATGTCTCCCTCAGTTGTCCTCAGACTCGATCTTTGTCTCTTTTAGGAGCCGAGTAGCGTAAGGCACGTGTGTGAGCTATCATCAACAACTTTGACCTTGTTCGAACGGCAACCCAAGCAGGCACCCCACTATTATAAACCCTACTTTGGATACTTATCAAGTTGCATTATGAGTTATGCATTGCATATAGAGTTGGATAATGATCACCTCTTACACTACACCTAGAGTAGTCTAATATTATGTAGAAGCCTCTCACCTAAATAATGGAAATGGGACGCTTAATGCTTATTGCTTAGTTGTTGGGGCAATGGTAGAAGTCGAGCATGAGAAGGGAACTCATACTCGCGCGTGTAGGATGCTACACCTGGATAATTAACTACTAAAACCAATGAGGGTACAACTTGACTTACTTAACTAATCTAGCTAAGGATTAAGGATCCTAATATGGTAATCTTAATGATCACTTGGATATCTTGCTCATGTGAGGGGTAGGTCGTCGTGAGTGTGGGATCTCAGACGACGTAGCTCGTGGAGCAGTAAGGACCGTGTATTGGGATACGTAAGTCTGAGTAACCACCCATACAGACCACATGTCATGGATGGGGTCGACAAGCCAAGTAACTAGTTACGACCTGTCTATCCGTGAAACTGGCAAGAGGGGTGGCGTCGGTCGGGAATGTCCGGGACATTGACCGGGAACCCGCTCGAACCTTTCATAGGACACTCGGGCCGAATTAGGGAAAGGTTGGAAATTAGGAGACAACCCTTTTTCTACGGATCCAGAATATGGAGGTTAGTCCCGTGTTTCTATGTGGATACAGTTGTACACCTCTGCAGAATCTTGAAAGCCTGGAGTCCCTCGGGACGGATCATTCGGTTGTTCTTACTTTCTATACCCATGGTAGCATTGATGATGACTATGCGCACTTTGGCTATATGATGAACACCTTTACTTCTATGTTGAGCATATCATGTCATATTCTTGATGAACTGGATTGCTTTCCGCACTCACACAAATACCCGATAATTACCCTATGCATCTACCAAATACTATGTGTTGGAATTAAGTCCTGCGAGTATGCAATGTACTCACGGTGCTGCCGTTAAGTTGTTTTGCTGGTGTTGTTGCCAGGTGGATGTGAGGTAGTGCTCTATCCACCGCTGCATAGTAGACCTTGGATTGGGCAAATCCAAGATAAGCTACAAGTTAACTCCGATAAGAATCCGAGCGACCTATCGAAGAGCCGAGCCTAGAGGGAAGAAGTAGAATTGTATACAACTTATAAGCATGTAATTCCTGTAAGTATAATAACCTAGTTAACTGGGCATGATGTGTGATATTATACGCGTGTTGGTTTGCCACATGGGGTGTTCCGTGTCACTCGACCGTTGAAAGATCCTGAAGTGTTGCGATGCGTTCGGTGGTCGCGGCATTATTTAACATTTATTAGATCGAACAACATATGGTTGTGATCAACACTCAACACTTCAATAATTGTTTAAAGGTTTATTACACCATTAATTAAGTAAAAAACCTAAAGGGAGAGACATATATTATAGTCCTATAGACTAAGAAATCAATATCTACCTCAATTAGGATTACTGTGCTAAAAATATATCACGGTTAAACTAAATATGGGTGTTTAGCAAAGCTAAAAAAATGTCATTAGCTGCAGTAGTAGAACAATTGGCAATAGCGTAGCAGTAGTCCCTCAGAAAAGCTATAGTGAAGCTAACCATGCCACTAGTATAGTTTTCCCTCTCACTGTTTCTGTAGTTCCATCATCATCGTGTGTCAAAGATATCTTGCTCTCCGGTCTCTATATATGCATGATCTATCTATTTTGTTAGGTGCTAGCTACTCGATCTATCTCTAGGCCACTTTCACGGTTAAGTTGGAATGCATGTTCTCTTCTTCTTCTCCTCTTGTTGCTGCTGCTGCTACCAATAATGAAATGCAGGCTATTCTTGGCGGAATCGTCAAGGCCTTCAAGTTTGACTATGACCCTACGACTGACAGTGGCAAGACAATTTTCAATGGCACCTTTTGGTTTGATCTTGGCGATGCTAAAGGTTTCGAGCACCAAACAACCTTCATTCTACGAGGGCAACATGATGGAGACATATGTTACAATATCGTTGACAAGACCTCCAAGCTTGACCATGAAGCCGTACTCGAGGTTTACTTCACCGCTTATTGCGAGAAACTAGGAAAGTGGGTTCTGGCATGCGAGAGGTTCGATGCCTACTTGAGCGACAAAATCCAGAAAGAACGAGCTCAAGTTGTAGTTTTCTTTACAGACCCACTCCTGCTAGAACTGCAAGAGTTCTGGAGAAGAACTGTGAGGTGTGTATATAGAATGTTGATAAATCACCTGTCTCTGTCGATCGATCTATACATACTGTGTACTAGCTACTAGTATTTGCATGTGGAAAAGGGGAATTGATATAGCAGGGACTGACTGATCGACCACCAGTACTCATGCATCTCTGTCTGCATTTTGTTTCGCAGGAACTTGATCCGTGTGCTTGCCTTGTCCAGAACCAAAGGCATGGTGCTTGGCAACCTCTTCGAAAGAGATGGCTATGTCATCGTCCCTTCCGGAGAGATCAAGGTTTTCAGTATGGGAACTCCAGCTGGGAAATCATATGAGAAAGATTTGCTTGACCTTCGAAAGTTGTTTTGGTCTACCTCATTCTTTAACAGTGCTGCTAGTCAAGAATGGCATGGTTTCGACTTTCTTCTCAGCTCCACACTGATGAAGGAGCCGCCAACATAAGTAATCAGTCTGGATAATTCTCTTCCTATATATAGTATATAAACTATTTGTTAGCTAGTATTACAAATTTGATTTTTCCTTGTGTATGATTACATATGCTCTATTTGTAGTTGTTACCATATGCATCTAAGGCCCATTCATATCCATACTTCCCTAGTGCTCAATGTGTTATTAATTGGAAGGATCAATCTTAATTTGTTTGGACGCCATGGCACTCCGCGCCTTTTGACCTCCTGCTAGGTTAAATGCAATAGTACTTTTTGGTGGATCCCAGAGCTGGTAGGTAAAACCTGGTTTCGGATAAGTATATGTAGTCCTTTAATTTAGAAGCTTTGATATCATCAAAACATTGTCTTTTTTGCTAAAAAATTAACCGGTGAACATACACAATATAGTATCCACAACATCAAATCAACAGTTGCTAATATGTGTTGTTGGTTATTATATATATTGTCCTATCCAGATGTGGGCATGCTACTGAAATCTTTTTTTTTTTTTTTTTTTGAACTGGAGCAAGAGCACTGGTATTCATTTAAGGAGAAAAGCATGAGGGTCAAGTAAACACTCTATCAACTCTAACATAAAAGATACTACATAGGCTCTAGCCCAAATCTGGGTTTCCACACGCCCTTCGTCACATGATGTCATCTTATATTATATTAGATTGAAAACCTGCCCATGCCTCAAAGTTCTTGCCTTAAAAAACCTGTCTGTTGCGCTCCTTCCAAATGTGCCACTCCGTGTATACATGAGTATTGCAGTTGTGTTTCTTCTTTTCTTCACCAATAATGGTTCCAGCGTCCTTGTCCACGGGGACTCCACATCTTCCTCTTCCGTTTCTAGTACAGGGATGAGGTTCCCCGCCCCATTTCCGATCAGGAACCGTATACTTCTCTTGCAAAGCTACACTGCAAACACAAGTGAGAAGCCGTCTCTTGCACCAGGTTGCATAATGCACATTGGAGGTTACATGGACAATTTCTAGCTGCTAATTTGTCAGCCGTCAGGATCTTGCTTTGGATGAGTAACCATGCAAAGAAGTTCGATTTCCCTTCTGAGTGTGCACGCCATATGCCCAGTGCATCAAATGTGTTGAAAGTGCCGTTTATAGCTGTGCCAAGTATGCCGACCTTGAAGTGTACGAACCATTATTGGTGGTCCATATCTCCACACTATACTGTCATCTTGATCGTTTAGCTGGAAGTTCTCAAACAAACCCCACAACGTCATGAACTCCACCATCTCATCTATATTGCTCATACACCACAGCCTTCTAGCTAGTCCAGTTATGGTCCGTGACATCCTCCTTTACTGACTTGCCCTTCCTCCATGCCAACTTGTCCAAATTCGAAGCGTCCATTGGCGCTCTTCCATCCAACAAACTACAATGCCAAAACCTCGCCTTGTTGCCATATGGTGCTTGCTCTGAACAGCTGCCGGTCCAGCATCACACGGTGGAGATATCCCAACCCACGGCCTATCCGGTTCCATCCATTCAAATCACAGCCGTAATCATAGTGCATGCCCGACCGAAAGCTTGCAAATCATGTGTCCCAAGACCTCCTAGTCCTTAACTCCTTTTGGAATTATCACTTTCTTCCATTTTACCGGACAGTGTCTCTCACTCTCTTGCTCGGCACCTTCCATAGGAAACTTCTCCGTAGTTTATCAATCCTTTTCACTGCCCATTTCTTTAGTGGAAACACCGAAAGGAAGTAAACAGGCATGGAGGATATGGATATCCTTTTCATCTGCGAACTCCAGTAATCTCTGCAGCAGCTCAAGGGAAAGAATAAACAGCATTTGAGATGATGGATCCCCCTGTCACAGGCCTGTCCAATCTCTGAATTTTCTTGTTTGTGCCCCATTGATGAGGACCGAAGATGTTGCAGCGAAAAACAGATTAGAGATCCATCCCCTCCATCTTGTCCCAAAAGTCCAAAACCCATATGCTCCATGACCTCCAATAGGTAGTCCGTAGTCCCACCTTACTGTATCAAATGCTTTTGCTATGTCAAGCTTAAGAAACAGTGCCACTGGTCTTTTGGCCCGATGCAGGTCCCTGATGCGATTCTGTATAGGAAGTTGTCATGTATACTCTGGTTACTACTACTCCTACCTTATTCATTGCAGCGAGAGAAGACAGATCAATGGCGTAATCTGCATGCAGAAGATACTGGATTTCTGCTACTCCATATACAAAAGATTTCTTTCTCTTTTTATCTCTCTCCTAGTGCAGATTGCAGATTGCAGTGCAGTATAGGTGCAGCACAATTATTGGAGCAGTTATTGAAAGTAGCATCAAGTGCATGCCAAAGCTGCAAAACACAGTTCACCACTGAAGCAACCTGCCTTGCGCCTAAATTCTATGCATATAGAAGTCCTTTTTTTTTTTTGCTTCACCTATAGGAACGGGCTCTTCCGGCGGAGCTGGAGCTGTTTTAGTACCCCGTTTAGCAAAACAACTCCTTATAGTAGACAAAGAGATAAAAAAGTCATAATACCCTTCTCTTTTTTATTTTATTCTCATCGATTTTCTTCTTCTTCTTCGTGCTTCACCCTACCTGGTATCCCACACCAGCGCCGTGCTCCAGGCGGCCCCACACCACGCTCCCCCGATGGCCACACCCGCGGTGGCCGTGCCCACACCTGGCATGCCCGGACGGCCACGCGCCCTCCCCGACACGGCCTCGCCAGCAGTTTCGCGCAGCCCTGCCTGGCCCCCGGCGCGCCCCTCCCTGGTGGCGCGCCCCCTGCCGCACCCCTCCCTAGTGGTCGCGACACGCCCCGCGTCCTCCCCACCGCCCTCCTCGACGCTCCCTCGCCAGCAGCCCGCGCCGCCCTCCCCAGCCCCAGAGTCGCGTGCCCCGGCGGCCAAGTGCGCCCATGCTGCGAGCCTCTACATTGCGCCCCATGCACGCCGGTGCGCCTAACAGGGGTAAAACAGGTCTCTCTCTCCTGGTGTCCACGCGGCCGAGGTGAAGCCGTGTGAAGCCGCTATTTTTGCTCGATCCACCTCAAACATCTCTGAGAGTACGTTTTAAGGAGCTTCACTAGTGAAGCCATTTTATTTTACCACGTTTTGCAGAAAATGGCTCCCGAAGCTGGTGAAGAAGCCCTGCCAAATGGGGCCTGCACTATTTGATAACAAGCCAACTATTAGCTATACTAGCTATGAGAAATAAGCTAATAACTAATTGTTAGCTGGAGGTAAGATATTAACTGGACTTATTAGCTGAGGATCCAAATAGATTCACAGCTGATTTTTAGCAGCTAACTATTTAGTTGTAGAGATCTAAATAAATCTCGGATGTTCATTCGCTGATCTCTCTCTGGTAGGAATAATGTATGTGCATTGGCATTGCTTTCCAGATGCAGACGCGAGCAATAATCTGCTCTGGTTTTGAGAGGTATGTGTGCCGTCCGTCAGCATCTTCGACTCTCGATAGGAAGCTGTTGTGGGGGAGGTGCAAATGAACAGCATTTTCCACTCTCGACGATACATGAATTGCATAATTGTCCGCAATAAAGTTGTTCCTGCAGTATATCAGTTGTCCTACACACTAGCGGCACGTAACGCATCCTATGTGACATTATGTTAGCCATGATAAGATAAATAAGGCTATTGTTGATAGTTTGGAGGTTAAATAGACTTTACTATAAAAGTTATACATATAATTTTTCAGAAAGTTATTTAAACTTTTTGGACACTGCTAGACGGGGGCTGCTAGGGGCCGGGCGTTCGGACCGAGTCCGCTCGCCGGCTGAGAAGCGCGCCAAAAATTTTCGCGAGTAGAGTCCACGTGCTGGCCGAGATGCACGCCAAAAATTGTCGCGAGCAGAGCGCCTCAGTTCCGGAACCAGATCCTCTAACATGCTGCGAACTACAGCAGAGGGACATACCTACGCCCGATGACGTTCGTTGGGCATCCGATGGCGCAGCAGAAATAAGCACCGAAGCCATCCAATTCTTGCCTCAGCCCATATACTCGACCGAAGCCCAGTTCGCTGAGCTCTCCGCTGAGTAAAAAAAGGCGCGAGACCGACGGAAAAGGGCGCGAGACTGGCGGAAAAGAGCGCGAGGCTGGCAAAAATGGGGCGAGGTTGACTGAAAAGAGCGTGAGGGAAGGAGTCGATCGCAGAGGAACAGATTGCCGCAGGAATGATCTTCTCTACTCACGTAAGTCTCGTCAATAGTCTGCCCTTTAATGTATTTGCCATGAATGGCTTACGGAATTCATCATAATTGCATCATTATGTTTCTAGGAACTTGAAGGTCTCCTTTTCTCATGGATGAATCATTTAGTTGAGATCCTATTGTGATGGATGCAAATCAAAGCAAATCTAACACTTCTGTCATGGGAGAACATAGGTGTGTAATAAAACTTCTTGCTTCTTCGTTAGAAAATTTCCAGTCAACTAAAACTATTTGCTTCTTGTCCTTTGTCTATACATCCTTTGTCTATAAGAGAGGGCTTGATCCCCGGTCTAGTGCCTCACCTGGCATGGAATTTACAAATTCTGACGAAGCTTGGGCATTTTGGCTTAGCTACAGTGGGTAGAAGGGCTTTGAGGTTAAAAAAAGGTATACCAATAAAAGGCCATGTGATGGCAAGATTACATCATGTAGATTTGTTTGTGCAAATAAAGGTCATCGGTGCCAGACAAAAGAGATCATTTAACAAAGTGCCCTCGAGCTGAAACTAGAACTGATTGTCAAAGTTTACATGAATCTTAAAATGGATCGAGAAAAAGGAAATTTGAAAGTGAGTGAAGTGGTTTTGGAACACAATCACGCACTACACCTGCCAGCAACCTTGCACCTAATGGCGTCACAAAGAAAAATTTCAAATTTACAGGCTTTTGAAATTCAAACAGCAGATGATGCAGAGAATTGGACCAAAAGCTGCACATGAGTTGGCTAGTCGTCAAGTCGGTGGTCCACTCAATCTTAGTTACACCCTTCATGGTCACAAGAATTATTTGCGGACCAAGCGCCAACGAGAGATGGCATACGGCCAAGCAGGTAGCATGCTCAAGTATTTCCATGACAAAATTACCGAGAACCCATCATTCCAATATGCACTGCAAATGGATTGTGAAGAACAGATAACAAACATATTCTGGGCTGATGCTAAAATGATCATGGACTATGCACATTTTGGTGATGTCGTTAGTTTTGACACTACTTTTGGAACAAACAATGAGAGTAGGACTTTTGGTGTATTCATCGGATTCAATCACTTTAGGAAAACTGTTGTTTTTGGGGCTGCTCTCATGTATGATGAAACCTTTAAATCTTTCAGGTGGCTATTTGAGACCTTTCTAAAATCTCATGATGGACAACAACCTAAAACATTCTATATAGATCAAGATGCTGCAATTGGGAAGGCAGTTTCTCAAGTGTTTACATAAGCATGGCATGGATTATGCACCTTTCACATCATGCAAAATGCAGTCAAACATCTACATGAAGAGAAGAATGAAGAGGAGAATGAAGAGAATAGAATGAAGAAGAGTCAAGAGAAAAAAGAGAGAGAAGAAAAGGAAGAAGAAAAAGGAGAATGAGGAAACAAGTATTTTATCATATTTTAGTGCATGCATGTTAGTATGAAGACATTGCAAAATTTGAACAAAAATTTAACCTCATGAGGCAAAAGGTGAGCAAGCAAACTTGGTTGGACAGTATTTACAAGTTGAAAGAAAAATGGGCTGAATGTTATATGAAAGATGTCTTCACATTAGTTATGAGAAGTACACAATTGAGTGAGAGTCTGAACAATGACTTGAAAATCCATTTCAAATCGGATTTTGATATCATTCGGTTCTTTAAACATTTTGAAAGGGTAGTGCAAGGGAAAAGGAATAATGAACTAAATTCAAAATTTGATTCAAGGAAAAAAAATGCCTAAAATATGTATGATGAGGCCGCCACCTATGTTGGTGCAGGCTGGCAAGTTGTACACATCTATTATATTTGAAGCTTTTCAAGGTGAATATGAAAGATCATTGGCAGCTTGCACCAAAGCACTGGGTGGTACTAATGAATATCTAGTAGGAGATTTTACATATGAGGAGGAATATAAAGTTGTTGGTGATCCTTCGAAGGAAATGGTTGTATGCAGCTGCTGGCAGTTTGATAGAATTGGGATATTGTGTAGCCATGGTCTTAAGGTTCTTGATTTGATGAATATCAAGTCACTACCACCACAATACGTGTTAAAAGCGTTGGACACGGGAAGCACGAACCATAACTGTACAAGACAACCAAGGGAGAAACATAATTGAAAATCCTAAGATGGATGCTATGCTTTGGTTCAAATATATGTCCCACAAATTTCTCAATCTAGCGCATGAAGCAGCAAACTCTCCTGAGTGCACAATGTTAGTGGACAGCACACTTGACATGCTTGGTAAGCAAATTGCAAAAAAGATCAATACAAGTACAAGCACTTTTCAGGATTCATATACAGTTTCCACGAATGCTAGTCCACCGAATGACTTATTGATTAATGCTAGACTAAAGAAAAAGGATGTCCAAACAAAAAGTTCAAAACGAAAAAGAGCCTGGCTCGATAACAAGCACAAGGCTAGAAAAAAGAGAGAAAACAAAGCTACATCTCAGTTTGGTGAAGCGGGTAATAATGATGTTGTACATGGACAAGAGGCAGTTAGTGGTGGAGCACAAGCACAAGAGGGATTATCTCCATTGTTTACTGAACCCTTTAATTCAAGTGGTGCACAAGCACAAGCACATGCACAAGGTGCATTCTGTCCATTTTTCTGAAGCTTCAAGTTCAGGTGGTACACAAGCACAAGAACAAGTTAGCTTCACTCAATTGTTGACGGTAATATGCTCATATAGCTATTTTACAGATGTTGAGATAATATTTCGTCTTTAAAAGAACTTACTTCATTTAACTTACAGGGACCAATGACCTTCTGTCTAGATTCTGGTGATGTTGTTGTGAAGAGCTATTAGTATTTTGAAGTATCAGCTGTATGCAACATAGCGGATGCTCCTAGGTGGATATAGAAGTTCATGTTTCTTTGGCCACAAATCAGTTATCTAGTGCTAGATGCTATGCTCCCAGGTGGACAAATCAGTTTTTTTTCTTGGAAGCCAAAATGACCATTCCAGTACCATTGGTACATATTCAACCATTCAGAGTTCTCAAATTGAAACAATCATCACAACAGCACTGAAGTATCAAATTCACGATAATTATACTCTCAAATTGGCAAGAATTATCCAATCATCACAAACAAGGTCGAGCCAGAATCTCAACTGACAACAATTATACATTGACAATTCAACACAACTACTTGTCTGCTGCTAGTCTGAACTTTGGAGTTCGACTTCTCAAGGTGCATATGAGGACAGCAGCGCTGCACGCGGAAGACAGCGCGGGCACGAGCTCAGGATAGGACAGCGGAGGCGGGCGGTGGAGGAGAATACTTTCCCGGAGACCTGCTTGCCTGCTCCAATGCTGAGGGAGGCCGCGAGCAGCAATAGCCGCCGGCCATCTTCGCGGGCACTGCAAGGCGGCGAGTGCTTGGAACACTCCATTCCTTTGCAGAGAATGAGGGTGATGGAGGAGAGAACTTGCCTAGGGACCTGCTTGCCTGCTCCGGGTAGCCGGGGAGGCATGCGAGCAGGAGCAAAGCAAGCAGCTAGCCCGGCGAAGCGTGGGCGGCGGGCGGCAGTGCCTAGAGCACTCCATATCTTTTCCGACTTGTGTTTTGTGTTTTCTAAATGTGGGCCGTGTCGAGTATATGGGCCGAGGCAAGAATTGGACGGCTTCGATGCTTATTTCTGTTGCGCCATCGGATGCCCAACGAACGTCATCGGGTGTAGGTACGTCCCTCTGCTGTAGTTCGAAGTGCATGTAGGCATAGTAAAATAATAAGGTGACATCATAGTTTGTTGCAAAATTTAAAAATCTATAGTTTACAAAATGAGCATCCAAATTAAATTTCGATTGCACCATTGCGTTTCTTGTAATAAATCCTTCAAAACAAGATCCCATATGAATATATTTGATAAAAATTTATTATCGAACATTTTTCACATAAAGGAAGAACATTTTCTTTTATTGTATAGGGATGTCGTTCTAGTTTCACCAAAAATGTTCCATTTTCACAACAAAAATGTTCTCGGTTCAAGACAATAGTATTTTAGATCTAGGAGAACAAATTATAGGTTAATACGATAGTATTATAATATTTGTAAAAATAATATATATGTTTTGAACTATGCAAGAGTATGTTTAACAAAAAAGCATCACATCAACACTAACTAAACAACAAAAATAACCATGGAACACCAAGCATGTCATTATATAGGAAACATACCATAATACATACCGTATACCATGGAATATATGAAAAATAAAAAAGAAAACCTAAAAATAAAAAGAAATGAAATAGAATATTAAAAATACATCATAGAACATCATGTTTGTATTACGCGAACATCAAAAAAACATCATGGAACATCATATGTATACTACGTGAACATCACAAAATACATCATAAGCACATCATTGTATACTATGTGAACATCACATGTATACCATGTGAACATTAGGAAAAAAACATCTAGAACATCACATGTACAACACGTGGACATCACAAAAAAAATCATAGAACATCACATATATACTACGAGAACATCACATGTATACTACGCGAACATCACAAAAATACATCATAGAACATCACATATATACCACGTGAACATAAAAAAACATCACAGAACATCACATGTATAACACATGAACATCACATATATACTACATGAACATTATAAAAATATCATAGAACATGACATTATATAGCACGTGAACATCGCAAAGTACATAATAGAACATCACATCTATACTATCCACGTGAACATCGCAAAGTTCATAATAGAACATCACATCTATAATATAAGAACATAGCATCTCATGGAATATAGAAAATAAAAAATTAAACTTGAAATAAGGAAGGTAAAATAGAAAAATAGAAGATAAAAAACTATAGAAAACATAAAGACAAAAGAGGAAAGGAAAAAGAAAGAAAAACAAAAAAGAATAAAATATAAAAATAAAACAAAGTAAAACAAGCATAATAATTAATTATAGTAAAAGCAAAAAAGAAAATACAATAAAAGTTAATATAAAAATGAAAAGAATAATAAAAAATCACATGAAACGAAAAACTAAACAAAGTTAAAGAATAAATTGAAGAAATGAAAGAAAAATAATAAAGAAAAGGAAGGAAAGAAAAGAAAACAAAAAATAAAAGAAACATAAAATATAAAAATGAAAGAATAATAAAAATCAAATAAAACATAAATGAAAATAAAACACGAAAAGAAAGAAAGAGAAATAAAAAAGAAAAGAAAAGAAACAAGAAAGAAATGAGAGGAATAAGAAAAAAAGTGAAAGGACCTAGGATGCCGCCTAGAGGAGGGGTGAATAGGCGTTTCTGAAAATTAACACCTTTAAATGCGGAAACAATTAGAAAATGGAGTTTCCAAAATGAAAACTCTAAATTAAGAGTAATACCACCCTCACAAGTTAACCACAGAGTAAGCAAGGTATAAAGAATATATCTAGAAGCTACAACCCTGCAACACAAAGTTAGAACAGAGAATAAATATTTTCAGCACAAGTACGAAATACCGGACGTGTCCGGTATGCACGGTTTCTGCAGAGTAGCACCGAACTTGCTCCTTTTGATTTCTATCTTGAAACCAAATTGTAGGTACCTACTAGAGATGACAAGAAACACAGATAACCTGCACAATAGCTGGAGCAACACAAATATCAAATGAAATACGAATTGAGACACGATATTTGTTTTACCGAAGTTCGGACTCGTTTGAGTCCTACTCTCTGTTGAGGGGGCTGCGGGTGACCCAGCGAAGGTCAGCCCTAGAGGGTACCACGAAGGTCACTCTAGCCAGAGTCTTTTCCAACTCCTTTTCCTCCTTCCACTAGTTGATTTTGAGTCGGCGGAATTGACCATTACAAACTTTCCGAGGCACACCACAATCTCTCGGGTGCTCTCCGGAGACGCCTAATCGTCTAGTACCAAAAAGTCCAAGAGTAACAAATGCAAATCATGAAATAGACAATATGCACAAGTGCTCAAGTGGTGGCTTGCTCTTTTTCAAATTCTCTCTTCACCCACAAATAGATTTTGCAATTTGGATCCAACACTCACTAAGAGAGGGTTTGGGAGAGTTGGCAAGGCTCAAAAATATGTATTGTATCAGCAGAATCAGCAGCCTCCAAAGTGGAGGCTTGGGGGTATTTATAGTCCCCTTGAAAAAACTAGCCATTTTATAGTCGTTGCCATACCGGATATGCGTCCGGTATGACTTACACTACGCCAACGGTAACAAAGTTGCAGTGATAATGTGAGGCGTTGGAACTCCCGATGAATGTCGGAACTCCCGACCCTCAGCATATTTGAAAACTAGGTAACTGAGTTCAAGTTTGTGAGGTGTTAGAACTCCCGACGCATGCCGGAACTTCCGACTCATGTCGGAACTCTCGACCCTCAAGGCATTTTGAAAACTAGCCGTTGGCCTCTGGTAGTCTATACTGGACACGTCCGGTATGACCAGGACAATGAACCTCTGAGTCAGTTAAGCGCGAAACGTCGGAACTCCCAACCTATGCCGGAACTCCCGACCATCGAAACTTCCGACCCACATCGGAACTCTCGACGAACCAACCCGAGAATAATAACAATTTTATCATGGCTGGGAAAATACCGGACACGTCCGGTATCAATACCGGACGGTATTGCCAGACCAGCCAAAATAGATTAGCTCTTTTTATCTCTCAAACACTCAAAACTCACATGGGTTAGCTTGAGCACTTATGAAACATTATCTATCAACATGATGCATCCCTCTTAATAGTGCGGCATTCCTATTAACTCAAATTTAAAAGTATAACGAATTTAAACCTTTTGAGTTGATCTCTTTCAACCGAAGTCGTGTATTCCAATCTTCATCAAGTGAGGGTGCCAACATGTTGATATTGATCTTTTCACTTGAGCATAGCCATCTTGAGCACGTGACTTGATTCCATTCATCAAATTTGAATAATCCCAAATGTATCAAGTCACTTCCATCAAACACTTCAATAGTGATTTGATCCTTCACGTTAACATGACCATCATAGCTTGACTAGTACCTCAACTAAATGCAAGTACTTCCTTCTTCACCCTAGCTAGGTTCTTCAGCTGCCAAGCCGTCGCTTGCCCTTCACCCTTGCTTAGTACCTCGAAGCCTTTCCTTGCTATCTTCACCATCTCAAGCCATCAAGTCACATCTTGTGTTGAATCAACCATTCATTTGTATTGTTATCTTTTTCATTTCAATTTAGCAAGCTTCAAATATGAGACCATTCCATATGCAATCCCTTATTACTCATTAATTAATTCTTATGAGCTTGCTTTCACATAGAACATGGAAATCTCACAATAAATAAGCATTTGCATAAATTCCATTTGCATTGTTGTTTTATGCTTGAACTAGATTGTTTATATAACAACGCATCATTTTGGCTTTCATTAAGTACCCATGAGATAACATATTACCTGTCCACACTTAGCAAACGGGTTAGACCTTTAATCACATTGTCATTCAATCATCCAAAACCCACTAAAGGGCTAGATGCACTTTCAAAAAGAAGAAAAAAAAAGAAGCTAACGTACCTAGGTTATCCCACACGTCGCTTCCCGCCTCATTCCCGCGTGTGCTTCCCGCCTCGTTCTCACACATAGCTTCCCGCGTCGTTCCCACATGTCGTTTGGCCGAGGCATCGGGTCCGAGCATTTGGACCCGATGATTCCCGTTGCTAGGCCACGCACGCGCACGCCTGAGTCAATTGCATCCCCATGCCTTCTTCTTCCCCCGCCCCAGCTTCCTTCTCCAAAGGCAGCGACATGCCTCCCCCACTGCCCCCTCCTCTCCCGACCAAGCAAAGAGGTGATGCCATGTCCGTGCGAGTGCTCCCTTCTCTAGATCCAGCAAGCCTCCCACCTCCACCATCTCCCATCGCCCTGTCGCCGGTGGTAGGGTCTCGCCGGAGCTCCAAGGCCAGCTAGACCCTACCGTCGGTGGTGACCTCCATCTTCTCTCTCCCCCGCGCCCCTCCCGCATGCGGCCATGGCACCTCCGCACGAGCTCTGCCAAAGTCCAGCCATGGTGCCCCCGCCCCAACCTAGCTCGATCAGCGCAGCCGCCGCCAGCTCCCCTAAACCGCATGGCGACCATCCCCACCGCCTGGCCGGCCTACCTCCCCCAGACCGGCCACTTCTATACCCACCGGAGTTGAAGAAGAAAGGTTGGTGTGGCCGCGGTTGCAAAAGTTGGGGAAGAAGGTTGGCTTGGGGGCAGCGGTGGTGCGGTCTTCTCCATCTCCAGCGGTGGTGTTGCAGGTGGCGGCCTCCGTGAGTGCGGCCTCTCCGTCTCCAGTGGTGGGAGAAGGCGTGAATCAGGCAGGCGAGGAGAGAAGGAGTGAATCAAGCACGAAAGCAGGAGAGCACGGAATCGACGGTGATGCAGGTGTGTGTGGCGTCGTGCTTTGAAGCGTCTGGGCTCGGGAATAATCATTTCCAAAACTTTTTTTCTTGGAAAAAGTTTTGCAATTAACTAGAAAATTCATAGAAAAAATTTTTCAGCTCAAACAGAAAAATACAAGACCAATTTTAGGTTTTCTTTATCGTCACTATATTTTGGATTTTTGGTGTCTAGTTTTGAGTTATTTGGATGTTTTATGGGCTTTTGTATATTTATTTGAGACCCACGGGGATGTTGTTCGAAAGAAGGGAGAAAAATAAGGGTCGTGTGTGGATCCCAAATTGCACCCGCTACTTATTGGAGACTATTTGCTAACAAAAACTTATTGGAGACTAAATTCCCTCAAAAAAACTTGTTGGAGACTAAAATAAGTCACTCTATAAACCTAGTATCGCGCGTTCATTTGCCACCAACATGTTTCGTACCTACAATTCACAAAGAGGGAAAAACCGACAATACATCATTGACCTCTCTCAAAGGTTCTCGCCTAGCTACAGTTGAGAGAGGCGGGAAAGCGACCCGGTCATCGTCGGTGGAGCCGATGGCCTCTTCCACCTCCAATGGCTAGCGAGGGCGTCGTGAGGTGGCGAAGACCGTTGGCCTCTTGCTGGCTGGTGGGGTAGGCTGTAGTTTAGGTTCTAGGGTCTCTAGGTTTAGGTTTCCTAGCGGCGCCAGTGAAGCGGTGGCGGCAGTGTCGCAGCGGAATAAGTCCTCTCGGACTCTCCCTCACCTCGTTGGTGCTCCGCTCCAGTGACGACGGCAAGCTCGTGGAGGTGGTACTCCTTGTGTGGAGTCCCTGCACAGTAGTCAATGGTCGGCGACCATTCCTCTCGGCACTTGCCGAGACGAGATGGGTGTTGTTTCAAGGATGGAGATTAAGCTTTGGGTTTTGCGGCGATGTGGAGTGTGGATCAAGCTTGATTTCCCCATGGCGGTGGTCGTCGTTGACAGTGAGCTCCAATCCAAGGCCGACAGTGCTCGGGGCGCGGCCCCGGCCGCTGGGCGTTCTGGCGATGGCTCATCTCGTTCGTAGGGACGAGTGTCTACTTCGGCTCTGTGCAAAGCCTTTGTGCGATGGAGTTCTCTCGGACTTGGGGAAGATGGCATTTGGATGGGTCGGCTCTCGGCGACGACCGGCGGCGGCCGAGGCAGGCGGCCTTGGTGAGCAAAGGGACCAAGGGCATGCATGTAATTTTGTTTTTTCTAGGTCCCTTTGTGCAAATAGGTTGGGACAATTGTCCTTTGTATCCGAGTGACGCACCTGTATTTCTATGATTCTTTGTATGCTTTCCTTAATTTTAATATAGGTATTTTTATAAAAAAACATGTTTCGTACCTAAATCTTAGATTTTAAAAACTTATTTAATTATGTGTTAGATGACTAATATGTGTGATGCTGAAAAATGATAATTGCTTGTTTTCTACTTTGAATAATAATTTATACAACATGATGGTACATTAGTATATTACCTGTGCCATTAACATGCCTCACGGTGCACGCACAACCAGAATTTTCTACTTCTCCTAATAAGGTGGACTTCTTCTAGTGTTTTAGTATTCAAAATTTAGTATAAATTTTTCCTACCAAATGCCTTCTAATGAGGATTTTCATGTGCTATGATCAGTGGTAGTGTTTTAACATTAGGAGAATTTCACCATTTTTTGTAGGGACGAAACCCACGGGAGAAATAAAATGAGCTATATATCTATTGCATTAATTTTAAACGTGTTTGGTTTTCTGCTCGGCGGAGCCTGGCTCACATATACCAAACAGACTGAGTAGGGACTGGCCCAAAAGATGCAACTGCTTGATCACTGGATGTAGTGAAACAGGCTGACTAGAGTGTTTGTTTAGTTGATTGTACTAGAATACGCCATATTGAGATTGAAATGAAAAAAAAAAAGTACTAAAACAATATTTATTTTCTTTGAATTGATTGTATACTAGTTAATTTCATCATGTTGTTAATATTTGTTAATACCACATTTGCTTACCAATACGCTGCATCTCCATAGGCTTATTCCATGTTCGCTTGAACTTATCAGCCCGACTTATCAGCCATGGTATAATGTTTTTCTCTCATAACAAAACAATATCAACCGCAAAAACCATGAGCCGAACATGACTTGCTCTGGAGAAACGGATTTTATTTTCGGTCATGTTCGCCGAACTTATATATCATGTATCGAACATGGTCCAGTTCGCAGAGGCTCACGAACTGCTTTTTGCATCCCAGGGGATAGACTAAGGGCATATGGGGGCAACCAAACAAACTGGGGAAGTGCTACTGAGCAGGAGTTGAATTGACTTTAGTGTCCTCACTATATAGTAAATGGGCCATTTGAAAAAACACATAGATATTTTGATCACTATACTCATGGTACGTAGCTCTTAATTAAGTGACACTTATGTTCACATTAAATAGGATGAAGTATAAGGATGTTGTCAAAGTTACTTGGCCTTATACGAAATCGGTTGTTGGTATGAACTAATTATAATGGACAGTGAGAATATTTTTCTCTAGCAAATAAACACAAAAGATAGACCATACAAGACTCAAATAATTTAAATATAAGCACAAGAATTTGAAAAATTTCTAAAATTAACTCTATATTTTCCAAGCTTTTCTAAGGTTAAACTTGTTTTTAAGATTTTTTTTTTCAAAAGATATTTAGATAATTTTATGAAAAAAGAATCTTTTTATATATTCTAAAATCTGTTTGACCCAAAACTATTGATGAAATCCCGTTCATCCCCTATGGCAGACGTGGTGCCATGTGGCACTGCCATGGAACTATCGCCACAACTAGCTAGGTGTGTGGTTTATTTAGTATATTAAATAGTTCATGATGTGGGATATCTAGTTTTTGTTCTCCCCGTCCTACGGGAAATACAAGGACCTAAATTTATCTTAAGTTGAATTATATTAATTTTGATTAAAATTATAGAAAAGAAAAATAAAGGTTACGACATCATCACTGGGTACATTGTAAAATATATTTTTATAATTTACATTTTGAAGTATTAAATATTAGTACTCATCTCTATAAAATTGATTAAATTTTGTATAATTTGATTTAAGTCAACTTCGATCCTTTATATTTCAGGACGTCCAAATACTTCGACGAGAAAAATCAAACCACATTCATAGATTGGGGAAATCAAATGTATTTTTCCCGATGCACGCGTGTGGACGTGGGCTTCCCTATCCGTCGTCGGCCCAGCTCGAGCACGATGACTGTACGCTTTCCAGCCCAAGAGGTAGCAGTGGGCCTGGGCCGTGGACGCCAATCAAAGCTGATAGCACTCGGATGCCAAGTTTTATGTTATGTGGTCATGCTGCTGGGCAAAGTTCGTGATTCAGGCGAGCGAGTTCAGGATTCCTCAGTTTTTGCACATTTGCCTAGAGCTGCACTTGCGCTATAAAATTAAACCTTCAGTTTATTCACTAGTCAGAGGAAGCCTTTGTTACTTTGATCAGAAGTAGACATGTACTGCATAATCGTTGGTCAAACTTCTGAACCCTGAATTCCTACTTTTTTTTAGAGAGAGGAACCCTGAATCCCTACTATATACTGTACTGTAGTAATCACAATGGGCTCAGAATGGGTGTTGGAATTCTCATGGCATAGGCTGCTACTCCTTGAGACTATGTTCCGTTGGGCCGGGATGGCCGGGGATGTTCCCGGCCTGGAAGGAACCCCGGGGCGACTCGCGGCGCTGCAGCAGCTCCCGCCGGGGGGCGACTCGGCGTTCTCTCCTGCGGCGCCTATCATCTCCAGCCGCCTTCTCGCCGGTAACGCACCGTCCTCCTTTTCGTTCCTGTAGTCTCAGTCCTAGGGTTCTTGGGTGCGCGTTCTTGATTCCGCCCTATGGTTCTCGGGGGCGAGGAACCGACCTGCGGTTGGGTGTGCGTTTCTGATTCAGTCTGGATGCTTGCACATCTCCGTCCCCTTGCTGGTCGAATTTGTTGGATCAGTTGGCTTGGCTGTATATACTCGCATCGCATGCGTTTGGATTGTACTGTCTGTGAAGTGAAGATTAGTCGACCATTGACGGACGGCAATAGTTTCTTTGAGCCACTAGCTAGAGGCATGAGTTTTGGCACTGATGAAATGCTGACATCTAGAACACATGTTTGGATTGTATCTGAAGAGTAGTGAAATCATGGGCAAGTAGCATAGAGTGCTGGCCTGAAACTGGAATCATGGAAAGCCATGCCAATCAATCTTTCAATTAGTGCAGATTAGTGTTATTCTGGTTATTACTGAATATCGTTGATATTGATCAACAAATAGCAGATCCTGTTTGCAAGAATATATATTTCTGATCTCTCAGGGAACTTTCTGCTTTCTGTTACATATAAGTATAATAATATGAGAAAACTACAACGATGGCTTTCATCAAAAACTAGAATTGAGTTCTGATCTATTTGGAGTTTGAGGTTGTTCGATCCAAGCAACCCCCACCTGTACTTTGCTAAGTGTAACAAGCAACCCCCACCTGTACATTGATAGTTTGATACAATTTCTTTGAATACCCTTTTGAGTTCTAGACTTCCATTTTAAAGTTTTGTTACTAGCATCATTCTGACCTGTATCCTTCTCAGTGTATCTTTGTTAGTTTTGATGGGCAAACTACTATCCACATTTTTATCATGGCCATAAAATTGAACTGTTTAAAGACAAAACATGTATCAGTGGCAATACACAGGAAAGGAAGGATAGATGTGATCTATACTAATATAATAGGGTTTTAAAAAACTGTAAGGTTGAGTGTCTGATCTCCAACTCTTTCTACACAGAACATAATGCCTTATTAACTGTGCAACTTTTTACCCAGCTGTGATGACATTTTCTCTTTAAAGATATTGTATTGGGAGGAAACTGTATTGCTATGCCTTTTCATTTGCAACCTGACAAACATACATTATGTCTGCCTCTGACCACAGTTTACTTTTTTTTTTGTCTAGAATGCCCGTGCCCAAGTAAGAATAGGAGAGGACGAGCCTCCACCTAGCTGGGATCCAGTGTCTAACCCTTGGGAACTTGTACCTAAACCTAGTAAAGCGAAAGGTAAACGAATGCTCCAGTGATTATAACTGATTGTTTGCTGTTAGTTTTTCACTTTTGTGTTATTTGGATTTATTATTAATTTTGCAATGGATACGAGAGTAAGGGATCGAATTAGAAAGAGGAGGGATGATGATGATGATGACATGATGTTGTTTATTCTCCCTGCATTGCACCTGTTGGATTCTAGTGGGGAAAGAGAAAGGAGTGAGGGAAGAGAAAGGAAGCAGCGGCATACATCAAAACTATCAGGCGCTGAAAATGAGGTTGGTGCAATAATTCCAAATCTGCGAAGTGAAGGGGAAGAAGGTGATGCAAGTGTGCAGCCAACTGAAGAGGAAGAAGCTGCAAGTTTTGAAGCTACAAGTGTACCAAGAAGTGTTGATGTTGCATCAAGAAACAGAGATGAAAAGGAACCAAAAAGACAGAGAAAGAGTGGTAACATAGAAGGACTGCTGGAGAGATATCTTGACATGAGGATTAAACAAGCTGAGGATGAGGCTGCACAATTAGCAAAAGAAAAGGAGATTTCTCAAGGTAGTGATTTCTCAATCAAGATATGCATATCTGTTCTCAACACATTGGAAGTGACACAGGTGGAGAAGGCCAAAGCATATGAGGTCTTCAAGAATCCAGACAACAGGCAAAAAAATTTTGAGTGCTTGCGATGAGGATCAAGAATCTGCCCTTATATGGTTACGAAATGAAATGGCTTAGAGGTACCTCTACTCTTCATATGACTGCAACTTGCATCCTATAAAATTGATTATGCAATGGTACAATAGGAAGTGGAAGTAAAGTTCTTTCATACCTGCATTTTCAGTAACTGACACCTTGTATCGACCTTCTCTCTTTTTGTTCTGGTAGAGACATGAAACCTTAGGTTTTTTGCTCTTGATTCTGTCAGGTGGCATATACTATGTAAATTTGGTTGTACCGTGAGACACTTGATTTAGTCAATAATGCTGATTATTTTTAAAGCAACACACTGAATATTCACCTCGCTTAAATAGCTTATAGTTGCTGACAGGTGCTTACAATGGCATTTTTCTGTTTATGAGAGTTACATCTTTGAAGGTAAGGAGCTCGAGTTCTGCATGAAGTAGCTCCAGTCTTCAGAGGAAGAATGTCTTCTCTGTTTATATTGTTTATAAGTGTCATTCTAATTAATGTATTGAAGATCTTTTCTCAGCTGTTGTTATGTACTTGTTCTGTCAAAGAGAGAGATGCATCATTGTATGGATCCATGATCTCGTCATGTTCAGTTCATTGGAGATGTAGTCTTTTGCAACTTATCAGTGTTAACAGCCATGAGCTTATTGTTCTTGTTGTTTGAAAAGGCATTAATATTGAGCTGATTTTTATTTGAAGGTCTACGGGGGGATTAATCCCCACCTGAATATTCAGCTGAATTTTTATTTTAAGATAGGCCATTGAGCACAATCAGTATTAGTACCGAACACATTGTAATAAGGCTGCCTTCATTGTACTAAGAATTGCATCTCTCCCTGGATTAACCGAACAACCTTTTGGAGCCAGGGATTACAGCCCGAAGGGATTATACCCCCATGGGGTTCAAGTGACAGGAGGGGATTAACTCAATCCCTCCATGGATTAAATCCCTCCCTGGAATGTAACCCGGCCTGTGAACCGAACGAGCCCTGAAGGGGGGGAAAAAAGAAAGAAAGCTGGCTGTCTGTTTCAGAGTTTTGGTTGTGACAAATCAACTCACAGTTTGCTTGACAGCGTCTTTCAATCAATTTTCAAAGTACAGTTTTCACAGTGTTCGGCTGACTTGGCCTGTTTGTTTCTTTCAATCAATTTCCCGCCAAACGTTTTGCTTAAAGTACCAGAAAATCACCAATATTATCTCTGCTTATTTTCTGAAACTAGATCCGAAACCATCCGAAATCCAGCTGGTAGCAACGCTGATTGAGCAATTTTCTGAAACTAGAGCAGCTGGTAGCAACCATGAGTCCTGCCTGCAGTGTGTTTTTTTTTTATTTTTTGAGAACAGATAGCTTCGTTCCACACTAGTCTTGCAAACTTAGTTGGCCTTCAAATGGTTTGTCTCAGTGCTCTCAGAATTGCACTATTCAGGCATGCAAACGGATTCAGAACTTTCAGTCCAGAATTTTAGAGATGTCTGTTTTTTTTTTCCGCTACCACTGGCGCCCGGACGTCCGGCCCCAGGCCCACGTCCTGACACACCTCCCGCGCTCCCGTCACGCATCGCATCCCACGCACTCCATCCCATTCCCGACCAATGCCAACGTTCGAAACTGTGGCCCGTGCCCCACACTGCACAACAGAAACTGCGCCCATCAGCGTCCGCATGGTGGAACGTGCCCCACACCCGCACAGTAGAAGAACCGGGACCCGCGCCCACCTGCCCCGCCTACAGATGCGCGCTGAGGAGGCATCCGCAGGCCTCAGGCTCTAGCACGTGAACCACGGCGGCGCACCGCCAGCAGCAAACAGACGGTGGCATGCAACATCCGATCTACTTTTGAAACATCTAGAGGAAAAATTTGCAACATAAATCTGAAAATAGATGAAACACTTGAAACATGCTTATGTAGCCATTGCAACATGTGCAACACCATGATCTACTTTTGAAACATCCAGATGAAACATTTTGCAACGTAAGTGTGAAACAGATGAAACACTTGAAACATGCGTTTGAAACATGCGTGTGTAGCGTTGCAACATGTGCAACACCATGATCTACTTTTGAAACATCCAGATAAAACATTTGAAACAAACGTCTGAAACAACTGAAACATCTGAAACACGACGTCGGAGGCGGCCATGGCCTACCTGGTGAGGAACTACGATACCGGCAGCGACCTACTCCTGGTGGCGCCCGGGTGGTGGTGGCGCAGTGGAGGCCATGGCCATGACGGCGCAAGGTGGATGGGGCCAGAGCGGGGGACGCCTCGCGCAACAGGGCGCAGGATTGGGGGGCGCGACGCGGGATGGGGTGCGGCATGGGATGATCTCAAGTAGCAATGAAGTTGTCGATGAATGCTTGCTTGAGCTCTTGCCAAGAATCAAAGTAGTTTGCCGGCAAGCCGACCAGCCATTGGTGGCCTGCATGGCCGACGGCGACTGGGAAGTAATTAAACATGACGTGCTCGTCAGCCATGGCTGATCTGCACGTGGTTTCGTAGAGCATGACCTATAACTCGGGGTTCTCCTTGCCATCGTACTTCTGGAGTTTTTCGAGCTTAAAGTTTTTTGGCCACACGACTTGGTGAAGGTGAGGAGTAAACTGCTTCAAACCCGAAGGGCCGTGGGTAGTATCATATTCCATACGGCGATAGCTTTCGTAGGATGCACGATCGTTGGCTCTTTGGTTGATGCGATCGTGCAGATCACGTTCTCCGAGGGAATGGCGGAGATCGTTATTGCCATCACGGCGATCCCGATTGCCGCCCTGGTTGACCCTACGACCGTGGTTATCACGGCGATTGTCATGGTTTTCTCGTCGATTATCGTCCCGGTTGTAGCGGCGGTTGTCGTCCCGACCACCATCATGACCACCATTTTCGCCTTGACGGTTGTCCGGTGGGACGTTGTTGCGAAAGCCACGTTGGTTGGGTGGCTGTGGGCAACTTGAATACTGACGACTGTGGCTTGATTCGACTGAGGCAGTCGGAGCCCGAGCTTGGTTCACAATCTCTGCGGTCTGGGCCATAGCAGCCGTCAGGTAGGCTTGCATATCATCACGAATTATCTGGATTTCCAGGGTATTGGGCAGTCGTTGCATTGTCGCCATAGCAACAGCTATGTTGGCGCTTGGAGTCCTGAAGACCTGCTTTTCCCCTACCCTATCAAAGGCATTATTGAGATTCGCGTGGCTGGAGCCTTATGCGTCGTGCCTCCACTTCTACCTCGGCTTCGGCTTGTCTGCGATTAAACTAGTCAATGTTGCGTGCTTCGCGTGCTAGCCTTTCTTGTTCTGTTTCGCCAACTACCGGGGGTTCATCATTACTGATGACATTGATTAAGTCTCCTTGCCTTGGTGGGAAGGATGGGAATCGTGGAAACCCCGGGGGCGGTCTGGGATATCCAGATCATAATCAACTTCTTCATCGTCGCGAAGCTGAAGCTCAGTGTGGATGGAGCCATTAGATGCAGTGCTGGACGGGGAGCTTGAGCCGCCCTCTTGAACTGTGTGGACCGATCCTTCCTGATACTCCTCAATCCGAACCATGTTGACGAAGTGGCATGGCTTTGACCGAGGTCGATGTATATTGTACGCATAGTTGGAAGCAGTGTTTCGCAAGCCGTAGGGCTGTGCCTGGTAATTCTCCATCAAGGCTTCGCACTCGGAGAGCCGGAGACCCATTGCGGGGGCTGGTTGGCGACGAACGGAGCGCCTTTTAGGAGTAGACATGACCACGAGATCCGTACCGAGTCGTGCAGGACGACTGGCCCAAGCTGGTCGGGTAGATCTATTGTGGATAGTGGCTACCTTCTCGGTAGGTTGATTTTGAATCAAATCTACCAGAGTTAGGGTTTCAGCAAGCTTGGTGCCGACCCGATCGATGGAGTCGAAGCAGTCAGTGTTGTCGATCTGCCACCCTTTGTAGCGAGGAAGCGAACGACGGGTTGTCGGTGTGGCTGAAGACGATGCTGGTGTGGCCGGAGCCAGATCCAACGTGGTCGGAGCCGTAGCCGATGCTGGTGAAGCAGTGGTCGACGCAGATTGGATCTGCGCCTTCTCCGTGGTCATGGCGATGAAGTTGTCGGAGCTAGTGGTCCAGGTGATCTAGCCGATGGTGAACATGAGGCCATTCGGCGTAGCCATGGAGCCAGGAATGATGACCATCTTGTTCGTCTGGAGAGTAGTACGCACACCCCTACCTATCGCGCCACTGTCGACAAAATATGATCGGCAGTCTACCTAGGGGTATGCCCAAGGTAGTAGATTATCGGTAGACATGTGCGCAAGCTACAAACGAGATGATGACGCAAGACAGACACGAGGTTTTATCCAGGTTCAGCCGTCGTGAGGGCGTAATACCTACGTCCTACGTCTGATGGTATTGCTGTATATCAATGAGATTGTTTTTGAGAGGGGTCCCCTGCCCGCCTTATATAATCTGGGGGGCAGGGTTACAGATCTGGAAACTAATCCTAACTGGTTACAATTACCATAGTTGGCCGGATAAGGATTCATATTCTAACTGACCAGGATCTTGCTTGATCTCCAAGTCTGCATTGATTCCTTGCGCGGGACTCCGAGCAGATCGGCTGGGCCGCGCGTCGTCTTCTGGTGGACCGAACCCCCTGGTCCGGGCCGGCCCAAACCTAGTCGTAAGGGTATAGGGGTTAATACCCCCACAGCCACGGTGGGCGAGACAGAGTGGAGCGAGCAGACGGCGTGGTAGAGCGGCCACGCAGGGCGGATGTCGATGTTGAGGCAGGCGGCCTCGACCGCGACCGTGGTTGGGTGAGTGGGGGGGAAATGGTAGTCGAGATTTTCTTTAGGAACACACGCTGTAGAGAGGTGAGTTGGGGGAGAACACGGGCGGTTGTCTGGGCCGCCGGTCCGTAGGTGCAACGACGCTGGAACGGACACCGGCGGAGGGGTGTTATTGTTTTTTTAAAAAAAATGTACAGCTGCCCCTCTGTATTAAGAAGAAAGCGGATTTAGTTCTACTCCTACTTCTGACAAGTTACGTAGTTCAATACAACGCTTTTAGGCGAGCTCGCGGTGACTACTACGGGCCTGTTCGCTCGTCTGAATTATGGAGGAATTTGGATGGTTTGGAGAAATGCTGGAGGAATTTGTGAAAGAAAAATACTGTTCCGGATGAAAAAATAAGCGGATCAAGCTAGCCGGGTTTCATATCAGCCGAACATGGGCAAGGAAGCACAAAGCGCTAAACCGCCCTATACTCACTCACGTCCTAAACAACCTAGGTGAGCTGCTGCGCCGCGCCAGCTCTTGACAAGAGTTGAGCCGCCTCGCATTTGGCGGACGCGGACCAGACCTCGCGCGTCAGTCAGGGCCTCAGGAGGGGACAGCGAACGTGATCACACGATCCTTGGGCTTGGTCACACATTTGGCGGCGAGGTGGAGCATCGAGCCCATGTCGTGTCGACGACCCTGTGCAATGGCGCCTCCGGAACGATAACCAAATTAAAGGAAGACGTTGATCTTGCGCGGTGTCCATGGTTTCCAAATTATCTAGCTTGTGTCCCGCGAACGCCTCTGTGAATCTGATCCTAGGTGTGGTGGAGCATGTACAGCAGGCGGACTCTGTGGTGAATTTGCCGCCCGGGGTCCAATGCCAAATAATTCGATCGGTCCCGCGCGCGCTCCCGCCCTCAAGCTGAGTCCACCCGTTTGATGCGCGCGATTTTTGTCGAATAAAAGCGACATCGAAAAGTTCAAAATTTTTGCAACTAAACGGGGCCTGAGTCCACCCGTTTGATGCGCGCGAACCCCTGGGCACATCGCACATGCACATGGCATGCAGTTTATTATTCTGAACCCTGGGTCCGTCTTACCGGCGTCGGCCATGGGCCCCGGCTGCAGGTCCTGAGGCATTTTGCAAGCAAGCGCGCTCCGCGGCTGTTCTCGAGTCTGACTGAACTGAACCCGGCGCGTGCGTGCCGTTCTGGACTGGAATCTCGAGGTCGAGGGATGGCGAAACAATGATTTGGGGCCAAAAACTGCAGGGCATATGACTTGTCGCCACGGAGGATTGCGTTCCGCTCAGAATGTTGACAGCTCTGCAAACGTGGCCCTTACTTGCTAGCGATAGCATTGGTTGAGAATACCCATGCTTCGTGCAGTGGTAATTACAGTAGGTACTGCTAGTTGCAGTTTACCAATGAAATGAAGCTAGCATTGGAGGGTGAAAAGACGAGCACAGTCAATCAGTACAATACTCGCTTAGCAAGAGGCGGGAAAGATGAGACAACGGCAGCGGCATCTTAGGACGACCAGCAACGTGGGATGGCTGACCACTGACGAGGGGGGAGCCAACAGGCAAGCCGAGCTCGTGATACGTGGATCGATCGAGGTTAGGAATCAGTGAAGCCACAAAGTGATGCCGATCGATGATGGCCCCCACGCAAATTTCATCCGTTCCGTGATGGTGCTTGGTTTGGCTACCCGATTTGTGTGAGTGTTTTTGTGGGGCGAAGTGCATGCGTGCAGCGTGCTGCTGATCGATGCAGCTTTCGGAAGGAAGCACAACGTGCCGTGCTTTTGTTAAGTCGTTTGGACTACGTGATCACGAGAGGAAAAGCAACTAGGAATAGTCGGTTCGGTTCGATTCGTAGCGCTTCTAGTACTTCTATTCTGTATATAGTTCTATTGACGTGAGAGCAAATGGTGTGTCTGAACTTTGGATCACCATCATCATATTAAATGGGAAATGCAGAGACGGAGCCAAAGCCAAGGTGCTGAGCACACGACGGCAAACGAAAGGATCGGAGCGGCAGGTGGGAATGGGTCATGGGCGGCAGGATAAGCAGAGCCACAAAGGAAGAAAAAAAAAGAAAGATTGCCAAAGCTACATGTCCCTACTCAGTCAGTCACGTGCCACGCCATGTGTCAGTGGCGTGGTTAGGCGAAATCAACATATGCACCCGTGGTTGGTCGTCTGGATTCCCTCCCCTCCACCACAGAAGCCAAGCAGGCAACACGGAGCTGTATTTTTCGTGGATTGTTGACCGAATACAGTACAAGCAAGCAATGCCTTGTGTCATGTTCCTGTATCCGAAGCGAGCAGAGGAGTGCCCCCGAATCACCAATGCAGCGAAGCAACATGAGAATGAGCGCCTGGATTTGATAGCACTCGCTCATGCGTTTTCTACTTTTCTTGCACAGGCAGTTTTCTACTCCTGTATGACGTATGAGCATCAAATCAGGACAAGATGGAAAGACATTAGTAGTGGCACCCCTCTCCTCTCTCTCATTAGTGGCCTTAATTAGCAGCTGCTAGAGGAGGAGACACCTCGAGCTCGAGATACGCAAAAGTGCTGTTCCAAAGCACCTAAATTAAACCGTGTACTTCCAGGAGTTCTTAAACTCCAGTCCCTTGCGCTTATGCTATTTCGTACTTGGACCCTGCAAGACGCGGATTTGAGATTTCAGAGCACTCTCCAGACTTCAGGCCACAGACGAGTAGCTAGCTAGCTTCATTTCATCAGCCGCCAACCAAGGAGGGGACACACCCACTCGCCCCCGGCTCTCAAGTCCCCACCCCTAATGCATTTTGGTTTTGCGCCAGCGCGGGAGATTGGGAGCGGGAGGCGCGAGGAATCCACCTCCTCTACTGCTCTGCTGCGTTGATCTGATTCTCAACGATACTCACCGAGACAGAGGTAATGGGATTTGCCGGCTCGTTTCTGGGACTGGTACTGAGTTCATTTGATTTCGAACTCCTGCCTTTTTGCTAGTACTTTGCCCGCTATGTTAATGTTGAAGGTCAATGGGTGGGATTCGGGCGCTGGAGATAGGCCAAAGTTGGGTTTGAGGATGGCGGGGCAGGTTTTCTTGGTGAAAAACGACGCGTTTCTTCAACAAGTGCGGACGTCTATCGATTTCATGCAGGGGTGAGAGTTTCTGGAGGAGGGTTTGACTATTTGGTAGTCCGATTGTTTGGGTTTTTGTGGGATTGAGGGTGCGGTTTTGGTGAACGCTGAATCTCGTTTAAAGGTGCGAAACCGTATGTGTTTATTGGGGGGAAATAAGGTTATTTTGTTTTACCCTCTAGAAATAAAATGCTGGTTGATGCATAATGCATTTCAAGTATTTTCTTGTTTGTGCGATCTAGTAGCTTTCCTGCACGAACTGTTTGCAACTATCTTCAAGTTTGACCTATCGTCCCCCCCTGAAACAGAGAGCTCCATGTTGTTCCATTGATAGGTAGAACATGGACCTCTTGCTTTGATGTTCCAGTACAGCATCCTTATTTGTGACTAGCTTTCCACCCCCCCTGAAACAGAGAGCTCCATGTTGTTCCATTAATAGGTAGAACATGGACCTCTTGCTTTGATGTTCCAGTACAGCATCCTTATTTGTGACTAGCTTATGTGCCATAAGAAAATCCCCATTTATAACTAGCAAACAAGAAATACTGTCATAAGAAAACAAGTGTTGATTTTGGACCTAAATAGCTAGCTATGTTTGTGGTTTCATTTGCAGGTACTATGGGGAACCGTTCTCGGCTAAGAGCAGGTAAGGAAAGCATGAAATCAATCAGTGAAGAAACTGAGAGCACCAGCAGAGAAACAGAAGCAGGCAAGTTTCACAGATTGAAATGCACAGATGAAACATTGGGAGAACCGTGCCTTGACAGGATCCCTAATTTCCACTGCAAAAGTTTGCCTTCAAGATATCGAGACGCAAACCCGGAAGATGGCATCATGCACAAGCGCGGCTCGATGTACCAGAGTTCCGGAGAGGTTAGCAGACTCAGGAATCTCCAAGGAAGGAGCAAACTAAATTATTCGAGCAATAAAGACACATTTTTGTCCTTTGAGGTTGCCAATTCATCCTCTCAGTCTCAGCCTAGCACAAGTGGTGCTTGCTCCTTTCCACTGCGGAGCTATTCATGCAATACAAGGTCTTCTATGGGGACAAATCATAGAATTTATCAAGCTTCCAGGGAGATTATGAAGCTTTCACTCCATGAGATTCCTGAGGATGACTTAACACTCGAGAGACCACGCAGGGACTGCAATTTGTTGAAAAATGATGCACTAGACAGTTTCCTGGAGATATCACTTGAAGAAGATACCAACAAAGGTTCATGCACAAATGCAACCCCTCATTTGCCAGAAGGCAATTGTAGCAAAATTGGAAGATCAGATTGCCAACAGTCAGTTGTTTTTTGTCCTGATGAAAGAGATGTAGTTAATTTGCCCAAGTCCTTGTCTACAAAGGTGGGTGTTTTTGATACTACATGCCCATCAGAATGTGTCGGCAACAGAAAGGCTCGTTCTAGTCCATTCAAGAAAATTCTTGATCCTATCATGAAGTCGAAGTCTCAACGGAACCCTTCTCTGATGGAAACAGAAGATTCAAAATCAAGTAGTACTCCATTTGGAGGAAAAGGCAGGGTATTACGCAAATCTTTGTTAAGTGATATCTCAAGGGCTCAGCAAAGCCTTGCACCTGATTGCCAGACAAATGGGGAAGCCCAGAAATTGACCGTTACTTCATCGCCAACTCATCTTCATGCTGTTATTAAATTGGATCCGAATCACGGTGCTCTCGGTTTTGTGTTTAGTACAAAGGGCCCAGAAGAATCAATATATGTTAATACATGGAAAGCTGGGGATGAACTGAATTGGATTTACACTTTCCATAGCAGTGGCAAGCGAGCAAGCACTGTGGGAAGGACCTCCAAGGATAGGCATGGGTGTCTACCTCCGATTGTAGGCCAGATGCATGTGTCTTCCTTTTTGTACTCTAGTGTTGGAGAAGATGGTACTTTAAAGAACTCAGCCACCACTGAATTTGTTTTGTATGACATTGCTCATGCAAGACGGAGTTCTGCTGTTGAGAGAATTCAATGTACAGATGCCATTCGACCATCATTCTGCAATGTTGTCAATAGTTCAATGTCTGGACATACCAGAAATGATCTGATGCAGAGACAAAATACTACAAGGACTGACTCAGATCTATCGACATCTTGTCTTTGGTCTCGAGAAGATCTTCATCCTCATTTGGAGGTTGCTGCCATTGTAATCCAGGTGCCATTTCATAAAACAAAGTCCAAAGAATTGAAAGCTGGATCATCACCTGGTACTATCAAGGCGGTTACAGCAGGTGGTGCACATGGGTTACCAAGGGATGATGAGGCCAGCCCATCACCATTACTTGACCGTCTAAAGTCCGGTGGAGCCTGTGATTGTGGTGGATGGGACATGTCTTGCCCAATTGTTGTCCTTGACAATGCATATGATAGTTACTGGGCTGATTCCATAATGAACGAAAGCAAAGCTCCTATGGAGCTATTTGCTCAGGTACACCTGATTATCTCTTATTCTTTTATCAGATAAATAGTGGTTACTGTTTCATATTTTAGGCAGTTCAGGGACAACTAAACATGACAAAAGTAAGATTTCGTATGTCCAAATATTCATGTTTCCAAAAAAATGGCTGCCTGTGACATTTTAAGATGAGCTAGGATACAAGTTTGCTATTTGTAGATGCATTTAAAGTTAACAGGGTAATTGTTTCTTGTTTTACCCTCCCTAAAAGCTATGCAGCAAGATATTTAACAACTAATTTTGTACGAAATATTTACGAACACATTCTGAAGCTATATTTGACTAAATGACACATTTAATTTATATGCTACAAATGTTTGAACAGGGTAACAAAGAAGTTCTCCCTGCCCTTTCGATGAAGGCAGATGGGAATGGACATTTCTCAGTGGATTTCCATGCAAGATTATCAGCATTGCAGGCCTTCTCTATCTGCATCTCTTTGCTTCACTGTTCTGAAGCTTCTTCAGACATTGGTATCGAGAAGTTTAAGAACAAGCTATACTCCAGCTCGCTGAAGATTCTCCTGAAGGAGGAAGTGAGGCAGTTAATTAATTCAGTCACACCCAAGGAGAAGAAGAAACCAAAGAGCAGGAATGAAAAGACACCTCCATCTATCGTCATTGACCCTCCCTTTTCTCCCATGGGAAGAGTATAGCATGTGGATAAGCAGAGCAATAGCTCTTGGGAGTGGAAAGATAAGAAAACCAGAATCTTCTCATCATGTACAACAATTGTCAAGCAAGTATTAGTTTTGACCATGTTCATTTTTGTGTGAGATAGAAAAGGAAAATGACCCTGTTCATAAGGATAGATGGAGCTGGTAGTTTATAGCAGTAGTCTTAGCTTTGAGCAACCAAGGGAGGGCATGAATTGTTGTTGCAATCCACCAGAGGATACACAAATGTGTCTCAGCCAGTTCTGAAAGAACATGAGCATAAAAAACATAATGTAGCCATTTTTCCTAAATGTAACAACATTCTGAATCTCTGATATGTTTTGGTTGCAAGGGCCTCTTTTCTCATTCTCATTCAGCTTTGTGGAATTAAGATATCTGTTTCAATCTTTATGCAACTGGCGATTGCTTGACTGAATGTGCATTGGAACAGTTAAAAATGCACCACGATGAGATCAAACCTTTTGGCGCCATGTCTGTTTCAATTCCTGCATTGGTTGGCAGACTGGTGGGTCTGCTAGTTGCAATTGCCCTTGTAGGTTTGACATTTATGTGGTGCTTTACTGTGTTTCATAAAGGTTGAATAGGAGCACAAAAGTAAACATGGTGCAACCATTTCCTGTTTCTTGTATATTTTTGCTTGTTCGACTTGCAGCATCCAACATGTTTACTGATCCTTTTTTTTCACTTCAAGTTCTGGGTGCGAGCCTGATAGTTCCACCTAAGCAGTTTGGAGTTGGAGCCCTGAAGAAGTTCAAACTTGTTTAAAGTTGCTAGTCCATGGATGTTTCTTTTGCAGAGGCATCGAGGTAGGTTTGTTCGGCCTCAGAGTTGCAACTTTGCATCTGCCTGCACCTTTCTTGTCAGCCGTGCCAATGGGCAGTTCAAGGCCACGGAACGTGGAGGCGGAATTTGTGTTTGTGGTGAGGTCGGATCTGCAAAATGAGGTGCTCTCAGAGTCTTAGTGCTCAGGCTAGCCCTGGGCAAATTTAATCAAGAACCGAAAACCGAACTAAAATAACCTAAATCAAAACTAAAAGAACCGGAACTGAAAATTGGGTTCCTTATTCGGTTCCTGATATTGAGAAACCAAACTAATAGAAGAAAATTCGGTTCCTACTCTTATATAACCGAAAGAATCGAATTACATGGATTATACTTCACTTACTTGTATTTTATAAGATTATGTTTGGTTTATGTGTGGTGTTTTATATTTGACCTACTATATATTTGTGTTACTATATTGCTATTATTTTCTTATAAATTATTATTATTAAAAATTAATATAGTGTTGCATAAATTTGTCTTTACAACACATATATTTATTGTTATCTTGAGGTCTAAAAAAGTTCGGTTAGAACCGAAACTGAACCGAAATAACCGAAAATCGAAATTATCGAATTTTTAAGAACCCATCGGTTCCTATTTTCTAACAACTGATTTCTTCGAAAAACCAAGGAAGCGAACCGAGAACCGAATGAGCGCTCACTTTGGCGTTGCTGTTGGGTGTGGGCTGTGGGCCTGTGGCCCTCATCTGGTGATTCCAGGTGAGGGACAGGGATCAGTCGGATGGGTTGCCATTACTAGCTGACAAGGACAGGTTTGGACCATCTGTAGTCTTGACCCGGGCTTGGCCTTATTGACCAGGCCAGATCCCCGGGGCCCGGGCAAGCGCCATGCTTCTGCAAGGCTGCAACTCCATTTAATAATAATCTGCTGCTCATCCTCACATTCGTGAGGTACAGCTAGCTCGACTGCTCCGGACTCTCTATCAGTCTCTCATTCCTATCAGCCCATGTGATAGCTAGCATTTGTGGCTTGTTTTTATTTTTTTGAGCAAAAGCATTTGTGTCTGAGTAAAGCGAAACCCAGAAGCAAGAAGGAATACATGAGTTTTGTTCGGCAAGTAAGCCCAGTAACAATCCACCTGGTCCATCGTGATGGCTCGGCTATCACTATTGGGCCGTCACGTGCTTTGCCCTGATCTTGTGAGAGGAATCTTCGGCCTTTTTTGCATATGATGAAACAATCCTGGCAATGAGCCAATAGCAACAAGGGCGATGGCTCAAGACTCATGAGGCCCATTAATCTAGGGGGCGGGGGCCGGCGGTGGGCCGGCCGCGGGGGGCTCAAAGTGTCGGCCTGTCGCTTTCCATCTCGTGCACCACGGGATCAGCGATGCCGTCCGCGGCCACGCACCAGATCGACGTGACAGCTGACGCGCGCTTCTGCCGGTCGGCCCCGCTCTACCAACTCCTTCGCCTGAAAGCGGCGTCCGAAGGTTCCGGCGGTGGCGTCACGCCATTCCGGGCATCCGTCCGTCCGTCTCGCCGGCCGGCCGACCGGCCGGGGTTGTTACTTACCGACGAATGAATTGAATCCCAGGCTCCCAGTCGACGGCGGCGCGGTGCGGTTACGCTCGGCTTGGCCGGCCGCGGCAACGCAGCTGCCCGCGTCGCTGTCGGCGGATTCGCATCCCATTCGCAATTCCGCATGCGCAGCCTGGGGGTACAGCGCGGGGCCCGGCGCCGGCAGGGACAGGGTAGGGTTTTCAGTTTGTTCCTTTTCCTTGATTGCTCACATGGACCGATTGGGCTGGATAGATAAGCTACTTTATTTCATTATATTATTTGCCCAGGCAGCGCTGCAGGTTTAGCGCAGAAGTTTCACGATCGCGTGCGTGCGCCACTAGATCAATTGCTGTGCTTAATCAAATCGATCGGTTTCCACCACTTGCCCATAAGTTTAGTGCGGCGGAATGGAATGGCCTTGGAGCTTCAGCGCGTTGCGTTGCGTTGCATCTCGAACCGAATAAAGCCGTCAGCCGATGCATCGGTTAGCACGAATTGCGTGCCGATGGATAAGCCGGTGGCACAGTCTGGCACAGCCCGCGATCGCGATCGATTGGCACTCGACGTCGATGATGGGGCAGGCAGCTGCTACACCACGGTCCACAGCTCATCCGGCCTTTGTCACTTTGCTCGTTTTCCTACTCATCGTTCCTATTCCCTTCACAGGCGAGAGAGCCCTTGATGTGATTGTGACGCCCGGGCGCTCCTGCGCCGTCATTTTGGAGCGGTGGCTGGTGGGGCGCGCGTGCCTGTCAGGGGTGGCCCGCCGCTACCACTCGGATGGGCCGCGGACGGCTCAGATCGTCGGTCCCGCTGGCCGTGGCCGATCCTAGCGGTCCAAGCAAGCGCGACACGATCAGGCAGCTGCCGTCGGGATCTGGCGGGCGGTGAGCTGCACGGCCAGTCGGCAGCCGCGCCAGGACTAGAGGAGGCATCATGCGCACAGGGCACGGCACCGCTGTGTGGTCTCGCGCTTGCATTTTTCATTTCACGCTGGCGCTGCGAGACCGTTGGCTGGTCGGCCGTCTCCCGGCGTCGTGGTGCCCGAGATCCTGCTAAGGCCTCGTTCGGTTACTGGAGATTGAATCTCGGCCTAACTATTTCTTCATAAATTTATATAGTGCAGGAACCATTCGTCCGCTCTGGAAGAAACGAACGCAGCCTAAGTACATTTGCAGTCGGCACGGTAGCATTGTTCTGGTGCTGAACGACACGGATCCCAAGAACTGGTTAAAATCTTACGCGATGCACGTCAAAGCCAAGAACCAAAGCTAAAGAAAGTTACACGCGAATGGGCATGTGTGATGGGTCATTACACTACACACCGTACCATTTGGCATGATTTTCGCCCGATGGAAGAAAGGGAAAGAAGTAAAGAAGATTAATTAATGGCCGTGTCAACGTCCAGAGGCTTCAACGCTTGATCTGATCTCATGATGCTGCGTCGGAGGTGCGTGGATTAAATTGAAGCCCGCCCTTTTCATATCTGTTTTTTTTTCTCCCGAAAAGGTCCCTATATATGAGGCGTTGTGCAGCGTCAGATGGTGACCATTCGTGATGCAGTGATCCATTACGCCTAAAGTTGGTAGTGACGCTATCGGTGTAGTTAGCTCGTCCGATCCTATCCATGCAATGATGTCAATATTGGTTTGCTTTTGAACAGTCCACACCAAAATGTTCCATAATACATCTTAACATTGCCACGTTGGAATTTTTTTATGATGCAGAGAAAACACGAAAGGCTGATTGGATTTTTTATGATGCAGAATAAACACGAGAGGCTGAGAGAACCAGAGCAGTTCTCGCTGACACCCTGTTCGCTCGGGCTTGTTTAACTTATAAGCCATATTTTTTTAGCTAACAAACAGTATTTTTTTCTCACACCAAATCAGCCAACAGTACTTTCAACCATGACTTATCAGGAGTCGCTAACAGAAAGAGACTTTTTTTTATGAAAAGACAGAAAGAGACTTTTTTTTTGACGGAAAGACAGAAAGAGAGACATGAGCCTATCACCATCTGAAGGTTCGTATGGTATCACCTTGTTGAACAACAGCCGTTAGATCCAAGGCATGCAGTTCTATCAACTCTATTCCATTGGGAAAAGAATCCAAGATATTCCTACTGCATATTCGGTACCTCAGTCAAATCTGTCTTATCTGATGAATATTCCTGCCTTCGCACGGCTTAGTCAGACCACGTTACCGCTTGATCACGCAGGATCAGTCGGCGAGACTACTCATTGATCAAGCGTAGAATTTATTAATCCCGGCCGACGTAGTGTGTGTGTGGTGCACTTGTTGTACCACACTACCCTTGCTAATGCTGCCGTTAGCGCCGTCGACGGAGCCGCTGCCGCGTCAGCCGCTAGCACGAGCAGGCAGCACAGCACCGGCTCCGCGTTCTCAGGTCACACGCAGAGCTCTGCTGCAGTGCATGCAGGCTGCAGCTGAATGAAAGCTGTCCCTGGCTGTCAGTATCGCGTCTCACTCGCAGCACGATGCTGGATACAGGCTCTCTCTCCGGCGTACGAACGGTGAGATGAAACATTAATTAACCTATGGAATCGATCGAACAGGGTTTACTACCAGAGAGATCTTTGGCGGCTGTTGCACATGATCAGTGTCGTTGTTGGCGGCAGAGAGAAGCCAGCCCAAGAGGCGTGCAAGGACTGAAAAGTAAGGGTTGGTGGGAGAGCCGAGAGCTAGCAGAGCAGGAGCAGCACTGATCTCTCCACGCAGGATCCGCGTCATCACAGGTCAAAATTCCCACGGCAATCTGCACTCCGACCGACCGATCTAGGCGTCCGCGTCCCCTGCGATCTCGCGCGGGCCCATGCCGCCATGCGGCCCGCTAGCTGTCTCGCCCGTCTCATTGCGCTCCCACGCTGACTCACCTCGCGTCTCCTGAACCCTCACCCATTTCCGATTTATTGACGGCCACCCTTCCGCAATCTCTGAAGCTCACCGCACGTCGTGACCTTGCTATGTACTCCAATCTTGTACTCGAGGTCCAAGAAGAGCAGAGCCCCGCTTCCTCCAATCTTGGACTCACCTAAACCTGATACCTTTCCTCGAGGACCTTGACGAAAACAGCCGCCTTTTCGTTGCCGTTTCCTCCTGTGTTATATAAGTCGCTGCGCCGGGCTGAATTCCATTTCATCTCATCTCATTGCAGCATCCTCCACCTCCTGCCCTGCCTCTGCGCCTGCCTGCGTAGTTTGCACACCACAACCGTGTTCTTCTCTCTCTCTCGTTCCCAAGAAAGCGCCGCCGCCGACGCTCTTCGCTCGATCCCGCAAGGCCCGTCCTTCCATGGCCATCGCCTCCCGTGTCACGAAGCGCGCGCTGTCCACCTTCGCCGCCGCCAAGCTCCCGGAGGAGGCGATCGCAGCCACCACCGCGGCCGCGGTGCCGTTGGCGTCGTCGGCGCCCAGCGCGTCGTCCGAGCGGACCACCAAGCAGGTACTGCAGTTCGAGGACACCGGGCGGCTGTTCGCGGGGGAGCCGACGTCGGCGCTGCTGCGCACGCTCGCCGCGCTGCAGGCGCTGTCCGTGGGCCCGCTAGTGGACGTGGCCACCGCGGCGCTGCGGTCGCCGGCGGTGGCCGGCAGCGCGCTGGGCCGGGCCGCGGCCAGGGCCACGGCGTACCGGCACTTCTGCGCGGGCGAGACCGCGGACGAGGCCGCGGCGGTCGTGCGCCGGCTGTGGCGCGGAGGCATGGGCGGCATCCTTGACTACGGGATCGAGGACGCCGAGGACAGCGACTCGTGCGACCGCAACGCCGCCGGGTTCATCTCCGCCGTCGACGTCGCCGCTGCGCTGCCTCCGGGCTCGGTGAGTCGCCGTCACCGCTTACTCTTCCGCCTCTTCGATTTTTTTCCTCCGTGGCTTGCATGGTGGTGGGACGGGAGGCTGCCACGTCGGACGGAATCTTCGGTGCCGTCTGCTCTCTGCGCGAGTGGACGGGCCCCCGGATTCCGTGGGAATCTTCTCGTAGTAGGCTGCCTTCCCTAGTGAATCGTCCGGCTGTCTAGCTAGCTGGCGCTGATTCGGTCACTGCTTGTGGGCCCTGAAAACCAGCTGCTGATTTTATTTTTAGCATGTCACGCAGCCCTGTCTGCGCCGCTCGTTTCAGCCACAAAAACTCTCACACCAAAACCCTACAATACGGAATCTTCCTTATTTAGACATTCCTAATCACTGCGTGCGTTAAACCTCAGAGATTTTGCGTTTCATTCATTCTAGCCCGTTTTTATTTTTAATACAAAAAAGGAGAGAGGTTATGTGATAAATACAGCAAGCAAGTACTGCTCAAATCACATCAAATAGAGTAATTTTGTGATAATGGTGTGTGTTGTTGTGCGTGCAGGCGAGCGTGTGCATCAAGATCACGGCGCTCTGCCCGATCGCTCTGCTGGAGAAGACGAGCGACCTGCTTCGGTGGCAGAAGAAGCACCCGTCGTTCAACCTGCCATGGAAGACGCACTCCTTCCCAATCCTGTCGGAGTCCAGCCCGCTCCACCTGACCGCATCTGAGCCGCCGGCGCTGACGGCGGAGGAGGAGAGGGAGCTGCAGCTGGCGCACGAGCGGCTGCTGGCGGTGTGCGCGCGGTGCGCGGAGCACGGCATCCCGCTGCTGGTGGACGCAGAGTACGCGACGGTGCAGCCGGCCATCGACTACTTCACCTTCGTGGGCGCGCTGGCGTTCAACGACGGCGCCGGCGAGCAGCGGCCCATCGTGCACGGCACCTTCCAGGCGTACCTCCGCGACGCGCGGGACCGGCTGGAGGCCATGGTGCGGTCCGCGGAGCGGGAGCGCGTGCGGCTGGGGCTCAAGGTCGTGCGCGGCGCGTACCTGACCCGCGAGACCAGGCTCGCGGCGGCGCTCGGCGTGCCGTCGCCCGTCCACGGCAGCATCCAGGAGACCCACGACTGCTACAACGGCTGCGCCGCCTTCCTCCTCGACCGCGTGCGCCGGGGATCCGCCTCCGTCATGCTCGCCACCCACAACGTGGAGTCAGGTAAAAGTCGTCCAGGCAGCCCCTTTTACAGCAACTGGCCGGACAAGACAAGCAACTCTTCTCTTCACAATGTATCCCAACTGAACTGATGAGTCGATCGTCGTGCGTTGCCACTTTGCCAGGCCAACTCGCGGCGGCGCGTGCTCAGGAGCTGGGGATCCCCAAGGGAGACCGCAACCTGCAGTTCGCGCAGCTGATGGGCATGGCGGACGGGCTGTCGCTGAGCCTCCGCAACGCCGGGTTCCAGGTCAGCAAGTACCTGCCGTACGGGCCGGTGGAGCAGATCATCCCCTACCTCATCAGGCGCGCCGAGGAGAACAGGGGACTCCTCTCCGCCTCCTCCTTCGACAGGCAGCTGCTCCGGTACGGCGGGCCATCAGGCATCTATCTGCTGCAAGACAGAGTACTCCCATTGATGTGAATTGTGTGATCTGACATTTGTTTTTGGCTTGATGGTGCATGGTCCGGTGCAGGAAGGAGTTGGTGAGGAGGGTCAAGACCGCGGTGGCGGGACGTGAGTGGAGTGAACTTGTCGAGCCTTGTGAGGGTCGGGTCGGGTCGACCGTGCCTGTGAAGGTGAAGCTGGGACAAGGGCGAGTTGAAGGCTAGTAGGAAGCTGTAAATACACCCTTCAACAGTCTTCAGACATTGATGTATCCGGGGCTTTTCTTGAATAATCGAATGAATGGAATAATGTTCTTGGTAGTTTTAGGCTATCGAATCGACTCACATCGCCCTCCAGCCCACCTACATACATTTGCGCGCGCGCTTAGGATGTACACTCACTGCGGTTTCCTTTTTTCCTTCCCCTTGGGAAACAGTGAATCGCTAATTAACCACGATGCCCATTGCAGCATTCGTTCCACTTCCACATAACACGCGCACTCAATGCAAGGAAGAACAACAGCCAATCGAGAGCCCGTTCCATGGGAGTGTATGACGTACGCCAGGCATTAGCTCTTGCGCTACTCGCCTAGTCCATTTTGATCGCTCGTTTGTTTGATGAGCTGCACGTTGCACTCCGCTAAACAACATCCCTTCTTCTACGCTGCGCCGCCACACTGAAGACTTCTCCATCATCTTGGTTCACCGCTATGCACTGGCGATCCGCAATTCTGCGCGAAGAGGGAATACTCAGCACTCAACCAGCCATTTGTTGCTTCGTCTACACTTTCCATCTGCAACGTCTCCATCATCGTCACGTGGTCTTCTACGCTACACCTGGAGCTGGGCTGGGCTGGGCCGGGCTTAGGTTGACGGGAAACAAACATTTCAGGCCTAAATTGAATGCGGAGGTCTAGCTCTAAGTTACTCCGTCTGTCCCAATTCTAGTTTCATCATGTGCTAAAAAAAAAGGTTCTAGTTTCGTCTTAAGTCGAATTTCTCTAACTTTGATTTAGTTTTGCCGAAAAAATATAAGCAACCTCGAATTAATTTCATTAATTCTTGCATGTAATTGACCAACTATTTTAAAGTTACTTCCTTCGCCACGAATAATTAAGAATTTAAGATGCACAATGCACATGTTGTCCCGAATAATTATGTGCACATGTCGTGTCCGACTAGACGACTATGGAGTTCTTTTCATCAAGTCAAGTCTACAAATCTACAAAATAGAATAGCAGACTTTATCCATCCATCATTCAGAATTCCTCCCAGAATCGCATTACAGAGCCAAACTTGCTTTCGAAGTCCTTGACGAACAAGCAAAAGCTTGCTGGATCACGCGAGCCTCTGGTAGTTGCGAATTCCTCCCCTCGTGCCGAGAAAGAGTAGTACCAATAGTAAGGAAACTTCATTTTGTAGACCAGCTTTTGCTTGTTCACGGCGCCCTGGCGCACCAGGTGGCCGCTGCGCCGGAGCGCGCGGGGCAGCATCCACGTCCAGTCGTTCACGGTTCACCTCTTACCTCTAGTAGACTAGAAGAACCTGAACAAGGTTCTTGGTTTTGGTTGGGTGGAACGTGTTACGTGTAGGAGCTTGAGTTGCTGACTTCACTTTGTGTGGGCGCTTGAAACTTCCCTTTTCTAGCCCGGCCGTTAGATGCATGGGCTGGCCATAATCTTCCAAGAACTGTCTCTGAGTCCGAGCCAAGAGCCCAAACTCTGACGTAGGTATAGTGGGCCGACGCCATTTGACGCTGAGAAAATGCAGGCCCATTATAATTTTTCCTTTGCATGAAATTCATGGAACATGGGCCAGGCTCGGGTGGAGCTGCTGGTAAGATGTCTAATACCATCTCCAACCGTTTGTTAAACATACTCTCGGTCTTGTCATCTAACCTCGTTCCAATAAATACTTATCCTAACTCTCAATCTATATGGTTACAAAAAGAACTCTCAATCTATATGCACTTGGAAAAATAGAGGTATCCACTAGCAAATATACACACACGACCTATACTATTGATGCCACTGGCACCGTCTTTTACTCAGTTCCCTATCATCCCCAATTGTAGCCGCTCGTTGGTTTACTTGAATTGGATCTCCATACACTGTTTTTATATTTGAGAATTTTGGGACATAGAGCAGGCAATGGAGATTTCATTTTGGAAATCCTAGGTGTGAGTTATGGTACTGGGATGACTGGCCACGGCTCAAATGCCACATCCGCCTAGGAGGTTCGTTGGAATTGGATCTCTGACCACTATTTTCATACATGGAAATACTAAAAGGTAGACCAAACAATAAAGAAATCTGTTTTAAAGATTCTGGGTGTGAGCTATGGTTTCGTGCATAAGGATGGCCAGTCATGGTGGCGAGTTGTCTCCTCATCCATAATCGGTTGCTCGGCATGTATCAGAGATGACAATTAGTATGGTTTTAGGAACGAATAACGGGGAAATGTTGGTTGAGTATTTTCTTTGTATTTTTAGAGAGGTTCCAAAAAACAAAAATTTGGTTTTTTTTTATATTATTGAAGATTCTCTAATGGTGTTAAAAATAGTCTATTCGTGTCCCTTCTAATCCCTCTAACCAAACAAGAAATAGAGACGAATCTATCCTCTTAACCAAACACATGAGTGGAACAATAAAAACACATGCGGCGGTCTTGTGCTAACTAATGTGTGTTGATGGATCACCGGTGTCAAGCTTCGAGGCACATGGACAATTACAATAACATCGTTCTGCACTGTGAAGTGTGAGGCGGCTTAAGCCATATTCAATCTGTCCCTGTATAAATTAACTTCTAAGTTATCTTAAGTCGATTTTTTAAGATCTAACTAGATTTATACAAAAAGCACAAAACAATATGACAATAAATTAGTATTGTTAGATATAGCATAAAATATATTTTTACAATATACTCATTTGATATCATAAATATTTATACTTTTTTTTATAATTTCGCTTAAACATAATTTTTTACTTAATACGATTCTAAAACTTGATTTATTTTGACTATTTATGAGTACGTCATAAACCTAATAGTGTATTTAGTTCAACATTTAATTAATCCTAGGGCAGATGACACTATCCCTTATGTTTTAGGAGGGCTCCGCTAAATATTATAACATGCTAGAACACTTCTAAGTATCCAATTTTAGTAGTACAGAAGGATTTTTTTCTGAAATTTTTACAAATAGGGGTTGACATCTTTTTAAAGAATAGTGGTGGCCTGATGAAAATTTTCCAAATAGAGGTGGACATTTTTTAAAAGAAATTTAGAACTGGCTTCTCGGCTGTCTGCAACAAACCAGTAGTTATGCTTCTCGCAAAAAAAAAAAAAAAAAAAAAAAACTAGTAGTTATGCTTCCATGTCACAACGGCCAACTAACACAGAGAGCCCTTGCCAAATATTGCTGATCAGGACGGCCCATCAACGGTAATGAGGCGCCGTGCTCCCGGACTCCAACTGCATAACTCGATGGCTTGCGCCCTTGGCCATTTATTTCTTTGGAAGTTTAACCGAATCTTGAAGTTGTTAGATGTTTTTTTTTCCTAGCAATTTCTGGCCAGTTAGGATGTCATTTTTGGCATATGTTGGAGTAACTTGTTTGTTGGAAACCAAAAAGTGATTTAATTCACATACACTACAAAGCAGTACAAAAAAATTAGAACCCACTCTATTACCGTTAAAGGTCTAATGGGGTTATAACCGATATGAAAATAAATGGAAGTACGCTTCAAGTTTTTAGAGTCTTTTTCAAATCTATAAAAAAACATCACAGAGTTTCAATTCTTAAAAAATACAGAGGAACACTTTTCAATTCTATAAAAAAATACAGTCTATCAATTCTTGAAAAAAAATACAAAGGAACAAAAGAGTTGGTAGGAGGACAAAGTTTGCGAGCCCAAGCTCCACGAAGCAGGCTGCGCGTGTGGCGCGCACAGCCTGGCGACAACGACCTGGGTAGTGCACATCTTGCACACCCTTTGTCGCCCTGACTCCGTGGAAGCCCACCTCGGCGAGATAACGGGCTTCGGGCCAGTTAGGATGTCATTTTTGGCATAGGTTGGAGTAACTTGTTTATTGGAAACCAAAAGGTGATTTAATTCACATACACTACAAAGCAGTACAAAAAAATTAGAACCCACTCTATTACCGTTAAAGGTCTAATCGGGTTATAACCGATATGAAAATAAATGGAAGTACGCTGCAAGCTTTTAGAGTCTTTTTCAATTCTATAAAAAAACAACACAGAGTTTCAATTCTTAAAAAATACAGAGGAACACTTTTCAATTCTATAAAAGAAATACAGTCTCTCAATTCTTAAAAAAAATACAGACACTACTACACAAATGATTTTACAAGACAGTGCTCTTTTATTAACGGAGGCGGTCACAAAATTCATCCGCCTCAGTTAATGCCTGCCATTAACGGAGGCAGGCATTTTTTATTTACCGAGGCGGGCACTTTTTAACCGCCTCCTAAAATCGATTTATGAAGGCGGACATATTAAGACAACCGTCTCCAAAAAAATCCCTTATTTTCGGAGGCAGACGTATTAAGGCAACCGCCTCCAAAAATTCATTTCCGGAGGCGGGCACACTATAGCCCGCCTCCACAAATAGTGGCCCAATTCTCAGCCCAAGCAAAAGCCCACATCTATCCTCACCCGGGCTCATATATAAGCGATACTTAAGGTTCCACTCTCCAAATCCGCTCGAAACCGCGCCCCTCCGATCCCCTCCCATTTTTCTCCTCCCTCCCCACCTAGCACCCCTCTCCCTTAGTCCCCCCCTCTCTCTCTCTCTCGATCGGGCCATGGGGCTCTCTCTGGTCCGTTGGGCTCTCGGCTTTGTTTTTATTATTTTATTTTGATCACGGATTAACCGTGACCATTAATTGAAGGCGGTTGCAATGCCCGCCTCCAGAAACCAAAAAGGCCCGCCTCCAATAATCATTCTGTAGTAGTGAGAGGAACAAAAGAGTTGGTAGGAGGAGATAGTTTGTGAGCCCACGCTCCGCGAAGCAGGCTGCGCGTGTGGCGTGCACAGCCTGGCGACAATGACCTGGGTAGTGCACATCTTGCACACCCTTTATCGCCTTGACTCCGTGGAAGCCCAGCTCGGCGAGATAACGGGCTTCGACCTGGGCGAACCCCGACCCCATCAACCCACCGACGATTGCCGGCCTCCCGGGCCAATGCCACCCCCTATTCGGCAGCCCACGATCTAGAGCGTCGAACACCATTTCACCACAGCAACGACCCCGCCGGCAATCTCCTCGGCGAAGGCCTCAAATGTTAAGAATTCCTCAATTAGAGGATTGATGGGCTCATACTATATGTCTTGATGGGCTCATACTATATATGCCCTGAAGGCATCTATATAAAGAGACTATATGTACGTCTATATTGACTAATGAAGAAAGGGCTCCCCTCAAATATTTGTTTCCCGTGTGTTCTTGTGTGATGTTCTTATGGATTGGGAAAGGGAAACATGATCTATCTACAAACTCAACACCCTCTTTTTTGAATCGGGAACGGCAAAACGGATCTGCCAATCCGTGAATAGGCCGATTCTCAACACGTTATCAGCAGCTCTTCCAACCTGAGTGAGTCGTTCTAATATATCTACCATCAAATCAATCTCCTTTCTAATTTGCTAATCATAGATTGGTTTTTTTTCAACATGACTGCGTCATCTCGGTTCGGCAACACGCGAGCTTCGGATCCATCCATGTGGTCATGGCCTTTGTCGGTCATCCTCGCCGCCAGTTGCCAGCGCGAGCAGCCGTGGATCCGATCTGTTCGCGCAACTCATCCGTACATCTACGTCAATCACGCGGACTACACGGTGTTGTGATCTCAATCGTGCACACGTAGCAAGGAGCCTTGGTCTCCAGCGCCGCCAGCAAATCGCTGTGGGCTATTAATTAGCCCTACGTGACGTTTGTTTTGGATTTTTTTATTTGTATTTAGATCAATCTAGTGTATGAATAATAGATTGATCCTCTTCTATGAATTTTGAGAACACAGAGGCATCATGGTCGGAGGCATACACATCACCGGGTCGCTCCGGTCATGTTGCCCGCCGGTGAGGACGTGCGGAAATACTTGGCATCGACCACACCATCACCAAACGCGGCCTCGACTTCGTTCGATCCACGAGAACCTATCGGAACAGATCTGCTATTTATCTGCACTGCAGCGACATGTATTGTCATCATCAAGCGGATAGATTTACGACAATGTCAAACGCCCTATGCGATATGTATTTACTAACCACTGCCCTACACGATATTTGACGTAGATCAAATTAGCATCCTCTATAAGATATGAATATATCACATCTCAAAGAATGCATTTGTCTTGAACACCAAAGTTGGGCAATTATTATTCCCTCGCAGACAAAAAAAAAGGTCTATAATTGATGTTTCTATTAATTAAGACTGAGATGTACACTTACCGCCCGCTGCCGGCCTTGACACAAGCACGTATGGCTTGACGTGCCTATATATACTCCTTTAATCCTATTTTTTCTACAAGTTTAAATCTTGAAGATACAATACTGGTAGATGGATTCTTAATATTCAAGGAGATTAGTACATGCATGGTTTCAATGTTTTTCAGAAGCTCTATGAATCATGTTTGTCGTATATGCACAAGTGCACCATGTGTTTTAATTGCGGCCACACTTTAACATTGTGCGTGACCTGCCTGAAGCAGGCTGACACACCGTCGTAGTAGCTCTGTAACCTTGTGGGTGGGCTTCCCATCCCGCATTGTTCCCGAGAAGCTGCAAACTCGTGTGCATGGCCAGAAGCCACTAGCATGCATAAGAGTATCGATGAAAATGGTACGGATATTTATTCGACCGTCCGTTTGACCGAACAAATATGAACATTTATCTGGATAGTTACTCGGATATTCGGTTTTTTTTTCGGATACGGATACTAAAACGGATATCTTAGGCGGATATCAAATACGGATGTAATATCATCGATATCCGGCGGATATCGGATAATCCGGATAAGTATCGGATATATCCGGATATTTAAAAACGGATATTATCCGGATATTTATTCAAAATTTAAAAATCATAAATTTAAACCATCCAAACTATCTCAAATGGAAAGTTGACCAAAACAACAATTGTAGATCTTGATGAGTTGAACAAACTTGGTATTCAAAACTTTTCAATTTGAAGTCATTTAGAGTTCATAATACTAGAGTCAAAGTGTTGTTTTTTCATTTGACCAAATTTGACTTGGTCAAACTTGCTCAAATGAGACACTAAATGACCTCAGATGAAAAAACTCTGAATACCAAGTTTGATCATCTCAGCAAGATCTACAATTGTTACATAGCTCATTTTCCCATTTGAGAAAGTTTTATCAAACACTAGTCATAAATTCTTGAATCTCATATAGACTTTCTGAAACTATGTCACACACTTGTGAAATTTGAACTATATTTTGTTCAAACTTTCTCAAATGAAAAAATGGCCTATATAAGTATTGTATATCTTGATGATATGAACAAATTTGGTATTCAAAACTTTTCAATTTGAGACAATCTAGGTTTAGAAAACTAGTTTGTAAGCGTCGAAATTTAAAAATCACAAATTTGAACCGTCCAAACTATCTCAAATGGAAAGTTGACCAAAACAAAATTGTAGATCTTGATGAGTTGAACAAACTTGGTATTCAAAACTTTTCAATTTGAAGTCATTTAGAGTTCATAATACTAGAGTCAAAGTGTTGTTTTTTCATTTGACCAAATTTGACTTGGTCAAACTAGCTCAAATGAGACACTAAATGACCTCAGATGAAAAAACTTTGAATACCAAGTTTGATCATCTCAGCAAGATATACAATTGTTACATAGCTCATTTTCCCATTTGAGAAAGTTTTATCAAACACTAGTCACAAATTCTTGAATCTCATATAGACTTTCTAAAACTATGTCACACACTTGTGAAATTTGAACTATATTTTGTTCAAACTTTCTCAAATGAAAAAATAGCCTATATAAGGATTTTAGATCTTGATGAGCTGAACAAACTTGGTATTCAAAACTTTTCAATTTGAGACAATCTAGGGTTCCGAAAACTAGTTTGTAAGCATCGAAATTTAAAAATCACAAATTTGAACCATCCAAACTATCTCAAATGGAAAGTTGACCAAAACAAGAATCGTAGATCTTGATGAGTTGAACAAACTTGGTATTCAAAACTTTTCAATTTGAAGTCATTTAGAGTTCATAATACTAGAGTCAAAGCGTTGTTTTTTCATTTGACCAAATTTGACTTGGTCAAACTTGCTCAAATGAGACACTAAATGACCTCAGATGAAAAAACTCTGAATACCAAGTTTGATCATCTCATCAAGATATACAATTGTTACATAGCTCATTTTCCCATTTGAGAAAGTTTTATCAAACACTAGTCACAAATTCTTAAATCTCATACAGACTTTCTAAAACTATGTCACACACTTGTGAAATTTGAACTACATTTTGTTCAAACTTTCTCAAAATGAAAAATGGCCTATATAAGGATTGTAGATCTTGAATCCATGACCATGACTCCATGAGACCCATGAAGCAATGTGCTTGGCTATTTCTACTCATGCCGCGAAGATTGGTGCTTATATGATGTTTGATGTATGATGCATGTATCTTTATCTTATTTGTTGCTTTACTCTTTAGTCTTTCGGCTTAATCTAGATGTATTATGAACTCATAGAGTGGTGTAATGGTTTGCATACGTATGATATATATATATATCTTGCTTTTACTCAATATCCGAATAGATATTTGTATCAGACCTTCTAGAATCCGATTCATACCGTATTCGATACTCATTATTCATATCCATATCCCAGAGTCAATCAATCCGTATTCGTATATGTATCCGAACGCTATCCGTGTCCGAATCCGAATCCGAACAGAAATATGAAAACAAATATAATATGAGTGATATCCGTTCGTATCCGATCCGTTTTCATCCCTACATAAGAGCAGTACACCGTCTTATGGTTTTCCTATTGTGACGCGCTCGCCCGTTGTTGAGCCGCCGCTTTGCACATAAGCACAACATATATTTTCATGTTGACACGTGCCACCCATGCCACGAAATTTTATGCAGTGTGATATTACACAAATTTTCTCAGTTTTTTTTTGTAAGCTTCTAAAAAATTGTGCTAAGATATTTTTTAGACCCCCTTGGAAGTTTAATATGGATTTATATTTTTTTCCTTGCAATGCTTATGTATGATTATGTTCTCTATGGGTTATATAATCCCGAAGTATCATCCTAAGATCAATATAAATACCCTGGAACAACATATATGCTTGGAAAATTCTGGGAAATAAATGAAACATTTATGACTATATATAAGATCATTTTTCTCTCTAGCGCTCTCTTTAATGTTTTGGTTTATTTACATGAAGTAACCCGAAGAGAAACCATGGCATGAGAATTGTAGGTATATTAGACATGAATTTGGGATTCATTTGTAACTTCCCTCCAGGGAGCTAATACTTGCCTAGGTATAATTGCCAAATATTATAATATAGGCATACAACACTACTCAGATCAACACAAGATCAGAAGTCGATGTGTTCTGTTCTTGTCTCTCTGCTGCAGAACAAGCATGAGGTGTCAAACTAACTGAGGTTTGTTTTAAATCAACGTTTCCTGACTTCAATCTAATAGATACATAGATAATACATTTCTCTTGGCAACATGAAGTTGCTATAAAATACCAGAAGAATTAATATTGTGAGATTCTTTTCCCTGATTAGTGCGAAAGCACAATACTTCTTCCTGATGAAGAACTTTGTTTGTCCTTTTTTTTTGGACTAGTGAAGCCCTGAAGTGCAAATCAGGACTCGGAATTAGAGGTACCCGTGGTCGCTGAAATGACAGTGTGTATACCATACAGGGAAATCATTATATCTATAAGAAAAGTAAGCCAAATGATATGGGTTCACCCATAAAGAACTGCATAATGAAAGTGACAGCTATGTGGAGTGACTACTCTATATGACAATATACCAGCTAGTAGTATATATGTCACACCCCACCTACTATAAGATCTACCTGCCAACTACCAGAAGATGGAAAGGAGGTAAACAAGTTTGAATCCTAAATCACAACAAGCTAGAAGCTAACTTGGTATTAACCAACTGTCGGTTATATTAGTTATCCTAGGCTCTGAAAGGCCACAGGGATCATGACAACTACTATGCCAGTAATGATATTTCTTACATGCATCTTTTACCTACAAAGTTGCGCTATCAGTTAAGAGTTTATCCCAGAAGGATATTGGTCACTATTGCGCTTGTGAAGCAGCCATTTTTTTCTTAAGTCAATGACTTTGCATTATAATAATATTTTCTAGATAAATAAAAATTCTTGGCTTCTCTTCGTGCTGAACAATGAATTGATCCAAGCCATGCTTTATATAGAATACGAAATATGTTGCAATAAATATAATGACTCAATTTTTCTAAATGGTATGAGTAATTAGGTCGAATTTGGGCAATAAACAAAAAGAGCTGGACAATGAAATAATTCTGCATCCCAAATTTCTGCTTGGCAACCACGGCTAAACGCCATGTTCTTGCTATCATACTTATGCACACCGAGCTTAACGCGCCTGAAAGCGCAATGCCACCATTAATTATCTTTTCTCATGTATATGATCTAGAAGGTAAAATTACATAATGGACAGATTGATTGTTAATTATACAACAATTGGTGAGCATTAACCCCTGAAGGATTGTTATGGCTAAATTATGGATTATGTTAGTAACTATAGGTGTTAAGCCTAGAAGGCTGCATATGCATTTGTTAAAACCAAGAACATGCAGAGCAATAATTTATAATTCACCAAAAGTTATGCACTCAACAAGAAGTTGAGGATACTCCTCCTATAGAAGGATATACACGCAGTATCCATGCAACTACATTAATAAAGTCCGAGCTCACTGCATATAAAAAAAGTAATTGACCCCCTAATATTAAGTGCGTAATATTTCCTAAATGAATCACCACTAAAGCATACATAAACACCACTAGAAGTTGGTGAATGGAGAATTTTAGTATGCTATTAAAAATCTCGGCATTAGGGGGAGATGAATGCCCATTTTATGGAATACCTTGATATTTATAAATCAAAACGCACAAAATCCAAACTAAACTAGTTGTTTAGTTAGACTCCTCTATTCTATAGTATGGAGTTATGCCAGATAGCTATTTGTATTGATGAGGAGCAACCAGATTAATTAAAGTCTAAATGAATGCTTCTACTTGAAGTAGATGTGGATATACCATGGATTAATTTTGTATCCACGTGACTTATTGGTATTTTGATCAAATTATGCGGGGACGTCTGCAAATAAGATCTATTGGCCTAAGTCAAAAGCATATGCTCATGAAGCAAACTCATATTATGTGTGATAAAACTCCTCTCTTACTCCTAACGAAGATCATTATTAAGTCGGAAAAATATATGTCAACACTTGTTTGCCTCTATAATTGCTAAATGGATCTCTTTGTGAGAACACGGATCCAGAACAAAGTCCATGGCAAGAGTGCTTTAAGCTCTCATATCGGGTTAAATGAAACATGCAATTGAGGTTGAACCAAAAATCGCTAAGTGAATATCTTGAACATGATGTTCGGATAATTACATGTCATCGTTGAATAATGGGTGGTGAAAAGCGATGGTTCAGAAGGTGCTAAAAGAGACCAGTTCTGGCATAAGTTTTACAAAATATGTTCCGCTATATAATGAATCTGGCTAATGGCATGAATCAAAATATACAGTTTTGAGATTCTTAAAATCCATGAAGAGCAACATTGAAATCTCATACCAATATTATCTTTAAGAGAAATGATCTCTACATAAATATAGCTTCCTGAAGGATTTTCCTTGAAGGAATATATGGTTATAAGTCTGAATGCACCAAAATAAGTGAATTCCTTGTAAGGAATAAAGACCCATATAAGACTCGAGAGATAAGAATGAAAAGAGGAACTTGAAGGAATAAGCATGCGCACCTCATGAGCTTTTACTATTAGTGTATATATACTTGCGATACAATGCGTTCTCCACCTGAAGTTTTGGAATAATTGAAGTATCCTCTGTAAACCGATATGATATATTTTGGTGTTACTAGCAATACTTTCCCTAATACACTAGAAATACAAATTTGTGATATCTTACTATGTATTAAAGATAAAGATTCTCGAAGAATCTAGAATCAATCATAGAAGGAGTCACCATTATTATGAATAGAGAAAATTATAATGATTATTGATCACATCTCGAAGATGCATGTCATTGCAACTTTAAAGTGCACAAATATGCATCTTGATGTATGCATGATATAATATAATAAATTCCGCTCAGCATTATTCTCTATTTGCAATGTTCTTGAAGAACAGCGAGACAAACGTCATGAAGACTAAATGTTGTGCAAATCTTGTAATCTCACTTGCACTATCCATGTTTATGTTTATTTCCAAATAATGGTTAATACTATGAGAATGATTGACTTCACCGAATGTTGTCATCAGGGGGAGTATTTACAAGATATTGATCGTCATTCACGAGACTTTGAAAGTCTCAAACAATACCTAGAAGGTGTTATTCTAATGGTGACTTGCTAAGCTTTGTTGAAGGCTCTATCGTGACACCATTTATGAAAATGGGTTTATGGTTTATGTACACTTTATATTTTTACCTCACTAGTTCCAGAAGTAAGATGAGGTTAAGATTATGAAATGATCCTTGTAATGTATGCGATATACTTGTTAAGTCTCTATGTGCATATACTTCCTGTAGAAAGCATTCTTGGCATAGCAGGACAGGTCTACAAAGTTCATGGGGAACTTCCCTAGAATGTTAACCCTTGATTAGAATTCTAGAAAATTCAAAATGATATGATCCAGAAGGTCCCAATTTGTCATGAAGTCACATGTTGTACTCTTTTTCCTGGATGAGTTTTCCTAAAGTTTTTCATATAAGGTTTTTAATGAGGCAACAATGTGCAAATGCATTAAGCGACAATAATGTACTCTTTCTCCATGTTTTTTCCATTGGGTTTTTGAGTTTTAATGAGGCATGTATTTGTCATGGTATTCGCCCAAGGGGGAGTGTGAAGAATTCCTCAATTAGAGGATTGATGGGCTCATGTTATATATGCCCTGATGGGCTTCTACCATATATGCCTTGAAGACATCTATATAAAGAGACTACACGTACATCTATATTGACTAATGAAGAAAGGGCTCCCCTCATATATTTGTTTCTCGTGTGTTCTTGTGTGATATTCTTGTGGATTGGGAAAGAGAAACATGATCTATCTATAAACTCTACGTGCCTCTTTTCTGGGATCGGGAATGGCAAAACGGATCTGCCAATCCATGAATAGGCCGATTTTCAATCTCAACAACGTGCACGTGCCCCGACATACACCTCTTCCTCTTCTGATTGGTTTGCCTCCTGCAACAACGGCCCAAGTGCCTTCGACAGCCGGACCGCAGTACTCGCAATGACAACGACCCAATAGATCGCCCGCCTCCTCTAATGGGCCTCTTCAACAAGGTCAGCCTGGCTCAGGACTTGACCCCATGCAACTTGGCCCCACACACCTCCGTACTCCCGTTCACCTCCCCTGCCCTGATAGCTATACGCTCGTACGTTCGATTCAGCCGTTTTTACTGCATCAACGGGCCGAACATGTCCTTGCCGACCACCGCCGTCCTACTCCTCGCTGCCCAAGTCTTCGTCAGACCCTTTAGCGGCGACGAGCATCCGCCACGCCAGGTATGCCCGCCCCTCTCTTCCCTTCCTTCTGTGTAAAATGGAGACCCCGAATCCTGTTTTAAGCTATTTGGCTATCTGTATTCGGATCTATTATAAGCACAAGTGTATGCATGTAGTTTGTTGAACTTAGATATTATGAGACCTTCTAATCTAAATATATATGTGTGTATCATGCTTGTGATTAATTATTTGTATACCGGTTTTTTTTGCCAAATATTAGAGGTGACGCCGTCATCGCGTGGCAAGGAGAAGCTCGACGTCGCTGAGGTGATCGGGCAGCGTGAGACCACGGACGCCACCGCCGTGAGGTTCTCTGGCGAGCTAGACCCAGAGACGGTTAGCAGCGTGGAACCCCCGTCTAGGTAAACCTTTTTGTAAACCCCTCTAAAATCATGTGTTTCGCATCTAAATTACGGGATAATTATTGTGCTGGTTAGTTTACTTTTCGTACTTCCATCTCAGTGTGCAAAGTCCATGAATAAACACCAATTTTCAGCTTGTACTAGGTAGCGTGTCCGTGTATTACTACGAGACAACTAAACTTTTGAACTAAAAACACACAAATCGCATGATAAAATAACAATACTGTGAAATTAAATATCGACGTTAAAGTAATATTTAATTCAAAACGTAAAGTTTGTGAAATTAACACAGTCACAGAGAGCGCGGTGTCGCAGACTCACAAACTCTACTGTATAGACCTTTCCGTGATGCGGCTAAGATAATGTTTTAAATCGGCAAGAAGAAATCTTCGATATCCATTTCTTTCGTACGATAATAAATTCACAAATAAGTTCCGTTGCATCTCCATACCATCCTATACACAGGTTTGAGCATATACGTAAATATTAGTGCCTATCACATGGGTACTACTGTGTGTCTTGAAAAATCTATTATAACACCTTAAAACAAAGTATGTTATACAATATTGTAGAATAAGGTATTCACTTGTGTGTCTGTGGCAAGATTCACCATCAGTAATATATAGAAATAGTTAAATCATAGGTATTATTATGACTCTAAGTTAGTTACACATCTATGACATCTGCAATGATATTTTCACGGATGAATTTCCATTTCAATGTATCCTCGTTATATCAAATGAAAAAAATTCAAAACTACAAAATTGTAGATCTCATCGAGAGCTACAATTTTCATATAAATTTCATCTTTATCCGACGTCGTATGAAAGAGTTATGATTTTTCAAAGGTTTGGTCTTGTCACGCCATTTCCGGTGGCGCGACAGAACTGTACTGTCACACCTGCGGGAGTATACTTGGCCATGCAGCACGAGGCATGACGGCACGACACGAAGCACGGAAAAAAGCCTGACATGAACCCGGCACGGCCCGATGAAACTCGGGCCCGGGCTGGCCCAGGCCGCTGCTCAGGCCATGCTTGGGCTGACCCCCAAGCCCGTGGGCCAGCACAACCCGGCATGAGAAATGGAGGGAGGCCCGGCAGTGGCCCGGCCAGCCGACCTGCTAAGAGCACCAGGCCACCAACCGGCCCACGCAGCGCAGCCCCTCCCCAGTCCCCACGCGGACGCGGCCACGCCCGAAGGCCGAACCCTATCCTCGCGACCTCACCCCAGTCGCCTCCCCACGCGACCACCTCCTCCTCGGCTCCTCGCCTCCCCACCTCCTCTCTCCCTCCCTTGGTGGCCCTCCCTCTCCCTCCAACCACGCCGGCGACCCTCCTCGCTCCCACCATGGCGGCGCCCCTCCTCCCTCTCCCTCCAACCACGGCGGCGCGGCTCGACCACGGCAGCGAGCACGCCCTGTCTCCCTCCAACCACGGTGGTGGTGTAGCCAGGAGCAGGCGGCGCATCCACCGAGCTCGCGGCCCCGACGAGATCCGGATCCGGTGGCTTCACGAGATCCGACGTGAGGAGGCGGAGGACAATGAGATCCATGCGCGAGGAGGCGTGTGGTGGTCCTCGGCGGTGGATCCAGGGTGGTGGCGTCCCAGGCGACGGATCGAGGGCGGGCGCGCTCCCCAGTGGCGGATCTAGGGTTCAAGGCTTCAAGCACGCGAACTGCGTCTTCCTCCTCCCACGCTGGCGTCCCTGCTGCCCCACCCTCTAGGGCGAAGGCTGCGGCGTGGCGGTGGGCGCGCCGCCGCGCGCGCCCTCCCGCTCTCTTCCTTCCCTTCTCTGTGGGCCTCGGGCCCTTTGGCATGCTTGGCGAGCCGTGCCTTCTCGTCTTTGGCCCGGCCTCAAAAACGGCCAAGAAGCCGTGTGAGGCCCTTGGTCGAGCACGACGCTCTGGCTGAGCACGCGGCTCGAGGCCCGCGTGCCGTGCCGGCCCGACATCCTCCGGGCCCATGTCGGGCCGGGCCGGGCCGGCCTGATGGCCAAGTATACGCGGGAGTGGCGTGATAGCATTTTTCACGCTAGAAATACCGTCTAACATGACGGATGTTGCCGTGCCAATGCATGTGGCGCGACAACTTTATTTGGTCACGCCAGCGACGATGGCGCGATCAATAGGGTCAAATCCGCAAAATTTTTTAGGGGTGATTATTATTAAAATATTAAATAAAAAAAGGATTAAAAAATCCTACAGGGGTCCGAGCACCACATGCCTTTCAGTGGGCCAGCGTTGACATGGGCTCAAGCAAACTCCCCCTCTTACCAACTCTTTAGCCCTCCAAAGCTAGAGTAACAGGCACTCGCAACTGTGCCCGGCTGGTGCGTGCGCTGAGACGCCAACTCTTTAAGCTGGTTAGCTCGATGTTCGGTTAGCAGTATGGTGCTAATGTGGGAGCAAACGCTGCTGCACTCGGGTGTTTGTTGCTTTGTTTTGCTGCTCGGCTACTCCGTAGCGTGAGAAGTCTATCTTAGATGGGCTGGTTGGCCTCCTGCACGACATTGCTATGACTCTAATGTCCGACGGTTCTAGACGCACATCATATAACGATTCGATATGGCGCCACGTGTCCTCCTTCACTCATCTCTCATAGTCTTATCCGCTCGCACTGCAGTTCAGCCCGTCCACATGTTCGCTGCCGCTGCCGCTCCTCCTCTCCTCTCCCTTCCTCCCCCATGGATCCAGGAGCCCTGCGCGCCCCTGATTACGCTCCGCAGTGCTGCAAGCCAGCGGCCACGCTCCTCCCCGCCTTCCACCCATCCTCCACATGCCTCACTCCCTGGCCAACGGTGGCGGCGTCCCCTCCAACTCCGGCGTCCTCCTCCCCCAGCATGGTGGCTCCTTCCCCCACACCGATGTTTCCTTCCCCAACCCCGACATCCTCCTCCCCCACCCCAGCTCCCTCCTCCCCACCCCGGCGGTGCCCCTCTATAGGGTTGAGATGGCGGACTAGATGGGGATGAATAGTCCTTCTAAAATTAATCACGTCGGCTAACAGAAACAAGTGCGGAATTAAAACTATCGGTCTAGCCAAGACTACACCCCTCTATCTATGTTCTCTCGCACCTTGCAAAGATCCTAATTAAGCCAACAAAGGTGCCAAGCTAGCTAGAGCTCACCTATCCAATTCTAGGAGCAAGGTCATACAAACCTATGCCACTAGTATTTTGCACACCGGGGAGCTCCTACACAATTCAGGTAAGCAAAAGCACAAAGCTCCTAAGCTCACTAGCAATGCTCAATAACAAGGCAACCAATGCCAAATTAGAGAGCGCAAATACTTAGCTATACAAACTAAGCAATGTGACTAACAAGGTTACATAAACCAAATTAGCCACGCAAGGGAGCTACTTCTATGCTACACAAGCAAGAAGGTAACTAGTGAGCTACATAAGCCAACAAATTGCAAGAGCAACTACACAAGCACAATGTATATGAAAGTAATTACAAGCTTGTGTAAGGGGATTGCAAACCAACGGGAAGAACAATGTTGACACATTGATTTTCTCTCAAGGTTCACGTGCTTGCCAACACGCTACGTCCTCGTTGAGACAAGCTCCAAGGTTGCCGCCGGTCCTCTTGCTAGTGGTGACCCGCAAGTCACACTCTCCCATGTGGAGTGCTTACCACAAGCTCTAGCACTTGATCCGGTCGAACCACTTGTCGCCCTTCGCATCTCGCTCTACTAGAGTTACTCTTCGTGGCTCCCATGGGGCGAGCACAATGCCCCTCACAAAGCTCTTCTCTGGAGCACCGCACAAGCTTCTTGCGGGCTTCGACGAAGACCACCACCAAGCCGTCTAGGAGGTGGCAACCTCCAAGAGTAACAAGCACCACTGGCTTACAAGACGACCACCTAGTGCCACTCGATGCAACCTCATAATGCAATCGCACTAGACTCGCTCACTCACACAATCGGATGAACACTATCAAGCTAGAGTGAGTTAGAGGGCTCCCAAGCACCACCACATAAGCCACCAAGGCTCTAGTGTGCTAAGCTTTTCTAAGCTTGCGGTCAAAGGCTGACCAACGCTTCTATTTATAGCCCCATGGGCTAAAATAGTTGTTACCCCTTCACTGGGCGTTTTTTAGGACGACCAGACACGCAGGTCGTGTGCACCGGACGCGTCCGGTGTGGCAACCAGACGCGTCCAGTCACTGCTTGACTGCCATGTGTCCCTTTCAAACGAAGTAGCCGTTGCCGCCCAACGGCCCTCTCTGACACGCTATGACGCGACGCATCAGACGCATCGTTAGAAAATGACCGGACGTGGGAGACACAGCGTCCGGTCGAGTCTAGAGAGTTCCTAGAGCCGTTCTGGGCCAACCGGACGCATCCAGTCACATCGAACCGGACACTCCCAGCGTTCGATCAATTATTGCGCTAAAAACCCGAGACTTGCTGGTTCATACCGGACGCATCCGGTGTGGTGACCGGACGCGTCCGGTCGCTGTATCCGGTCGAGTCTAGAGAGCTCCTAGAGCCGCTCAACTACGATCGGACACGTCCGGTGTGGCCAATCGGACGCATCCCTGCGTCCGGTCCTCTCCGGACCAACACCCGCGCCCCACATCACCTCGACCGGACTCTAAACAGTGATTGCTCAGCGTTCGGTCACTGCTATGACCTAGAGTCTAGTCACCTCGTCAACTCTACCACGCCTGGCCAGAATACCGGACGCGTTCAGTCAAGTCGGGAAGATACTGGACACGTCCGGTCACCTAGTGACCAGCGCATTCAACTCCTTTTCATCACCAACTTCTTCTCCTTTGCAAATATGCCAACACCACCAAGTGTACACCACCATGTGTATGTGTGTTATCTTTTCACAAACATTTTCCAAAGGATTAGCCACTCAACTTACCACGCCACTCGATCCTAGCGACGATGCAAAGTTAGATCACTCGAGTGGCGCTAGATGACCGATATGCAAACAAGTTTGCCCCTCTTGATAGTACGGCCATCTATCCTAAACCCGGTCATAAACTTCTCTACTCACCTATGACTGGTGAAATGAAATGCCCTAGGTTATACCTTTGCCTTGCGCATTCCATTCCATCTCCTCCATTGTTGATGCAACACATGCACCAACCAATTATCAAATGATATGATCCACTTCATATCATCACGTGACCGTACTGGTTCATTGATCTTGACTTCACTTGCTTTTCATCATTGCCTTCGTCCATCGGTGCCAAGACTTGCTCAAGCTTCACCGCCACGCAGTCCATCACTCCAAAGCCTCTGACTTGCCCTTCACGCTTGCAATCGGTCCATCAAGCCAAGTCATGTCTTGATCTTCTCTACCTTGATCACATGACTCCATGTCATGTCTCATGTGCGATAAGCTCCTTCATCATCACATGTGTGAGCTTTGCAACATCTTTGAGCCATCATCACTGTCATGGCATATGTTGCTCACACACATGTACCTATGGACTAATCACCTGTGTATCTCACTTAAACACATTAGTCCACCTAAGGTTGTCACACAATTACCAAAACCAAACAAGGACCTTTCACCCTCCCCAACACCGGCGTCCTCCCCCACCACGGTGACTCCTTTGCCCACACCGATGTCTCCTTCCCCAACCCCGGCGTCCTCCTACCACATCCCGGGTCCCTCCTCCGCACACCGACAGGCGCCCCTACCCGACACCGGCGTCCTCCCCCATAGGGAGCTCCCGACGCCCTCAGATCTAGCGGCCATGGGGCTCCCCGTGTAGGCTCTCTCCCCCTCTATATGTTGCAATTATATCTTTTAATTGTTTCAGACGTTTCAGAGGTATGTTGCAGTTGAATCATAAAGATGTTGCACAAGTAGACCTCGGGGATGTTTTGCCTATGTTGCATTTTGTTTCAAAGGTTTTGTTGCAGGCACTATTTCAAAATGTTTCACTTGTTTCTAGATGATGTTGCAATTGTTCTGATCTGGATGTTTCATATCTTGGCACAAATGTTACAATAATATTTTCAAAATGTTTCAGTTGCTTCAATCTCATGTTGCAATAGTTGTTCCATATTGTTGCAAGTGTTTTTATTCGAGCGTTGCTTCATATGCTTCACACCTAGCGCTGTAATAATATGTTCCAAATGTTTCAGCTCCTTCAACCTATTGTTGTAGCAATTTGTTCCATGTTGTTGCAATAAAATATTCATGGTGTTTTAGCTGCTTCAGCCTAATGTTGCAGTAGTTGTTTCCATGTTGTTGCAATAATATATTCATGGTGTTTCAGCTGCTTCAGCCTAATTATGGTAGAACCGCCCGAAATAGCGTACTTACGGAGGCGCCCGTCTTCCACCAGACACTAAGCACCCCGAAAGCAAGCAACAACGAGCGGTGTCCGTCGGGCACACCCCGAGGGAGAACCCGAAAGATCCACATTTTTCCCAAGGATCCAATAATGAGAACGAGTTACAATACAAGTCCATTTCATACATATGAGTTTCTCAAAAAGTACATTATTATAATACCAAATATCAGAGTGCGGAATGATAAACAACAAAATTTAAAAATAACATCTAGCGGTAAGGGGGCGAGGAATCCGTCGAGCCCACCAGAAGGATCCTCCACACAAGGTACTCTTCAAGCATCACTTGTAACAGGGGTAAATAAACCCTGAGTACACAATATACTCGCAAGACTTATCTGACTAGTGGGAATAATTTCCCGACTCCAAGAAATATGATAAGCTTTATGGCTTGCTAGTTTCTTTTGGCAGAAAGCAATACTAACAGTGAGTCCCTATTTATGTATTATTATTATCAGCCGTATTAAGTTATCATCTAGCCAGTCTATATAAGCACCTGTTCTACTTTCAAGCAAAAGTTGAGCAATCAATTCCATTTCTTCTCCTTTCAACTTTCAGTTCTTACTATGGTGCTAAACACGAGACAAGCCGTACCGGATCTCCTGGCGATTCGTGAATCAATATGCCCAGCTGGGTGCCTCGAAAACACACGTCCCGCTTGTACCCCAGGCACAAGCAGGACTAACCCATCACCCTCCTGTCCCGGGTGTCCAGGTCCCCATCCAAACTTGGACTCCAAGCCCCCACATCTTGAGTCCCGGACTCAGTGTGGTGCAAGGACATCCACCACCTCCTCTTCCCATCATTCGGTCTGGAAAGAGCCGGATCCGCGACAAGAGAGCAACAAGTCTTTCCTGCGCCCATACCCAAGTATGCGCTCAGGACAATAAATCTGTGACTTTCTCACGATGCCTTATGCAACGACCGATCCTTAATCAACACAGACAGGGAAAAAGTGTAACCGAGCTATGCCCTATTAGCCGCAGGACACAACCCTTTACACCCACCAATATCCAAACCATATCCCTGCCCGGTCACCATTTACCTTTCCATCATTTTATCATGAGTGTTCATATTTTATCACCTATTTACGAGTAACGGCAGGTTACTCACGCTACCGATATTCTGAGCATAACAGCTACTCGACCTGTACTAGTAGGACTCATGGGTAGATATATTTATGCATGTAGTTTTCATAAAATGCATGTAACTTAAATGCACATCACATATATATATTCAGTGATCATAAAAATATGGGTTATGCACCGGGGCTTGCCTTGGGCAGGTGCCGGGTCAGCAAGGTCAGTACCAACAGGCTCCTGGGCTTCCTCCTGTGTGAAGATCTCCTCCTCGTATTCCTCGAGCACCTCGTCGTACTCCGGCTCGCCGACGGGCACGAAATCTACCGGTTCGTGATCTACATGAAATGATGATGCAATGTTTAGGAATATAACAACAACTCTTAAAATAATAGTACATCAATTTAACTACTAAGTTAGTGCTACCGACCATGAGGCTAAGCTATCTGATAACAAGTTGGAAATATGACATTCGTTATTATGATAGCAACTACCGATATTCTTACTCCTAATACTGACTTACGATATATTCGATAAAGCAAGTGTAATAACTACTTTATTTAGCAACCCGTTCTAAGGCTATAAAATTTACAGCAAGTACCTAATATCCTATTGAACCTACTGTAAAATTTTCAAAGCTAAAACTATTGCCAATTTGCCACAAGAATTCCTATGAATATTAATCTACATAATACTAAGCTTCCTAATTAGAATTTATGAGCCTTCGATCATAACAGCCAACTGTGAACCAACTACTCTAATAGATAGATGGTATTTTTTGCGAACCTAACAAAATTTGTCTCATGATTTTTGGACCACTATACAATTTACTACGATTTATCGAAGTTGGATTCATAACTAAAATAAATAAACATGTCTATTCTCTGGAAATTAAGAAACTGAAACCTGGCGTCGCGACCCACGACTGCGCGGCGCGCACGCCAGAGCAGCGAGGCCCACACGCGCACGCGCGGCCTAGCCGGCCTCGGCCCGCGACGGGAGAGGCCCGCACGCGATGACAGTTATGCACGGACACCCCCGAAGTACTAGGTAATCACCGCGAGCACTAGTACACTATTCCCCCAGTCTAAGGTTTTACAGCTACGCCCTCCGAAACTCTTGTCCTCTCACTGGCGACACCCCTGCCGCCACCCGCGCACACCGGCGCGACGGGGCTGGCATCGGCGACCCACGCCGGTCACCCTAGGCCTCCCCCTCCCAAAATAACGAGCCGAATCTCACCTATGCGCGAACGCGAAGTGCAGAGCGGAGGCAACACGCACCGGGACGTCGCAGCAGGCTCGGACCACGACGATGGGCACCCTACAAGCACGGCGACGCCGTTCCGGTGAACGTCAGCACGGTCGGGGCAAAACAAGTAGCAGATGAGCACCAGAGACTCACCACAGAACCGAAAGACACGATGACTCGACCGGAGATGGCTCAGGACGAGCCGGCCACGTGCACGTGATGTGGTGCGGTGGCGCATGGCAATGGCACGGCTGTGCCAGGGGCTACTCTACGGTGGTAGAGCCTAGGCTATGGCGAGCACGGTGATGACCAGCTGGAAGAGGGGCTAGGTGAGCAAGGAATTGGGATGGGATGCTTCAGTTGCGTGGCTATCCGACAGCGTAGGACACCATGGTCTTATGGACGCGGCGAGCGGCGATTCAAAATTGGAGCACATGACTGAGCTATAGGCGGCGATGTGGGGGTCGGTAGGGCTGCAGGCTATCTGGCGGAGTCGAACACGCGGTCAATTTGAATCAAGACACTGCTACCTCGGTGAATTTGAAAGAAGCGTCTCAGCGACCATGGAGACAACGGAGGCAGGGGGTCCTGTCATGGCTTGGCTTGGTCCGTCTGCGGCGTCAACGCAACGAGCCAACACACCACTACGGGTGACAGCGGGACAGGCGAAACGTGCCCCAGACGGCTATCCGCATGGCCACTACGGCAAGACGATGAGGCGCGGTATGGCGCCACCGCGGCGGGCAGCGCCAGACAAAGGACGCATCGCGATGTGACATGGAGGGAAAGGCGGAGCAGGCAGACGTCCTTCGAGCGAGCAGCCACGGGAATCCAGCGATCAGTACCGTGCGTGGCCGCTGCGACATGAACACGGGACCCGGTGCACCTACGGCCAAAGCGAGGCAGGGCAAGGCTCGGCAGAGTTTGGTTGGCGGCCTGGGCGCAGCGCAACAGCCGGTGAGGTGACCCGCGCACCAGCGAGGCAGCAAATGGCCAAGGCAAAAAAGCGAGGTCGGTAGCGGCGTCGCCGTCCGCGGCGGCATGAGGGCGAGGGATGCGCCTCGGCCGGCGCGAAAAGCGAGCCACCGTGGCGATAAGGAAAGCAGGCAGCGGTGGTCGTGGCGGTAGTGGCGGTGGTCGAGCAGGAGCGAAGTGCATGGCCGGCAATGGCAAGGCAGACGGCTTGGCGCTTAGCGCCCGAGCCGAGCTGCGCGTTCATCGGCGGCGGGCGGTGGACGCGGCGGCGCACGGCAAAGGCGCTAGCAAGCCAAAGAAGAGTTATGCTAGGGCGATGGTGACCGCGCCCAGTGCCAACTCAAGTGATGTGCACGCTTTTTAAAGCAAGTAGAAAACTTGTTTGCAAAGCTCCGAATGCCAAACTACTTGTTCGATGCGCAAGAGGGTACATCAAGCTATCAATCGCAGTAGTGACATTGCGCTATTTCCTAAGCCGATCGTTCTACAAAACTGGCCAAAGTTAGCTTCGTCGACCTTCTTTCAAGCCTACGCGAATGGGCGTTGTTTCAAACGGTTTCGCGTTGAACCCCAAATCCGGCCTACTCAATGTTCTAACCTGCTATCCTGGTCCGTGACCGCACACATTTCATCGCCGTTAGCCAAACATTCTATAGCATTTTTTTATTTCGACAACAATTCGATCAGAATACTAAACAGTATTATATGAAACGTAACCTTTGTCTCATGTTTCGTATGAATGTTTCAAGTGCCGAACATCGATTTATAATTCATGTCATACACATATGCACAAAATTATGATGCTTATGAAATGTTTAGCAGGAATAATACAATGTAACACAGAGGGTGTTACACTAATATTGCAGTAGTTGTTTCTGTGTTGTTGCACGTGTTTTATTTTAGCTTTCTATGTTGTTCCGCCAGGGGGCAAGCCAGGCGGCCGAGGGCGCGTGGCTCGCCGGAGGGTAGTGATGTCCATGCAGCCCGAGACACGGCGGCCCGACCCAAAGCCCACAAATTTGGCCCGACACGAGCACGGCCTGCCCCGGTGGCGTATGGGCCCGGACTGGCCCGGCCTGGTGTAGCAGACCGGGCCTGGACCTTACCCCAGGCATGGCGTGCTAGCCCGGCATGGCCCGACCTTCAACGGCCAGCCCGGCAGCGGCCCGTTATCCCCCCAGCCCAATCGGCCGACCGGCTAGCCGGCCCCAACATTTCCCCACGGTCGTGGCCCCGCGCCCCAGCCTACCCCCCCTCATATATAAGCGGGAGGCCACGGCGTTCCCTCCCCTCACCCCAAAACCCTAAATCATTTCCCCACCCGCCGTGTCGCTCTCTCGTCTCGCTCTCACCTCGCGCATCGTGGTCTCCTCTGCTGGCGTCCGTCCTCCCCGACTCTGGTGACCCCGACCCCGATCCGCCTGCCACCAGCGACGATGCTCCCTTCTCCTCCTCCCTGACCCTGATCCCCTCCCTCTCTGCCTCTCCCTTCTCCCTCTCCCTCTCTCCCCTCTAGATCTCGGTGATTATGTGAGTTTGTGTCCCCGTCTGTCCCTCCTCTACCGCTCACCGCCGTTGCTAATCAGTGTGTCGTCTTCCTCTGGGTGGCCCTCGTCTTCTCTTTCTCTGGCACCAGGCTCCGGTTGCGTAGGTATGAACCCTAACCCTTATTCCTCTCTTTGCGCAGGTGGGTAGCCGATGCGTCGTCCTCTAGCTGTGGCATAGAGCAACCAAGGCGGCCTCGTGCACCGTTGAGGAACGGGGCTGGAGAGGACGACGACGAGGGCGCCATGGCTGAAGACGATGTCGTCTTGCCACCAGGCCTGGCCCCCGAGGGCGAGGACAACGACGACACTCGTGAGGACGCTGTTGCGTTGTTCGGTACATCTAGGGTTGATGGTACATCTGGGGCTGGTGCTAGTTAGTGTGAGACTTAGTGAGTTAGTGTGAGACTTGAGAGTTGAGACTTGAGAGAGGAGAGTGTTATCTGGGGCTGGTGCTGGTACTTAGTGAGTTAGTGTGAGACTTGAGAGAGGAGAGTGTTACCTGGGGAGTGGGGACTGGGGCTTGGTCTGGTACTTAGTGAGTTAGTGTGAGACTTGAGAGAGGAGAGTGTTATCTGTATCTGTCATCTGTGAGACTGTGACTGTGAGACCTTTGAACAATGGTTTAGTTTAAGAGTTGTGTTGCACTCTTTTTTCCTTTCTAGGGTTTCTCACAAGGGTGAGTTTTACCTAGAAAGGTTTTTAATGAGGCAGCATTGCACAAACAGCTCATTTATCTTATCTCCTTTGGTGCCTTTTGTTTTGTTGGATTTGGTCATTTGGAGTTTGCTAAGTTCTTGACTTAGAAGTAAGAATCCGTGATCAGTTTGTGGCTGAGTAACTGAGTTTGGTCATTTACTTAGAAGTTTGAATCTGTGAACAATTGTGATTGTGAATGGGTCATTTGGTCATTTACTTAGAAGTTTGAATCTGTAAACAATTGTGATTGTTACTTTTAAATTGAGATTTTAAAATTTGAATAAATGAATCTGTGCTAAGTATTGGATGAGAAGCATTTTGAGGTGCCTTAAGGTCACCGGGCTTTGGGCCGGCACGGCCCGCAGATCTGGCCGTGCTTAGCGGGCTGGCACGGCACGAATTATGGCCCATAGTGCCGTGCTTGGGCCGAAGGCTAGGCACGAGGCCCGAAGAGGCATGGCCCGGGTGGCACAGCATGCCATGCTGGACCGACCCCCTACGGGCCGTGTCTGGCCCGTGCTCATGCCGTGCCGAGCCGGCCCGGTCCGTTGGCCATCTATACCGGAGGGATAGTGGACGGAAGCGTTGGGGGCGAGCGGATGGGGGTGCTGCGGTCAGGGGGCGATGGGGCATGCTCGTCGCGCACGTGGGGCGGTGCGAAGGCAGACACAGCGGGCTGCGGGGGCGCGCGCGGCGCGAGCGACGGTGAGAAAACGAGCACTGAAGAGAAACGGTGAGCAGTGTGGGCCTCCGTCATATAGACGTGCGTCCATGGCACCGTCGGTATCCATCAGACGTCCAGATGCCAGCACTCCCCGTCCACCACTCTGTTTGAGTGAAGAAGTTTGACCATCTTTGTCTAGGCAGAGAAAATTGCAGAAAAGATTTTTAAATTCATAGCAGCTAGACCTCAAGGGGAGATTTGAGATCCTCCACAAGAACTCTTCAATTGGTCAGATTTGTTTCTCAAATGTTATTCTTCTGTTATGTTGAACGTCTTGAGTTTGAAGGGCGGGCCTGGTGCAAGCGGTAGAGTCTTACCGTCTGTGACCGGAAGGTCCTGGATTCGAGTCGCGGTCTCCTCGCATTGCACAGGCGAGGGTAAGGCTTGCCACTAACACCCTTCCCTAGACCCCGCACAGAGCGGGAGCTCTCTGCACTGGGTACGCCCTTATGTTGAACGTTTTGAGTGATGTTGTGTTCTGTATGGTATAGCTGGTAACCCCAGCAAACGATGTAGCTACCTTGCTTTCTTAAAAGCAGAGATTTAATCTCTTTTTTTAGAAAAAAAAATGTTTTTCTTGTGGAAGTTCAACACCTCAAGTCCTTAACACAACATATAGCTTCACAACACTCTGCTCTTGATGATTACTTCAGGTGTCAATCTTGGCCGATCTCTCCAACTCCCTTGGAGTGAGGGAAGCCATATGCCATTGTTTTAGCTGGAGTACTTGGAGCAAGAAAATCTGCATATTTTTGCAAAAGGTTAGTCTCTTTTGAAGTAACTTGTGAAAGACAAATAGGGTGGGGTAAAATTGTTTGCCATGTAACATGTATGGTCATGAAAATCGCACAGGTTGCATACTGCCATACTGGTCTACTGACTAGCTTATTAAGAATAAGCTCAGTGTAAAACTTGCAGCATGCTCTACCCTCAGATCGAGCAGCTGTGCACTGTCTCAGATTGATGATAATAATGACCAATGTTGGTACATGTGATTGCGAGCTTCATGTAGTGGTTAACCTTTGTCTTTGATATTTCGATGATAAAGCATTAGTTCCTCTACATCATCTACAATGGAAAGACAAATGGCCACATTTCAGATCTTCTAGATGATCATAGTTTGCTTCCAAAGCTTTGCACTGGCAAAGAGGATGCATAAAATTGACTTGCTCCAAGGCCCATCAAGTGTTACAGTGTTGTCATGTGTCATTGGGCTTAATTTGAACACTCGGTGTTTGATAGAGACAATTGCAGTCTAGCTGTTGAATGTAGTCTTTTAATTTCCCCATAATAATTATGTTTCTTCACCTCTTGTAAAGGGCGCTTTTGTTTCCTTAAGATCCTAGTGTGTGTGTTTTTTTTTTGGTATGGGTTCTTGCCCCCTTTTTTTTCTTCTTAAAACAATGATACGAAGCCCTCCTGCATGTCCGAGAGAAAAAAATATGATACATTCTGTTGGTTTTGTTGCTTGACATGTTCATCTGGGGGATTGAAAATTGAAAACTTTAGTCTACATGGTATTCTTAGATTGGAAACAATGTTTTTAATCCATCACAAAGTTATTAGTCTTACTGGTTCAGTTTTATGACTGATCCGCAAGTCCTGAACATCCTATGCATCTTCCAGTGCTGATTGATTTGCAGGCGCATAGCTTTTATTTTATCACGCAGCATAATTGGTTCTATCTTGTGTTGCTTCTTTGAGCTGCTATTACGAGTCATATATCATGTCCATGTCTATCTTGTTTTTCCATCTCCTGTTTTTACACCTTCTCTGGGTTGGGATGTTCATGATATGCTCCCGAAGAAAATAAATACACACTGTTCTGCAACAAACTATGGATAACCATTATTGGGTCTTGATGTAACCTCTTTCGGTACAACTGGCTCGTCAACCTGATAAACATTCTAGGTGCATTATATCATCCTTTAGCCATCGTGGAAAGTCTGTGTCAAATTTTATTTCTGATGTAAATTACGTTTCTTCAAGTTAGAGATTTTCTTCTTGAAGATAAAATTGGGTCTTGATGCATCTCCTTTCATCTCGTCTCTTTCATTGATCAGATATCATCCTTTAGCCATCGTGGAAAGTCTGTGTCAAATGCATTTATTTACGCATTGACTTCATTGAAGATAAAGCTTTCAATTTCTTTCATTGAGGGATATATTACGGCTGTTTTTGACAGCAAATAGGGATTTCCTGCTTTCCAGAAATTTTATACAGGAACATTATCATAACGTCAATTCTTATAGTCAATTTAGTGGTAGGCAAGTGGCAAAAGAATTTAGTGTTAGAAACAAAATTTGCGTGTTTGATGAAGACAGGGTATTCTGCAGGAAAGCATATTGCACGAGCTTCGTCAGTTTACAAGTCTGTTAGCTGGGGAAGGATTTGGGAAGCGAGAGCATCATCTTTAATTTCCTCTCTACAGTGATATTTTTTCATGCTGCTTCCTAGTTCTTTCTTGCACGTGTGAAGATCGTTTCATTCCCTGAAACTGACCAGCATTCCAGCAATGATATTCTTGTTTGATGGCATGAATTTAGTAACACTTAATGAAGGTTCTGCCTTCATTCTCTGAAATTGACCAGCAACAATATTCTTGTTTTGTGGCATGAATTTAGTAACATTTAACGAAGGTTCTGCCTATCTTCTCTTTACAATGCCTTTTCAGGTATATTAAGACAGTCGGCAATTGTAAAGTTATTGCTTATGCACATCCCAATAGTTTGTCGGCTGAGGGAAAAGTGAGCTAGAGTTTTTGCTACAATTGGATTCGAGTTTTGTAATGCAGTTATCAAACGAACTGACCAAGGTAATGTTGATTCTTTTAGGCATATGTCGCTAAGTACTGCACGTAATCTTACACTTGTGTTATTTCTGCTACAAAACAATCTGTTTGGTGGCTTAGCAATGTTATTGCCAACTTGACCTTTATTTGGGCATCTATTTGGCATATATTTGCCTGTGCATCTTGACTCAAATAGCTACAGAAAATAACTTGTGCGGATGCAAATCCTGAGAACAAACTTAGAATCTGCAGTTGACCTAATAAGATCATCCACAGGACCATGTCTGCATTATTTATGCTCCGCCGTTGCCTTAACGTCAGATGAATGACATGTCGCTTGAAAGCACAATTCCATCTCTATCAAAGAACTGATTCGTGGTGTCTTGTGTGATACAGTGAATACTCACAGCGACTTGAATTTCATCTAGAGTGCAGGAGATTGGGAATAAAAAACGGATGCTGTTGTGTCCTATTTTTCAGGTATGCTAGTCTTAGTTTAAGGTTTATATAAAACAGAACTTTGAAGTTGCTTGCAAATGGACCTGCTTCTCCTTTGCACCCCTTTTGCATACTCAGTTGTTACTACCAATTTCCTTGTGACACTTTGTTAACTGCTTGTGTTGAGCCTCATTGTTACCATAATAATATTGCAGTACCCAGCCATGTTTGGCTTACCTTAAATCTGGCTTGTTCGATTTCTTTTTTCAGCCGGAACAGTGTTTTTCTCTCACAACATTTCAGCCAGAACAGTGTTTTTCAGCCAATTTCAGCAAATATTCAGCAAGCCGAACGATTGCTTAAACCTCAAACCTCTTGGAATAGCTGGTTGCTGTAAGGACTTTACCTGTTACCACAACATTATAGACTTGTAGTTATAGTAGGACATGCAAGGTATTGCTGAAGGGTGTGAATTACATAGATGCATTCATCATTCTGTTCGTTCTTTGCTCCCTCCTTTTTTTCTTCTTGTGATCAAAAGTAGATCCAAAAAACATCATTCTTTCCCGGTAACCACCTTTACTGCTTTTCCTCAACTCGTAGGCCGCACGTACGGATAATGCTAAGCTATTACTAGCCGTAGTGAGGGCTTAACAGCCCTACACCATCTTTTCCTCACCAGAAACACTATCTTACAGGGAAAAAGAAGGGCACAAAGGCTGGCCGATGCATGGTGTGGTGTGACCCCATGCATCAACCTTGTAGTTGGCACCGAATCCCACTCTCCGAGGCAGCTTCACCATGACACCATCCAATCCATCCATCCATCCATCGATCTCTTTGGCATTGCCCTGCTTCATCTCCCACCACTTTCCTTTTCCTTTTGGTTTGGTTCTCAAAAAGTTGCGTATCTTTAGCTCTTTCCAAGGGAGGGTAGGGACTTCCATCCAGCCTCCCCCAGCACCCTGCTACCACTGCTCTCTCTCTCACTGGTCACTGCCCTCGTGCTGTCGTGCACCGCATTTCCTCTTTGGTTTGGTTTGGTTTGGCTTTGTCCTCCAGGATGAGCGATACCTGTTCGGTGCTATTATAAGCAGGCTTATAAGTCATGTTCGTTTATTTTATAATCCGTCTTTTTCAGCTTGTTTTTTTTTTCAGTCGAAACAGTGTTTTTCTCTCACAACAAATTAGTCGTATATTATTTTTCTCTCCCAACAAATCAGCCATAAAATCAGTACAAGCAGCTTATAGACCAGCCGAACAGAGAGTGTAACCCGTATGAACGGGCCTGGAAGGTCGGCCTTCCGGTCCACTGGCTTCCGATTCCCGGGCTCTTGAACCTTCAAATCATGCTAACCATTAACAAGGCACCCTCCCTTTTGCGATCGATTCGATTTCATAGCGCTTTTACGGGGTGGCAGTGTGAACGCTAGCCGCGACTAAGCGTTCGGGATGTTGGAGGTGGGGGAATAAAGCGTGCGTTTGTCTTGGCCTCTTTACGATTGCAAGTCTACGGTGCGAATAATCTGCTGTTGTGGCCTAATTTTTGTATTATCCGGCAATTTCTGTGGCTGAGGAATGATTTTGATTCACTGAATACCTCGTCCCCTAATTCCTAATCGTACGTGCATATGCTGGGTACTTGAGGCGCGTCTGAGAAAGATGCAGGGTTTCTGAATTTTAGATTTTGTATTGCCCAGCTCACTCGCTCTGAATTTTTCTGAACTATACTAGGCCTTGTTTAGTTGGCGAAATTTTTTAGGAAATAGTACCGTAGCATTTCCGTTGTTATTTGGTAATTAGTGTCCAATCATAGTCTAATTAGGCTTAAAAGATTTGTCTCGTGAATTTCGTTTAAACTGTATAATTAGTTTTATTTTTTATTTATATTTAATGCTTCATACATGCGTCTAAAGATTCGATGTAACAAGAAATCTTGAAAAATTTTGCAAAATTTTAGAAACTAAACATGCACTAACAGCTTATTCCTCCGGAACTGCCTTGCAGGTTACTTGCTGGTATGTTCCTGTCTTGTGCCCCCACGCTGACGAGTGAGGAGTTTGGGGGGTCAGAGGACCGGGCGCGGTGGCGGTGCCGATCGCCGAGGCAGAGGAGCCATGCTGTGGCGTGTGCGCGGTCGTGGGCGGAATGGCAGTTTGGCCGGCACTGGGAGAGGGCATGGCCGAGACGGGGGCGGTTGGCGGTTTTGTTGGAGCTTGGAGCCTTGGAGCCTTGGAGTTGGAGGCAAGCCGATGATGTCCTCGCCGTCCCGTGTGTCACGGGTACTTGTGCAGCACCGGCCCGCCCGCCAGCCATACGCCCGTTCTGAAGCCAGTGTCCAGATGTCCAGTCCACTGCTCCACTCCCAGGGAAAAGCAACACCACCACGTCGTTGCCTCCTGGGGGTCTGGGGCTGGGCTGCTGCGTGCTGATCAGTCTGCTCATGATGTGCCTGTCCTCTGATACCATCACAAGTCCAGTCTCTCTCAGTTGTCGGTCCAGTCCAGTCAAGTCCTCTGTCCTCCAGGCTCCAGGCTCCAGCGCATCGTGCCCGTGACCAAGGGCTTGTGCTCGCGCGTGCTAGCTTCCCCCTGTCGCTGTAGAGTGGTGGTAGGTGAGACGGGAAAGATGACGAGCGGTGTGGCCAAAACTGGCAGCCCGAGTTGGGTCGTCGAATCCCCCGTTGCCGGATACAAACGCTGGGTTCGGTTACGTGCGACGTGCACGGTGCATGTGAGGATGCATTGGCCTGATGCGGCGCACATCAGGCAAGAGGCAAGACAAAACCGGGCACAGGCCAGGAAGGAAGCAACACCGCCGCCGTGGGGCGAGTGATGCGAGCCACATGCGCTCTCGCACGGCTGCTGCTAGGCAGCCCGACACATCAAGGAGACCACACATGGGAGGGAGTAGGAGGAGGCGTGCCCTGCCCTGGACCTGGACCTGGACCTGGACCTCGAGAGCATTGCCCTGCCTGCACGGCATTTTGGAGTTTCGAGGGAGCCTGGTTATTACTCCACGCTTCGCTCGGCAATAGCAGCGCTAGCTGGAAATGAAGCTTCTCGCGAAGTTTCTCTCTAGGCCTTCCTTCGTCCTGCAAGATTTGTGGAAAACGCCTAGAGTATTTGCTAGTATATTAATGGCCGCAAAAGGATTAGTGTATGATCGAGATGGTTCACATTTGATTTGTGCTAATAACAAGGCAAAAGAACGATGGAAAATGGAGCCAACAACGGATCCAGCCGTGACATGCGCCAGGACACGAAGCACATGCATAGCAGGCGGTGCTATGAATGAATAAACTACAGGCGCCCGGCGAGATCAAGGCCGTCCAGCTGCCGGTGCACGGCGGGACAAGGCGCTGGCGCGCGCTGGTGGCGCCTCACCGCCCGACACGAGCTGGACCTGGATCACCCGATCGACAAGTCCTCACGGACCGATGCTGGCAGTGGCACTGTGGCACCGTCGCGTGGGTGGGGCCCGGGGCCTGCGTGCGCGGTGCGGTCAACAGGTGCACTGCACGGAAGCAGAGCAGGCAACACAGGGCTGTGAGGTGAGCTGAGCAGACTGTGGACTGCGAAGGACAGACAGCACAGCCGCGCTCAGGGATGCAGCTAAAAAATCTCTCCATGGCCCACATGCTGTCTTGGTTCATCAGTCCGGTGACGGTGAGATCTTCTGCCTGACTTCCGCCGTAGGGTTCTCCCTGTGGCCGTTCTTCTTGCAAAGTGCAAGAGCTTTGTTCATGTAGAATCCCATGTCAATCCAGACCAGTTGGAAGCACAAGTTTTTTTTGGCTGAAACTGCTGAACCCTCCTGCTGAAACCCACAATTTGCTGGAGCGTATCATTCACTCTTTCTTCATTGACATCATGCATGGCGAGATTATTCCAGCCACGCCATTATTATCGACCCATATATTCCTGCAGTGCAGACTAGCGTCGCAGAGGGCACCGGACACCGGGCATGTTTTATTCCTCATCGTCGTTTTTTTAGTGAAATTCCTCATCGTCGTTAGCGGGCGCACAACGTGGCCGATTGAATTGGGTACTCCAATCCAGTTAGCGCTGCCGATGGCAGATGCTTTGCCGCCGTTTCTGCAAAGCGCCGGCGCTTTCCACGATGATTGCCGTCTTTGCATCTCCCTGCCCTGCTGCAGCGGCAGAACAATCAGAGGAGGGGGAGAGCATAGAACATGCAGGGGATTTGGTTCATGCTGCCAATGCCCGCGGCGAATTCCAATCATGACGACAAGACAATGCTTTGCAGAATGCGGCAGCCGACCCTACCGGCGGCATATGTCCTTGGATGAGCAACAGTATCATGGACACGGATCATCTGTCATCTGTGTGTGCGAGAACACTTGCAGGGGTTCCATTTGTTTTGGCAGGAATAGACGGGGAACACTTACACGCTTGGTTTAGCAACTTTGGTTAAGCTGTAATGTGCCCACTTTTGGCAGTAAGCAGCCCATTGAGGATGAGCGGTGCACACAGTTAACACCAAGCACACGGTTGTTAAAGAATCTATATACTCTTCTATATATTCTTCTTTATGGATAGAAATAGAGATTTTCGTTGAAAAATTACATTTTTGCATCTACTGTTTGAATTAAGGATACAAGTGGATACTTTTTAGGTAACTAAATCCGGTAAGATATCATTCTAGTTTATTTCTAGTCTCATTCAAAGTAAAGCGCTGTTTTAGGTCGACCTCCTTTGGAGCTCAATAGAAGCGTATTGTATGTTTGTTTAAGCTATTCTACTTAATACAATGATATATAAATCTTTTGCGTATTCGAGAAAAAAAAAATTATATGAATATCATTCTAGTTTCTTTGAGCAAATTTACTTTATTTCTCCTCTCATTCAAATCATATCATATTACACTTAAGCAAAATTTTGGGCAGATGCAATAACCCGAAGTAATTAGAACTTGTATCCTAGTGCGAATGATCCTGGCTTTTTAGACCACCAGCAGCTAATGGAACAAAATAATGGTCGTAAACACTTTGTCAGTCTGGAGCATTAACAGTCTACCTAATGATACTAGCTGCTTTAAGCGGTGTCTGACTGATACCAGAACGTCTATGGGGATAATGGACAGGTAGATTCAGAGCCTTGCTGAAGCCACCCGCGACCACAGCTTGTTTAGGCCGAATTTTTTATTTTTCAGCCTTTTTTTTTTGAAAAGATTTTCACAAATACGTCCCTCACAGTATTCGTTCAAAATATAGACCCTAACCTCGGCGTCGTGACAATTGACGCCGAACTTACACGTCTCGGCGCCAATTGCTTTGGCACCGTGGTCCAGGGTCATTTTCTAAGTGTCGTTGACGTGGCTGTTTGCGTGGCGCGGACGTGGCATGAGCTCGGCGCCGTGGATTTTGGCGCCGAGCTCGGCGCCAATTACTACGGCGCCAAGCTATGGAAATTGATAAATTTTAGTTTTTATCATGACTTAGATATTGAGGAATGTGGCTAACTCTAGATTTTTTACGGTGACTTGTTGTTTGATCACTTAAAAAAGTTTAGAAATACTTAAGTATTTCTAGATTATAGTTTCATTTGGTCAGGCAAATTTTTTATCTTAAGTATTTCTAGATTGTTTTAAATGATCAAACAATAAGTCACTGTAAAAACTCTAGTGTTAACCATATTTCTCAGTATCCAACCTGGACAACATCCATGAGTTCTTTTCTGCCATCTCGTGTCTCAACCATCTAAAGTCTTTGTGCGACTCGATAAGAACATGAATGGTCTGTTTCCTTCTCTGGATGACATAATTGCTCGGCCGCCAAAGACCCTCAGTTATCGCTTTAAGCTGCATGGGCATATACGCATATTTCCATCGTGCAGCTAGATCATAGAGTTTGTCAACGTCCAAAACTTGGACCTTGAGGTAATCTTACAGGAACAGCATGACATGCAGGTCATCCTGCATCATTTAGTACATCGTACCAATGGGCTCATGAAATGTCTCTGTATCAAGCCAGTTCAAGATGATGTGCTCGGTATAGGCATTAATGATGAGCGGAAGTTCGCTAGGTTATGACTTGAGGTCCTTGAAATTGTTTATACCACAAACTTACATGCAACTATTGGAAATATACTAGGTGTTCATGTACTGAGGGTTGAGTGCTCTAGTCTTTGCATCTTTCTGGGCTACGACGGATTCGGTACCTCAAGGAAGTGTGGCTTAAGGGCTCCTGCAGCGACGAACTCAAAGAAGACTTGCAGCGCCAACTTGCCCAGCGTAAAGGTAAATATAAACCTGTCCTCGAGCGTCCAGTTCGTTTGGCTTATAAGCCGTACTTTTTCAGCCAACGAATAATATTTTTCTCTCATTATAAATCAGCCAACAGTACTTTCAGCCATGACTTATCAGCCAAGCGAACAGGGCAAAGGTCCTTCAGCCACCCCCGCTCTAACATGATATCCTCTCCAACCAGGAGGCCTCTCAATGTTTTCCAATAAAAAATAAATATTTCTCGGCTTCGTGCTTTAATTTGTGGGTTTTCTTTCTACATATATCCGCAAATTGATCAGTTTGTTGCTATGCTTTATATTTTTAATAATTTATCTTTATCTACACAGTAAGTAGTTGGAGATGTTCAACTCTTAGTGTGTATTATATCTATGTTCAACTCTTAGATGTTCAACTCATGGATGTTGTTTAGGTTGGATATTGAGAAATGTGGCTAACACTAAAGTTTTTACAGTGACTTGTCGTTTGATCACTTAAAACAATTTAGAAATACTTAAGATAAAAAAATTGCCTGACCAAATGGAACTATAGCACGTCTGGGCGACACAGTACAGAGCTCGGCTCCTGTAGTACGGCGGGACGATGCAGGGCTCGACTCTATGTGTTTATTGCATTGCTAACCGAAGATGCATCGGCGCATGCAACGAACCATACGTGCATGTGTAGGCATGCAAGCACGGACGCAACACACCTCACCTGTAAGCACGTCATGACCTGTAAGCACGTGGAAATATGGCTATGTCTAGAATTTATGACCGTGGCTAAGTTTGATTTTTTATCGTGGCTAAGTCCAAACTTGACGAGACTTGTTTTGTTGTCATCTCCTTAGAGAGTATTCAAACTCGTAGTACGGTATTAAATTGAGTTGCTATATGAATTTGGAAGATAAAATGTCGTAAACATGTCAATTCACTACCGACGATAAGGGAATTAGAAAGATTTAGATGGGCCAAAACAACGTCATAATTGGGCCATGTTAAAGACTGATTTAGGTTTAGGTCCAAAAGCAAAGTTTGTTGTACTCAACTCAAACTACAACTTCTATTAAAGGTCAAACTTCATTTCTAGAAAAGAAATTATAGTTTTACCCTGGTTAAAACAACATCATAAAAAAAGAGTTAACTATCGATCCAACACTTTGAAGCATTTTTAGGCTAGTTTATGAATATAAACCCTAGATCATTTTTTATCTTAAGTATTTCTAGACTGTTTTGAATGATCAAACAACACGTCACTGTAAAAAATCTAGAGTTAGTCACATTTCTCAATATCCAAGTTATGGTAAAAATTAAAATTTATCAATTTTCATAGCTCGGCACCGTAGTAATTGGCGAGATCCATGATGCCGAGCTCATGCCACGTCCGCGCCACACAAGCAGCCACATCAACGACACGCAGAAAATGACCCAGGACCTCGGCGCCAAAGCAATTGGCGCCGAGACGTGTAAGCTCGGCGTCAATTGTCACGCCACCGAGGTCAGGGTCTATTTTTTGAAAGGATGGGCCTGGTGCAAGCAGTAAAATCTTACTGCCTGTGACCGGAAGATCCCGGGTTCGAGTCACGGCCTCCTCACATTGCACAGGCAAGGGTAAAACTTGCCACTGACATCCTTTTCTAGACCCCGCACAGAGCGGGACCTCTCTGCACTAGGTACGTCCGTTTTTTATACCCAGGCCTATTTGTGAAAATCTTTAAAAAAAAGGGGGCTGAAAAAAAATCGGTTGTTTAGGCGGCTAAGCAACCGGAGTCCTATAGTAGCGGTATATCTTAGCTCTCGCCAAGTGCAAATCGGAATCCCACTTGGGAACAAAATTTGCCGGCCGACCGCCTTTATGCTTGCTTCCGGCGGGCGCCCATGCGGTGGCCGCTTTATTCCCGATCGTTGTTTTTGTTTCGCGCCATTGCTGCTGAGCTGGAGACTCTTCTCCGTCGTCCAATTGTCGGCCTCTCTCCCAGTCCCAGCTCCGCCGCACACGCCATTCTCGTGCAGAGGCCAGAGGGCCCTCCTTTGCCAGGTGTCTGTTCTTGCCGCCGCACCAGTTTCTCCGTAATTCAGATGATTTTTTACCACGGCCGCTTCAATTCGAGTTACTGCGCTTTTCTTCCGAACGCATGGATTTCATAAGGAAACACGCCTCATAATTTTCACAGGAACGAATTTCAGTTCATGCTTTGTAAGTTGGGGGCTAGGCTAGATATGATCGAATTGCGGATGCCAGCCGTTTAGAACTGCAACATTTCTTTCTGTAAACAAAAAGCAATTGCAGAGCAGAAAGACCATTTCAAACGCCATAACCATTGATTGATTTCACAGCAATAAAAAGAGTAGCAACACGGGCGGTAGAATGCGCTGGTTACTGCACCACGTCTACGTTTTACAATATGCAAACCACAATCTACTCTGCAAATCAACAAGAGCAGAGCGACCGGGGCTGCAAGCCAGGCAACGGACGACCTACTCCGATTAATAGGTAGGACAGACTAATAAGCAGACGACCAGATCAGATGAGATCGTTACAACGACCGACGGTGAAAAATATTTTTGTTCGCGGCAGGATCATTAGTCCTAGCTAAACCGGGCTTGTGGTAGATTTCACGGTTGGCTGGCCGCTGCCGACGGCGGCGGTCAGCACCGCCACGCCGACACGGACACCAGCTCCCCGCGCTGCCAGTAGAGGCAGAGCGCGCCGCCGCGCTTCTCCACGCGGAACCCCATCAGTGCCATCTTCTTGAGGAGGGCCTCCGCCTGCGACTCGGCGAACGTGCTGGCCTGCACCGGCACGAACCTCGCCGACGCGAACACGGTCCGCCACGGCGGCGGCGGCGGCTTGTCCATGGCCGACGCGCGGTGGCGCGACACCACGCGCAGCTCCACGTCGGGCTGGACCAGGAACCGCTCGATCCTGGCCACCGCCTCGGCGTCCGCGCCCACGGCGTCGACGGAGTCGAGCAGGGACACGCACGACTGGAACGCCTGGAACAGGTGCGCCGCGAACGGCAGCTCCGTGCGGTCGCAGCCGCGGTCCACGGAGACCACCACCTTGGCGCCGAGCCGCTTGACGAGGTGGAGGACGGCCGGCATTGCGGCCACGTGTGCCGACCCGACGGGGAGGTGCACGGCCACGGCGTCGCCGCTGGTGATGGCCACCAGCTCCGCGGGGTCCAGGGTGTCGATGTTGAACACCGCGAACTGGAGGAAGACGCCGAGCTCGCGGGCGAAGCCGGAGAGGTTCTCGTGGATGAGGTTCAGCTCCAGCGGGTGGTGCGACGCCGAAGACACCAATGCGGTCACCTTTGAGCGTCGCCGCGGGGCAGCGCTGCGCGAGCTCCTGCATCAGCGACGCCCACTGCTCGCCCATGCCAATGTCGAAGTCGAGCACGTGGATGCGGCTGGCGCCCCCGAACTCGTCCAGCACCGCCTGCACGCAGGTGAGGTGCGCGAACTGGAGCACGGGGGAGACCTCGGAGAAGGCCTTGTACGCCCCGAGCTTGAGGACCACGTCGTACGGCGTGGACACCGGGGGCGCCAGGACCTCGCCGGTTGGGGAGAGCGCAACGCGCAAGGCCTCCTTGAAGTAGAAGGCTGAACGGAGCAGCGGCGTCCCGGCCGTGGGAGCGGCGGGGAGCCGATAATTGAGCCGCGCCAATATCTCGCGGGCGCCGAAGGCGTCGCCAGCCTCGGCAAGTTTGGCCGCCTCGGCAAGCTGGTCCACCGCAGCGGTCACCTCGTCGTTAGCCGCCTCCGCCTTGGGCTTCAAAGCGGGCGCAAACCCGCCCGCCTGGGCGACGGGCCCAGGGAAAGATGGCAGCTTTGGCGCCGGCGCGCCGGCCATCGGGTGGGGTCGCTTCGGCTGCGGCGCCGCGTCGAGGGACGGGTGCGAGTGCGAGCCGAAGAAGGCGGCGTGTGGCTGGGGGTGGTGCTGGTGATGGTGGACCAGGAAGTTGGGCGTGTGGCCGAAAGGCACCACCTTGACGTCCTCCATGGCCGGCGCGAACGGCATGCTGGCCCCGAACGCCGGCGACATCATGGACGGCGCGTGGTCCAGCTCAAGGACCGGCGGATCCATGACAGACCCCATGGCCGCAGACGCGTCCTCGCCGCCAATGATCCACCTGAGGAAGGTGTGGTCGGGGGCGAGTCCCGCCGGCGCCGCGCCATCGGACAGGACGGCGCCGGCAGCGTCCCACCCTTCGCCGGCGCTAAGGCCCATGTCAAGCGGCGTGAGCTGCCACTCCTCCTTGCCCCCCGCCACGGCCTCCTCCCCGGCCCCTCCCCCTGGCCATGCCGCCGCCACCGGCGGCGGGGAGACGTTCTTGGCGTTGGCACCGGCGAGGGCCGCCACACCCGCCGTCGCGGCGCCCAGGGGCGACGACAGCGTGGAAACCGAGGTCGGCGGGCTCGGGCTCGGGCTGTGTCGGTGGTCGAGCACCGAGGTGGGCTCCCAGAGGTCGCCGGCGCCGGAGACTTTGCCGGCGGCGAGCCCCTGTCGTTGCTGTTGCAACAGTGTCCCCGCGTGCCCTTCTCGTGCGCTACCAGCAAAGAGCATTCCTCTCATCTAAACCAACTCCTCATAACAGCAAAAGCAAACCAGGAATGGCGACGGTTGCTGGTCCCTGGCTGCTTCTTCCTCCTCCCGACACGTCTTGTCCTATGGCTTGTTGCTTCTTTCAGAGAGCGCTTGGTTGTAGAGTCCAAGGACTCATCATTCAGTACGCTCTCGTACTACCAGCTCCTCGGCCCTTCCCTCTCTACCTCCTCTTCTGTCTGTCGTGGTGGTCTGGTCTCTCTCTTCTCTTCCGCGGCTGAGCCTTGAGCGTTTGTGATGAGAGGGGTGAGGAGGGTGGAGGGGTGTGTGGGGGAGGAGAGAGTATTTTATTCTCCTGGCAGCGTCTTGATCTCGAAATGATAGCGTACAACATGAAAAAGGCAATAAATAAAGTGGGGTGGCCTTCCCGCTGAGGACTTGCCTTCCTCCTTCTGTCCTCTCCTCTCCCTTTCATTTCTCTCTCTACATCACACTTTATCTCTCTGTCCATACAAGAGTAGGAGGAGTAGATTTTCCTTGAAACAAATAAATAAAAAAATTGGCTCAAAGGGAGGGAGGCTTTAGCACTGTAGCTCTCGTTTTGGTGCAAAAGGCTGTGCGCTGTGCAAAATTCCTTATGCATGGTGCAGGAAAGAGATATTTCCGCAGACATAACACTGTTTGAGCAACTGTGCACTAGCTTGTAATGTTGAGCCAGGAACTTCTGTAGCACCCTGCAAGCTCACTTTGCCTCGAGCCGGTGCCGGTGTGCTAGCGCGCGGAGAGGGAGAGAGAGGAGGTTAGGTTCAGATCTCAAAGAACAAGTTATCTTTTAAAATAGAGTGTTGGTATATTTTGGACGCGTTTGACCGGGCTCCTGCCGGCTCGAGCTTCCACACTATAGCGCGTAAGAGCTGGAGTCAGAGGAGAAAAAAAAAACGAGCATCTCCGGCTCCGGCGCTGGTCAGTGAGAGAGGAAAGGAGAAGAGAGAAAAACGACTCCGATGAACAGTGTTGCTACAAGAAATGAACAGAGGAGGAGTCAGAGGAGCCGAAACCGCTCGAAGCCCGGCCAAACAGGCTCTTTATATAGCGAGGAGAACTTGTTATCTTTATATCAACTAGCAGCATGTTACTAATCAACCTACATTTCACCTCCACTCGTGAGCTTTGAACTTAAATCCACTCCTTAATAAAAAGCCCATTAGTAAATCATTATCATGTTTTAGTATATAAATCCAATGCATAACTTGTATGATTGTCTTTTGGGCATATCACCAACCATACTAACGTACTGTAGATCGGTATTTAGCACACAGAGAGGCAGCATCCAGATTCTAGGGAATGGCTGCAAAGCATAGCAACAACAGAGAGAATTCAGAAAATTTTTTCTTGCCCGCCAATGATCTGTGCCATGGATGCTTGCACTTTGGCCAATCGCCTTGCCAAAATTCGATTTGGAACCTTGGCTCTCATGGTGGAGCCGATGAAATGCAACATCGGCATGATAGAAATTCTAGAACATCTAGGTGTAGATCAGTGGGTAAATACATAATTTAGATAGGGAAATTGTTTGGTGTACCACATGTCGAGCGCAGTCGCGGCCATAGCGCCACCGACGAGGGAACAACCTGTGGAGACGCAGTGCAGGCGTGATGCAGCGGTCCGGTGGTGGCACTTCCCGCCGCGTCAGCACTCCCTTGATCGGTAGGGTTAGAGCAGTAAGTGGGGATCATGGTGAACTTCGTGTCTGCGCCCTAGCCCCCACCTCTCTCTAAATAATGCTGAGCGACGGGGTCCACCAACCTTGGTTTGGTTGGATGCCTCCGATCAAGGCAATGGATCAAGGCCCGACTCGACCGTTGGGCCGAGTTTGAATGAAATCAACACTAACAATCTCTCCCTTGATCTCACCTCATACTTGAACTCAACTTTCTTTATCTTTTTCTCATTCCATCACAGATCAATACATAGAGCGTGCTTCATCGTCATGGTCAGTTGCCATTAGATTTAACAGCTACAATGCACCTCTCTATTTTAAAATAGATACTCAACTAGGCCCTTAGTATCCAGAAATCATATGTTTTCCTATAAACCCATGTCAACTGTGTGTTCTCTGAATGCACTAGGTGGTTAGCCTTTGGTAAGCGGATCCGCAAGTACTTACTCGGTACTCATGTGCTCAATGCTTTCAAATGATTCTGGATTTTCTCCTTTACAACATATAACTTAGTGTCAATGTGTTTGGCAGCACACTTGACCTGTTGACTTAGGAGTTAACTAACTTTAAATGGTTATTGATGTTGACTACCATTGTTAAATCTGGGTACATTCCCTTAACCTCTTTTGCCTGTTTCTTAAGCCTTATGTCAAACTATACTATGGTATGCATCACTGATGGCACCATAACTATTTTTTTGGAGCTTTTCCACAATAATACTCCAACTGCGAGCGTTAGCAACTACTGTGGATTTCACTACATATCTCACCAAGACTTAACTTTTGTACCCTCAACTATTTGAGAGTACTTATTCTTTCTTACTCAGCATGAGGCCTATGATATTTTGCAGAATTGCAAGACATTCTCAACTCAATTCCAGTGATCTATATCTGAATTGGACTTCTGTCAAAATATCCCGGATACATAAACTACGTCAGGGTAAGTTATTACTTGTACTTGTACACTCATCAAGCTTCCAACAGCTGAAGCTTATGGAATCATGTTCATTCGATCGATCTCATATCGGTTCCTGGAACACTGAAAGTTCTGTTATCTATTACCCTTGACTATAGGAGCAGGCGTAGGTTTACTCACACGCATACTTTACTTCTTTAGAATCTTTTCTAAGTATGCCTTTGCAATAGTCCTAATACCATATTTTCTTCTATCTCGGTGAATTTTAATTCCTAGAACCAATGACACTTCACCAAGATCATTCACATTGAAACTTGAGGACAAAACTTCTTCTTCTCCAATGACAGATTAACATCACTACTAGTGAGTAGAATGTCATCTTCATAGGATGTGGAAAATGAATTTTCCATTCTTGAACTTTGCATAGACGCTATTGTCCTTCTCATTTTCTTTGAAACCCAAACTTTCTTATTGTTTTCATCAACTTCAAATACTACTGTCTAGAGACTTACATTTAACCCAAAAATGGATTTCTACAGGCGACATCCCATATGTTCTTTTCTTCCATGACAAAACCTTTTGGGTTGTGCCATGTAATCATTTTCATATAAATCCCCGTTGAGGAATACCGTCTTTACATCCATCTTATGTAACTCTAAATCGTAATGAGCCATTAACACCATTATAATTCTAAAAGAATTCTTACATAAGACTGGAGAGAATACTCTCATTGTAATTTATTCATTCTCTTTGCTTAAAGCATATTGCCACAAGTCATGCTTTATACCTTTCTACATTCCCTTTGGAGTCATATTTTGTCTTGTAGACCCATTAACAACCTACTATTTTGGTTCCATTAGGAATTACTTCTAAGTCCCAAACATCGTTGGTACTCATCGAATTCATTTCAACTTTATATCTTTCTACATTCCCTTTGGAGTCACATTTTGTCTTGTAGACTCATTAACAGCCTACTGTTTTGGCTTCATTGGGAATTACTTCTAAGTCCCAAACATCGTTGGTATTCACCTAATTCATTTCAACTTCCATAGCTTCTTGCCATTTAAATGAGTAAACGCTTCTCATGGCTTCTTTAAATGAGGTAGAATCACCCTTTATTTGAATTTCTTTACTAACATAGATTTCATAGTCATCAGAAAAACTGATTTACTAATTCTTTGAGACCTTCTGGGGCCTCAGCTACTAGCACTTTCATATGGGCTGTTGTTGCTCTTCATTGCTAAGAGGCAATTGATTCCACAGGCTCCTGTATCACAAGATCCTTGTTTACATTATTCATCTTCTTCGAAGAGTCAACAACAGGTGTTGTATAAGTCATACAACATCAACAGGTATTGAGAAATTTATTGTTTTGAATCACTGAAGTGGGTACGCAGTCCCGCTTCTCTTCAAGTCTTAGGTCTCTACATACCTCTACATATCATGCTCCCCCAGATCTTCCCATTTTTTTAAAGATAGTGTATCTTCAAATATCTTATTTTGGGTTTAATCCGTTAAACTCTCATATGGCGCTTTAAGCACCACCTTAACATCTTTGAGACCGACTACGCTATTTTCCTGTTGGAACTTTAAAAGGTCCAGGAATTTAGCTATTTCTCTACTTAGGGGTATCATTGTTGTAACCGTTGTACTCCTCCAACGGTCTTTATCTTACTCTTAATGAAGAGTATCTTTCTTAATTGATCTTAATATTCCCCCCCTCGAAATATGGTATGAACTTTACTGCCATAATTTTGATAACTATTCAGAAAGCCTGTAAACGAGGAGACACTTATAACTTACTTCATTCACATGATTATGTCATGTAAATAAAGTTATTTTTTAATCTGTTTAGGAGTACACTTTCCTTATTTCACTTCAATAACTCAACGGGGTCTTTCATTAGTTGTACTTTTGCAAGTCACTCTTGCATCTTTTCTCATCCTTTGGTCAGTATTGACCATGACGATATATTTCTATTATGCCAAGGTCAATACTAGGACAGCATAAGAACTACACAAGCTTCTCTCGCTATGCGGGATACAAAACATGTGCGTCATCACAAAACTTCTCCCGCCATGCAGGATTGACTAGCATAAGTACTATGCCAAAACATCTCCCCTTGTGGGATACATCTACACAAAAACTTAGTCATGATGGCTAAAACATTCACTTATACCTTATTTTCCAATTAAATCTTCCCGTTGGTTCTAATTTAATTGGAAAATTGGTAAACTAACAAAAACTATCCTGAACTAGCTTGACTCAAGCCTTTCCATTCACGTACCCCAGCATTACAGCCCGTTGCCATGCAGCCGAGTGATCTCGTCGGTTAAAGATAAAACATACAATATGCTTCTGCATCAGTTCTATATCACCGTTGGCAGAAAATAGAATTAATGTATAAAAACTCATAAATCAACTTGAAATACATACAACTACTATTCAAAATTAAATTCTCCTATTGGTTCAAATTTAATTGGAAGATAATCAACACTTCATCGCAACGGAAACATGTTAATAAAATACATTCTATTAGTTCAAGAATATTTCTTGGTCCTCATCTACTCTCTAAAAATTGACCATGTTGGTGTAAAATTTATCAAAGATTTAAAATTTAAACTTGAACTCATTATAATATTGTCATCATCTACGTTGGTCAGAAAATGACAATACCATAATCTGACTTAAACAAAAAATGGACTACTCCTCTAATTAAAATTTCCCTTTGGTTTTAATTTAATTAGAGGATCAACATAATCATAATTTACTAAATATAACTGTTCTTCAAATTAAATTCTTCCGTTGGTTCGAATTTAATTAGAAGATAATCAACATTAAACTTTGCAGCGGAAAAATGAAAGTTTGTCTACTTTTCAGAAGCATTTTACTGTACTTATCTACTCTCTGAAAAAATTACCCCGTTGGTTCAAATTTTGAAAGAGATAGGACATGAAAACATAGCCTAAAACATGAAAACTGCTTCTGAAAAATGAATCCTAAAAAAAATTCAGCTACTGCATTTGGCAATGACTAATAAAAATCAGCCCGAGGGCCAACTCGCAGCGGCAACGCGCGGCCCAGCTCGGCCTGCTCGCGCCCGCGCGCTCTCGTGTCCCCGCGCCCAGGCCGCAACCTGAGCCTGGGCTAGGATTCTCGTTACCCGCCTGGGCCTAATGCCGGCCCATGCTCTGTCAGCCGTCGGATGTGATCCGACGGTCCTCCGTGCACCGTGGCCGAACAAAAGGCCTGAGCCATGCCGTTCCCTGGAACCCTAGTTCACTCTCGTCCCCTGCCTCTCTCCCTTCGCCCACGGCGGCCGGCTCTCTGCTCTCTGTCCTTTCTCTCTCTAAAATCTCGGTGGTCGAAGATGGTGGCGCCGCCGTGGGGCCCCTCGCCGGTGAGCGCGCTCGCCTGAGGCAGAGCGCGCCGCCGTCGAGCGGCCTTGCGCCGTTGCACTTGACCCCACGTGGCCCCGCTCCCCTAACCCTAAGAGAAGGCAGAGAGGTGGTGGCACCGCCGCCGGCCCCCTCGTCGGCGCGCGCGCTCCGTTGCGGTTGAGCGCGCCACTGTCGAGCGGCCTAGCTGCGGCGCCCTTGCCCATAGCTCGCGCAAGCTCTTCGAGCAGCAGCGGCTCGCCCTTCTTCTCGTGCGCTGACGAAGCGGCAGCACGGTGCAGCGGCAAGGTAGGTCTTCTCCCAAGCCATCCCACTTTCCTCTTCTTCTCTTTGATTGGATCTTGCTCTATTCTTCTCGGATCTTGTCCGATTGGGGTTTAGGGTTAGGGTTAGGTCCAGTTAGGGTTAGGGTTCAAGTGAACCCTCTGCATCTCTGTTTATTCCCCCGATTAGGGTTAGGGTTTCAATCCAAAACGGATCGAACCCTCTGTTTTTCTATCTCTTCAATTTCTTTTCAGGTTTCTACCCCAAACTAGATCTACACCCTAGAAAGCCTGGCTCTGATATAATTGATAGAAATTCTAGAACCTCTAGGTGCAGATCAGTGGATAAATGCATAACTTAGATAGGGAAACTGTTTGGTGTACCACATGTCGAGCACAGTCGCGGCCATGGCGCCGCCGTCGAGGGAACAACCCGTGGAGACGTAGTTCAAGCGCGATGCAGCGGTCTAGTGGTGGCACTTCCCGCCGCTTCAGCACTCCCTTGATCGGTAGGGTTAGAGCAGTAAGTGGGGATTATGATGAACCTCGTGTCTACGCTCTGTCCCCCACCTCTCTCTAAATAGTGCTACGCGACGGGCCCATCAACCTTGGTTTGGTTGGATACCCCCGATCAAGACACTAGATCAAGGCCCGACTCGACCGTTGAGCTGAGTCAGATGAGATGAACACTGACACGGCAATGCTCCATCATATCAGATGTGCGGTGCGACGCAGTTGGTGTGGTGTGCATCATGGCTGCACTGCACTGCACGAAAGCTCTCCCCCTCCCTTTCCTGTCGTCGTTCTTCAGCAGCATGCAGTCGCTGCACTGCAGCTGCAGCTCGGTATATTCAAGGCTCCAAGTCCCAAAGGCGAGTGATCAACGACACAAAAGGGATGGAACGAAAGCTGAAGGCGCGCCGGTCGCTCCAAAATGCACCATCATTTGCTAGCCACATTCATCATGTAGTAGTAACCTTTTGACGCTCAACACCATTTTTAAATTTTACTAGCACATATAAGTAAAATGAAGATCCTTGCATTAGCAACCACTTAAAATCTGAAACACCTCCTGAAAACTGGAACTGAGCTGAGCTGAGCTGAGCTGAAACCGGAGCCACTTCTAGAGCCATACCAAACAACTGTTAAGCTGAAACTGGAATTACTGTGGATTGGGGTAGTAGATGTCAAGGCAATAGGAACGTGGTTCAATGTTTGGAGACAAGAACATCTGTTGATCACCATCATCACACAGGAGTAAATGCGACCAGCTGCTAGCACCTCATTGTCCCGTGGTCCATGATTTGTTGCTGTTATCAGTTGACTCTACTCAATCAATCAATAGTGTTTTTCTTTAAAAAAAAATTAGCACCAGTCAATCAAAATCAGCATCAGCACCAACCAACGAACAGGCCGGTTGACTCAAAAACTGTTTCAATTCATTACAAGTATACACTGTACTGCTCTTTAGGCCTTGTTTAGTTTAAAAACTTTTCCAAAAAAATGCTACAGTAGCTATCACATCGAATCTTGCGATACGTGCATAGAGCATTAAATGTAGACGAAAAAAACTAATTACACAGTTTGGTTGGAAATTGCGAGACGAACGTTTTGAGCCTAATTAGTCCATGATTGAACACTAATTATCAAATAAAAACGAAAGTGCTACGATAACCCAATTTTCAAAATTTGACCAACTAAACAAGGCCTTAGTTTCTTAAAGTATTCTACTTGGTGTTCTCCAATCATGATATATTAACAAAGGTAATAATAAACTACTGACTAATAACATGTCCATTTTATTGGTACCTGCACTACGGAGTACTACTCTGCGATATTTTAATCTGTCTTTGTTCTTCTATCAAGATCAGTGCATGCACGTACTAGTAGCCAACAAGAAATGGCAACTGATGTTGCCAGTCCAAATGGCATCTGGTTCGTGTCCATTTTCTTCAGACGAAACGTCTTAACTTGAGAGACTTGGAAGGCAGGATTACATGTAAAAAAACGTTCACGCCCGGCCAGTGCGTCAATGGATGGGGTCAAATCACGCTGGGCCCGGCGTTGCTGCACCAATAATCAACACAACAATAAATATCCGCCTCATGCATGATAAAAGTGATGGACCAAGCGACCCATACGAACTGTTTAACTATAGCTAGGCTGATGGAGACAAATAACCGCGCTACCCTTCGTTTCAAAGTTCCAACAACCAATAATCTCACTTATAATTCTTTCAAAAAATAATCTCACTTATAACAAGATGAGACATGCATGGCCATACGTTCACATCAGATTAATAAGCGATTAACAATAGAACTGTACACAATCAAAAACATGAGTCAGAGTACTGTACTTCAGTTGAAGATACCTATCACATTTTGTAGATAATGGGAAAAAATCCGGCTTCATCTCTTGTCTCTGAGAGAATCAGACCATTTACTACCACACAAATATCCCATTCAAAAACTCAATTCTAACATTATAAGGCCATCCAAAGGACGCAAAAGAAATTCATTGCCACTGCCTCTAGCATTTGATAGACTTGAATAATGTGTTGCCTATGGCGTCATCTCAGTGTAATTGTATCCATTGGCGCAGCCAGTGCGTTCATTTGAACATAACCTAAAAAAAATTAGGTCGACACTTGTCAAAAAGAACTTCATTTCTTGTAAACCATATTGTCCACCAAAAAAGCTACACATCCTATCATCAATAAGGATAAGGATTTATTTATTTAAAACTCCCCTTATTTTGTACCAACTATATATAAAAAAGACCATGGACACCTTTTGGGTTGTCAATCCTAGTACAAAGTGAACCGCTCTCTAGAGAAATTTAGCATATAAACGGTCAAATAAGAGATGTTGAATTGTTTTGTTCTTGGAACAGAAGGCACACATTTTGCACCCGTTCTAATTCCTTCTCATTAAATTATCTTTAACACCTCTTTGTAGGAACCACAAAAGAAAAAAACAATTCTAATTTGTATCTTTAGCCTCCATATTTATTTGTGAAACCTTTATTCCATTGTTTACAAGATATATATATATATATATATATATATATATATATATATATATATATATGGAATTTACTGTGAAGAAACCATTATTTTTAAGCAAGTAAAAGAAGGTATCTCTTCCTATTTGTAAATCAATGTTCTGAAGTCTTGCTACAACATGCTACCACTCTAACAATTTATTACCTACTAAAGCTCTTCTGAAGGAAACATTAAGTGGTTTAGCGCCAAGAGTTGTTGCAACAGTAGCCTGTTTTTACCGAAATATATTATACAAGTTAGGATATTGGAACTTAAGGAACTCTTTCAAGCTAGGTATCCTTGGGTTCCTTCTCCGAACATAAACTTGCCAATTTTAAAAATTGGTCGTTCACTCCATCAAACTCATCTAAAATGGGAATCTCTAACCTTTTTTTGAGCTACGAAAGGGTTTTATCTTTGATATATTTATTTCTAAGTAGTTGTTGTCACAAACCATCTTCATTATATAACTTATATAACCACTTATTTAATAAACATTTATTTTGTATGTCGAGATTTTGTATGCCTAGGCCTCCCTGCTCTTTTGGTTGGCAAATGATGGACCATTCGCAAGTCTATACTTCTTCTTTTGTTGATCTTAAGGATCGTGATCTATAGCCCTCAATTTTCTTAAGGACCCTCTAGGGGTTTCGAAAAAAGAGAGCATGAACATAGGTAAACTTGACAACAGTGTGAGTTAATCAACACTAGACGATCACCTAAAGAGAGCAATTCCAACTAGCCAACCTCTTTTCAATTTTGTCTTCAGTGACTTTTAAATCTTTGTTATTAAGTTTTCTATAATGCATTGGCAGGCCTAGAAAACCAAAAGGGTTACCCTCCTAGTTTGCATCCAAAAAGAGTTGAGTATTGATCTCACTCTTACGAAAATTTATCTTTAGACCCGAGAATTGCTCAAAAGTGCATAGCAACAACTTCATGTTCATTACTTGCAGAAAATTATGGTTTAGGAAAATCACTGTGTCATATGCGCATTGTAGGATAGACAAGCCATCTTCTACTAGGTGCGGCACTACCCTGTACCTGCCCATTATCGTTGGCTCTTGCAGTTAAGATAGCTAGCATGTCAACCACTATGTTAACTACTGGGGACAAAGGATCACTTGCCTTAATTCTTTTTTTACCTGAAAATTTGGGCTAATCTGATCATTTACTTTAATGCTAACATTACCTCCTTGTGCACAAGCCTTTATCTAAGAGCACAAGTTGGGGAAAATCCTTCCATACATCTGCTAAGCATATACATAGCTAGAACGCCGGAATTTGGTAGAAATTATGTTGAATAAAGTTCCACGTACGTGTACAGCTCGTTGAATTCTCATGTTCTGAACATGTTTAATTGGTTATATCATGTTGCATCGCATTTATTTGATGCAGCATGTTGGGCATGTCTGGTTGGCGAGTTTACTCAGCTTGCATGTTGTGCATATCTACGGCTAGATTACGGTACGTTACCAAACGTCCAAGTAACATACATAGCTGCTAATAAGTAAAGATAAATAAAAATGTATAAGCAATGATCAACCACTAGCTAGCTGCTAGTCCAATTTTTCTTTGGAGACATGACACATCAAGCATTGAAAGCCATGTGAGCCTCCGCATTGTTTATTCCTGTCATCGATCTCACGGACTTGATAACTGATTGAATATGATCGAGTGATTAGCCCGGTCGGCTCCCCGGGGCAGTTAGCTAACAGCAAGATTAGCTGAATGTACCCAGGTCGGTGCAGTCTGGAGTCGGAGTCTGCAAATAGTTTAGTGTTCATTCATGCCCGAATTTGTAATCCAAGAGCAGTACAGGCATGATGCGTGCGCCCTTCCACAGTCGATGACAGTAATTGTTTTCAAATGTTCTGGTGTTTGTCTAGCTGTTTTAATTTCTCTCATCAATCTGACAGTTTGTTTATAACTGAACAATTTTTTTATATGCAATAGTCTAAACCATCAGACAAAAATATGTTAAATTTTTGTTTCGATAGCAGCGGAAGTATTGGGACTTGGAGGGGGTGATTGCATCTCTGACGGAGCAGCTGGACAGCCGGAGGCGAGCCTAAGCCGGAGACAGGTTGATTTGGCGGTCTGATTTGTGCTGACGGCACGCAGGGGCACAATCATTTTTATGTGGATGCTCATGGAAACAGCTGCATCAGATGTCGGTACCATGTTTAATCCGTCACCTGCCAGCGAGTTAACAACACCAGTAGCTTCGGTGGCGGGTCGCGCCGAGGGCAAGGGAGCTGCATAAACAACTGCAACTGTCTCAACTCTCATGTGCAAGTTGCTTGATTATGCTTATATATGTTTAGTCCGGTATGATTTAAACAATTCCATGACGATAGTTTTTTTTATAAGGACACTCAAAAGAGTGTCTAATATGTCAAAGGAAACAAAGGTTAGTATAAAAGATAGATAATAAAATACAAAATGACCTCTAAAGAAAATAAGAATACATCATAGACTAAATCAATTGTTTTTTTCCTTCGAACGTCCACTGCCTGTCGACTATCGTACCTTAAAGATCGTACTTGAAAGGCAGGAAAGAAAATAGCCACTTGCAAACACCCTCACCAGAAGACTTTGAAGAACACAAAAGTCAATCGCCGCTGACAACGAGATCTATATATATATATATATATATATATATATATATATATATATATATATATATATATATATACACACACATTAGGTAGCGTGTTCGTACGTTGTTACGGGACAACTAAACTTTTATACTAAAAGCACATGGATCGTACGATAAGACAAGAATACTGTAAAATTAAATACCGATGTTAAAGTGACATTTAATCCAAAAAGCAAAGTTCGTGAAATTAATACAGTCACATAGAGCGCGGCGTCGCAAGCTCACCAACTCTACTGTATATACCTTTCTGTGTGTTACAACGGGAACAAATAATGCCATGATAATTTAAGCATGAATGTGTTGTATTGTTACCGTAACAAGACTGCTCCTCCTCCTCAACCTTTTAGAACTACATCTCTCTAAATTATTAGTTTGTTTCATACAGGATTGGAAGGCCCCTTCTTCGTATTTTAGATAATATAACATGTCTTCAACCATATGCCTCTAGTATTGAATTATGATCTAGTTTAGTATACCTTTGACACTTTTAAACATTGTTCCATTAGTATCTGCAATTAGTAACTCAATAAGATGTAGGTAATTTTTTTAATTCAATACAAAAGACTTGTAATGAACAGACTATAATTCTAGTAGTATAACGAGACCATTATACTTGAGAAGTCACGGATCTTGAAATTGCAACAAAGCTACTCACCCTTTCTAAAACACAAATAGTTATAGGAGGCCAACAAAATTTCAATGCAATTCACAAGGTAACGTGCAGGGGTAGATAGCGTGCGTGGGGATGGCATGCCGCACATGGGATGCAGCCAGGATCATGGGATCGCACGTAGATCATCATAGGCTAGAGCTCTGTTGCATTAAGAATTCAAAATGCCAGATCATCGTAGGCTAGAGCTACGTGATCTTACTCAGATACCGGTTGGAGTCTTTCCAGACGTCTAGAACCTCAGTGGCGAGATCCCTATCCGTCAGAAGGCAGCTTACACGGTCGCTTCCCTTGTCATCTTCCTTCTTGGCAGCAATCTACCTTTGTACGGGGTTCGTCCCTCGTTGCCCCCCCATCCACTATACTGGGTGCACACGGCCAGCGCATCATCCAACTGAGTCATTGCCGGATGGCGTGCGCATCGGCCGCCTAGCAGTTGAGCACGACATCCGTGGTATGTCCATTAAAACGGGGCAGCGTACAGTGATCTCAGACAAAATTCAGTCTTACTACCACCAGCGTGATCTCGGACAAAATTCAGTCTTACTACCACCAGCTTTCTTCCACATTGAGACGGTCTGCCACGCATGCTGAGATGCGGCCACAGTCAAGGTCTATGCCCATGAGTTGCAACGGGCCAATAATTATGTATGTTGAGGCAATTTTTCTAGAGAATGCAATAAAAAGAATCTCAATTCAACCATGTATCATGCAATCTGCGTAATGTTCATACATGCACCCAAATAAAAATTGCTATTGCACCACCAAACTAATTTTTTTGTCACTTTACATTGAGCAAAAGTTATGCAAGCCAATGCTTGCTTTTAAGTGTTATGATCTATGGAAAAGACCAAGCGTGATTTAGAATGGCTCCATTGATCACGCATCCAACCAGCTATTCCTCCCCTGCATCAAATCAATAGGAAAGGTTAGTCATTTAAGGTTTTCACAAAAATTCGACCCTAAAAGGATCAGATGGTTGGAACACCTCAACATGACAGCATGTGTTTTATAAGGTGATAACAGTAATACCTTGGCTCTTTGGAACTTGGAAGTGGATCAACTGCCTCCCGTTCGCTACCAGTAAACTACACTGCAGATTACAAAGACTCCAACATGATCTTGAGTTAAATTAGTACAAGAGTACATGACACAGTGAGATATAACTGCAAATAATTGGGCGGAGGTAATAACTAAGTATATTCCTAATAGAAAGAATGGTAACTGAAAGGAGGAAGCCAACACCCAAGATTAGTTATATGGTCTCTGATTAAAACTACAATTGAACTTAAAAACTAACATATGCATGTTTGACATAAAAACAATTTGTTTTCACTGAATAAGGGCTTGCTAATTTGCACTCTAAAAGCACACTTCAGATATTCCTTTGTAGTCAATGGACCAATTTTTCTAGAGATCTATACATGCATATATGAGCACCTTTTCTGAAAACAATCAAAAAAAATCAATAGATACTCTTCTCTATTAGCATGTGTCTAAACATTTTTAATACAACAGATATTCTTCGCTGTTAGCATATGTCCAAACATTTTTAATACAACAGATACACTTCTCTGTTAAATGAACTTAGTAGTTTCGTGCCGGTTAATATAGCTCCAAACAACCCAATGACAAGTTTTTGTGATTGGATGGCAAAGTATATTCATACAACTAAATAAAAGAAAAAATCATGTAAATGGATCCTCATTCTTTGGCGTTCAGTAGCTAATTAGAAATATATTGCAGAGTAAGATGGGCTGACATTGCCCTTCGACTAACTTGTCCAATGTCAAGTGCTCAAAGTAACAGCAATAACAGGATGCAAACTGAAAACGTCAAGAGTTTGCGCACTTTAGGATGTGCATGGAAGTTCTCTAAAAAGGGTACCTACTGTGTCATCCTCTTTGCTTTCTCTCTTTGCTTAGATGAACATGCTAATATTTTCATGTATGAGTACTGCAAAAATCAGATAATACAGTGAACCACGTTTTATTCTTTTTAGTTCTCTAAAGTAACATTGTTAAAACTGAAAACTAGATAAGAGATTTAAAAATAAAAATTGAAAATTCAGAATGCAAGATGATAAGGAGATAAAGAGCACAACATGGTTCACTGTTTTTTTTCTCAAATATTTGAATCAGTGCATTGTACCTAATTTTTTTAAGCCTGAACTTGCACATAGCTTAGAACTCTAAACCCTATTACTTAGAACTTTGAAACAATGAACTCTTTATTCAACCCTAAAAATGAGAGAGAGAGAGAGAGAGAGAGAGGAAAGCGATGCTGCATGTGGAGTATCAAGCAATGCTTTGATGAAACATGAAAAGTCAAACAAGATAAGAGACAAGATAATGAATCTACAAAGATCAGTTACATATATCACCATATTCAAATTGTGCCACTCTTCTACTATAGCATCTGGAAAGTGTTCATTTGTGCTCGAAGTGATCTTTATGTAGTGTACATATGCAATGCGAATTCTAAAGTTGCTGAAGGTCTCATATAACTAGAATAATTTCCTGCAGTGGGACACCATAGTTCCTCAGTATAATGAATCGTCAACCATAGTTTACACTATAGTTTGAAAGGTGTACCATAGAACTTAAGAAGAAGAGCATGTATACAAGTGCACAAGGGCACTGATCACCTCCATGTAAATTGTATACACTGCCTTCCTCTCCCATTGACCTTCCATTAGCATGTCACCGACATAGAATATATACTTCACAAATGTTGATACTGCCGATGTTGTTAGTATCATATACCTGAAACGTGATTTGTATTTAGTCACTACTATGCATACTTTGAATCCTAACGTAATATCAGAAAAGAATGGCCAGGCAGTTAGGAATCAGAACAACAGAAGCGCATCTTCAAGCTATCATAAGGATAGCCAATAGGGTTGTTACCTCGCCTGGAAGGTATGCCCCTTGATTCAGAAGCAAGAGGCAAGGAGAAATTCCACGCATGGATTCCCCACATGAATCAACACACAACAGATGAGAAGCGACAAAACCAAGGGCGAGGAAGCACTCATAGTGTCGGTGTAGAAAGTGACCAACACGTAAATATTTGTAGTTTTGCCGTACGTTGCGATCGGATGTGGCCTAGCACTCAATGACACAGTGTTTATACTGGTTCAGGCAACGTGCCCTACGTCCAGTTTGAGTCGGTTGGTGACTTTATTCCTGAGCCCAGGTGCTTGCAGTTTGCTGTGGGGTTACAAACGAGAGGGAGTAAGATGGGGGGGTGCAAGAGGTCCGGTCGGACTCTGGGCCGAAGGGCCAAGATAGATGGGAGCTCCTACTGCATTAAGTATTTGAGTGTGTGCTCTATTGGAATCATTCGAATCGTAGGTTGTTCGAATTGTTTGTGTATCAATATTGGTGGTCGAATCGTCCCCCTTTTGGAGGGAGCGCATCCCCTTTTATAGATGAAGGGGACGGCTTTACAAGAGAGAGTGTGAGAGAAAGAGTGCGTGTGTGCTACCTAGTCTTGTTGCCCATGCCGTCGGGTACAAGGCGGTTTGTTGGCGCCCACAACACTGCTGATGTTCAGATGCATATGGTAGGTTCCATTGTCTTCTTCTGGTATGGCAGATGTCGGCGTCTACCATACTGTAGGATAAATGTCGGCGCCCACAACATTGTTCATGTTTTGACATGTCTGGAAGGTTGTGGTGCATGCTTCTGACACGGCCTGATAGTACTGTCCTGTAGGTGTGTAGGGTACGACCCTTGATATTGCGGTTGACCGGAGTGCCCTACTTTACTTGCTCTGTCCGTTTCCTGGGTCTTCACCGAGCGGGCGTTCGTGGTCGGTCGTTCCCTAGTCGGCTCCAGCCTCCTAGTTGTAGAAGAGCTGTAAGTAGAGGTTTGATATACTCCTGGTCGGAGAGGCGAGTCGGAGTTGGAAGCGAGCACCGTTCCTTCTTGGCCAGGCCTTCCGGTCGGAGAGGCGGGCTAGAGTCAGAAGCGAGCGCTAGAGTCGGAGGCGAGTTGGCCAGGCGTTCTAGTCGGAGAGGTGGGCTGGAGTCGAAGGCGAGCGTCGGTCCTCTTTGGCCAGGCCTTCCAGAAGAGAGGCGGGTCGAGAGTCAGAAGCGATGGAAGCGAGCGTGGTTCCTCCTCGGCCAGGCCTTCCGGTCGGAGAGGTGGGCCGAAGTCAGAAGCGAGCACTGTTCCTCTTTGGCCAGGCCTTCCGGTCAGAGACTGGATTGCCCCCGGCCTATCGTTAGGTTTTTTGGGCTAGTCTAGGAGTTGCACGTCGCTCACAACGTCATCTGCTGGGCCAAGCTTTTGCAGGGAAGCAAGTCCATGAGGGACCCTGGGTTTATGTACCCGACAGGAGCCCCCGAGCCCTCAGGCGATTTGGGTAGAATCGTCTGGGGGATTTTTTTATTTTGATGGCAGGTGCGCGCGAGCGCACCCACGGGTGTAGCCCCCGAGCCTCCGGGTGATTTGGGTAGAATCGTCTAGGGTTTTTTTGTTTTGTCAGTGGAGGAATTTCTTGTTTCAACTGTGGGTGCGTGCGAGCGCACCCGCAGGTGTAGCCCCCAAGCCTGCGTCCGACTGGTGAGTCGATTGGAGGCTGAGCATCTTGGTAGTCTTTTCTTGGGGCCACAGACTATCGTTCGGGGCATTTACCCATGTTTGTCCCACCCGTGACCTATGCGGTCGGTTGATTTCGTGAGTCGGTGTCGGGCGACTTGAGCCCCTGAGCCCTGTTGGGCTTGGTAGGGGTTGGTCTACTTCTGTGCGTTACCCCGTTCATGGTTTCCGCAACTGGAGGGGCTAAGCTAATGTTGCTTGCCTCGATGGCTCGAGCGACGCGCTCGGTGAGGTCGCTAACGGGCTCGTTCGAGTGGAATCTGGGTCCGTCGTTCGTGACAGGGTCGGCATAGCCCTCATATGGCATTCCACTGCTCCTTAACCCGCATCCTAGTAGATGCTCAGGTCATTCCAGAGACTGACCCAGGTGGCCCGCTGGCCTCCCCTCGATGGAGATTCTGTGGGCATGGCTCGAGGTTAGGATCGAATGAGAAGGTTGAGATGACCCTGTCTGCTTCAGAGCAGACTAGGCGAGGGCCGCTGGGGCTCATTTGCATTTTTCTCCCCTGGCTCTATTTGACGCGAGGCAGCCTCGAGCCCTTCATGAGCTGGCCTTCGAACCCCGGTCGGTCGTTGCTCATGTTGAATAAGGCAACTACCGCTCCGTGACGCAACATGAAGCATTGTGATGCATCAACTGCATATGCGATGCTTTGGATGTATGGGATGAATGAATGAATGAGTGCATGGATGAATGTGTGAATGCGTGTATGAGAATGGATGAATGAATGTTTTATGCATTTAGAAAATCAAATGAAGTAAGGGGGGTTTGGTAGAGTTACCTTGATGACTCGAGTGATAGGTTTGAGGAGTCTTTATCAGATATGTCCGAATGGGATCCGAGCTCGTTTTTCGTGACGGAGTCGGCATGGCCCACATGGGGCATCTCTCTACTCCTTACCTATCTCTCGGTGTTCGCCTGAGCCGTTCGATTGACTCAGGAAGCCCGTTGGTCTCCTCTAGGTGGAGATCCCGTTGTTGGGCCCTTCCAAGTCTTGCCTGGGAAGGCAGGCGGTAGTGGTGGGCCATGTCCAGGCCATGTCCCATCTATCCAGGCACCGTCTCATCGGGCAGAGCGCATCCCATCAGTCAGGACGTGTCCCGCCCCATCCCGTCCGCCTTGAATGGGGGAAGGGAGAGTTTTTCGCCCCAATCCTTCGCCTTCCCCCAACTGCTGCGCCTCCTTTTTAAATAGGGGAAGGGAGAGGGCTTCTGTCCTGTTCCTTCGCCTATTCCCCATCTGTCGCCTCTGCTCCTTCTTCCTTCTCGCCAAGAGCGTTCGTGTGCCACGACGGTTCCTAGGAGATAAAGGGGAGAGCGAGGGAGAGGAGAAACTCACATATCCGTTCATGAATCCGAAGCGTAATGTTGAGCTAGAGGTCATCTTGCATGAGCGAGTCGGTGCTGGCCGCCTTCGCCGAGAAGGGGGTGCTGTTGCCGAAGGAGGTGGCGCACTGGAGGGCTCCTGTGGGGGAGGATTTCCCGTGACCTCAGGCCGACGTGGTTGTCTCCTTCCTCGCCTTCCAAGAGCACGGGTTAGGATACCCCACGCACTGGTTCCTATGCGGGCTCCTTAATGAGTGGGGCCTAGAGCTGCAGCACCTCAACCCGACTGGGGTGCTGCACATCATCGGCTTTGTCACCGTCTGTGAGGCCTTCCTCGGGATGGAGCCGCATGTGGACTTCTTCCAGTGGATTTTCTCTAGGCGAGCCTTGTCGGAGGGGAAGCCACTTAGGATCGCGCCAGTGGGGGGCTTTGCGTTGTAGAAGAAGCCGAGTGCGTCGGGCGCCTACCCCTTGTACACCCCCTGCGACTCCAATCGGGGGTGGCATGGGGAGTGGTTTTACATTAGGAACCCGACGGAGGTGCCGTTCCCGCCGTTCACCAAAAGGAGACCGGAGAGGCGATATAGCTGATCGTGGGGGCCCGTCAGTCTGCAAAACAAGCTGGAGGTAATTGGGGGCAGAGCTCCAGAAGCTGGTGCAGCAGGGCCTTGATGGGTTGCGGGTGTTTCACACCTTCTTCTGCCATTGGGTCGCCCCGCTGGCGGAGAGGACGTGGCCGATGTTGATGTACACCGGCCTAACAAACCCCGATCGTGCGTCGTTGGAGGAGTTGGCGAAGGACGATGTCTAGAGCCGACTTGACCGGGTGCTGCAGCTGAGGGCCAAAGAGACCCTCGAAGGGAAGCCCGGACCTCTTCACACTTCGAAGCTGTCCAACCTGGTACATTCTCCTCTCCTTATTTCATGTCCCTTTCGATCTTGCTCTCCTATAATCTTGACTTTGAGTCGTCCGTTTCGTAGGGACTTGAACGTTACAAGTCCTGGCCGCATCTTCCGAAGGGGCCAGAGGGGTTGGCTTAGCAAGTGGCCCTGAAGGAGGCGGCGGATGGCCGGAAGAAGAAGAGAGCTGAGAAGGCTCGGAGGAGGCACCAGAAGGAGCAGGATATCACCCGACGCATGCGGGCCGGGGAGAACAGGAGTGACGTTGAGGCAGAGCTCGAGTCGAAGGACCCCACGGAGATGGGTGACAACGTGATCTCCTCCGAGGATGAGGGAGGCCGGGTGGTCGCGACTTTGGTGGAGCGTCGCGAGCCTACGGCCGCGTCCGTCGACGGTGGGTGGGAGGCAGAGAGGCGCGGCTACGTTCCTGCACCAAGGAAGTGCGCCGCAAGCTCGGACGTTGTCGGCGAGCTAGAGGCAAAGCGGACATGGTCGCCGCGCCCTTCAGAGGCGTCGCCAGCCTTGTCCCCACCTGCTCCGGGCACGGCGGGGTAGGCCAGGTGGTTGGAGGAGCGGGCTCACACCAGCGCATCATCGGGGCCGACGCTGAGACACGACCCACAATGGGGGATTGCCCTGCCAGCTGCTCTGGTCGGCGTGCCTTGAGCTGGCGGTCATGGCGATGCACGGGCCGTCTGGTGCGGGTGGTTCTCGTCTAGCCGGTGCTACATGCTCAGATGATGAGGATGCTGGTAGAGATGAAGATGATGATGAGTGATCACAGCCTTCAGAGACAGCTTGCAGCCCCTTTGTCCTTAGTTTGTCATTGTTGGACCTTTGTGGTGATAGATGACAAAGGGGGAGAGAGAGACTGATTAAAGCTTTAGGATATTTGTCTCTTTTGCTTATCTTTTTACCTGAAGATATGTACTGCAGGCTGTAGTTTTTTTTTGTTTTTGAGCTTCATTGATGTATCTTGAGTTTGAGATAGATTGTATCATGTGAGAGATGAGACTTACTTATGCTTTATCTATGTATCTCTTGAGACATGATCTTTATTTATATTATATTAGTGTCTTGTGGACTTGAGAAAATTTGTAATGAGTGCTATGTGTGACATACATGTGTTATATTGATTTTTCATAAGGACTATGCATGCTAGAATGAAAATATTTGATGTGATGCCTTTATATTTATTCTTGTGTGATATATTTTGTCATATGCATCACAGTTTCACTTTGTCACACACACATGCACCCCATGGATGCTATGATTTAGGGGGAGTCTCCTATATGTTTTAGTATGTGCAATTGACATTTGAGGTCATTTTGTGAATTCTAATCATAAGCACATATTAAGGGAGAGCCTCTCATAAATCATTGAACCCAAAAGCTTAAATGTTTATATTCTTTTGTAAGCTTTAATCAAGTTGTCATCAATCACCAAAAAGGGGGAGATTGAAAGTGCATCTAGCCCTTTAGTGGGTTTTGGATGATTGAATGACAACGTGATTAAAGGTCTAACTCGTTTGCTAAGTGTGGATAGGAAATAGGTTATCTCACTGGTACTTAATGAAAGCCAAAATGATGTATTGTTGTATAAACAATCTAGTTCAAGCACAAGACAACAATGCAAATGGAATTCATACAAAGGCTTATTTATTGTGGGATTTCCATGTACTATGTGAAAGCAAGCTCATAAGAATTAATTAATGAGACATGAGGGATTGCATATGGAATGGTCTCATATTTGAAGCTTGCTAAATTGAAATGAAAAAAAGATAACAATATAAATGAATGGATGATTCAACACAAGATGTGACTTGATGGCTTGAGATGGTGAAGATAGCAAGGAAAGGCTTCGAGGTACTAAGCAAGGGTGAAGGGCAAGCGATGGCTTGGTGGCCGAAGAACCTAGCTAGGGTGAAGAAGGAAGTACTTGCATTTAGTTGAGGTACTAATCAAGCTATAATGGTCCTGTTAATGTGGAGGGTCAAATCACTATTGGAATGTTTGTTGGAAGTGACTTGATACATTTGGGATTATTCAAATTCGATGAGTGGAATCAAGTCATGTGCTCAAGATGGCTATGCTCAAGTGAAAAGATCAATATCAACATGTTGGCACCCTCACTTGATGAAGAATGGAATACACGGCTTCGGTTGAAAGAGATCAACTCAAAAGGTTTAAATTCGATTATACTTTTAAATTTGAGTTAATAGGAATACCGTAGTATTAAGAGGGATGCATCATGTTGATAGATAATGTTTCATAAGTGCTCAAGCCAACCCATGTGAGTTTTGAGTGTTTGAGAGACAAAAGAAATAACCTGGGTTTTTGCTGATCTGGCATACCGAACGTGTCTGGTATGTGCCCAGCCACGATAAAATTCTTATTGTTCTTGGGCTGGTTCATCGGGAGTTCCGACAATGGTCGGGAGTTCCGACGTCTTGTGCTTAAGGGCAGTCCCAATGGTGTATTGATGATGGTTTCTATCCTCATTAAATGACTTGCCACGTAGGCAAAACGCTGACATGGCAACGTAATTAATGAAGAAAGAGAGCAAAAATCCTAGAAATGGTTTCCTCATGAAGAAATCAGGTCTTCTCTTGACCCAATGCACCAAGAAACCATAAAATCGCCATTAGGGAGAAACCACCAGTTTCTAGGGGGCTCGTGCCGCACTCCCATTAGAGGAAGAAGATAGAGTTGGGAGAGAGAGAGAAAATAATTATTACTCATAGAAACCATGGGTTGGTAAACAATACTTTTTTGGTGCGGTATCCTATGTTATAGAAACTACTAGTTTCTTTCATTGGGACTGCCCTAACTGACTTAGATGGTTCACTGTCTTGGTCATACCGGATGTGTCCGGTATTCATACCGGATGGGTCTGGTATGGACGACCAGAGACCAATGGCTAGTTTTCAAATGCCTTGAGGGTTGGGAGTTCTGACGGTCGGAAGTTCCAGCAAGCGTCGGGAGTTCCGACACCTCACAAACTTTAGCTCAGTTACTTAGTTTTTAAATATGCTGAGGGTCGGAAGTTCCAACGTGAGTCAGGAGTTCCAACGGTTGGGAGTTCCGGCATTCATCGGGAGTTCCAACGCCTCACATTGTCACTGTAACTTAGTTACCATTAGGGCAGTGTAAGTCATACCTGCATACCGGACGTGTCTGGTATGGCAACGGCTATAAAATCACTAGTTTTTCAAGGGGGCTATAAATACCCCCAAGCCTCCACCTTTGGAGGCTGCTGATTCTGCTGATACACATACACGTTTTTAAGCCTTGCCAACTCTCCCAAACCCTCTCTTAGTGAGTGTGTGATCCAAATTGCCAAATCAATTAGTGGGTTGAGAGAAATTCAAAAAGAGAGCAATCCAACCACTTGAGCACTTGTGCATATTGTCAATCTCGTGATTTGCATTTGTTACTCTTGGACTCTTCGGTCCTAGACGGCTAGGTGTCTCCGGAGAGCACCCGAGAGATTGTGGTGTGCCTCGGAAAGTTTGTAACGGTCGATTCCACCGCCTCAGAATCAACTAGTGGAAGGAGGAAAAGGAGTTGGAAAAGACTTCGGCTAGAGTGACCTTCGTGGTACCCTCTAGGGCTGACCTTTGCTGGGTCGCCCGCAGCCCCCTCAACGGAGAGTAGGACTCAAATGAGTCCGAACTTTGGTAAAACAAATATCATGTCTCAATTCGCATTTCATTTGATATTTGTGTTGCTCCAGCTCTTGTGCAGGTTCTCTGTGTATATTGTCATCTCTAGTAGGTGCCTGCAGTTTGGTTTGAAGATAGAAATTGAAAGGAGCAAGTTCGGGGCTGATCTGCAGAAATCGTGTATACCGGACACGTCCGGTATTAGAGCTCTGTGCTGAATACTATTTGATCTCTGTCCTAACTTTGTGTTGTAGGGTTGTAGCTTCTAGATATATTCTTTATACCTTGTTTACTCTGTGGCTAACTTGTGAGGGGTGGTATTACTCTTAATTCGGAGTTTCCATTTTGGAAACTCTCTTTTCTAATTGTTTCCGCATTTAAAGGTGTTAATTTTTAGAAACGCCTATTCTCCCCCCTCTAGGCGGCATCCTAGGTCCTTTCACCTGGTGACCCGCAGAAGGTTCAGTTCATCCTTCGGGATGAGGAGGAGGTGCAGCTCTAGGACGTACTTGGGGGGTGAGGACTCGCCATGGAGTCCGATCTCGCCCAAACCAGGGTGAAGCTGGAGGAGGCCCTGGAGCAGGTCAAGGTCATCCAACAGGCGGTCATGGTCGACCTGCCCTGGGTCACAGAGGTAAGTTTTCTGCGTTAGTCCTTGGCTTCTTGGTCTTCCACCGGTTGTCTCAGCATGCCTGCCTCTTGCTTTGTAGGGCTTGGAGGAGATGTCGAGCCGTAAGTCTCGTTTACTTTGGGAGGAGCACGCCCGGGAGGCCCCGATGTCATGGTGGGTCACTGAGCTCGAGCGCCAGCAGGAGTCCGCTCGCCGTGAGTCTTAAGACCGGGCAGCCGAGGCAATAGAGGCGCTGGCGGCGGAACTGCTCACGGTGGAGCGGGCGACCGCCATTGAGCAGGGACTTGACGCGGTGAAGGTCCACCAGGCGGAGACTGAGGTGGTGCTCCAAAAGTCCCTGACAGAGACCGAGGCGATGCTTCAGAGTTCCCTGGAAGCCCTGGAGTCGAAGCGGAAGGCCCGGTCGAAGATCGACCAGGAAGTGCTCGCGCTTCGGGGCCGGGTGCTTGGGACGGAAGAGGTGAATGCTCGGCTGCACGAGCAGGTGACTCGGTAGGAGGAGGGACTCTCCATCCTTGAGAACACCCACCTCGGTATGTACCTTTTCTGCTTTTGGTTGATGTCTTGGTTTTTTCTTTAACTTGCTTTTGAGCTTGCCATCCTTCTTCCAAAACTAGGCGGAAAGGTTGGTTCACTGGAGCGGGACCTAGAGACGGCCAAGGCGACGATTGGTCGGAATATGGAGGCGCTGGCCAAGTCCCTTGAAGAGCGATGTGCTCTCGAGGGGTAGCTTGACCAGCTCCACAACGTCACCTAGGTCGTCATCTCGGAGGTGTTCGGGTCGGCGTCGAGCACCAGCACGGCCACCATCCGACTGGCAGAGGTCCCAAACAAAGTTTGGGCGCTCATCACCGACGGGATGTTCTACGGGACATTAGGGGTGCTGACTTTGGTGGCGACGCACCACCCAGACCTAGACTTCGCCACCATCTATAGCGGGTACGCCGACGGCTGGATCCCGAACACCATCCATGCGCTCAGGGAGAGCTTGCTGCCACACATAGTTGGTGGCAGAGCAAGTCTCCGCGCAATAGGTGATGGAGGCTCACCATGCGAACATGGCTGAAGGCATGGGCCAAGAGGACGTCGCCTAGCCTACAGATGGCATGGAGCCTAGGTCGGAAGCGAACGTTGCCTCACCTCCGACCGAGCCAAATGTCATCATTGTCAAAGACCTGGCAGCCCTCGTCTTCGCCGGTCAAGCTGGTAGCCGATGCCGCTGGGCAGCCGAAGTAGAAATTAGAGTAGAAGTACTTAGCATATGTAAAAGATAAGTTCATGGGGGAGTCCCCTGTGTAAAATGTTTTTGTGTATACATGAATACAACAACTTTGTTTTTGTGATGAATCACTTCGTTCGGGGAAGCTTGTCCCGTCCGTTCCTTGTTTTTTTACCCTAGCATAGCTTTGTTTTTATTCTTTCTTTTTCGCACCTGCTCGTTCGTCCTGTAGGCTACATCCTTAAGAGCCTAGGCGTGGCCCGCGAGGCTCAGCTATTCGTAACCATAGGTAGTGGCGGGGTGTGATCGGTCAAAATGTTTAAAGCAAAGTTACGTAAGGTAATTAAAGGAACGGGCTACCCTTTCGTTCGAAAAAAAGCACTTACCATATGATAGTAAAAAGAGAGATAGTATCGCACCCCCGTGGAGCCCCCGAGCGACCCGAGCCAAAAGTGCTCGGGCTGGGGTGCTTTGTAGGAGCAAACATTGAATGAAAGAAAATGGTAAGACCGAATTTTTAGGGGAAGAAATGATGTAACTGTTTGATGTTCCAAGTGTTGGTGAGAACATCGCCGTTGTCGTCCTTCAGTCGGTAGGTGCCCGATCAGATCACCTCGGTCATCGTATAGGGTCCTTCCCAAGGCAGAGAGAGCTTGTGTTTCTCCTTGGTCGATTAGGTCCTTTGAAGCACGAGGTCTCCAACCTCGAGGATGCTTCCTCTGATTTTCCTCTCATGGTACCTGCAGAGAGTCTGCTGGTAGCGAGCGGAGCGGATGATGGTCATCTCACAGGCCTCCTTGAGCAAGTCGACTGTGTCTTATTGAGCCTCCGTGGCTCAGTCATAGTCGAAGGCCTTCACTCTTGGGGCATCGTGGTTGAGGTCGGAGGGCAGCACTGCTTCGGCTCCGTAGGCCAGGAATAAGGGTGTGAACCCTATGGATTGGTTCGGGGTTGTTCTCAGGCTCCAAAGGATCACTGGGACCTCTACAACCCATCGCCCGGCGTACTTGTTGAGTTGGTCGAAGATTTGTGGCTTGAGTCCTTGGAGGACCATGCCATTGGCTCGTTCGACCTGGCCGTTAGTACGCGGATGTCCGACCGAGGCCTAGTTGATCCTGATGCCGTATCCATCACTGAAGTCTAGGAACTTCTTTCCGGTGAAGTTAGTTCCATGGTCAGTGATGATACAGTTAGGAATGCCGAACCGGTAGATGATGTTGAGGAAGAACTTGGCTGCCTCCTCCGAGCGGATGTTGGTGATTGGTTTGGCCTCTATCCACTTGGTGAATTTGTCGACCGCTACGAGTAGGTGAGTGAAACCACCTGGGCTCTTTTTGAGGGGTCCTACCATGTCGAGGCCCTAGACCATGAACGGCCAGGTGATGGGGATGGTTTGAAGCTCTTGCGTCGGCAAGTGTGTTTGCCGAGTGTAGAACTGGCATCCCTCACACCTACGGACGACCTCCTCTGCATCTCATCGCACGGTGGCTAGTAAAAACCGTAGTGAAAGTTTTTTCTGACCAGCGACCTCGGGGCCGCGTGATGTCCGTAGATTCTGGCATATACCTCAAGGAGGAGCTGTTTCCCTTGGTCACCGGGGACGCACTTCATGAGTACTCCCGATGGACTTCGTTTGTAGAGTTCATTACCGATCGCGACGAATGTCTTGGCACATTGAGCGATCCATCGCGCTTCAGTCCTTTTGGGTGGGAGAACCTCCTCGAGGAGGTAGGTGAGTAGCGGCGCTCGCTAGTCGGCTTGATCGAGTGCCACCATGGCGACGTCGGTGGGCGACATCGTCATGGAGGCACTGGGGTCGGACCCCCCGAGCGCCGGGTCGGCATCGGGGTGTGTCTGGATTGGACCTTCTAGGATGCGGTCTGATGGTTCATGAAGGTCATTGATGAAGACCCCATCCGGAGATAGAACCCGCCTGGCCACCAATTTTGTGAGAAAATCGGTGGCATCGTTGTCCTTTCGGGGGACATGGTGTAGCTCAATCCCCTAGAATTTGTCCTTGAGCTTGCTTACCTCCTAGCAGAGTGCTACCATGAGGGGGTTTTTGCAGGAGGACTCCTTCATGACTTGGTCGACGACCAACTCCGAGTCGCCATGAACGTAGAGTCGTGTTGCGCCGAGCTTGATGGTGATGCGCAGTCCGTTGATGAGGGCCTCGTATTCCGTGGCATTGTTTGAGGCCAAAATGTGGAGGCGGATTGCATAGCGGAGCCTACTCCCATCTGGGGAGATCAGAACCACTCTAGCCCCTGAGCCGGGTGCCATTACGGACCCGTTGAAGTACATCGTCCAGTACTCATGGGTGACGTACGGAGTTGGTAGTTGGACCTCTGTCCATTCGGCGAAAAAATCCGTGAGAGCTGAGATTTAATAGCGGTATGGGGAATGTACTTGATGTCATGGCCCATTAGTTCAAGTGCCCACTTGGAGATTTGCCCCATGGTGTTGCGGTTGCGGATGATGTCTCCAAGTGGGTATGAAGTGATGATAGAGACTTCATGGTCGGTGAAGTAGTGCAGGAGCTTCCGGGTCGCCATCAGCACGGCGTGTAGGAGTTTTTGCACCTAGGGGTACCGGACCATGGGGTCGGTAAGTACCTCCCTGATGAAGTATATGGGTCGCAGAACCTTAAGGTGGTGTCCTGGCTCCTCCCTTTCGACAACTAGGGCGGCGCTCACCACGTGGTTGCTTGCTGCGACATAGAGGAGGAGGGGTTCTGCCTGTTTGGGAGCGACGAGGATTGGAGTCAATGTTAGTGACGCTTTGAGGCTCTCCAAAGCCTGCTGTGCCTCCTCAGCCCAGACGAAGGTGTCCGTTTTTTTGAGGAGCTTGTAGAGAGGCATCCCTCGTTCGCCGAGCCAGGAGATGAATCAGCGCAGGGCGGCCAAATAGCCGGTGAGCCTCTGTACGCCTTTGACATTGAGTTTAGGGCCCATGTTGGAGATTGATGAGGACATCCCTTCCATTGATACAACCACACCTGCTGCACAACAAGGTCCGATGACAAGAGCTCGAGCACGACAACTTAATTATCAGGTAAAGTCGTTCCTCGCTGTTCATACAAACTCGTCTCAGAATTGGATGCTACTAAATCATGGTGATGATTGTCTTATTCTTAGGAATGTCGGTCAAGACTCCATTGCCTCATGTTTAGACCCCATGATGAGGATGGAGCAGCCAAACAAGTGGGAATCATCATTAATGGGGTGCTCAGCTCATCTCGAGACAACAGGAAACACTCCATCAAAAGTACCATAACTCCTTGATACAAGATCCAATGAAGCTGGTTTTTGATTTGTTGGAAAGAGCACATCGCCCTCTTTCAGATGGGTCCAACCCCACTATCAGAATCTACCGAAGCTATGCGTAGCAAGCAAAAGGACGCATAGACCTATAGCTTGGGCCTGGGCCTTGTACTGACTACAGCCCATTGAGGGATGCCCAGATTAGGGTTTCCCACTCCTCCTTGTGCTCTCCTCCTTATAAATAGAACCAGCAGCCATCAGAATGAGGGTGGGTTTTGTTTAGATGCAAGATAGCCGCTGCTTCTTCCTTGTAAACATGTGTGTCAGCTAAACCACCCGATTTGCTTGTTTCAAGACCCCAACTTGTGATTCAGATTCAGCCTTTGGCTTAAATCCGTGAGTTATTTGCTTGTTCATCCTGTTCTTGCTTGTTCTCGGTTGCTTGCAGGTTCATGGTGTTCTTGGCACGACAAGAACATCACAATCGGAGCTGGTGTACCTGTTGCTATGGTGCAACAACCTTGTGGTCGTTGTAGTCGGACAGCCAACGTTGAATCCACCCCAAATCGAGTTTATCCACACTCACCAAAAGATCAGGAACAACCCCTTGTCCCATCATGTGGTAATCAGAGCAAGGTTCTTTGGTGAGTGATTTACCGTTCATTACTTTACCTATAGTCCAGAAATATAAAAATAGGATAGAACTGAAATTCCAAACACAAGTTTGAGCCTTGCTAATCTGCTTAGTTCTTTGCTTGTTGAGTTTGTGGTTTACATTGTGGTGTCAAGTGCTAGTTCTTAGGTTCTAATCCTATAGAGTTTTGAGTTCTTGTCATGTTTCAGTCACCACACAATCCGCTGTTGCCTTTCCCCCCACTTTAGCCGCTGCAATCTACACCAATACCACCACCACCACCACCACCAAAAGCACCGCTGCTCTCTCCACCTTTTCACTAAAACCCTCACCACCATCACCTTCAGCCGCACCTACACAAACACTACCTTATGCATCTGTCCTTTTGGTGCAAATCTGAGTACACTCAGTTTTGAAAACAAGAGAGTTCAAATTGCATAGTTGTACTACTTGTTGCAATCCTTATCCCTAGTAAAAGAAAGTCTATGCTACTTGCTGCATTCTTGTTATAATCATATTGCAAAAGTTCAGTTTGTGCTACTTGTCGAAAAGAAAAGAAAAGAAAAGAAAAAGAAAACACAATAGAAAATAGAAAAGAAAAAGAAAGGAAAAGGAGGAAAGAAAGAAACAAAAAAGGGTTAAGTTGATGCTATTTACTCTCATCATTTCCATTGTTTGCTACTATCCGGTGACAACATTTGTGTCTAGGCTCGCGTCTCTAGCACGGGTTAGCCTAGGACCAGCACGGTACTATCTTTGAACACTTATTCAACTTGCATTGACTAATGTGGTTTCAGCTGTACCTTGATTTTTTAAGCCACCTATAGCTCCACAAATTATCTACAACATCACAAGGTTCTACTTGCTACTACTTGTGTTGTTCTTGTCGTCGCCAACACCATCTGCATAGCAAGGTAAGGACATGTAAGAACTCGGTTGCACATGCTGAGAGAATGCAAATTGTTGTCACCTAATTCAGTTAGTTGGTAGGACATATTTTCTTGTGATTCCCTTGCTGCATACTAACCATGGCAGGAGAAGGTGAAAGGATCCCCTCCACAATCACCTCGATCGAAAGCCTTGCTGCAACACTTTGAACGCAAAGTGAGGCTCCATGTTGAACACCTTGATGAGGATGTTCATGTCACCAATGAGCGCCTTGGTCAATTGGAGACGGCTCAGATTGAGACCAACACCAAGTTGGCTTCCTTGGAAGGCACTCTTGGTTCTGTTAATACATCTCTTGTAGGTGTCTTGGAGCGATTGGAGAGGATGGAACAGAATCGCTGTGATGGTTTCGAACGACGCAATCACAACAACAACAACACCATGGGTAGTGCTGCTGGTCATGATGAAGAAGAATATGCAGCGGACACTGAGCTAGATGAGGAGGTGAATGGTCATCGACGCATCGAACAACATCGCCGCCGCCATGAGACAGGTCCTCGCCCACCACGGCAAGAGGTACGTGCCAATGACTCATTTAGAAAGATTAAATTCACCATACCTGCTTTTGATGGCAGGTATAATCCTGATACGTACCTTAGTTGGGAATTAGCTGTTGATCAGAAATTTACTTGCCATGATTTCCCTGAGGACAAATGTGTTAGGGCTGCCACTAGTGAGTTTACTGACTTTGCTTCTGTTTGGTGGTCTGAATACCATCGTAAGAACCCAAATAACACACCAACTTGGGATGCTTTGAAACGGGTCATGCGGGCTAGATTTGTTCCTTCTTATTATACCCGTGATCTTTTACATAAGTTGCAACAATTAAGGCAAGGATCCAAATCTGTAGAAGAGTACTATCAAGAGCTACAAATGGGTATGCTTCGTTGTGGGCTAGAGGAAAATGAGGATGGTGCCATATCTAGATTTATGGGTGGGCTAAACCAGGAGATTCAGGACATTCTAGCTTACAAGGAATATAATTCTGTCAATCGTTTATTTCACCTTGCTTGTAAAGCTGAACAAGAAGTGCAGGGACGACGAGCTAGCATGAGGGCTAACATTACTGCAGGTCGTGCTAGCCCATGGACACCCTCCAATGCAACTGCACCGTCAACACATGCTCCTCCACAATCTTCCTCGACCATCAAGCCACGCTCCTCTACAACAAATTCTGTACCATGCCCAAGTGAACCAACTAGAGGAGCAACAGCTACATCTGCCAAGAGTTCATCCTCGGTGGTATCCACGGGGAGAACAAGGGATATTTAGTGCCTATGCTGCAAAGGATATGGCCACGTACGCAAGGACTGCCCAAGCACACGTGTGATGGTTGTGCGAGCTGATGGTGGGTACTCCTCTGCTAATGATTTTGATGAAGAAACATATGCTTTGCTTGCTGCTAACAATGTAGCGGAAGGAGATGATTTCCAACAAGACGAAGAGCGCATTGGGGCTGAAGCTGCTGAGCACTATGAGAGCCTCATGGTGCAGCGGGTGCTAAGTGCGCAAATGGAGAGGGCTAAACAAAATCAGCACCACACTTTGTTTCAAACCAAGTGTGTGATCAAGGAACGCTCCTGCCATGAGATCATAGATGGAGGAAGCTGCAACAACTTGGCAAGTGCTGAAATGGTGGAGAAGCTTTCGTTGAGCGCAAAACCACACCCGCAACCTTACTACATTCAGTGGCTTAACAGCTACGGCAAGGTGAAGGTAACACAATTGGTAAGGGTAGAGTTTGCCATTGGTTCTTATCATGATTCCATTGATTGCGATGTTGTGCCTATGCAAGCATGCTCTATGTTGTTAGGTAGACCATGGCAGTTTGATAAAGATTCCTTGCACTTTGGTAAAAACAAATCAATACACTTTTGTGCATAATGACAAGAAGATTGTGTTGCACCCCATGTCCCCTGAGGCTATTCTAAGAGATGAACTTGCTAGAGCTAGCAAACTTAAGAATCAGGCTGTTGCTAGTGAAAATCAGATTGTCGCTAATGAACTTGAGAAACATAAGAAGAAGTCTAGCAAATCTGTTCATCATAATAAAAATGAGATCAAGCTGAAAGGCTCTTGTTACTTTGCCACCAAATCTGATTTGGATGAGATTGATGCTAGTAGTACTGTTTGCTATGCTTTGGTTCGCAAAGAAACTTTATTTTCACTCGAAGATACATCTATTTCTTTGCCTCCTGCTATCACTAATCTTTTGCAGGAGTATGCCGATGTTTTCCAAAGGAGGTACCACCGGGGCTGCCACCAATTCGAGGGATTGAACACCAGATTGACCTCATCCCTGGGGCTTCCTTGCCTAATCGTGCGCCATATAGGACCAACCTGGACGAGACAAAAGAGATTCAGCGACAAGTACAAGAATTGCTCAACAAAAGGTTATATGTGTGAGTCTCTTAGCCCTTGTGCCATTCCCATGCTTTTAGTTCCTAAGAAGGATGGATCATGGCGCATGTGTGTTGATTGTAGAGCAATAAACAACATCACAATCAGATATCGTCATCCTATTCCAAGGTTAGATGATATGCTTGATGAATTGAGTGGCTCAATTGTGTTCTCTAAAATTGATTTGCGTAGTGGTTACCACCAGATTCGTATGAAGTTAGGAGATGAATGAAAAACAACGTTTAAAACTAAGTTTGGTTTATATGAATGGCTTGTCATGCCCTTTGGATTGACTAATGCACCCAGCACTTTCATGAGATTAATGAACGAGGTTTTATGCTCTTTTATTGGCAGATTCGTGGTGGTATACTTTGATGACATCTTGATATATATAGTAGATCATTAGAGGAACATCTTGATCATTTGCGTGTCGTTTTTTATGCTTTACGTAATGCTCAATTATTTGGTAATCTTGAGAAGTGCACGTTTTGCACAGATCAAGTCTCTTTCCTTGGCTATGTTGTGACCCTATAGGGTATTGAAGTTGATCAAGCCAAGGTCGAGGCAATTCATAGCTGGCCAGTTCCCACTATGATCACACAAATAAGAAGTTTTCTAGGACTTGCTGGGTTCTATCGCCGCTTTGTGAGGGACTTTAGCACCATTGTAGCCCCGCTACATGAGCTCACCAAGAAGGGTGTGGCATTCACTTGGGCTGCAGCACACAAGAATGCATTCGACACGCTAAAAGATAAGTTAACACACGCACCTTTACTCCAACTTCCTGATTTCAACAAAACCTTTGAGCTTGATTGTGATGCTAGTGGAATTGGGTTGGGTGGTGTGCTGTTACAAGAGGGAAAACATGTGGCGTATTTCAGTGAAAAGTTGAGTGGCCCTAGTTTGAAGTATTCTACTTATGATAAGGAATTGCTTGCTCTAGTTCGGACTTTGGAAACATGGCAGCATTATTTATGGCCCAAAGAGTTTGTCATACATTCTGATCCTGAATCTTTGAAACACATCCGTAGTCAAGCAAAACTGAACCATAGACATGCCAAGCAGGTTGAATTCATCGAGTCCTTTCCTTATGTCATCAAACACAAAAAGGGGAAGGAAAATATAATTGCTGATGCTTTGTCTAGACGTTACACCATGCTTTCACAACTTGTCTTTAAAATCTTTGGTTTGGAAACTATTAAGGAACAATATGCACATGACAATGATTTCAAAGATGTTTTGCTGAATTGCCAAGAGGGGAAAACATGGAACAGATTCGTCCTCACCGACGGGTTTGTCTTTAGAGCTAACAAGCTATGCATTCCAGCTAGCTCTGTGCGTTTGTTATTGTTGTAGGAAGCGCATGGAGGAGGGCTGATGGGATATTTTGATGTGAAGAAAACGGAGGACATCCTAGCTAACCATTTCTTTTGGCCCAAGATGAGGAGAGACGTGGAAAGGTTCATTGCTCGCTGCACAACATGCCAAAAAGCTAAGTCACGCCTTAATCCTCATGGTTTATACATGCCTCTTCCTGTTCCAAGTGCACCGTGGGAAGATATTTCAATGGACTTTGTTTTAGGACTGCCTAGAACAAAGAAGGGGAGGGATAGTGTGTTTGTTGTTGTGGACATATTTTCTAAAATGGCACATTTCATACCATGTTATAAGAGCGATGATGCTACACATGTTGCTAATTTGTTCTTTTGTGAGATTGTTCGAATGCACGGTGTGCCTAACACCATTATTTCTGATTGAGATGCAAAATTTCTTAGTCATTTTTGGAGAACTTTGTGGGCTAAGCTAGGGACTAAGCTTTTATTTTCCACTACTTGTCATCCCCAAACTGATGGACAAACTGAGGTTGTCAATAGAACCTTATCTACATTGCTTAGGGCTGTTTTGAAAAAGAACATAAAAATGTGGGAAGAGTGCTTGCCTCATGTTGAGTTTGCTTATAATCGTTCACAGCATTCTACCACTAAGAAAAGCCCTTTTGAGATTGTTTATGGGTTTGTGCCACGTGCTCCTATTGATTTGTTACCTCTTCCGACCTCGGAGCGAGTGAACTTTGATGCTAAACAACGTGCTGAACTGATCTTAAAATTGCATGAAACCACTAAAGAGAAAATAGAGTGCATGAATGCAAAGTATAAACTAGCTGGTAGCAAAGGGAAGAAACATGTCATTTTTGAACCTGGTGATTTAGTTTGGCTCCATTTGAGAAAAGATAGGTTCCCTGATTTGCGAAAGTCTAAGTTACTACCTAGAGCCGATGGTCCTTTTAAAGTGTTAGTAAGGATTAATGATAATGCATACAAATTTGAGCTACCTGCAGCTTTTGGGGTTAGCCCCACATTTAACATTGTAGATTTGAAGCCATATTTGGGAGAAGAGGATGAACTAGAGTCGAGGATGACTCAAATGCAAGAAGGGGAGGATGATGAGGACATCCCTTGCATTGATACAACCACACCTGCTGCACAACAAGCTCCGATGACAAGAGCTCGAGCACGACAACTTAATTATCAGGTAAAGTCGTTCCTCGCTGTTCATACAAAGTCGTCTCAGAATTGGATGGTACTAAATCATAGTGATGATTGTCTTATTCTTAGGAATGTTGGTCAAGACTCCATTGCCTCATGTTTAGACCCCATGATGAGGATGGAGCAGCCGAACAAGTGAGAATCATCATTAATGGGGCGCTCAGCTCATCTCGAGACAGCAGGAAACACTCCATCAAAAGTACCATAACTCCTTGATATGAGATCTAATGAAGCTGGTTTTTGACTTGTTGGAAAGAGCGCGTCGTCCTCTTTCAGATGGGTCCAACCCCACTATCAGAATCTACTGAAGTTGTGCGCATCAAGAAAGAGGACGCACAGACCTACAGCTTGGGCCTAGGCCTTGTACTGACTACAGCCCATTGAGGGACGCCCAGATTAGGGTTTCCCACCCCTCCTTGTGCTCTCCTCCTTATAAATAGAACCAGCAGCCATCAGAATGAGGGTGGGTTTTGTTTAGATGTAAGATAGCTACTGCTTCTTCCTTGTAAACACATGTGTCAGCTAGACCACCCGATTTGCTTGTTTCAAGACCCCAACTTGTGATTCAGATTCAACCTTTGGCTTAAATCCGTGAGTTATTTGCTTGTTCATCTTGTTCTTGCTTGTTCTCGGTTGCTTGCAGGTTCGTGCTGTTCTTGGCACGGCAAGAACATCACAATCGGAGCTGGTGTACCTGTTGCTATGGCGCAGCAACCTTGTGGTCGTTGTAGTCAGACAGCCAACGTCGAATCCACCCCAAATCGAGTTTATCCACACTCACCAAAAGATTAGGAACAACCCCTTGTCCCATCAGAGATGGTCGTGATTTTTTGGGGTTGGCCTCGATGCCGTGTTCGGACACGATGTATCCAAGCAGCTTACCCTTCGGAACCCTAAAAACATATTTTTTGGGATTCAATTTGATGTTGAACCTTCGGAGGTTCGTGAACGTCACGGCCAAGTTTGCAATCAGGTCGTAAGCTTGAGCTGTTTTGTCCACTATGTCATCAACATAGATGGCGATTGTTGGTTTTGGCCACACGACTTGGTCAGGCTAATCGAGCGGGTCGATTTGATCAGCGAAGCATTGCTGCATGCACCATTGATAGGTGGCGCCAACGTTCTTTAGACTAAAAGGCATGGTTACGTAACAGTACGAACCATACAGGGTGATGAACGAAGTCACTAGCTAGTCAGACTCTTTCATCATGATCTGGTGATAGCCTGAGTATGCATCTAGAAAGGAGAGGATTTCACATCCTAAGGTGAAATCAACTATCTAGTCTATGCGTGGTAAAGGGAAATGGTCCTTTGGACACACCTTGTTGAGGCCAGTATAATCAACGCACATTCTCCATTTTCCAGTCTTCTTTTTAACAAGAACAGGATTGGCAAGCCAGTCGGAGTGATATACCTCTCTGTTGAATCCGGCTGCTAGGAGTTTAGCAACCTTCTCGCTTATGGCCCTATGGCTCTCGTCATCAAAGCGACGTAGGCTTTGCTTGGCGGGCTTCGAGCCTAGGACGACGCATAGTGCGTGCTCGGTGACCTCCCATGGTATGCCTGGCATGTCAGAAGGTTTCCATGCGAAGACATCATGATTGGCGCGTAGAAAGTCGGTGAGCTCGCGTTCCTATTTGGCCAGGAGCTGGGTCCCGATCTGCACAGTCTTGGTAGGGTCAGTGGGGTCGATCCCCATCGCCTTAGTCTCCTCGAGCGAGCAGAAGGCAGTCGAGGAGGTTGGCTTGTTGCAGTCCGGGACGACTGGGGTCGACAACTCCCCGAGCCGTGGGAGCTCGGGCGAGTTGATGACGGCAGTGGTGAGCTCGAAATGCTCGTGGTCGCACGTGTAGGCGTGCGAAAATGTGCTACCCACGGTGATGACGCGGTTCGGTCCTGGCATCTTCAACTTTAGGTAGGTGTAGTTGGGGACCACCATGAACTTGGCATAGCATGACGGCCCCAAGATGGCGTGGTAGGACCCCAGGAAGTCCACCACCTCAAAGGTGAGTACCTCCGAGCAGAAGTTAGCTCGGTCACCAAACATGATAGGCAGGTCGATCTACCCAAGCGGGTACGCCTGCATCCCCGTGATCATGCTGTGGAAGGGAGAGCTCACTAGGCGGAGCTCCGATCGGTGGATGCGCATGGCGTCAAGGGTGTCGACGTAGAGGATGTTGAGGCCACTACCGCTGTCCATCATCACCTTAGTGAGGCGCTTCTTGCGGACGATGGGGTCGACGATGAGTGGGTAGCGGCCCGATTTGGCGACGTGGGATGGATGGTCCCTCTGATCAAAAGTGATCAGAGATTCTGACAAACGAAGGAAGGAGGGGACGGCCGTCTCGGCGACGCATGCCTCTTGGTAGCGCACTTTGTGCTGGCGCTTGGAGTAGATAGCATCGGATCCCCCGAAGATCATGATGCATTCCTCAGGGTTGGGAAAGTTGTCCCCATCCTTGCTCGCCGTGCCCCCTTTCTTGGCCGCTGCCTCCTTGCCCTTTCCTTCTTTTGGCCCACCGGCCTATCGCAGGAAGCGCTTGAGGAGCTCGCAGTCCTTGTAGAGGTGCTTGACGGGGTAAGCATGGTTGGTGCGTGGGCTATCCATGAGCTTGTCAAAGTGGTCAGGCTAGGCCTGCTAGGGCTGCTTGCCCGCACGATCAGCCACGACGACCAATGTGGCAGAACCACCTGAAATAGCACACTTACGGAGGCACTCATCTTCCACTAGACACTAAGCACCCCGAAAGTAAGCTACAATGGGCAGTATCCGTTGGGCACACCCCAAGGGAGAACCCAAAAGATCCACATTTTCCTTTCCACTATTTTATCATGAGTGATCATATTTATTATCTATTTGTGAGTAACGGCAGGTTACTCATGCTACTGATATCCTGAGCATAACAGCTACTTGACTTATACTAGTTTGACTCATAGGTAGATAGATTTATGCATGTAGTTTCCATAAAATGCCTGTAACATAAATGCACATCATATATATATTCAGTGATCATAAAATATGGTTTATGCACCGGGGCTTGCCTTGGGCAGGCGACGGGTCAGCAAAGTCAGCATCAAAAGGCTCTGGGGCTCCCTCCTGCATGAGGATCTCCTCCTTGTACTCCTCAATGACCTCTTCATAATCCTATTAGTCCACGGGCACGAACTCTACCAACTCGTGATCTACATGCATGAAATGATGATGCAACACTTAATAATATGGCAACAATAGCTCTTAAAATAAACTATATGTTATCAAGTTACTAAGCTAGTCCTACTGGCTAAGCTACTAAGTTATCTACCATTACCACACAAGTATGAAGCATGACATACATTATCACAACAACTAAATGTATTCTTACTCCTAATACCGATTTACTCTATATATGATAAAACAAGGATAAGAACTACTCTATTTATCAACTTACTCTAGGGCTACAAAATTTACAGCAAGTTCATAATAATCTAGTGAGCCTACTGTAAAATTTACATAGCTATAGCTATCACCAATTTACCACAAAAATTCCTACAAATATTAATCTACATAATACTAAGCTCTCTAGTTTGGATTTTTGAACCTATCACTATCACAGCTATCTGTAAGCTAACTACACTAATAGATTGATGGCATTTTTGTGAACCTAACAAACTTGATTTCACCATTTTTGGACATCTACAGAATTTACTATAATTTCTCAAAGTTCAGCTAAAAACTATATTGAATAAACATTTGTAATTCACTGGAAATTTGGAAAACCGATTTCACAGCGCAGCCCGCGAGCAAACGGCTCGGCCCACCCCGGCGTCCCGCCCGCATGCATGCGCACCCGGCGCGGCCCAAGCAGCGGCGCGTGAACGCGGCCCACGCTACGTGGCCCGCGGCAGAGCTCGCGCAGGGCTGGCTCTTTTGCGAAAGAGCCCCCGTTCTCTACCCTATTCACGAAACTCACTCGAGCACTATTTCACCAAGTCACGGAGTTTGCATCTACCACCCTTCCCTTAATCCAATTCATGTTTTACGAAGTCCCTGGCCGGAGCTAGCAGATTTCATACAAAATTTTTTGTGAACACTAAGTTCTCTAGTTTGGATTTATGAACCTATCACTATCACAACTATCTGTAAACTAACTACACTAACAAATAGATGGCATTTTTGTAAACCTAACAAACTTGGTTTCACTATTTTTGGACATCTACAGAATTTACTACAATTTCTCAAAATTCAGCTAAAAACTATATTGAATAAACATTTATAATTCACTGGAAAATTGGAAAACTGATTTCATAGCGCGGCCCGCGGGCGAACGGCTCGGCCCACCCCGACATCTCGCCCGTGCGTATGCGCAGCACCCGGCATGGCCCACACAGCGGCGCGAACGCAGCACACGGTGGAGCCCGTGCGCGGCTGGCTCCTTTGCGAAAGAGCCCCCGTTCCCTACCCTATTCATGAGACACGGCAAGGTAGTTGACCACGTGCGTGGGAGTGTTCTGGTTCATGGCACGCACGGCGACGGTGTTCCCGGTGACCTGCTGCTCGGCCGGCGAAACTGCTATACGGCCGAGGCAACCAAGTCAAGGAAATGCAAAAGCACTGCTCAATTGATAAAATGGAGCAACGAGTGACACATTGACCGAGCACCCGCCTCGGCGGCCATGGCGGACCACCAGGGGGAAAAACACCCCTCATTACCTCACTGGTGAATGAAAGCTCGATGGGTCGATTTCACTCACAAGCTAACCACCAGAGCTAGTTTGGTGCTCGATTAATTGGAAGAAAGTGGACTACGCAAGGCCAATTTCTTTGGGCGACGCCGTTCGGACTTATGGCGGCCGGCGATGGGCGAACACTTAAATTGGAGATGGGCGCCATACAGTAGTAGCAGTGGCAAGTCTGGCGTGACTGTGAGACCCCAAACCAACCTCCGGACATGCGCATTTACCATCTAGGGTTAGCTTGCCAGGCCTTGGCATGGCTCAGCCGGCTAGCGCGATGACATCCCAAGCGATGCGACGGGAAACGTGGCGTGGCACCGCGTAGATGTGAAGGCGACGGTAGGCGGGCAAGCCCACGCGCGTGTAGCCGAAGGTCAATGGGATTAGTAGCCATGCGGTAATGATGAATGGCGCGCAGCATGACCGTGGTGCAGTGTGACACGACGGTGAGCCGCAGGGCTCCGGTAGACGTGATGGATGAGGCAGAGCGGCTAGGTTGCTGGGCCCAACATGTGCGTGTGCGAGCGGGTAGCGTGCTAGGCGCAGCAGCGGCAGTGCGAATGGTGCGGCAGTGCGTGTGGGCACGCCTGGGCGAGCGGCGACACCGGCCGAGTCACGGTGACCGTGCCCAGACACCGAAACCGACAAGGAACGTGCCTTGCACACATTTTAAAGTTGCTACAAAAACCAGCTCGATGATCCAGTAGCTACACCACTTATTTTACGCTCTAGCTGGTATATTAGGCTACTAGAGGAAACCCTAAAACCATGCCACTACCTAATCTGATCGTTCTACAAAAGTTGCCGAACATAGCTTCGTCAACGCGTTGTCCGACTTAGGAATTTTAGCTAAGCCCTAAACGGTTACGCGTCGAATTCCATTTCCTAGCTACTCGATACACTAGCTAGCGAATCCCGTTGTCGACCGCACGTATTTCATCGTCACCGATGAAGTTCATGCTACAAACTTTACTAAAGTTTCACATATGCGTTCCATACCATTTCTGTTCAATAAAAATTCATTTAGAACACTAAGTAATACAACGCGACATGAAATGTAACATGCGTTTCGTGTTTCAAATGAACATTTCAAGTTCCGTATATTGCTTTACACTTTATAACTCATACATTTACACATAAGTATGATGCTCATGCAATGTTTTAGCAAAAATTTGTACAGTGTAACACCGAGGGTGTTACAAATCTACCCCCCTAAAACAAAATCTCAACCCGAGATTTCGTGTGCCTAGTGTGAGAAGGAGATAGGAAGTACATTTCAACGTAACAACTACTCATCAGAACCAAAGAGAAGGTGGGGGTAATGCTTCAATATATAGCTCTCTTGTTCCCATGTGGCCTCATCCTCAGAGTGGTTTTGTCACTGCACCTTTTAGAACTTTACCACACTGTTTCTGGTCACTCTTTCTTTTTCATCCAGGATTTTGACAGGGTGCTCAACATAAGTCAAATCAGAGTGGAGGGGAAGCTCTTCAATTTCCACAGCTTCATCAGGAACCCGTAAACACCTCTTCAATTGCGATACATGAAACACATTGTGTACCACAGATAAAATATCAGGAAGCTAGAGATGATAAGCAACTAGGCCACACTGCTCCAACACCTGATAAGGACCCACATATCGAGGGGCTAGCTTGCCATGGGCACCAAACTGATGCACCCCTCTCATAGGAGACACCTTGAGATACACAAAATCTCCAGCTACAAACTCTAACAGCCTTCTTCGCTTTTCTGTATAAGCTTTCTGTCAGCTTTGAGCTGCCTTCAAGTGACTTCGAATAATGATTACTTGCTCTCAAGCCTCCTTTATGAACTCAGGCCCAAAATACCCACGGTCTCCCACTTCAACCCAGTTAAGTGGCGTCTTGCATTTCTTTCCATATAGCGCCTCAAATGGTGCCATGTGAATGCTCTCTTAGTAGCTATTATTCTAAGAAAGTTCAGCTAACTTCAGGCATCCATCCCACTTCTCAGAAAAAGAAATGGCACAAGCTCTCAACATGTCTTCGAGCACCTAGTTCACCCTTTCAGTTTGACCATCAGTTTGTGGATGATATGCTGAGCTTCTAAGAAGACGAGTATCGAGACATTCCTAGAGTTGCTCCTAGAAATGAGAGACAAAAACTGACCCTCTATCAGATATGATAGTAAGGGGAACTCCGTGTAGGGTCACAATCCGATCAAAATATATCTCGGCATACTTCCTAGCTGTATATCTAGTGTCCACCGGAATAAAATGAGCAGACTTAGTTAGACGGTCAACAATGACCCAAATAGAATCATAGCCCTTGGATGTGCGGGGCAAACCCACCACAAAGTCCATGGAGATATTTTCCCACTTCCAAACAGGAATGGGCAAGGGCTGCAAATATGTCGGAGTACGCATATGATTTGCTTTAACTCGCCCATAGGTATCGCACTCCGTGATGTACTAGGTGATGTCCTGCTTCATGTTAGACCACCAATACAAGTGGTGCAGATCATGGTACATCTTCTTGCTGCCAGGATGAATAGACAGCTTCGAATGATGGGCTTCACTCAAAATCTTCCTTCTCAGCTCCTCACTAGATGGATCCACCGGTCTATCCTTGTACCTCACTACGCCCTGCTCATCAATACTAAAGTGAGGACCATGCCCTTCGGCAATCAATTTCCGGATGTGAGGAATTTCTCCAGGATCTTGCCTCTGCACAAGAATAATCTGCTCCAGCAACTCTGAGGCAATGCAATGTGAGCCAACACCTCTGCATGGTTGAGAGACAAAGGTCTTTTCTCAACCTGATGTGACTTTTGGCTCAAAGCATCATCTACAACATTGGCCTTTCCTAGGTGATAATGGACTTCCAAGTTATAATCCTTTATCAATTCTAACCATCTCCTTTGCCTCATATTCAGCTCAGACTGAGTGAAAATATATTTGAGGCTCTTATGGTCTGTAAAAATATGCACTTTGTTGCCCAATAGATAGTGCCTCCAAATCTTTAGAGCGTGGACCACAGCAGCCAGCTCTAAGTCATGAGTGGGGTAATTTACTTCGTGCTTTTTCAGTTGGCATGAAGCATAAGCTATCACACGCCCATCTAGCATAAGCACACATCCCAACCCTGTCTTCGAGGCATCACAGTATACATCAAAGGGCCTATCAATATCTGGTTGGGCCAACACAGGAGCAGTGGTCAGAAATGTCTTCAAAGCTTGGAAGGCTTCTTCACAGGCGGGGCTCCAGTCGAACTTGGCTTCTTTTTCGAGCAGCTTGGTCATTGGCTGGGCTATCTTGGAAAAATCTAGAATGAAACGCTGATAGTACCCAGCTAGACCAAGGAACTGGCGAATCTAGTGCATAGACTTGGGAGACTTCCAATTCATTACATCTTGCACCTTGCCGGGATCTAAAGAAACGCCGTCAGGTGTCAACACATGCCCCAAAACCTGCACTCGATCTAACCAGAATTCACACTTGCTGAATTTAGCATACATCTTGTGTTCCCTCAATTGAGCCAGTACTATCCGAAGGTGTTGGGCATGCTCTTCATCGTTCTTGGAATATATCAGGATATCATCAATGAATACTACAACAAACTTGTCTAGCTCCGGCATAAAGACTAAATTCATCAGGTACATAAAGAATGCAGGAGCGTTGGTGAGACCAAAAGACATCACTAGGTACTCATACAGCCCATACCTAGTAGAAAAAGTTGTCTTTGGTATATCTTGTGGTCTGATCTTGATTTGATGGTAGCCTGAACGGAGGTCAATTTTGGAGAACACCTTGGCACCAGCTAGCTGATCGAACAAAGTATCTATGCGGGGCAAGGGATACTTGTTCTTAATTATTACCACATTAAGAGGGCGGTAATCCACACACATCCACAGAGTGCCATCCTTCTTCACAAAAATGGCTGGGCAACCCCATGGTGAAGAACTAGGACGGATGAAACCTTTTTCCATCAACTCTTCTAGCTGCTTCTTCATCTCAGCCAATTCCCTAAGAGCCATGCGGTACGGGCATCGGGAGATAGGAGCAGTACCAGGCTCTAGCTCAATAGAGAATTCCACCTCTCTGTCCAGTGGCAACCCAGGTAGATCTTCAGGAAATACATCCGGGAACTCACATACTATCGGAATAGAGGTAAGATCAGGAGAGGCTTCAGCATGAGCAGCAACAGGTAAGACTGGATCTGATGGTACAAGAAGAGACATCCTATCCTTAGAAGAAGGAAGCTGTAACTCCACACTTCTCCGCTTCAAATCTAGGACTACCCCATATACACGTAACCAGTTCATTCCTAGAATAGCATCAATGCCTTGCCCAGGCAGTACCATGAACTGGAGACGCTAAGTATGTGTGGCTAATACCAAGTTTACTGTGTCCGTTCGGGTATTGATGCACATCTACGAATCCGCAGTATGGATTCTATAGGCATACGGTATAGCCATAAGTGGTATATTGTGCCGGTCTACAAATCCCATGCTCATAAATGAATGTGATGCACCAGAATCGAACAACACATAAGCTGGATGGGAATCGATGGTAAACATACCAGCCATCACCGATTCCTGCTGCAATATCTGCTCAGCATCCGTGAAATTCACCTGTCTAGATCGGCTGGCTGGCACTTTCCTCTTGATCACTGTCCGCTTGACTAGCCTAGAGTTCGCCGATGGTTGAGCAGGCTGGGCTGGCTGGTTCTAGGGACACTCACGGGCATAATGGCCATCCTTGCCACATTTGAAGCAAGCACCAGGCTTGTTTCCAAATCCTTAGCGAGGTGGGACCTACTGTCCCTAAGGCTGCTAGGGTTGCACCTACTAGGTGGGTGCATGGTATTACGTGAAAGAAGTCTGAGAAGTTTGCTGGGGCTACCGAAACGAATGCCCGCTTGATGATTGATTGGGCACCCGTCGGAAAACCTGTACCTTCTAAGTATGTGGGTGGCTAGAAGGCCCCGTGGCCACCCACTTTCTCTTCCACTCTTCCTGGGAATCCCGTTGCAAGCCCTCCATGGCAATGGCAGCATTCATCATTGCCCCGAAGGTCTGATAGTTCCTAGTATACAGTTTCTCCTGAAGGATGTAAAAGAGGCCACGATAGAAGTGGTCCTTCTTCTTCTCGTCAGTGTCCACATGGATGCCAACATACTAGGACAAGTGATTGAACTTATTGACGTAGTCCATCACTGTCATACTCCCTTGTCGTAGTTCTAGGAACTCAGTCAGCTTTCGGTTGAGGATACCAGCAGGAATATAAAACTCCTGGAATGCTGCGGTGATCTCCTGCCAGGTCACCTGATGATCTGGCTGCTGCATGGCATGGAAGGTATCCCACCATGAACTCGCGGACCCCAATGGCTGCTACACTGCAAAGCGCACTATCTACTCATCGGCCACGTTGAGCAACAGAAACTTTTGCTCCAGAATGTGAAGCCAATGCTCCGTATCTAGGGGCTCAGCTGTCTGTGTGAAAGTAGGCGGGTGGGTCTTGAGGAAATCCTGGTAAGAGGAGGGTCCCTCGGGATGGCGGGCACCACCCCCGTTCCCACCATTGCCCCCGTGGCCTCTACGGGCGAAGCCAGCGACAGCTTATGCCATTAGCTCCATGGCATGGGCTGACTCGCGGCGAGCATCCATCAGTTCTGCCATCATCTCCGCATGAGTCATCGGAGGTGGTGGTGGCGGAGGAGGAGGAGCCAGAAGTGGAGCCTCATGACTCTCCCCGTTGTGCTCATTGGCCTGGCCACTTTCCCCTTGGCCCTCGCCAAGACCGTGAGCCGCCCCAGCACTGGTGCTCCCATGTCTCAACCTTAGATTCATCTGTAAGAGATAGGAACCATCCATTTAGAACAACCTTCCTGATCAGAAGCAATGGTTTAGAGAAATGACAGCACATTTATTAAAGCATTCTTTTAGTTAATCCTATCAATTTCCTAATCCAATTATACGTGTAGGGGGATTTTAGTTTAAGCAAGATCCTATTATAATGATGCATGCTTCAGCCTATTTGTTCACTCAAGCTGGAATATAGCGGCATTCGTAAAATTTTTGGCACATCGCACACTCACTTTCTGTATACTAAGCGATTTCTTACGCAACGTTAGTTAGTGTACCTGCAGAAAACTGATTAGATAAAACCAGTGCCGCTATCCTAGATAGACCATATTGCTAGGGCTTATACTTATTTACATAACTTAATCGCATCCTACTTTTCACAAAACTTTTGTTGGTCAAATTTTTAAGTTTTGGAAAAGAGTGATGAACTCGTAACCCATTATTGGCTCTGGTACCAACTGTGGCAGAACCGCCTAAAATAGCACACTGATGGAGTCGCTCGTCTTCCACCAGACACTAAGCACCCCAAAAGCAAGCTACAACGGGCGGTATCCATCGGGCACACCCCAAGGGAGAACCCAAAAGATCCACATTTTTCCCCAAGGATCCAATAATGAGAACGAGTTACAATACTTAATGCATTTCTTACATCCAGAGTTCATAAAAGGTACATTATTACATTTCCAAAGTCAAAAGTGCGGAATATAAAATAGCGGAATACAAAAATAAATATCTAGCGATAAAGAACGAGAATTCATCTGTGCCCATCAGAAGAATCCTCCACACAATGGTACTCTTCAAACATTATCTACAATAGGGGTAAATAACCCTGAGTACACAATGTACTCGCAAGACTTATCCGACTAGTGGGAATAATTTCCTGACTCCAAGGAATATGATAAGTTTTATGGTTGCTGGTTTTCTTTTTGCAGAAAGCAATACTAAGAGTGAGTCCTTATTGATGTTATTATTAATAGCCACATTAATTTATTATATAGCCATTCTATGTAAGCACCTGTTCTACTTTCAAGCAAGAGTTGAGCAATCAGTTCCATTTCATCACCTTCCATCTTTCAGTTCTTACTACGGTGCTAAACCGTAGACAAGCCGTACCGGATCGTCTGGCGATTTGAGAATCAATGCCCCCAGCTGGGTACCTCGAAAACACACGCCCCGCTTATACCCCAGGCACAAGCAGGACTAACCCATCACCCTCCTGTCCTAGGTGTCTAGGTCCCCATTCAAACTTGGACTCCAAGCCCCCACTCTTGAGTCCCGGATTCAATGCGGTGCAAGGACCTCCACCATCCCTGCCTCCAATCAGTCGGTCCGGAAAGAGCTAGATCCACGACAAGAGAGCAACGAGTCTTTCCTGCGCCCATACCCAAGTATGTGCTCGGTATAATAAGTCTGTGACTTGCCTAGAGCCATATGCAACGACCGGTCCTTAACCAACACAGACAGGGAAAAAGTGTAACCAAACTATGCCCTATTGGCGCAGGACATAGCCTCTTATACCCACCAGTATCCAAACCATATCCCTATCTGATCACAACTTTTCCTTTCCACCATTTTATCATGAGTGATCATATTTATCATCTATTTGTGAGTAACGGTAGGTTACTCACGCTACCGATATCCTGAGCATAACAGCTACTCGACTTATACTAGTAGGACTCATAGGTAGATAGATTTATGCATGTAGTTTCCATAAAATGCCTGTAACGTAAATGCACATCATATATATATATTCAGTGATCATAAAATATGGTTTATGCACCGGGGCTTGCCTTGGGCAGGCGATGGGTCAGCAAAGTCAGCACCAAAAGGCTCCGGGGCTCCCTCCTGCATGAGGATCTCCTCCTCGTACTCCTCAATGACCTCTTCGTAATCCTGGTTCATCCACGGGCACAAACTCTACCAACTCATGATCTACATGCATGAAATGATGATGCAACACTTAATAATATGGCAACAGCAGCTCTTAAAATAAACTATATCTTATCAAATTACTAAGCTAGTCCTATCGGCTAAGGTACTAAGTTATCTACCGTTACCACTAACAAGTATGAAGCATGATATACATTATCACAGCAACTAAAGGTATTCTTACTCCTAATACCGATTTACTCTATATATGATAAAACAAGAATAAGAACTACTCTATTTATCAACTTACTCTAGGGCTACAAAATTTACAGCAAGTTCATAATAATCTAGTGAGCCTACTATAAAATTTTCATAGCTATATCTATCACCAATTTACCACAAAAATTCCTATAAATATTAATCTACATAATACTAAGCTGTCTAGTTTGGATTTTTGAACCTATCACTATCACAGCTATCTGTAAGCTAACTACTCTAATAGATAGATGGCATTTTTGTGAACCTAACAAACTTGATTTCACTATTTTTGGACATCTACAGAATTTACTATAATTTCTCAAAGTTCAGCTAAAAACTATATTGAATAAACATTTGTAATTCACTGGAAATTTGGAAAACCGATTTCACAGCGCATCCCGCGAGCAAACGGCTCGGCCCACCCCGGTGTCCCGCCCGTGCACATGCGCACCCAGCGCGGCCCAAGCAGCGGCGCATGAACGCGGCCCACGCTACGCGGCCCGCGGTGGAGCTCGCGCGGGGCTGGCTCTTTTGCGAAAGAGCCCCCGTTCTCTACCCTATTCACGAAACTCACTCGAGCACTATTTCACCGAGTCACAGAGTTTACATCTACCACCCTTCCCTTAATCCAATTCATGTTTTACAAAGTCCCTGGCCGGAGCTAACAGAGGCCACGCCTCTCTGGCCAAACGCCAGCGAGCACCGACCTCCCCGACACCAACCAGCACCACCATGGCACTCAACGTGCAAAGCGTAATGGATCGATGTACAAAACGCCGCAATTGGTGAAGCATGAAGGTGCGGCCATGTGCCACGGTAGGGTCTGGCCATGGCAACACCGGCGCCGGTGAAATAACCTAGCCCCTCGCCTCTACTGCTACCCTTTTCCATCTATGGACTACAAGCAACAATATGGAAACCTTATTTGAAACGCTACTACACTCCAACTCGCTGGCCACGGAACGACATCTACACCACATCCGCCAGAGGTGACCAAGCGCTCCGGCAAGCCCCTGGCCCTAATCGGTCCAACCATCAACCCTAGGAGTAGGAGGGCCTCACCAGCGATGTGAAGGGCAGGCTGGACAAAGTTGCGAGACACGACAAGGTAGTTGACCACGTGCGTGGGAGTGTTCTGGTTCATGACAAGCACGGCGATGGCATTCCCGGTGACCTGCTGCTCCATCAGTGAAACTGCTACACGGCCGAGGCAACCAAGTCAAGGAAACACAAAAGCACTGCTCAATTGATACAACAGAGCAACGAGTGACGCATTGGCCGAGCACCCGCCTCGGCGGCCATGGCGGACCGCCGTGGGAAAACACACTCCTCATTAACACACTAGAAAACGAAAGCTCGACGGGTCAATTCCACTCGCAAGCTAACCACCAGAGCTAGTTTGGTGCTCGGTTAATTGGAAGACAATGGACTACGCAAGGCCAATTTCTTTGGGCGACGCCGTTCGAACTTATGGCAGCCAGCGATGGGCGAACACTTAAATTGGAGATGGGCGCCATATGGTAGCAGCGGTGGCAAGTCTGGACATGTGCATTTACCATATGGGGCCAGCACTGTGGTTAGGCCTTGGCACGGCTCGGCCGGCCGGCGCGACGGCATCCCAGACGATGCGACAGGAAACGTGGCATGGCACCGCACAAACGTGAAGGCGACGGTAGGCGGGCAAGCCCACGCGTGTGTAGCCGAAGGTCAATGGGAGCAGTAGCCATGCAGTAGCGACAAATGGCGTGCAGCGTGACCGTGGTGCAGTGTGACGCGTCGGTGAGCTATAGGGCTCAGGCAGACGCGATGGATGTGGCAGAGCGGCCAGGTTGCCGAGCCCAACATGCGCGTGTGCGAGCGGGTAGCGTGCCAGGCGCGGCAGCGGTAGTGTAGTCGGTGCGGCGGTGCGCGTGGGCACGCCTGGGCGAGCGGCGACACCGGCCGGGTCACGGTGACCGCACCCAGACACCGAAACCTACCGAGAACGTGCCTTGCACGCATTTTAAAGTTGCTACAAAAACCAACTCGATGATCTAGTAGCTACACCACTTATTTTATACTCTAGCTAGTATATCATGCTACTAGAGGAAACCCTAAAACCATGCCACTACCTAATCCGATCGTTCTACAAAAATTGCCAAACTTAGCTTCGTCAACGCATTGTCCGACTTAGGAATTTCGGCTAAGCCCTAAACGGTTAAGCGTCGAATTCCATTTCCAAGCTACTCGATACACTAGCTAGCGAATCCCGTTCTCGACCGCACGTATTTCATCATCTCCGACGAAGTTCATGCTACAAACTTTACTAAAGTTTCGCATATGCTTTCCATAGCATTTCCGTTCAATAAAAATTCATTTAGAACACTAAGTAACACAACGTGACTTGAAATGTAACATGTGTTTCATGTTTCAAATGAACGTTTCAAGTTCCGTATATTGCTTTACACTTTATAACTCATACATTTACACATAAGTATGATGCTCATGCAGTGTTTTAGCAAAAAGCTGTACAGTGTAACACCGAGGCTGTTACAACCAACGCGGAGTTGGCCGGTCGACGCCGATCCATCTTGTTATTTTTGCCCCTCTAAGTGGAGGGGCCCTCGTCTTGGTCCTCGCGCTTGGCCTCGCCTTTGTCTTGGCCTCCGTTGAAGATCGCTCCGACCACCTCCTCGTCAGAGGCGTGGTTCATGGCGATGTCGAGCAGGTCACGGGTGGTACGGGGCTTCAGGCAGCCAAGCTTGTGGATCAGGGACTCGCAAGTTGTCCTAGAGAGGAATGCGCCGATGACGTCCGCGTTGACGACATTAGGAAGAGTGTTGCACCGCTTTGAGAACCTATGGATGTAATCCCACAGGGACTCGTTGGGCTCCTACTGGTAGCTCTTGAGGTCCCAGGAGTACCTAGGGTCAGACAAACATCCCCTAGAAGTTCCCGACGAAGACCCTCTTGAGGTCCGCCTAGTCGTGGATGCTGTCGTGCGGGACGAATTTGAGCCACGCTCGAACATGTTCCCCCACACAAATGGGGAGGTACTGGATGATGAAGTGGTCATCATCCACTCCTTTGGCTCGGTAGGCGAGCCAAAAGTCTTCGAGCCATATTCCAGGATTCGTCTCTCCGTTATACTTGGCAATGTTGGTAGGCGGTCGGAAGCATTGTGGGACCGGCGCTCTCTGGATGCGCCGGCCAAAGGCCTGTGGTCCCGGGCCATCCGAGCTGGGACTCCGGTCGTTGGGTTGGTGATCACGCCTGGGGTGCGTTTCATCGCTCCCCTCAATCGTCTGGCCTAAGCCCGTGTCGCCTGCTCTCACCACTGCTCGATGGACGTCATCATCATGCCGGGCCCGACGCCGGTTGCTGATGATGCTACGAGCGTCTCGGTTCAGCCTGAGGCATTCGCGCACAGGCGGCCGATGTGGAGCAGGCGTCGGGTCAAGTCGTGGCGCAGCTGCGGCCTCCTGTTCCACGCCCGATAGCTATAGAGCCGAGCGGATGGAGCGATTCGTCTGGTGCGTCCCCGCTCCCCTGATGGGGAGAGAGGGCATGAGTCGGTGGCGCGACATGGAGCTTTCCACCTGTTGAATGGTGGCGGTCTCCACCAGTGCCCGGAGGTTCCGGTGGACCACTTGTTCCTTTGGGTCGACGTGCTCGGGAAGGCTGCACAGAAGCATCACCGCCGCGGCGATGTTCTGGCCAGCCCGAGCGAACTATGGGGGATCATTCCCCCCGTCGATGATGTTGCGCTGCACCTGGCGGGCGCGACCTCGGGCGCCGCTCACCGGGTTACGCATGCGGGGCACAACGTGCTGCGCCGAGTGCGCCGGAGCAGGATGTGGCTGGTTCTGCCGCCTTTGTCGTAGCTCCTCGCCGTGCTCCCGTACACACACGAGGGCCTCCGTGCGGGGGTCTAGAGGGGTGTGGGTCTGTAGAGACTCCACTACCATCGGTGGCTATCTCGGGGCGTCCGCCATAGTGCACTCCCGGGACAAAGGGTGGCTAGGTTCCACAACACCGCCGATGCTAGAGCCATCGCTCTCAACATCATCATCCATGAGGTTGTGAAAAGAGGCGGGAGCGTAGCTCGCCATCCCCACAAATTCGGATGTGAGAGGGGGTGGCACCAGCATCCTTTGGAGCCCCTGGGCGTACGCATTCGCGGGGGACACGACGCTGTAGGGGAACCGGTTGCATGGCGGTCGCGGTAGGGACAACGGGGTCCCCCCAGAGAATCAATGGAAAATAGTAAACAGCGAGTAAATAACAATATGTACGTCACTCACAGTGGGGTTTGAGCCTAGTGTAGGCTCAGAGCGAAGCACAGACGCCTCGTCGTTGAGGTTGCCGGGTGGCCCAGAGCCATCGGAGGGCGCCCCTCTGACGGGCGCCGGAACAAGCGCCTTCTTGCGAAGGCGAAGCATGCCAAGCCGGTCGGCGATGAAGTCTAGGCTTTCAAAGAGGAAGGCCTAGGACGGCTCGAAGACGGGAGGAACCCACATCCCAACAAGTGGGAGCGCGGGAAACTCCAGCGAGCCAAAGCGAGTCATATGGCTTGAGCCCGCCATGCCGAAGATGGCGGAAAGGTGGGCCATCCGATGACCAAAGTCGTGAATGTATGACGTCTTCCCCACGGACGGCGCCAACTGTCGGTGCAGAAAGTGACCAACACGTAAATATTTGTAGTTTTGCCATATGTTGCGATCGGATGTGGCCTAGCACTCAATGACACAGGGTTTATACTAGTTTAGGCAACGTGCCCTACGTCCAGTTTGAGCCGGTCGGTGATTTTATTCCTGAGCCTAGGTGATCGAAGTTTGCTGTGGGGTTACAAACGAGAGGGAGTAAGATGGGGGGTGCAAGAGGTCCGGTCGGACTCTGGACCAAAGGGCCGAGAGAGACAGGAGCTCCTACGTGCACTATGTATTTGAGCGTGTGCTCTGTTGGAATCGTTCGAATCGTAGGTTGTTCGAATCGTTCGTGTATCAATCTTGGTGGTCGAATCGTCCCCCTTTTGGAGGGAGCGCATCCGCTTTTATAGATGAAGGGGACGTCTTTACAAGAGAGAGTGTGAGAGAAAGAGTGCGTGTGTGCTACCTAGTCTTGTTGCCCATGCCGTCGGGTACAAGGTGGTTTGTCGGCGCCCACAACACTGTTGATGTTCAGATGCATGTGGTAGGTTCCATTGTCTTCTTCTGATATGGTAAATGTTGGCGCCTACCATACTGTAGGATAAATGTCGGTGCCCACAACATTGTTCATATTCTAACATGTCTGGAAGGTTGCGGTGCATCCTTCTAACACGGCCTGATAGTACTGTCCTACAGGTGTGCAGGGTATGGCCCTTGATATTGCGGTTGACCGGAGCGCCCTGCCTTACTTGCTCTGTCCGTTTCGTGGGTCTTCACCGAGCGGGCGTCCCCGGTCTGTCGTTCCCCAGTTGGCTCCGGTCTCCTGGTCAGAGAAGAGCTATAAGCAGAGGTTTGATATACTCCCGGTCGGAGAGGCGAGTTAGAGTTAGAAGCGAGCGTCGTTCCTTCTTGGCTAGGCCTTCTGGTCGGAGAGGAGGGCCAGAGTCAGAAGCGAGCGCCGAAGTCGGAGGCAAGCTAGCCAGGCCTTCCAATCGGAGAGGCGGGCTGGAGTCGGAGGCGGGCGTCGGTCCTCTTTGGCGAGGCCTTCCGGTCGGAGAGGTGGGCCGGAGTCAGAAGCGATAGAAGCGAGCGTCGTTCCTCCTCGGCCAGGCCTTCCGGTCGGAGAGGCGGGCCAGAGTCGGAAGCGAGCGTCGTTCCTCTTTAGCCAGGCCTTTCGGTCGGAGACTAGATCGCCCCGGCCTATCGTTAGGTTTTTTGGGTCAGCCCAGGAGTTGTGCGTCATTCGCAACGTCGTCTGCTGAGCCAAGTTTTTGCTAGGAAGCAGGTCCATGAGGGACCCCGGGTTTATGAACCCAACACACAACATCGAAGACCACAGATCAAAAATCGCCAGACAGTGGTGGACCCAGCCACAAATATGAGGTAGGGCAGACTCACGGCTTCATCTCCTTTCGCATCCATCAACACTCATGATTTCACAATTCATATCCACTGGTTCATAAAAAAATCCACACCATTCAGATTCACTGATTCACCAAAAAATCAAAAATACCAAAAACAAGATCGACATAGCAGGGTTAGGCCAGCAGCCGCTCGCAGGCAGCAGGGGCCAAGGGCACCCCGCGCGGTTGCTGCCGTCCGCCACTTTGGCTCCGCCTGACACAGTGACGCCCTAAACCCCTGACCAGCCGTGCAGGCAAGCCCACGGGCAAGCGCAGGCACGCAGCGCAGCGCAGCCACCCACCGGATACAGGAGGACGGATGAGAGCCCTGCCTGCCACAGCCCTGCCAAAGCCGCGCCCGCATGCTGTCGCCTTCAAACGGAGGTGTGCCCTGCGCCCCTGCCTCCTGGCCCTGCTTGGCCTAAGGCCGGGCAAGGGCGATGGCGAGGGCGGCGGCCGATGGGATTTTGAGCGGAGGAGATTGGAGGCTCGGTTTCCTTTTTCACCGATGTCTCGCGCGGTGATTGTGCGGCGTGGACTCGCGGTGATTGTGCGGATCGGGCTTTCAAAGCCAACGACCGAGGGACTCGCAGGGGAAGACAGACCGAGGGAGCGACGGGTGCGGGAACGCAGCAGGCAGGACGATGGACCCATGTTAGAATGTCGCGCTAAAAAGTGTCCACGCTTTGTTCTTTTTAGTTGTAGGATATATATATATATATCCACTGGAAGACAATCGGTTAGAGGAACCCTCCAAAAAATGCAGACCTACAATTTATCATCATCAGAACAAAGTGTTGAAGATATCGGACCTTTCTGTAGAACAGACCAAAAGAAGAGGTCGAGATTTTACCGCATCCAAAGCCAACGAACTGCTTTCTCTCGTAAACACACCATACACTAAGATCTGAAGAAGATTAACGGATATGACAACAAACTCTCACTAGTCTTTCGCTGACGCCAGATCAAAACTCGTCGAGGTAAGGAGAGACCCACGAGGATAATGGTAGGGTATAAAACTGTTCATCCAAAGAAACATAGTATTTTTGATGGATTTTTTAGAGTAACTTTTCAGTGGCAGTGTTGTGAAGCCCAGTGATCGTCATTTCCCACAATGCAAAGCCCAGTGAAGCGTGGCCCAACAAACGTATCCTGATCCAGTGGAATCCACAAGGCCGAAATACATGCCCAATCTGCTTCCAGTTTTCCCCACTGGATACACAGCACACAAGGTCCCGAACAAAGCCCACTCATCTTCCTTCTGTCTCCACCGCCGCAGACGAGCCGCGCAACCGCACCCACTACACGACCGACGACTCGCACGGATCGGAGAGTGAGCGAGCGCGAGATGGCCGGGAGGCTAACCGCAGCGGGATCCCGCATCCTGGGCGGCGGCGGCGCACGCGCCGCGGCCTCCGCTCTCCGGCACCGCGCCGGCATGGGCCTCCCCGTCGGCCGCCACATCGTCCCCGATAAGCCCGTAAGTCTCCCGCACCCCGAGTCCAAATCCAAATCCAACACCAGCTTGTGCTCTCCTCATCCCCGCCCAGTGAATTTCCGTCTCAAATCGATTGGATCTGGGGAATTTTCTCTTTGGGTCGCAGCTGCCCGTGAACGACGAGCTGGTGTGGGATAACGGCACGCCCTTCCCGGAACCCTGCATCGACCGCCTCGCCCCGCACATCGGCAAGGTAGTATGGACCTGATCAAATACGTTGCACATTGCAGCGTCATATGCGTCTGGATTGTTTTGATTTGGCTGTTTGATTGGTTCTGTGTTTGCTGATCGATAGTACGAGGCGTTGGCGTGGCTGTGCGGAGGGCTGGGGTTCTTCGCTGCCCTTGGTGTGGCTGCTGCTGTGAACGACAAGGCCTCCAAGATACCATATGTGTGTGCGCATTGCTAACTGCTGTTTCTCTGATTGCATTTCCATCTTCCAGTGTTTGTTGTGCTATATATATATCACTCCACCTACGGTAACTATGTTTCTACTATGATATTTTAAAAACCTGCCTCCGTGGGTTATTGTTAAGTTACTAGAAGATATTATTGACAAAATGATAATATTGCTTTCAAATGTTGAAAATCTGGACCCTCATAGATGATGTCTGTGATTTTGCATGCCAATAGATATCACTCCACCTACGGTAAGCTAGCATTTTGTCGGAAAAGAAACTGGGAAATGGGATGATGGAATCGAGGTAACAGATTCACTATGAGCAAAGCTTATCCATGCGACCATGCCTTAAGTATCTGTAGAGAATCTTGTTTTATTCATAAAGATGGGCACATGGTCTGATGTTTCAGCAAAATTAAATTAATAATGGCACTTATCCATGTCTTAAACTTTTAAGCAGTGTTTTCCTAAAAATTAAATGGTAAACAAGGCACTTATTTAGCCTTTATTCGGGCTAAATGGCCAATTAAATGTGTTCAACCGCCGATTAAACAGAAATAGCGTATCACAGTGTAGCGTTTTCATGGTGTTTAAATCGGCTAAAGGGCCCGTTTAGGTTTAGGTGTGCAGTACTATTAAGTAATAATTTGACACCTTAATGCATCGATCAAATCAAATAGTTAAAACTTGTAACTTTTGTTTGTGGCTCACTTTTTAGCAATTTGGGTATTGATCTTCAAGTTTTATTTGGCACTCAAATGTTTATGGGAGGAACTGTTGATGGTAGCATATTAAAGGTTAATAATCTGAGGCGTTCAATTCTATGGCTATGGTGATCCCATAAGTTAACAGCCAGGTGAGGCCGTGGATACTAGTTTTTGAATTTCTTCTGACTGACCATCAAGATAACTTGTTTTGAGGAGATATACTCCAAAATAACTTGATCTGTATACCCAAATTTCGACTTGAACTGTTACTTGATGGCTGATACTTCCTCTGTCCATCAATGTAAGGCATTGAATAAATCAATTGTTTGCAATGACAAAAAATAGTTGAACTAAAACCATCAATAACTTTTAAATTATTGAGTTTGGAAACATGCGAGTTATATGTATAGATTTGTATTCGAAAAAACTTTTTGCAAAATCTCATAAATTTGAAGGATTTTGAGAATATATTCTAGATAAAATTAGTGGTCAAAGATATGCATCAAAGTCCGTGCAAAATCAAGTTTGACAAGTATTATTGACTTGAGGGAGTACTCCCTCCGTTGTAAATTATAGTTCAAGTCCTGGGGTAGATGAGGATCTCTCCTGTTTATTCCTCTCTTAATTCCAATTAACACAGCAACTCTCTTTATATAAAGAGAGATTTAATTGACTCCTAAGAGAAGTGGTTAATCTCATATCTAATCCTAGCCCTAACGGGCCTCTCATACTGCGGTTCTGGCCGTGACGACTTAGACTCGACTCGACACAAACCTATCATCTAAAAAGCCTTTTACATCTCGGCTTAGTGTCTTATCGCTACTAACAATAAATGAGGAACTATCTTTATTTGTCGCGGCATCTGCCCTTCCTGACTGCCAGCTAGCCGCAACCTGCACATCCAGTGCAAGATTCCAATTCCTATTTGCAGGCCAACGTTGCATGCCTGGATCCCATGGAAGCAAACCAACCATGATGTCACAATCATGCCCTTCAGGAGTAGCATTGCACTCCATGTGCATAATGCAGATGGACTCCAAGCTGAGGATGTACTCCAGATTGCTCAACATGCAGATCCCAGTAAAGAGATTGTAGCCGCCTTATCCACTGAACTTGACCATATATGCACAAATCTGTTAGTGGAAACATCTCACAAGATAGAGCGCATGCAGCAATCACTCCTGGTTCCCTGGGAAAACACACGAGCTTGTAGACTCCATTGCAGAAACATGTGTTGCATGGCAGCCTTCTACTAGCATCGCTGCGCCTGCACATGCCACATCTTGCGCCAGGGCCATAGCAGAAGCATCAGGGATGACGTTGCAGATGAACCAGTCTATGGAAATGTCATGTAGGGCCTATTTGTTTCCGCTTATAATCTCAGTACCTTTGTTTTTTTTTTCGATTCTCAATTCTGGATCATGTTGGGATTCTTGCTTTTTTCCCCACCCAGAATCCAATTATAAGCCGAACGAGACAGGGCCGTAAGCTACTGACTGGCTGCTGCTGCTGTGCGGTGCTTGATTGGCCATGGAATTGCGCACGGTCCGGGCTGAGAGCAACTAGGGCCTCATCACATGCAAACTGATCCAAGGAGATGACATCTGGTGGCTGCTGCCCGCACTTGACGCGTCACCATGAATCCACGCTCCATGTTCATCTTCAGTTCCTCAGTGATTGATTAGATCGTTGCACATCCAGCTGACACATTGGTGCGCAAATTCACCAATGATGTTGATTGGTCACCAGTAGCAGAGGCCATGGGAAAGGATGCCTGGCAAGTTGATACCAATTGTCACGCCCCTGGTTCGAAGAGGGGCATGCGGAACGTTTGGGGATTAGGGGTGGTGCGATGAATGGATGTCAAACCGAACACTTGAGATCAGGCATGCCGGTGACGGTGGCCTGGGGTAGATGAGGATCTCTTCTGGTGATTTCTTGCTTAATCCCAATCAATACAACTCCCCTCTCTATATTGAGATTTACTTGACTCCTAAGAAAGGTGGCTAATCTTATATCTAAACCTAACTCTAATGGGCCTCTCATACTGTGGATCTGGCCCATAAGGCCTAGCTGACTGTCCATGACAAACTTTGACCAGTTTATAGAAAATGCACCAACATCTACAACATGGAATTAGTTTCTTTAACCATGAAATATATTTTGATAGATGATTTATTTGATCTTATAGATGTTCATATTTTTTTAAAATACTTGGTCAAAGTTAGCAACATTTGACTTAAGACAGAGCTAAAGTGTACTATAACTTGGAATGTAGGGAGTATGTGTTTATAGTGACAAAAGCTATATGGATAGATCCGTATTCAGAGGAATTTTATGATGATGTTTATTTTGTAGCAATTGAGAATATATTGCAAGAGAAACTAAAGGTAAAGAATCTATGTTTGATGGCTTTATCCTAGAAATATAGGGCCTACATTGATTGGTGGAGGGAATTATGAATTAGCTATGATTGAGTTCCTATTTATGTTTATGCACTAGAAGCTGTGGGATTTTCCATCAGATGCATCGTATCAGTGGTTTGGTTTGAGTAGAGTCATCTAAGGAAACACTGTTGTAGCTTGAGGATGATCTGTGTTATACCTTTCAACCCTGAAAATGTCTGCTTGATACCAATGTCCATATCAAATTCTGATTCTAAATGTTTTTTTTTCTTAGCAGTTCACGAATCCCATGACATGGTAGTCTAGTTGTATATAATATTGACATGCTATCAAAATGAGGGAACGATTTTTTGTACATGTCTATGAGCTGCACTGAGAGTTAGTTGTAGGTTTCCTTTCTGGCGTTTTTTATGTAGATTAAATCCTCATAGAACTGCCTGATTATTTCATCTGCAAGCACATAGTGACAACAGTAAGTATAGATGCTAACTGAAATTACCTCCTCACTTCACTTTTTTCTGATTCTGTAAACTGGATTAGTTATCTATCCTACGTACTGAGTTATTTATGTTAGTTGGGTCCCAGCCATTGGCTTGGGGCTCAGTCAGCAACGAGTGTCACATATGCGACATGGAAGAAAAAAAGAGATGCAGTACACATGCTAACAAAGTAGGGAGACAGGAAAGGGGAAAGCAAGTGCATCAGACCCAAAATTGAAGTCCAGACAGGAAGTGGCAAACTAAATGTGCCACTGGTCACACTAGATTTAAATAGAATCAATATTTAAATAACTAATGATGGCTACACCACATGAATGTGAGAACTGAACTATATATAAGCTTGTTTTCTTTGGTATCTAATGTCTACAAACACTGGGTGGTGGGTAATCTTAGAAATGTTGTACAGTGAGTTTTCTCAAAGAGCTTTGATTAGGCAGAGTAGTGGTACAGTTGCGCTCTATAACAATGTATTATTTACTCTCTTCTGCAAAAGGGCCTTCTGTACAATGGCGTGCTTGTTTCACAATATGTAAAAAGAATGTGCATGCCCTATGATATTCGGAAGTCATGATATTTGTGAATCAGTATCTGTTCTTGACATGTTTTGTTGAGTGAGCTAACCTAAACGTGTCCAATTGTTTCTTGCAGACTCCCAAAGTCTACCCGTACGACAACTTGAGAGCTGAACTTGGTGATAGACCATTTTAGATTATTTATCTGTTTGACAAGGCACTTTGATGAATTTAGCTCTATATATCCTTCCGTCAGAGAAAAGCAGGGAAAACTTGTTGTTTACCATGGTGGTTTTTTGTTGTGATTGCCTTGTTGTAAACTACCGTTTTGTGAATTTGTGATTTGCTGAATATTGTGAAGCATGGGTTTGCCCTACAATAATGCAACCAGCTCTGAGCAACTATTCCTGATGCTACGGATTCGAGTATTAACAATCCGGTGCCAGAATTTCTTTGTTCATCTGTATCTTGAAATGTTACGCAGCACTCTGAACCTGTTTTGTAGCAATAATCTGGCAGCAAACTTTCGATTGTAGTGATTACGTGGGTTTGGCATGATGGTTGTCACGTTTCCACCGTAGTGGACATTTGCACTGAATATTTTTGCTGTATTTATGGACCGGGCACTAACAAGCAGAATCGGCTCACGAGGCGCCAAGAGGCACGAATTATTTCAGTTTTCCAGCCGTGAGACGTCGCATGGCTGATGTTTCACTCGTGTAGTTGTCGGTTGACAACTTGCGATGCATGTCACCAGCACAAATAACTCAGAATGCATCTGATTATTCTGAACAAGCTTTGGATTCAGATGCCCCCGATTAGTAATCACAATGCAATTTCAAACAGATTAGCGAAGCATGACTCAACACGACTTGCCTACACAAGCACAGAGCGTGGACGTTATCATAGTTGCGCCCGGAACAATCCAGAGCCTTAGACGACCGAACTAGTACTCCAAATTAACACAGACAACCTAAGTAACACAGGCGTGTGGATACGTCTTAATTAATTAGTTAGCTCGGGCACACTGGAAGCCCTGGGGGAGCTTCTTGCCGCAGTAGTTGACGAGGACGCTGAGCTCAACGTGGGCGCTCAGCTGCACGATGCCCAGCACGTTGGCCCGCAGCGCCGTGCACAGGCACACGGCCGCGTCCAGGTCGGCAAGCCCGCCCAGGAGCTGGCAGCACGGCTGCGTGGACGAACTGGATGAGGCCGCCGGGCGCTGCTGCTGGCCGAGCTCCAGGCTCACCAGCCCGCCTAGCACGCTGGCGCACGAGCCCAGCTTCAGCGCGTTCACTGGGCACCTGGCCCCGCCGCCCCGCGCTTTCGGGGTCGGTGGGGAGCACGGCGCCGGCGCCGGCTTCGGGCACGATGAACCGCAGGCGTCCGAGTGGGTGGCGAGGAGGAGGAAGTGGCCTAGCGCCAGAACGGCGGCCAGTGCCGTCGCGCTACTACCGTTTCTGCGTGGCACTGCCATGGCCAGGCTTCCAGTTGGTTTGGCTATGCCGCCTGTGTTGCGCGTGTCCGATCGATATGATGTTACAGGCAGGGAGTGTATCGTACGAGTGCATGCTCTAGCTGCCACGGGTACTGGAGGTAGTATTTATAGGGGAGGGGTGCGCGCTATACGTTTCACGGGTGATCGATACAAGTAACAACCAGTTTGTTTGATCTTGCATTGCATTGCATGATGCCAGGGATGGAAGGGGCAGGGGACCAGGTAGGAGGTGATTTTGGTCTTTTGGAATGCTGCGTTCTCCGGCGGTGCCATGGTGATTCATGGCTGGAAAGGTGATGTACTCTCATGCAAGCTTTGAATTCTGCGGTGCCCTTAACGTGTGTATCATGCAGGACCCGATGACGGTTAATAAATCACGGCACAGCTCAGTTACAGATGCTCCGATCCGGTGCCACCTGTCCGGTTGATCGGTGCGGGCACCTTAATTAGCTTTAACGCTGTACTAGTGCGTACCGTGTATACGATGCACTGGAAAAAAATTTGGTACGGATGCGGATGTGAAGCTGAACTCCGCTACGTTGTCTCAGCACAGTAGGTCCCAAGCCCTGGTAAAATAGGAGGGTTGTGATAGGCGTGGCGAGCCAACGTTAAATCTAGCCATTCTAATGGAGATGAAACTCGAAAGAAAATCGTTGGGGCGTAACCCTCTTAGCGATGCGCCATATCGAAACCTGGGTATGGTGTTAAATGGGCAAGGGCTAGGTCGGCACCCCTTTGGTGACGCGTCGTGTCGTGATCTGGGCATGATGTCAAGTGAGCAAGGATCGAGTCGTCGCTTCCTTAGTGGACGCGCTACATCGGCGCCCGGGTGTAGTAAATAATGAGCAAGGGTCTTCACATCTGAGTTGACGGGTGCGAACGGTAAGGAAGCTAGTCGAACCAACTAGGATCCGTTTAGGTAGTTGGAATGTAGGGTCGCTTACAGGTAAGTTAAGAAAATTAGTTGATACCGCGACTAGGAGGCGTGTAAATATATTATGCGTTCAAGAGACTAAATGGAAGGGTCAGAAGGCGAATGAGGTGGACAATACAGATTTTAAGCTTTGGTACACAGGGACAGTCGCGAATAGAAATAGAGTAGGAGTTTTAATTGATAAGAGCCTCAAGAACGGTGTGGTGGGAGTGAGAAGGCAAGGAGATAGGATTATCTTAGTCAAGCTTGTCGTTGTTGATATGGTCTTAAACGTAATTAGTGTGTATGCCCCCCAAGTAGGCCTCGACAAGAGTGCTAAGAGACAGTTCTGGGAAGACTTAGATGGTCTGATTAGAGCTGTACCTAATAGTGAGAAGCTTTTTATAGGAGAAGATCTTAATAGGTATGTAGGTACTACAAGCGCAGGTTTCGAGGCAGTTCATGGAGGTTTTGGGTATGGTAGTAGGAATCAGGAGGGGGAGGAAGTTCTGGACTTCGCGGTAGCTTTTGACCTGGTGATAGCCAACACTTTCTTTAGAAAGAGAGAATCTCATCTAGTGACCTTCAGTAGCGGACAACACTTTAGCCAGATTGACTTTGTCCTCGCAAGAAGAAAGAACAAATGAGCATGCTTGGGTTGCAAGGTGATACCAGGGGAGTGTGTTGTTTCTCAACATAAGCTTTTGGTGGTAGACTTTCGTTTTTAGGTGTGTGCCCGTAGGAATAAACAAGCTAAGATTGAAAGAACAAAGTGGTGAAAACTGAAAGGGGAGACGTCAGAGGTATTCAAGGAAAGAGTTATCAAAGAGGACTCTTGGAAGGAAGAAACATAAATAACATGTGGGAGAAGATGGCAACCAACATTCAGAAGATGGCCTCAGAGGTGTGTGGAGTAACCAAAGGAAGTGGAGACGAGGCTAAAGATACTTGGTGGTGGAACGAGTAAGTCCAAAGGGCTATTAAGGAGAAGAAAGAATGCTATAGACGCTTGTACCATGACAGAAGTGTGAACAACATAGTGAAGTACAAGGTGGCAAAGAAGATTGCAAAGCGAGCTGTAAGTGTGACAAAGGGTAGAGCATACGAGGATCTTTACCAACATTTGAGTACAAAGAAAGGAGAGAAGGATATTTATAGGATGGCTAGGGTTCGTGAGAGAAAGACAAGGGACTTCAACCAAGTTAAGTGTATTAAGGATGAAAAGGAGCATCTCTTGGTGAAGGAGGATGAGATCTGACATCGATGGCAAGAGTATTTTGACAAATTGTTCAATGGTGAGAATATGGACACAACTTTTTAGTTGGATGACTCTTTTGATGACACCAATAGGTGCTTTGTGCGGAGAATCCAAGAATCTGAGGTCAGAGAGGCATTGAAAAGGATGAAAGGAGGTAAGACAATGGGACCGGATGGTATCCCAATCGAGGTGTGGAGATGCCTTAGGTATATAGCTATAGTATGGCTAACCAAGCTGTTCAACCATATTTTTCGATCGAACAAGATGCCTGATGAGTGGAGGAGAAGTATATTGGTACTGATCTACAAGAATAAAGGGGATATTCAAAGTTGTACTAATTACCAGAGAATTAAGTTGATGAGCCATACTATGAAGCTATGGGAGAGAGTTATCGACCATCGCTTGAGAGCAATAACGCGGGTCTCTGTGAACCAATTTGGTTTCATACCCGGAAGGTCAACCATGGAAGCTATTTTCTTAATAAGACAAGTTATGGAGCGGTATAGGGAGAAGAAGAAGAACCTACACATGGTTTTTATTGACTTGGAGAAGGCTTATGATAAAATACCAAGGAATGTTATGTGGTGGGCTTTGGACAAACATAAAGTTCCAACGAAGTACGTCGGACTCATTAAGGACATGTACAACAATATTGTGACTAGAGTTCAACCAAGTGATGGAGACATGGATGACTCCCCGATTAGGATAGGACTACATCAAGGGTCAGCTTTGAGCCCTTATTTGTTTTCCTTAGTGATGGATGAGGTCACAAGGGACATACAAGGGGACGTCCCTTGGTATATGCTTTTCACGGACGATGTAGTGCTTGTTGATGAAAGCCGGACAGAAGTGAATCAGAAACTGGAGTTATGGCGGGAGACTTTGGAGTCCAAAGGTTTTAGACTCAGTAGAACTAAAACTGAGTATATGAGATGTGACTTCGACACTACTACTCGGGAGGAGGAAGATATTAGTTTGGAAGGTCAAGTAGTGCCTAGGAAGGATACCTGTCGATATTTAGGATCAATGCTATAAAGAGACGGGGATATTGATGAAGATGTTAGCCATAGAATCAAAGCAGGGTGGATGAAGTGGCGGCAAGCATCTGGTCTCCTATGTGACAAAAGGGTACCACAGAAGCTAAAAGGCAAGTTTTATAGGATGGCGATTAGACCTGCTATGTTGTATGGTGCAGAATATTGGCCTACAAAAAGACGACATGTTCAACAGATAAGTGTTGCGAAAATGCGTATGTTGCATTGGATTTGTGGTCATACAAGAAGGGATCGAGTTCGGAATGATGATATACGTGATAGATTAGGGGTAGCACTAATTGAAGAAAAGCTTGTCCAACACCAGTTGAGATGGTTTGGACATGTCCAACGGAGACCTCCAGAGACACAGGTGCGTAGTTGAATCCTAAGCCAGGATAGTAACATGAAGAGAGGCAGAGGGAGACCGAAGTTGACTTGGGTAGAGGCAATAAAATGAGACTTGAAAGGATGGAATATACCCAAAGACTTAGCCTTAGATAGGAGTGCTTGGAAGACAACTATTCACGTGCCTGAACCTTGATTGCCTCTGCTGGGTTTCAACTATAGCCTACCTCAACTTGTTTGGGACTTAAAGGCTTTGTTGTTGTTGTTATTGCGGATGTGAAGCTGACGCGTGGACCTGGTGCATCTGATTTACTATATGCGTCCGGTTAAAATGATATGGTGGCCTACATATCAGCTAAATAGTTCGCACCACGTCTTGGTAGAGATTGTTCTCACCTATTTTTCCCCCTGATGCACTAGTGTGTCCACCGTGCCCATTGTTGCTGTCACGCTACGAGCAGTTATAGAAGACCCAAGAGCAGGCGGCCGAGGAACGCCTTGTTCGTTTGAGCTTGTTTGGCTTATAAGCCATGACTGAAAGTACTGTTGGCTGGTTTGGTGTGAGAGAAAAATACTGTTCGTTGGCTGATAAGCCATGGCTTATAAGCCAAATACGACCAAGCGAATAGGCTGGAAGCCCAACCCAACACTAATCAGCCCAAAGTGAAAGCAGTAGTTGTGGCCCCATCAACCGCGTCTGGTGAATGTGTTGTGAAATACAACTGTAATAGAATCGATCGGTTTAAGAGAGGAGGAAGCAAACTGAGTTCCCGCCGGTGTTGATGGAGGTGAGCTGTGGCTCGAGTTCACCGGCGATGGCCAATTCCTTGTAGCTTACTCTACCAACAATCAAATTGATATAGTAACTAGTAGCATCCTCTCTAATGTTGTTACATATGGTATCGGACGTCTCGTCTAGATGCTGGCACACGAGCACCGTACATGTCTCTAGTCACCATGAAGGTTGAGGAGCAATTCGCCCTCATCCTCACCAAGTTCGACGAGCAATCCAATGGAATCTCTGAAAGGAATTGCCGAATCAACGAGGTCCATGTCTTCATCTAGGATCTTATGGCTATGAAGGACGACTTCGAGCATTGGCGGCTGCAGGTCGACAACAAGGTCACTGATCTCAGTGACTGCATCAACTCACTATGCCAGTAACTTGAGGAATTCAAGTCTTCTTTAGCTTTGCCAAACCCGTCATTGGCGAGGGATCCACTCCTCTCAAGACGTTGGAGCTCGTCCACTTGGGTGCATCCTTGTCAAAGGCGGCGTCTGGGTTGTCAGGCCAGGGCTATGACAAGCAGGTTCGGGGGTTGTTAGGCCACGGCTATGACAACACTACACGTTGAAGTAACTTGTGTCTAAGTATTCTTTTCTTTTGTATCCACTTTATTGAATCTTGTAATGAATAGTTGAGATCCTAAATAATTTTAAATGTAAAAATTTGAACTGAAAAGTTTTAGATCACATCAAATACTATAACTTTGGTTAGGTCCATCCGAGGCCATTTGAAAAATTCAAAAAGTTTGAACTTCAAAGCTCCGAGAACTTCCTTGGCGGTTTGCCAACACTTAAAGAAATTTGAATTACCTTGGCGGTTTTGAATAACACTCAAGAAAATACGAATTACCTTGGTGGTTTTGAATAGCACCCAAAGAAATGAGTAATTATCTTGGCGGTTTGTAATAACACTCAAGGAAACATGGAGTTACCTTGGTGATTTAGACTAGTACTCTTAAGGAAATGAGAAATTACCTTGGCAGTTTGGTTTAGCAGTCAAGAATATGCATCTTCTTAGAGGTCTAGTCTCTAGCCAAGAAAACTATATTTTCCTTGACGGTTTTATTTTGGCACTTAAGAAAATTCTTGGCCATCAAGGTAATTCAGAGTGTCCATTTATTTATTTATGGTTTGTTACAGAAGAGACCGATACATGTTACATATATAACTATATATCTTACTATTACTAACAATAAGAGCAACTCCACTAGATTGAGAAAAGCAATAATCTTTTTCTAAAAATTGTTATGTAGGGAAATAAGGTGAAAAATTGGTCCAGCAGATCCCCTTTCTCAATCTTTCGAAGCATCCCCTTATTCCCTCAAATAGAAGGGAGCATGCCGGGCCTTGGGCCGTGTACCAGTTCAATCCAAATTGTGAGGCAATATCGATAAGGGAGACATGAATTGTATCTCTACACCTAATAAGTTCCCAAGGGAATCATCCACCTCCTTGTCTGGCACAACGAAACTGAGTCCAATCCTTTTGATGTGAGATTTCCCATAGTCCGATCCTTGGGTTTTGTCAGGGTCATAACCCCGGGTGTCTCAAGGCATCGATTATTTAGCAGGCCACGCGGCCCACAATATCCTAGCTAGCGAAGGCCCGAACGACCGAGGCCCAGCCAAGCCAAGCGAACTAGGCCAGACGCTAAGGCTGGCGTCAGCCACGACCCATTCCTCCTGCCTTAGCCGCACGGTGCTTGAAAGGCGCATGACCTCTCCCCCGTCACGACCCCCCAGAGGGAACGGGGAGAGGTCGGGCCCAGCCAAGCGTGCCTGCTCTGACAAGAACAAGCACACCACACAAACCCCGCAAGGTCCAAGGGGACAGTGATCACCTCGGTCCCGTCAGACGCCATCCCTGTGCCACATTGCACAGATAAGACAACACCACACGTTGGTGATGACCGGTATGGAGCCCACCGTCTAAATACGGTCTGACAAGACGAAGGTACAACTCCACCCACTATGGGATGGGATCCATGACGAGAGCCTTGACCTTGAGGCCATCTAGATTGGCTAAGCCATGATTCCAACGATTGGGATCATGGTTTGTAGCTCCTCAAGCCAACTAGGTATCGACGACCTAGGGGCGGCTACCAACTCCTGTACGATGCCCCAGGAAAATAGGAAACGACGACGAAGACCACGGTGGAGACCACGTCGCACAGCATGGCTGGCGAACCACCAGCGTGCCTACAATGCTGCCACGGCTGGCATAGTAGCACTATGTCACACCATACCGCGACGTGGCCACAAGACCATGATGACAACCACACCCGGACGTGTACCTCAAGACAACGTAGCTTGCAAGCCAAGTTAGCTAGGCCCTCCCTCAGGCTCATGACCCTTCGATCGGGAGAACCTGTTGCTTTATAAATGCCCTGGCCCCAAACTCTATATAAGGACAGCCAGGGCACCATCTCCATTCATTCTCATCATCTACCATTTTACTCATTCTCCATCGTAGCAAGGCTCCTAGAGCTTCTCTTTAGGCAGTCAATCTCCTAGCTCTAGCTCTCCAACCTCTTCCACCATTCTTGCACCCACCATTATAAGAACTTCAGAGCATTCAAGCGAGGAACACGCACTCGATCATCTCTGAGACTAGACGTAAGGCTCCGGCCTATACTAGTATAACTCCTCATGTCTTTTGGATGATACCATCATCTTTCTAGAGCAGTGCGACAATCGTATAAATTTACTAGTCCAGTTTACAAAACATCAATAATTGGCATGCCAGGTAGGGGACAGTCGCACACTCTCGTTGTTGAGCAGGAAGCGATGGCTCCTAGCACCATTGGTGGACTCGCTGGTGGAATGGCCCACGGTGGCCACATCCACCGTGAAAACTATGAGTTCATCGGCATCAGAGGGCCAACGTCCGCGTCCGCCTACAGCCGCGGCCCAAACCTCCACCATGGAGGTCTGGGTCCCGTGGCCCACAACTAACACACTCTCGGAACTGCCCTCGGCGGCAGCATCCCAGAGTCTACCTACATAGGGGGCCCGTACCCTCACTCGTCACTGGCCATGGCCAGGTCTTTCATCTCGGAAGCCAAAAGTCGATGGCTTGTGATGAACTCTCCTAGGGAATGGGCTCAATTGGACACATCCTTTTGGGAAACCATGAGGTTATCCGCACCAATGGGTTAGCACCCATCACCAGCTTCTACCCCATCTAGGTAAACCGCGTGGGAAGCCTGGATCCGATGGTAGAGCCACGCCCCAAGCATTGCCTCCACAACCAACGGAGCGTAGCACGTCAGGGCACGCACGAACGATGAAATCACCCACCGCCATGCGGTGTCATCGTTATTGATTGGGTGGCTATCCGGCGCCATCCCTCGCAAGGCTAAGCCTCGAGCCAGGACCAGGTCCTGCACAGCGGACGAGCCACCCATCACGTTACATTGAACTATCAGCCTTCATTCGGAGGCGCATGCATCCGAGGAGGTGGGCTTCCTGAGTGCGCCATGTGCCGCGTCGAGCGAATCAAACTGCGCAACCCTTAGAACCTGATTCCATGGGGGTAGATCATGCTAGCTCTTCGTCAATGTCGCAGAACCGACCAATTTATAAGAATACAAGTACAATGGCAATCCGCAAGCGGTCGCACTGTCATACTTGAACCCATATAAACCCGGTAGTCCGTCGAGTACCACGACGGGTCTCGATAAACGATTTACAACAACCAAGATCGTACAGGATTCAACATACATGCCACATATTACATAAAGTTCACAGATACTTTTCATCATCAGAGTGCGAATAAAAGTTATTACAAAACGAGTTTGATAAATAAAGCGGAAGCAAATAAGTTCGAAAATAAAGTTGCCAACATAGTTTGATACAGTGCCATGCCAGATCACGATCCACAAAAGCAAGGATAGGAATTACTAAGGAAGCCTGCCCAAGGCTTACTCCTCATCCACAGCGGGATAGAAGCAACTCTTGCAATAACCATGATACACAGTGCCATCTGCAACATTGGGAAAATAAACCCTGAGTACGAGAAGGTACTCAGCTAGACTTACCCGTCATGAACCAGAAATAAAATGACTCCAAGGAGTATGCAAGGTTGTATAAGTGGACGTAACTTGACAACATTTTGCGAAAAAGGCAATTGATCCGTTGTACAATTATGATTCCTTTATCAAGTTAATTATAACTATCCATTTCTAGATTAGCAACTATCCTGTGCCCAACATGTGGTATCATTTAGAAGCATACAATAGTAACCATAGCAGGTATTGCAATTCCATTTTCATCCGAACCATCATGTTCCATAATACAGTTACTACGATGTTGGAGCTAGCCAAGTTTCTCACTATCCGGGAGAGACGGCGATTCGAATCGATTTCAACCAGCTGGGAATTTATTCCTAACACAAACCCAGACAGATCAGATCAACGGTCACCTTAGGTCACCTTTGGTACAACTCAGGTACACATTTCGCGGGTCCGTACCGCGCCGCACAATCTGGAACACCAGATGCCAGGATGCTCAGGCCAAGCCTGCCCTTGGGCTCAGTCTGATCGTTCCCCGGAAGGGGCGCACAACAGAACGATTCCCGGCCTGAGTTGAATTACTCGGCTTCGCGGTCGGAACGAATTATCCGGCCAGCTAAGTGAGAGGCATGCGTTCAATCTTGTCAGAAGTTCCAACAACGGTACGGTCCTTGATCGACACAGACGGGGATAGATCCACACCCAAGACCTCCATGCCTTGTTGTTTCTCTATCGACATCCCGCCCGGTCTCCATTTACATTAACCATGGTTCTTTTCCACAATGACAATTATGACCAATCGTGCTCCGGTATCCACCTATATCTCGCAGGTGACAGGAAATCACCTGACTTCTACCGGTCTAAGCATGGCTAAGCATATATTCGATCCTGGACCTATACCGGTTAAAGGTGTAATATCTTGGACAAGGAATGTACATGCATCAAGTGGTTTCATTCAACTCTTATAACCTAATGCATCAATCATAAGTACGTAATTAAACATTTGTAAATTACTGGGAGACTTATAATGCTCCGGGGCTTGCCTCGCAGAAAGGAAGTAGGCGATGGTCGGGGCACTCGGAAGCTCTTGAGGTTCTCGCTCCACGCCTTCGGGAGCTACGACTATGGATCCTCCTGCGGGTTCCTTCCTCTCGCTTCTTGAATTCCAGCAACGTGATCTCTTCCTCCGATCCTAGATGCATGAGTATGGTATAAGTATTACGAATGCATATATGTTAACAAGTGCATCACGTTGTTTGAGTAGGTGCATATCTCTTCTCGCTTACTACTTAACTACTTCTACAAAGCATCGACTATGCCATAAGCAGTATCTACTTGTTTCGCTCATAACTGGAGTTCTACAAATCCAAATCCAGTGATCCTGGACTATCTGGAAAGCTTATCAAATTCTCTACAACTTTGTTATTAACCATTTTACAGTACACATCAGTTTCAACATGCAAATCCTCACATTCTAGAATCAGTCCGGAAATGACTTGACATGCAACATAAAGTAAGAATACTTCTACTTCAGGTAATCATTCAAAATTTGACAACCTAGAACCTACCAATAGTTTAAGCATACCAAACATAGTTAAGATAATAAAATGGCAAAGCCCAAACCATTTATTAAATTGCCTTTATCATTTTATTTAGATATCTAGGTTAAATAATAAATGTATATCAGATGTGCTTAATAAATTCTCAAAAATTTACAGAGCCTTACTAATGCTATCAAAGGACTACTATAAAAATTTCATGTCATTTTACTAAGTAGAACATCCTATACAAAATGATAAGGAAGCAAGGCTTGAAATAGCATAAATGGAAAATCCTATTGAAAAGTGTCAAACAACAGATTTCATATTTTTCTTAGCATCCATATGGTACTAGTATCACCTCCAACAAATTTCATGAATTTTGGACTCATACTTAATTTATGAAAATTCATGCAAGGATTAACTAGTCATAAAAGAAAAATCTATAACTTTAAATCTACCCATGCACTGATCCTCAAATTTTTCCCTGAGTTCACACATGCTAAGATTAGTTCACCACAAAAATTTCATAATTTTTGGAGCACAGGAACTCTAGATATAAAATAAACAAATTTGAATGCATTCAAAAGCACATTTGAAATCCCTATTTAAATCTCCAGAAATTTCTACTGTTGAAACCAAGAACATATTTTTCCAAAATACTACACTTCCTAAGCAACACAATCATATTTATTTCACCATTTTAGGAGCTACCAAACTAAAGATACAAAAATAACAAAACAGATCAAAAGCTGCATTCAAAATGAGTTAGCTTTCAAGACTACTTACTGTCACGATGGTGGGACCACTGGTCGGGGGGACCCCCGCCAGTGACACGGAGCAGCAAGCAGCTGCTGCTGCTTCTTAGCACCGCTTGTGGCTGCGGCTCGACGACGGCGAAGCCGCCGGTGGTGAGGTCATCGAGGTAGGACCTACACGACCTGGCGAACCTATTGAGCCACTGGCCGCCCTATTGTCGACCCTAGAGCTAGTGCGGTGCGGCCATGGCGGAAGGGCGAGGTCGGGACCACGGCAAAACGCCGCGCGTCGCCCTTGGTGGCCCGACCTAAGGTTGGACGAGCACCGTGGTACTACGGCGGACCTAGCGCGCTAGCTAGCTAACGCTGGAGAGGGGATCGTGGCGGCGTGGCCCGCCACGACGGGGCTCACGGCGGAACTCCGCGGCGGTGTGTGTCTTGGGCTAGAGCTCACCGAGCTTAAACGGCGGGCCTTGGTGGCGCAGGAGTCATGGGAAGACGAGCTATCGCGGTTGCGGTGATGGAGAAGCGGCTAGGCGAGGCTTGTGCCGTCAACGACTACTGATGGCGCTGCGGGGAGTTCGACGGTTATGCTTAAGGCTGCCGCGGACGGCGAAGGAGACCGAGGTGAAGTGAAAAAGGCGTGGCTGAGTCTTGGCGGGCGTTGGCGTGATGATGCGGCGCTCGGACGCAGCGTGGCGTTCTGCGTGGTCGAGAAAGCAACGGCGACGGCGCGGACGACGGAACCTCCTTGGCGGCTCGCTCAAGCCGGTCGGACCCTTGTGCCGATCGATTCGATCGATTCAGACCGCGATCGGAGAGGCTGACGGTAGCGTTTCCAAGTCGATAAATCCATTGATCCGTGGCTCCTTCGTGCAAATGCCCAACATGAGTTTCAGTAGCCCAAGGTACCAGCTACAACTCTTATTCAAAGATCAAGCTCGAATTAAATAACGACTAGGGAGAAAATCCAATCCAAAGTCAGTGACAAAGACTGTCGATGATCAAGACTTAGAAAAATTTCGTGAAGTGTTGAAAAGGTTGTTTTTCGATTTTTGTGAGCTAAAAAGGACTAGGCTATGCATTATTAGTTCATGACCCAAAAAGAAAGTTGTTCTCCATGACACATACTACAACTTTGCTTTAGTACCCACATACATGCATAGTCTCTAGCACCTATTTGAACTTGGTCAAACATGTCACTTTTAAAAGATGGTACCCACTTGGGCTATGACCTAATGACCTAATTAGCCCTAGCCATGAATATCAAAGTTGTTTATAAGGATACTCTAAACATGTTTAAGCAATTCACAAGGTCACACAATCATTACATGTATTAGTCACTCATGATCATATGTATATGTTCCAAGAAATACGAGATAACAAGCAATGTTTCATATGTTTCGATCGAATGTTTCAATTGAAATGATGATTTATGAATGCTTGATGCTCATGCTCATGTTATGCAAGTCAAGTTATGCAAAGCTAACACCCGAGGTGTTACAGCCCCTCCCCCTTATAAAAATCTCGTCCCAAGATTTGCAAGACCTACCATTCTTGGAAAAAGGCGGGATAAACTTCTTCTTGAGATAATCTTCTCTTTCCCACGTAGCATCTTGTTCACTATGATTGTTCCACACCACCTTATAGAACTTGATAATCTTACTCCTTGTCACTCTCTCCATCTCTTCTAATACCCGAATTGGTTTTTCTTCATAGGTCAAATCCGATTGAAGTTGCACGTTGGTGGGTGCAATAGCTTCTTACGGTACTCAAGACATTTCTTTAGCCGAGAAACATGGAACACATCAAAGATGGCACTCATCTCTGGTGGAAGTTGTAACTTATATGCAACCCTCCTTTTCGTTCCAAAATTTTGTATGGCCCTACATATCTTGGTGAAAGCTTCTTTTTCATCCCAAATCTTTTCACGCCTTTCATGGGTGATACTCTCAAGTATACATAATCACCCACTTCAAAAGTTAGTGGTCTTCTTCTTCCGCTTCAAGCATAACTTTTACTGTCTTGATTGAGTTTGCCTTCATGTGGTGTTGGATGATACGTACTTGCTCTTGACTTCATTTACAAAATCAATACCAAAGTATCTCCTTTCACCGGGCTCAATCCGGTTCAAAGGAGTTCGCACTTTCGCCATACAAGGCTTCAAATGGAGCCATTTTGATACTCGCTTGATAAGCTGTTGTTATAGGAGAATTCAGCTAAAGGTAACCATTTCTCCCATGAACCTTTTGAAGATATAACACAAGCTCTAAGTAAATCTTCTAGGATTTGGTTCACTCGCTCTGCATCATCTCCGAAGTTTGCGGATGATAAGTTTGAACTTCGATGAGCTTGGTTCCCAAAGCTCGTGTAAGTGCTCCCGTAAACGAGCTATGAACCTGTGGTCCTCGATCCGAGATTATAGTCCCGGTACTCCATGCAATTTCACGATCGGGAAACATATAACTCAAAGCATATTTACCCGCGTGATAGGTTGTGTGAACTGGTACAAAATGTGCGGACTTGGTGAGACGATCAATAATGACCCAGATTGAATCGTGACCTTGTGGTGTCGTTGGAAGGCACGTGATAAAGTCCATGCCGATCTCTTCCCATTTCCATCCTGGAATAGGCGCAAAGGCTGAAGTAATCCAAAGCGGTTTTCATATGGACGGCTTTCACTCTACTGCAGTTATCACACCTAGCAACGTAGGCTGCGATCTCTTTCTTCATCTTAGTCCACCAAAAACGGGTTCTTAAATCTTGATACATTTTACTACTACCCGGATGGATAGACAATTTGGATGAATGAGCTTCTGCTAAAATTTGATTCCTTAGCTCACGGTCCTTTGGCACCACTAGTCGGTCCTCGAACCATAATACACCTCTTTCGTCCAATCTAAAATGTTTGGTTTCTTGCTCTTGCATTTTTCTCTTGATGTGATTTATTCCCACATCTGTCTGCTGTAACTCTATGATTTTGCCCTCAAGTGAACAACTGATTGTGATATTGTGTAGTACAGCAGGATGTAACAAGTTGAATCCATCTTCCAGTAATGCTTCTACAGTGTTGCAATGGGATTTCCGACTAAGTGCATCGGCTACTACATTTGCTTTACCCGGATGGTAATGCACTTCTAAATTATAGTCCTTAATCAATTCTAACCATCTTCGTTGTCTCATGTTCAGCTCTGGCTGGGTAAAGATATACTTGAGACTTTTGTGGTCAGTAAAGATATGACATACATTGCCCAACAAGTAATGTCTCCATATCTTTAGTGCATGGACAACGGCTGCAAGTTCCAAATCATGTGTAGGGTAGTTGACTTCATGTTTTCTCAATTGCCGTGAGGCATATGCAATTACTCTCCCTTCTTGCATAAGCACACATCCCAAACCTATTCCTGATGCATCACAAAATACATCAAAAGGCTTTTCAATGTTTGGTTGTGCTAACACACGGTCTTTGTAGTCAATAAAGTTCGAGGGTGTGAAAAGCTGTTTCACATCTGGTGTCCATTTGTACTTCTCATCTTTACGAGAAGTAGTCGGTCATAGGCTTAGCTATCTTTGAAAAATCTGGAATAAACCGGAGCGATAGTATCACCGCTAACCCTAGAAAACTCCGAACTTCATGAACCGAAGTTGGGGCTTTCCAATCCATGACCTCTTGTACTTTGGATGGGTCTCTTGAGATTCCATCTCTTGATAAAATGTGACCTAAGAAAGGTACTTTGCTCATCCAAAATTCACATTTGCTAAACTTGGCATATAGCTTATGCTCCCTCAGTCTGGATAGGACAATCCTCAAATGCTCTTCATGATCTGACTCATTTTCTGAATAAATCAATATATCATCAATAAACACGACCACGAACTTGTCAAGTTCGGGCATGAATACCGAGTTCATCAGGTACATGAAATAGGCTAGAGCATTTGTTAGTCCAAAAGACATAACCAAATACTCGTATAAGCCGTACCTCGTAGAGAAAGCAGTTTTAGGTATATCCTCCGGTCTAATTTTTATCTGATGATAACCTGATCTCAAATCAATTTTGGAGAATACCTTTGCCTTCGCTAACTGATCGAACAAGATGTCGATGCGGGGCAATGGATATTTGTTTTTGATGGTCACAGCATTGAGTGGTCTGTAATCTACACACATCCTTAGTGACTTATCCTTCTTTTTCACGAACAATGCTGGACATCCCCAATTTGACCACTTGTCGCGCTCATAACGTATGCAAAGTTAAATCATGATTACCAACAAGGAACGGAATTGCATTGATGTTCATCCAAACATGCGGTTGACATTACATGATAGTCTGGGTACTAAGGCCAAATTCGAGCTACAGGTCCATTACATGAATACAGGTGATACATTAGTCCTTCCACTAAGTGCTAAGCGATCTAATCCTCATCATGGTCACTATCGAGGTCAGACGCAAGATCATCTCCTTCCTCAGGTCCTACTTCTTCTTCAGGCTCCACTTCTTCTTCTTCTTCGTATCCTTCTAGATCCATTTCTGCGGCTCCAGGTGGAACATAAGGGTGGAGCTGATTGTTCAAAAGATGAACCTCTTCATGTAGATTATCGTTGTACTCTTCGCATTATTAGCCTCGCTGTCCTAGCTCAAACTGGCGAGCTCTTAGGACATTTTCCCTTGTCCAAGCTGCATTTCGCTGATGAGTTAACCGAGTCATCTCTTCAGTGAGCCTTTCAATCTCGGCGTCGTGCTCCCTCTGAAGCTGACGTCGGTCCTCGCGGGCATGACCAAGAGCACCAGACACACGTCTGAGGCTACCTTCAACTCCATCCAACACTCTCATCATTGCGTAACATGGCGCTCATGGAAGGGTTATCAACTGTTTTGCCTTTTGCTGCACCAATCTCCAAAGATTTTCCTCTTGTCTCTTGCCATGAGTCGGTGGAGGGTTACCTCTTGGAAAGACTCCAACCAAAGCGGCTGCCGGCTCCCGAGGAAAACGCCCATGATGTCTCTCAGATCCCAAAGGCTGCCTCGCTAGTCGCTTCTTCAAAGTGATCCTACCAGTTGACTCATAACACCAGCTGTCCACTCAGAATCGTCACCTCGGGGGGACGAACAACGGCTCCTCCACAGAACTAAGAGACCTTCTCCCAACTGCTCATTCGCCCGAGTATAGGGGTTCCATTCCATCGGGATAGCCTACATAACTAAGTACTCTCCACAAGAGTGTAGGCATCCCAAACTCTCCAAGGAACGTGTGACATTGACGGGCACGTGGAGCAAGGCGACGGCGGGAGCTCACGCCTCCGGTGGACTTGCTTGGCGGATGCCTTTTGTGCGTGCCATCTGCACATTAACATTAACATGTACCCTTGGTGAGACAATGCCATAATGGATAAGAGTTACATAACCGAGTAAGAATTTTATAAGGGGAGGAACAATGTAATTATGTGAATGGTAATTATCATGATGCATGCTCGTCGCTCGTACATCCTCACAAACTTAGGAAAAACTTTGTTTCTAGCGGTAGACACGGTGGCATACATCGTTCTCTCATAAATAGCGTAACTAGTCGAGCTACACGTTTCGCTGTTAGTGTACCTGCATAAGATCTCATTTCAGCCCTAAACCCATAATGAATATGCAGAATGTAATTGTAAATACTTCCATATATGTATACCCATACATATACTTCCGTATCAATCTACCCGACAAGAATTTAAACCCACAATTAAATACGTACCATATACACATGCAAGCATGCATACATAGCCGTACCAAAGCTACTCTTCCCGACCGCATGCTCACATCTTGTGGTCATACACTCATCTTACCTTGGCGTAGAGGCATTTGATCCATACATTACCATTCAAGTGAATGGCATCCATACAATAGCACGCCGTATGGACGATTTAAGTAAAAACCCCATGTTAGTACTTAAATAGCCACCTAATAGTCCTTAATTTGGGCATAAGGAAAGTGATCATTGGCACACTTTAGATTTCAAATACCTATTATATAACTATTAGTTGCTAGACAAGGGTTTTCGGAAAACAAAAACTTTTGTTTTAAATACACTTGTGACAATTAATGTTGAATCTTGCTTTCGATGCCATTTGTCGCAGAATCCGACCAATTTATAAGAATACAAGTACAATGGCAATCCATAGCGGTCGACCGTCATACTTGAACCCATATAAACCCGGTAGTGCGTCGAAAAGTACCACGACGGGTCTCGATAAACGATTTACAACAACCAAGATCGTACGAGGATTCAACATACATGCCACATATTACATAAAGTTCACGAGATACTTTTCATCATCGAGTGCGAATAAAAGTTATTACAAAACGAGTTTGATAAATAAAGCGGAAGCAAATAAGTTCGAAAATAAAGTTGCCAACATAGTTTGATACAGTGCCATGCCAGATCACGATCCACAAAAGCAAGGATAGGAATTACTAAGGAAGCCTGCCCAAGGCTTACTCCTCATCCACAGCGGGATAGAAGCAACTCTTGCAATAACCATGATACACAGTGCCATCTGCAACATTGGGAAAATAAACCCTGAGTACGAGAAGGTACTCAGCTAGACTTACCCGTCATGAACCAGAAATAAAATGACTCCAAGGAGTATGCAAGGCTGTATAAGTGGACGTAACTTGACAACATTTTGCGAAAAAGGCAATTGATCCGTTGTACAATTATGATTCCTTTATCAAGTTAATTATAACTATCCATTTCTAGATTAGCAACTATCCTGTGCCCAACATGTGGTATCATTTAGAAGCATACAATAGTAACCATAGCAGGTATTGCAATTCCATTTTCATCCGAACCATCATGTTCCATAATACAGTTACTACGATGTTGGAGCTAGCCAAGTTTCTCACTATCCGGGAGAGACGGCGATTTGAATCGATTTCAACCAGCTGGGAATTTATTCCTAACACAAACCCAAAGCAGATTCGGATCAACGGTCACCTTAGGTCACCTTTGGTACAACTCAGTACACATTTCGCGGGTCCAGACTCGCGCCGCTAATCTGGAACACCGGATGCCGGGATGCTCGAGCCAAGCTCGCCCTTGGGCTCGGTCGATCGTTCCCGGAGGGGCGCAATGAACGATTCCCTACCGAGTTGAATTTACTCGGCCAGCGGTCGGAACGAATTATCCGGCCAGCTAAGTGAGAGGCATGCGTTCAATCTTGTGAAGTTCCAACAACAGTGCGGTCCTTGATCGACATGTGACGGGGATAGATCCACACCCAAGACCTCCATGCCTTGTTGTTTCTCTATCGACATCCCGCCCGGTCTCCATTTACATTAACCATGGTTCTTTTCCACAATGACAATTATGACCAATCGTGCTCGGTATCCACCTATATCTCGCAGTGACAGAAATCACGACTTCTACCGGTCTAAGCATGGCTAAGCATATATTCGATCCCGGACCTATACCGGTTAAAGGTGTAATATCCGGACAAGGAATGTACATGCATCAAGTGGTTTCATTCAACTCTTATAACCTAATGCATCAATCATAAGTACGTAATTAAACATTTGTAAATTCATGGGAGACTTATAATGCTCCGGGCTTGCCTCGCATGAGAAAGGAAGTAGGGCGATGGTCGAGGGCACTCGGAAGCTCTTCAGGTTACGCTCCACGCCGCCGGGAGCTACTGACTTTATGGATCCTCCTGCGGGTTCCTTCCTCCGCTTCTTGAATTCCAACAACGTGATCTCTTCCTCCGATCCTAGATGCATGAGTATGGTATAAGTATTACGAATGCATATATGTTAACAAGTGCATCACGTTGTTTGAGTAGGTGCATATCTCTTCTCGCTTACTACTTAACTACTTCTACAAAGCATCGACTATGCCATAAACAGTATCTACTTGTTTCGCTCATAACTGGAGTTCTACAAATCCAAATCCAGTGATCCTGGACTATCTGGAAAGCTTATCAAATTCTCTACAACTTTGTTATTAACCATTTTTACAGTACACATCAGTTTCAACATGCAAATCCTCACATTCTAGAATCAGTCCGGAAATGACTTGACATGCAACATAAAGTAAGAATACTTCTACTTCAGGTAATCATTCAAAATTTGACAACCTAGAACCTACCAATAGTTTAAGCATACCAAACATAGTTAAGATAATAAAATGGCAAAGCCCAAACCATTTATTAAATTGCCTTTATCATTTTATTTAGATATCTAGGTTAAATAATAAATGTATATCAGATGTGCTTAATAAATTCTCAAAAATTTACAGAGCCTTACTAATGCTATCAAAGGACTACTATAAAAATTTCATGTCATTTTACTAAGTAGAACATCCTATACAAAAATGATAAGGAAGCAAGGCTTGAAATAGCATAAATGGAAAATCCTATTGAAAAGTGTCAAACAACAGATTTCATATTTTTCTTAGCATCCATATGGTACTAGTATCACCTCCAACAAATTTCATGAATTTTGGACTCATACTTAATTTATGAAAATTCATGCAAGGATTAACTAGTCATAAAAGAAAAATCTATAACTTTAAATCTACCCATGCACTGATCCTCAAATTTTTCCCTGAGTTCACACATGCTAAGATTAGTTCACCACAAAAATTTCATAATTTTTGGAGCACAGGAACTCTAGATATAAAATAAACAAATTTGAATGCATTCAAAAGCACATTTGAAATCCCTATTTAAATCTCTAGAAATTTCTACTGTTGAAACCAAGAACATATTTTCCAAAATACTACACTTCCTAAGCAACACAATCATATTTATTTCACCATTTTAGGAGCTACCAAACTAAAGATACAAAAATAACAAAACAGATCAAAAGCGCATTCAAAATGAGTTAGCTCAAGACTACTTACGTCACGACAGTGGACCCACTGGTCGGGGGACCCCACGCCACGTCGATGACACGGAGCAGAGCAGCGGCGTTGGCTGTTGGCTTCTTGGCGCGGCTGCGGCTCGACGACGGCGAGCTTCGCCGGCGGTGAGGTCATCAGGGTAGGACCTACACGACCTGGCGAACCTATTGAGCCACCTGGCCGGCCCTATTGCTGACCCTAGAGCTAGCGGTGGCGGCCATGGCGGAACGGCGAGGCTGGACCACGGCAAAACGCCGGCGACGTCCTCGGTGGCCCGACCTAAGGTTCGGACGAGCACCAGGGTACTACTGGCGGACCTAGCGCGCTAGCTAACGCTGGAGAGGGGGGATCGTGGCGGCGTGGCCACGACGACGGGCTCACGGCGGAACTCCGCGGCGGTGTCGGCAGGGGCTAGAGCTCACCGAGCTTAAAAAGCGGCGGCACGGGTGGCGCGCAGGAGTCGCGGGAAGACGGCTATGCGGTTGCGGTGATGGAGAAGCGGCTAGGCGAGGCTTGTGCCATCAACGACTACGGTGGCTGCGCGGGAGTTCGACGGTTATGCTTGCGCGCCGCTGACGGCGGCGAAGACCGAGGTGAAGTGAAAAAGGAGCGTGGCCGAAAGCGCGGAAGGCGTTGGCGTGATGAAGGCACGCCTTTCGGCGTGGCGTGGCCTCGTGGTCAGAGCAACGGCGACGCGGCCGACGGAACCTCCACGCGCGGCTGCTCTGCTCAAGTTGGTCGGCCCTTTGTGCCGATCGATTCGATCGATTCAGACGCGATCGGAGAGGCTGACGGTAGCGTTTCCAAGTCGATAAATCCATTGATCCGTGGCTCCTTCGTGCAAATGCCCAACATGAGTTTCAGAGCCCAAGGTACCAGCTACAACTCTTATTCAAAGATCAAGCTCGAATTCGTAATGACTAGGGAGAAAATCCAATCCAAAGTCAGCCGACAAAGACTGCATCGATGATCAAGACTTAGAAAAATTTCGTGAAGTGTTGAAAAGGTTGTTTTTCCGATTTTTGTGAGCTAAAAGGACTAGGCTATGCACATTATTAGTTCATGACCCAAAAAGAAAGTTGTTCTCCATGACACATACTACAACTTTGCTTTAGTACCCACATACATGCATAGTCTCTAGCACCTATTTCGAACTTGGTCAAACATGTCACTTTTAAAAGATGGTACCCACTTGGGCTATGACCTAATGACCTAATTAGCCCTAGCCATGAATATCAAAGTTGTTTATAAGGATACTCTAAACATGTTTAAGCAATTCACAAGGTCACACAATCATTACATGTATTAGTCACTCATGATCATATGTATATGTTCCAAGAAATACGAGATAACAAGCAATGTTTCATATGTTTCGATCGAATGTTTCAATTGAAATGATGATTTATGAATGCTTGATGCTCATGCTCATGTTATGCAAGTCAAGTTATGCAAAGCTAACACCCGAGGTGTTACAGTCAAGAGCACCAGACACACCTAGAGGCGAGGACGCGACGACCGTGATGGCGTTGCGCCATGAAGGCTCAAGCACCAGAATGCAAGAGCCTTCCCGGTCAGAAGCTACAACGAGCCAAACTCAAAGAAGTCACCCTCAAGGGCTTGTGAGCCCACCGAGGACGTCGAGCTAGCGGAGATCGACCCAAAGCCATCTGAGAGGTCGATTTGCGCTGGCTGCGACCATTCCAAGCACTGAAGAAACGCCCTCATCAGCTCGTGACCTAGAGATGACAGCGACTTTGCCACGTACAAGCGCTCGGGGGCTCGCCGTGCCCCGAGCAATGATGGCCAGATCCACGACTGCTTCCGACACATCGGTCAGTTGCATCAGCTTTGACTCTAGCCGCTCTGCCCAAGCACATCCACATACACATGTATGCTCACCCACAAGTACCAGAGAGCTAGAACCAGAGCCGACACATGGAGCAAACCAGATAGCAGGATGCCCATACATCTCGTCCTATTAGCGCTTAACTCCCGAGTGACTCGATCCGACTCGCACGTGCAGGCGGACATGACTCACTCATGAGGGCTACACACATGGTTACACACGCATGGCCTACGACGCAGCACTGTTTACCATCGTCCCAGCGACCAACCCGCTTCCAACTCTTTCCAATCGCATCTCTTGTCGTAACGAGCCAGTGACCCACGCCTCGATTTCTCGCTCGCACGGGTCTAAAAGGAAATGGGAACTCGCTCAAATAAGGCGATGCAGCCAAAAGGAAAGAAATTTCCAAATCTCGCTGCTCGATCGCTTCTTTCTCACATCGTGCCAGATCTATGACCTACCCTCGATGCCTCATTGCTCCAATGGATCGCGCACCTTTTAGCCCCACGGGCCAGCCTCCAGGCTAAAACACACACCCACGAGCACTGGGCTAGGGAGGACAAAGCACATTCCAATTCAAATGAAAAGAAAAGCGAAAAAGCAGCAAAATGGCAAAACGAATGCGCCGACCACGTGCCATCCATACAAAATCCATACTTGTTCAATACAGAAAAGTCATACCCAAAATGCCGAACGACTACACTAGAAGACCCTCACAGATCGGAAGCCGTGAACTGAAGACAAACGGTGGCAGCCGACACTTTGCTCACGAGGGCCTCCGTGCCTCGAGCAGCGGCATTACCTATGGCAAGGATGTCGCTCTCGGACCTTCCCAGCGCACATCCTCGTCCAACGGCATCAGAGTCAACACCACCATAGTGCGTGTGATAGAACCGCCTAATTTATACAAGATCAAGTACGGCTATCCCCGTTTAACACGTTGACGCGCACATACTTTCATTTATTTAAACCCGGTAGTCCGTCGAGTGTCACGAAGGACCTCGGTAAATCCACAGCACAACCAAGATCGCACGATTAAGCAAATACACATTATATACACAGAGTTGAAGCAGAAATAATGTTTACAATGAGTTCACAAATAATAATACAAGTTTGGGTTTCAAAACCGATTAGTGAAAACAACATGGCTTTCAACTAATTACAATAATATAAGTTCCAAATACATTGCTAGCATACATGACATCCTCCAACAATAGCATATAGACGACGAATACATATAGAGTCGCCTAGCCCACCAGCGCTTAGCCACCATCTTTAGCAGGTCGAGAATTTCACCTGCAACATGGTGGGATAAACCCTGAGTACTCGAATATACTCAGCTAGACTTACCCATCATAAACCAAAAATAAGGTGACACCAAGGAGTATGCAAAGCTTTATCGGTGGAGTTAGCTTGACAACATTTTGCATAAAAGCTTAAGTAACATAACTTGGAGATTTAATATCTTTAGCATCAAATTGAATACCTATTCAATTAAACATCTCTAGATTAGCACATGTACTAGAGCAATCACGTGATTAAGCTAACAAGCATTAGAAACCATATCCGGGGTATTAATTTGAGCATCATCATAACCATAAGTTCCATCAATTAATGCTACGTTGCCGCTGCTAAGTCAAGTTCTCACTATCCGAGAGAGACGGTGACTCAAATCGATTCCAACCAGCTAGGAGTTATTCCTAACACAAACCCATACTTCCCCCATCAAGGTCGCATCAGGTCACCTTTGGTACAACTCAGGTACAGTCGTGGGTCCAATCAACGCTGCACCCTCAGGGATACTACCGGTCGCCAGGAAGTTTAGGCCCGGCCTACCCTTGGACTCACGCCATTGGCTCCTCGCACACCCTTACTTCCTCCAGTGTGCGCACTTTCACTTACCGGGTACCAGCCTGAGTTGAGCTACTCAGCTTCGCTGTTGGAACGGCTTATCTGGCCAACTAAGTGCTTGACATGCATTCAACATGACATGAGGATGTACAGCGAATCGGTCCTTAACTGACATAGATGGGGATAAATAGACACCGAGACCTCCATGCCTTGTTGCTTCTCTATCACAATCCCGCCCGGTCTCCTTTTATTCATCAACACATGGTTATTTCTACGATAGCAATTATAGCTAACTGTGACCAGATATCTACCTATATCTTGTAGGTGATAGGAAATCACCCGACTTCTACCGGACTAAGCATGGCTAAGCATATATTCGATTCTAGACCTACATAGGATTCAAGATATATTTGTCTGGACAAGGAAAGTATATGCAACAAGTGTTTCCAATCAACTCCTGTAACCTAATGCATCAAACATAAAGGACACAAGTGATATTTGTAAAAACATAGGAGGCTTAGAATGCTTCAGGGCTTGCCTGGGATCCAACACTAGGTTAGTGCTTGTTAGATGACACTCGCTTGGTGAGCACACCCATCTCGGCACTTGCTTAGTCCTTCCGTCTTCTAGATGGATTCACCAAACTCCATCTCCGGGTTTGGCTCCAACATCACGTCCTTCATGTGGTGCATCTAGCGTACCTAGATGAGATGCAACAATGCAAGTGCATGAATGCGAAGAATGGCAACATGAGATGCCTCACATAAAAGTATTCAAGAGGAGCACAAGGTTACACCGAACATATACTCCACGTTACTTAATTAAACATCCCATAACCTATCATGCTAGGATAGCAAGGAAGGTAGCACCAAGCATGACACAAGTTTCACAAGGTTTTAGGTATATTAACTTAACACCATCAAAGGCATGAACCACACTTAGCAACACACAAAGCTAAGCAAGGTGAAGCAAACAATTTTAGGTACAAACACAGTTTCTGAACAGCAGCACCACAATCACTTGTTTTAATCATACCTAGAGTTCTAGGCATGCAAAAAGTGTTATTCAAGACTTTATGGAAAGATAATGAAATTATCTAAAACTTTGCTATTAACACCAAAAGCTGATTCAACAAATAACAAGGTCAAAATACATCATGAAGCAGAGCTCATACAACTAAGGAGAAAAAACTGATATTAACTTCAGAAATGCATATCTCAAGTTATATTCATCCAACAAGCATGATACTTAACTTTATAGAAATGTTATTAAGTTATATATAACTTTATTATCATCATCTTAAGATGATTCTATAGCTAACAAGGTTCAACAACACCAAGAAAGCATCTTTGTCAAGATTTGGACAGAATCTACCATTCCACTTTAAATAGCAATAACTAGAGTTCTAGACCACCAAAAGCAGTGATCTTAGACATTTTAGAAAGCTTAGGAAAAGCACTACAACTCTCCTATTATCACCAATATATGATTCCATGTTCAAATAAGCCATAAAAATACAATCATTCAGATCTGTTCAGAGCACATACAAAAGATGACAGCAAACTTGTAAAATCTATAACTTCTAAACCATCAAGCCTCAAATCATGAAATTTTAGGACAAGTAAGATAAGGAAATTATCTATAGCTTTTGTATTCAACATATCTACATAAAACATCATTTGTATCACAAAAATATCACCAACACAAAAACTATACATGCAGCCATAACAACAGAGATACAACTATATGCATTTACCATTTAGGTTGTTAACAACTAACATTTTATTGCTATATATGCAGCTCCATGCAACTCCTAACTATAACCAAGCAATCACATTACCTAGCACCAATTATTTGAAGTATTACATGACATAAACACAAGCATCTACTAACAAACTTTCATTAGCTTTTCTATATATAAACCTATATATTAATTATAGGTGATGTTGCAAACATCTCATTTGGATCTCAAAATTTTATGTGAGATAGATGATGACAAAACATGATTACTGTACAAATCTTACATGCTCAGGTTTTATAATTTAATTGCTATGAAAAAAACAAATCTTAATTATTAATAAACATGTGAGAACAAGATAAATATAAAGATCATTATTTTCTATAAACATATAGCCATATTAGGATTTATTAGGCCACATTATCACCATGCAAGGGCAAAGGAACCACATTTCACATTTTTGCACATATAAATTATTTATAAGCCATTTAAAACCATTTATCAATCATTAAATCAGTTAAATCAATAACTCAATCATACTACATCCAATGACCATGAAATTTTTATCACAGCACACACATAGCATCAGTAGCCTATCATAAAAAAATCATAGCAATTGGAGCACCACAACTTTAGATATGAATTTATTCCTTGAAAACCCTAATTAACCTAGATAAATAAAAACAGCAAAAACCTTCTACTAACACATATCATTTTATGACTCCACTGCATATATCTACTCTCAAGGATTCCAAAAAGCCTTCATTTGCTATTTTACGATTTTCTACGATTTATTATGATTTTCTAAAGTTTTAGCCATAAAAGAAAAACAAATTTGCACCGAGGCCCCTGAACTTCCATGAAAATAAATTCCAGCGAAAAGGTCCATCGAGGCACTATTCACATGAGTCACATTCTTTGCACTTAAGCCTTTCCCTTTCTTCGAATTCTTGCGTGAGGTCCGCGACGCGAGTTGGAGTAGAGGACGCGCGGGAGTTCGCCGGTTTCCGGCGAGGTGGTCGACGACGGCGGAGGAGAAGTGGCGTCAGAGCTCCAGGGGGCCGGCGTGCACCGGTGGGTGGCCAAGGACGACCATGAGGTGGGTCATGGCGTCCTGGCCACGAGCATAGGAGCCCGCGGCTCGGCTCGAGGCGTTGTCGATGGTGGTGAGGCGCGACGGCGGTGGATGCAACCGGTGAAGGGGTGCAGGATGTGCGGCGTGAGCTGGAGAAGGCGATGCCACGCTCGTTTGGGACGGAGAGAGAGCGCAGCAGTGGGGAGCAGGCGGTGGCCAAGGGAGCAGGGCACTGGCAGCCGTGGCTATGCGAGCTCGACAGAGGCAAGGTAGGGCGAGCGAGAGGCGAGCGTGAGTGAGAGAGAACGCCTAGGAGTGCTTGCTGCCATCCCACATGTGAGAGGGAGAGAGAGCAGCACAGGAGCACGCAACATCAAGGGTGGGGGCATGGCCGGTGCATGGAGGACGCGTCGGTAATTCATCGAGCACATGGCGGGCGACGGTGTGGCTGGTGTGGGAAGCGTTTTTGGGCCAATTATGGGCCAAATTGGACCTTGGGCCCAAAAGCAAAGTTTAAGCCCATGAACTGCTCTACAACTTTCATTAAGGGCGCCAAGTCATTAGAGAAACAGATTAACATGTAATCAAGTTCCAATATGGAAGTGTCAGAGGGTTAACAAGCTTCAGCTTGGGCTTCAATTCCTTGGTCAAGACTTGGTTAAACTTAATCCAACTTCTTCCTAGGCCTTCTCCATTGAATTTTCTCCAACTTTTATATTTGGCTCAACTTGAGTTGCTTAACAAAAATCCGAGAACGCGAAATGCCAAGTATCATCAACATTGTAATCTCAGACTTAGCCAAAATTTCGAGATCCCAAAACAGCACAGGATTCGATCTTGGGGTCCCTAATTGTTTAGGTTAGAGGCTGAACAAGGTCTTGGTACTTAAACAAAAGTTGTTCTACTTAATGTAATCTACAATTTTGCTTAAAGGATCTAGGATTGGTTAAGCTTGGTTTGCAAGATACAAACCTCCAAAGATGAGTACCCGAAACTAAGTTCAGACTTAGAACATTCAGGCATTGGCAAAGTAATTCAGTGCCATTAGCTGTTTTTGAAACTACCTTTGAATGTCCAAACATGCTCCCAAAGTGATGAGACTTGTTTTGTTGTTTCCTCCACACAGTGTACTCGAACTCATTTTAAGGAATTAAATTGAGTTGCCATATGAATTTGGAAGATAAAAATGTCACAACATGTCAACTCGCTGTTGCTGTTCAGGGACTTGAGAAAGATTTCTGAGGCTAAAACAGCTCTGCATGCAAAATTGAGACCACTATATGAGACACTTAGAAGTTGAATCAGGTCTTGATCCAAAAATAAAGTTTGTAGCACTCCACTTAAGCTTCAACTTTTATTTAAGGTCAAACTTCATAACTTGCTTCTACACTATTATTTGACCTTGGTCAAAGAAGCATCACGATAAACCCTAAATTAGAGTTTTAGACCGATTGAGGCATTTTCTTGGCATTTGCTCAACATGAACCCTTCATGACTTTTGTTCATGAGTTGAATTGGAGCTATTTGAGAAAGGTTGCAAGGTTTGGTCAACATCCCATGTTTCCATTCACTCAATAAAGCAATTCAATCAAGGTTATAACTTATCATTTCATGTGACTTCTTGGTTCCAAACTTCATGAAACTTTTCCAACTGTTAGTGTGGGTGGAAATTGATATGAGGCACATGAAAGAAGCACCTTCAACATTACTCAGGTATACATTTGAAAAGGGTCAACATGTAAGCAAAGGTGTGTTGTCCAAGTTTAAGTTGAGGCTCATTTTCATAGATTTGACCTTGACACCTTCATCACCACTTATCCTATCATGTTTGAGCACAAACCCACTGCTTAGCTTGTGGCTAACACCTGGGGTGTTACAGTGCGAGCCAACCGACGTTAAGGCAGCGAGAGCGTCCCAACGAACCCCTTTAGAAATTAGGAAGTCCACTTGGAGACGAGCCTCATCGAGGTGAGGCGCCAGCTGGCCACTCCCTCGGCCGGCGCCGAGCACGACGTCACAAAGAACCCATTCGGAGGTGGTCTACACTGCCAACTAGTTATCCATCTCTAGCATTCGCTAGTTCATGGACGTTTCTCCTCCTGATCTAAAAGCGCCCTCATGCGCAACCCTAAAGAAAGACATACCAGCTCACGACCGGGCACAGCGACAGAATGGAGGCACAATGCAAAGTCGATGAAGACTCACCGCTACAGGTGGAGCGCAGTCTCTGGCATTCAGCTTTGAGGCGCTGGCGCCCCTGCTCAGCTGTGTCCCAAGCAGCGCCAGCCAAGGTGAGCTCCATCTCTTGGGAAGCCATCATGTCCTTGAGGCTGTCCATCTAGGACATCAAAGCCTTGATCTACGACCAAGCTTGCGCCTCTCAGCGGGTCGATTCCTCCTCCGACATCTGGCACACAAATGTTACACCTCGGCCTCCACCATGTCTAGATGGCCACGGTTGGTGGCACATCCTGCCTACGCCTAATAGGACATGTGCAAGAACCGAGACTTGTCCATTGAAATCTTCATCAGCTGCTGCAGAAAAAGAAGGGCAATTAGATGATCGTAGCAGGAGCGAAATAGTCGTGATGATGTCAAAAGACCAGAAGGCTCACCTGCGCCTGGACCGCCACTTCATCAGTCATCTAACGCTGGGCCTCTACGCCTAGCCAGATGACTACGACGATCACATCGCCCATCTTGGCCAAGGTCACCTCGACCCCCTCGCGGCCTCGGGAAGCAACTTCCCTCATGGCTCACTCAGTCGGCCTCACTAGAGTGCACAGGATGAGGCCACGTGAAGCAGTCCTCGCCCAAGTCAAGCCCCTCCTCGAGGGGTGAACGTAGGGCCGCAATAGAAGGGAGCCCGACCACTATTCTAGGGGTAGCGACATTGCCCAACAAATCTAGCCACACAGGAGGGCACGCACCCCCCGAAGGTCTTAGGACTGAGGGCCCTAGAAGGGGCTCTCTGCACCATAAAGATCAATGAAGATCAGACAACCCAATATCATCAACAAGCACGGTGAGAAAGAAATCAAAGAACAGCGTACCTGGTGGAGCATTCCACAAAGGGTACGTCGATCCACCTTTCCATGAGTGACCCAGCAGAAAATGTCATGGAAGCAGGTGCCAACGCCGACACCGCTGGACTAGTGGCTGGTGAGGCATCTCGGGCAGCATCGGCGGCGCCGGGCTCCTCCACGCCGCGACCTCCAGTGGCCCCTGCATCCTCGGGCTTGGACATCCCCACGTGAAGTGCCAGGGACGCAGGGTGCTCGACCCTCGCGTTAGCAAAAAGGTGCTAGAGGAGGTCTTGGTACACTCCCCCAGGCATTTCCATGGGAGGGCACCGAACCTCACCGTCCACCCTAGCCGTGGTGTCGGTCTCCGTTGTGTCCTCGGTATCTTCTCCCTAGACAGGAGCCTCGGGCCCTGCAATGAAGAGGGCAAAAGGAGCTACACGCGAGGAGTCCTAGCCACCATCGGTGGCAGCAATGGGACGCTTCGGGCTCGGTCCCCTCAGCGGTGATGAAGCCACCCACTTCTGAGCAGAACCTTCCTCGGTCGCAACACTCGTCGGGCGGTCGGTACCGCTCGGCCCGGCGCCATCGCTGGATCTACATGAGACATCGAGGGCACTTTGAAGGCCCACTAGGTCCTCATACTCCCCCTTAGAGCTCCCTTCATCATCATCATCATCATCTAACATTGAAGCTTAACGCTTCTGATGCTCCATTTGCTTCATTGCCACTTCTTGCCTGAGGCGTTTCCTCTCCTTAGCATCTGCCTACTCCTGGGTGGTGCGCTTAGCACCTCTAGGGCAAGGGAGATGGAAACGGGAGCTGAACAAGGGCACAAGCTATGGAGATGAACTGATTAGCCAACAACATTCAACGAAGAAAGGAAAATGAATCGAAGCGGCTTACCAGGTTAGGCCGAAAATTCACTAAGAAAGCCTCCACCGCACCTTTGGCCGCAACAAGGTCCTAGAAGAGTCCAATCCCCTGACCCACTTCATGACTTCAAAGACCTCAAGCACCTCCATGGTCTCGTGGGTTAGGTCTTCAACTCCCAAGTAGTCACACAACAAGGTTGCCCGCCGCTTCAAGGGTTGGACTCGCCACTCGATCATAGTCTGTAGGACAGCAACGCTGTCCAATCCGGCTAACATCTAACCCTCGTGGATCTCTAATATCTCCATCACCTTCAATAGCAATGTCTTCTCGCACCCCCAACTCCATGAGGCTAGCCTCACCTACGCGACACAGGAGAAAGGAGGGAGGGGAGCGATGGCATCATCTCGAATGGAGAACCAATTTTCATGCCAACCAAAGTTTGAAAATTTCAGCGGCAAGCACGGGTAGCTACGAGAGACCCCCTGGCACATCTAAAGATTCATCCCACCCATGAAAGCAAGCACGCCACCGTTAGAACCATGCACCATGCTGGTTTTCACCTCGAAAACCCTCTGGAACAGGTCTTTGTTGGGTGCTATCCCCAGGAAGGCCTCACACACGATGACGAAGCCCGCCAGCTATGACACCGCATTGGGAGGAAGGTGCTGCAGCTGGACTCCATACTCGCATAGGAAACCATGGAGGAAGTCAGATGCTGGAATCCCAAACCCATGCTTGTGGAAGTCAGTGAATGACACCGCCTCCCTAGGCTATGGGTGAGGCACCACCTCGCTGGTAGGGGCCCTCCACCCGGTGACCTCCTTCGGTAGAAGGAGACCCTTTGCCATGAGGCATTGCAGCTTCACCTCCATCACCGACGAAGGTATCCACTCTCCCATCTCACGACATAGGCAAAAGAAGAGGCGGAAGCGGTGGAGCAGATGGCAATGGCGGTGACCCACGTGACCTATAGGTAAAGCTCATGAACTTGACCCCTTTCCTTTCTATCTCTCCTTTAGATTGCAGGAGCGGCGGTAGAAGGCGAGAACAAGGTAAGGGATCAGATCGGATAGAGGGAGCTATTTATGCGGTGGCAATCAGGGAAGCAAACCACACACGCGTGGGTTCCGCCCTAGTACAGGCCCCATAAGCCCTCAAGAAATGAGTGGGTGCACCATAACGAACATGGACGCCATTAAGACATAGAATCCGAGGAGGTCGATCACCCCCAGGATTCGCTCGCAGAGCACCCCACGGTCATCATGACCACAGAATGCGCACGCGATCACACGCCAAGTGAATGCCAATAAGCCACGACCATGGCAGGGGAAGCCCAAAAACCCCCAAGCCCATGTGCAAGGTCACCGGTCGTGACCACAACCCAATGTTGTGCTTAAGAAAACCACTCCTGGGTTGGTCCTTAGAAGGGCTCGAGGCCACAAAGGGATAGGAGCAGGGAGGAGATGGGCCCCTACCGCTCTAATCGGTGGTGCGGAGCCACACGACCATCTCTCTCTATGTTCGAGTCATCCACTTCAAAGTCTCCCGGGTTGACCCCCTCTAGGGGGAGGCATCTTGCCCCTTGGCCACTGCAGAGGTGGTTGGGGACCGACGGATTAATGGCTGATGATTTGTGGGATGTCTTTCGATGAGGCACAGCCAAACCCCATGTCGATTGGGGAGGATATCGGGTCTCGCTCGAATTACCGATCGACCCCGATGAGGCGCATCGCTCTGACCATGTGGTCACGGTGGACATGTCTCTCCCCATGTGGGGTGAAACCAAAATTTGCCTATAGCAAGGCACCATGACCCCTCGGGTCACGAAGGGCGTTAGGGAAAGAAGGAAGTGGGCGCCAGTGGCCCCACTATTAGGACGAGGCCCAGCCTCAACCGCTTCCTCCCTGAGCCCTGGGTTCTCAACCTTCAAATGGATAGCAATGCAACCACTGAGGATCACAACCCAGATGGCGCCAGGTTGAGACGTCGACTCCCGGTCAGGGATGGCATCTTAGAAACCGTAGCGCCGCCCAAAAAACACACCTTGAATCCTACAAAAACCTAAGATAATCCCAGGTCAAGAACTCGGGAAATAAAACTTAAAAACACAAACAAATCTAGCCGAGCACCGCGGCACTCTACAAACAAATCTTTCCTCAATTCAACACGGTAGTAGCGACCCAAGCCTCAGAAGCTATGATGCTAGAAGGGGACTTGTGGGACTCTCCCCTCCTCCATTGCGAGCAAACACAACGAAGAGGAGCACCTCACAAACCCCCTTCTAGCACCATAGCTCCTAGAGCACAAAACACAGGGGAGAGAATGGCAGCAGCCGTCATCTCACAATGATAGGGATGGTATGGTGGAACCGTCCACAGCACGGGACACCTCGCACATCTGAGCCAAAGGGTCCCGAAAGGTGAGGGAGTCACAAAGCTACAGTTCCAATAGTCATACCGCCCTATCCTACCCTGTTCGCAAAATCCCTTCTAGCACCAGCTACTAGATAGTACAACAATAGCTTCTAGCCACCATAAATGACCCTCAGTAGGACGCATCATGAGAATGTCACACTCGTTCTCTCCCAAAAATTCTCTACTTCGCCCACTCTCTTAACATCTAACCAATCAGAAACAACTCATGGCTACAACCATGGGTGCCTCAAACTGTAGAAAGGTCTCCATTTATAAGCCTGGGATGGACTGAGTAGCCCGAAACCCCCTCATCATGTGGCAAAACACGGGAAGTCGCAGCCATTGTTAGATGCCTACGTAAGGTCAGGAAAATCGAGACCCTCACAATGGCAGACTGGTACGACATCGACGAGACTACTAGGTCCCCCCTGGGTCACAAGCCCCAACACGCAGCACACTGACACGACACATAATAGGTCTCCGTGGTCACATACCACATCAGGGCACCCGAATGGGATGGGACAAGACGGTCACCTACTACATTGAATGCACCAGCCCATGAGGGGTCGAGCGACGAAACTCAAATAAGCCAACACTACGAATCCTCACACAACGCACATGCATCTCAACGCTTTCACAATCACTTTGTGATCGTAAAAATGCTCAGGGGCTACTGTCGGGGTCATAACCCCGGGGTCTCTCAAGGCATCGATTAGTTAGCAGGCCACGCGGCCCGCAATATCCCAGCTAGCAAAGTCTTGAATGACTGAGGCCCAGCCAAGACAAGTGAACCAGGCTAAACTCTAAGGCCAGGGTCAGCCATGACCCCTTCCTCCTGCCTTAGCCGCACGGTGCTCAAAAGGTGCATGACCTCTCCCCCGTCATGACCCTTGGAGGGAACGAGAAGAGGTTAGGCCTAGCTAACTGTGCTTGCTCTAACAAGAGCAAGCACGCCACAGTGACCCTGTAAGGACCGAGGGGACAACGGTCACCTCGGTCCTATCAGACACTATCCCTGTGCCACACTACACAGATAAGACAACACTGCACGGCGATGATGACCGGTATGGAGCCCACCGTCCAAATACGGTCTGACAAGATAAAGGTATGTATCCAACCACTATGGGATGGGATCCACAACGAGAGCCTTGACTTAGAGGCCATCCAGATTGGCAAAGCCACAACCCCAACGATTCAGATCGTGGTCCTCAGCTCCTCAAGCCAACCAGGTATCGACGACCTAGGGGCGGCTACCAACTACTATACGATGCCCTAGGAAACCAGGAGACGATGACAAAGACCATGGCGGAGACGACGTCGCACAAGATGGTTGGCGAACCACCAGCGTGCCTATAGTGCTGCCACGGCTGGCATAGTAGCACCACGCCACACCATACTACGACGTGGCCACAAGACCATGATGACAACCACTCCTGGACGTGTACCTCAAGATGGCATAGCTTGCAAACCAAGTTTGCTAGGCCCTCCCTTAGGCTCATGACCCTTCGGTCAGGAGAACCTATTGCTTTGTAACTGCCCTGGCCCTGAACTCTATATAAGGGCAGCCAGGGCACCATCTCCATTCATTCTCATCCTCTACCATTTTACTCATTCTCTATCGTAGTAAGTGTGGGGGGAATAACCCTAGGTCCCCACAGTAATGGACATGGGCCGCACCACTAGGGGAGGTCTAGCCCATAAGATCAAGGCCTATGGTGCTCGGCTCTGATCGGCGTGCACCAAATGACAATCAGAAGACATCTTGGCGATGAAGGAAGATCTGTTCGGATATGATAGATATCACATTCCTTGCAAATACTTACCATATAGTCGAGTGCATCTCATATTCAATACAATCCACCAAAGACACATGACCTAAACCGACCTGTAACCCTACCCTCCAGACTATATAAGGCGGGTAGGGACCCCCTCGAATGCATCTCATATTCAATATAATCCACCAAAGACACATGACATAGGGTATTACGTCGATCAGATGGCCTGAACCTATCTAAATCATTGTCTCTACGCCTGTGTCACCATCCGGTTCCTATCATGCGCACCTCCACCAATCATCAACTACTGTGGGTATACCCCTCGGTAGACTGCCAACTAGATTTCATCGATAGTGGAGCGCTAGGTAGGGGGTGTGCATGCTGATTCCATGGCCAACCAGATGGGCAAATTCCCAAGATCCATGATCTTCCCTGAGCCAGGCCAGTCGTTCACGATTGGATCCATAACCTGGATTATCAACGCCGATGACAATGGAGAGATCGTGGAGGCAATGCAGGATAATCCTGCCCCGAACGTGTTGGCGCTGATCACGCTGGCGCTAGCACCAGAAGCTCTAATCTCGGTTCCTCGCCGAGTTAGGAGATCCATTGATCAGGTTGATCTGATTGCATCTGTCGATCGGGTCACCAATGGCTTGGCCAAGTGCTTGTCTCTCGCGGAATTGGTTTGAAATCAATCTACCATTGGAGACGTGACTCCTACACTCCAAGGTCACCACGTAGCTAATGCTGAGCACCCAGCTTGTACATGCCGTCTGAGGTGGCAAGATGAATATCTGGTGATCACGGCAACTCCGGACGGGCGTATCGTTCAACGCCGACCACTCCCCGCCCCAACAGAGAACATGCCGAGGCCCTATTCTTTTGGGTTGGTGGGTGTGGATCTGATCTGTCAGGATGCCCTACACCATCTTTTCGCTGACCACACCAAGCGCAGCTACATCAATGACCTCTACCAAATCAACCTCCCTGAGGCCGACCAGCCTGCGCCAATGGTAAACATGGTGCAAATCCTGTAGTTTCCTGATGAAACGCTCCATACAATCTAGGAGGAAAGCCTCAAGCCATATTTTGAGGGCTCTACCAGCAGCTACCCACCTTTCCCTCCAGGCTTTGGGAGAGAGATTTTCATGGTTAGCCACGACAACATTGCTGTCGATGGAGAAACCAGTGTCCAACGCCGTGAGCGCAAAGCCAGGAACACTGATCGCCAACGATGTCGTAATGAAGAAGCAAAAAACACCGCCCATGCCGGTAGAGGTGGCTTGCCACCTCTCGCTCGTAATCTCCAACAAGAGTTCCTCATGGTGGACAACCAGCAAGTGGAGCAGACGTCGAGCACCAATCTGGCTGTGGCCACCCACGAGCTGGCTAGACTCCCACCAACGCCCGAGGTACTCTAGATTCAAGCGCTACTTAAAGCAGCTCAGGTCTAGGTCAACGACATCCAAAACCCAGTTCCGTCTTTTTTGACCACATCAGCTCACAGTCGAAACCCCCGTGGCTCTCGCCATGAGGGGGAAGCCATTATCATAGCGGCCAGATCATCCAAGGGGGGTCTAGGGGTAATGTTGCCATCAACCCTAGATCACAAGGACAATGAAATTAGCATGGCTGACCAGCTCATGATGCTAACCAAGAGGTTAATCAACCCCTACGCGGCGACGCCCGCGACCGTATCAACGCCAATCTCGATGCCCGCAATCGCATAGAGAACAGTCATGCCCAGTGGCATATGGCAGAACTCCAATGCCGACAGGAGTATGACGACAAACAACAACCCCGTCGGCCTCCAACCACTTCCTGCTATCAAGCCGATAGGACCTCACCCCTTCACAGCAAGGTTGCGAGCTATACAATGGCCCATAGGCTTCAAGGTCTTTGGGGTCAATCCCTACGACAGCAAGGCTAATCTCGAGCAGTGGATGCAGCTCTACGAGATTGCCATATGTGCCGCTAGGGGAAACAATGACACAATGTCAAACTATCTGCCTGTTATGCTCTCCCAATCTGCCAATAATTGGCTTATGGGCTTAGGGGAGGACTCCATCGAATCTTGGGATGATTTTAAGAGAGTTTTTATCAAGAATTACATGGCAACGTGTTAGTAGGCTGGCACAAAGTATGATATAGAGAAACTCCATCAGACATCTGGGGAACCTTTGCGAAGCTACATCAGGCATTTCTCGGAAATGAGGAACACCATCCCCAACATCGGGGGCAGTGAGGCCATCTCCTCTTTCACCAGAGGACTCCATCACCATCAGGAGCTGCGCTCCAAACTTTATCGCAAGAGGCCTCAGACCATCGGCGAACTCCTCAAGGTTGCAAACTCATAAGCAGACTCCGAAGAAGCTGATCGGCAGTTCAAGGATGACGTTGCTCGTGCTTCCCACTTCGATCACCACCCATGTCAAGATGATGATCGCTGTGAAGAACGGCGTTATGAAGATCACGGTAGGCGCTACGATGATCATGAACGCCATCATAATGATCGGCCAGAGGGATCAAGGGCTGCACAGCCACGTCGCCACCGACCGGAAAACTTCATCAACAACGTAGAGCAGCCACGCGCTAAGCGCAATTTCAGTGCTGCCTACAAAAAGCTCCTTAATAGTCCATGCCCAATTCACAAGGACAGCAAGCACACCATGCGGCAATGCTATGGCATGGCCAAAGTTTTCCACGATGAGGAGCAAAAATGGCTGTGGCGGAAGGACGATGAGTCAGATGATGGCAAGGGGGAGGAGCGTCCTAAGGACGCATGACCCACTTTCCAAGATGCCAGCAAGACCGTCGCCATAATCTTTGGAGGGTACGCCGCCTTCGAGAGCAAACGCCAGTAGAAACTCACCGCTCGTCAGGTCATGTCGATCACCAAGTACAACACAGTCGCCGATCCTAAATACCTAGACTAGTTGGAGTACCCTATCACCTTTAGTAGGGCTGACCAGTAGGCGAATATCCCATACCTAAGGCATTTCCCACTCATGCTGGATCCCACCATCCGCAACGAGCTGTTCAAGAAGGTCCTCATCGATGGTGGGAGTGCCCTCAATCTCCTCTTCGCTAGAGCCCTAACTGAGTTAGGCCTCATAAAGGACGATCTCGTCCCTGTTGATTCTCCATTCTGGGGGATTATACCTGGTAGAGCATCCCAACCTTTGGGGCAGATCACCTTGCCAGTCCAGTTTGGCACCGCCGACCACTTCCGTACTGAGTACGTGAACTTCTTCGTGGCAGACTTTAACACCACCTACCACACCATCCTTGGCCGACCAGCTCTTGCCAAATTCATGGCTGTGCCCCATTATGTCTACCTGGTGTTGAAGATCCTGATGAAACAGGGTGTTCTCACCCTGTGTGCCAACGTCTCCACTGCCTACAACTGTGAAAGACAAGGACTCACCATCGCTGATGCGATAGATCTCTCAGCCAGAATGGAGGCTTGCATCGCCAACTCCAAGAAGGTCCTAGTAGAGGAGCAGGTGATCTCGACTCAGGAGCCACCTCGGTCTGCGACTAAGTCCAAAGACACAAAGGAGGTTGAGCTCATAATCGGCGATAGAAGCAAGACGGCCCGGATTGGGGCACATCTTGACCCCAAATAGGAAGACGGGCTCATCAGCTTCCTCCGCAGAAACATTGACGTGTTTGCATGGAAACCTGTTGACATGCCTGGCGTTCCTCAGGAGCTGATCGAGCACTCCTTAAACGTCTTGCCGACCACCATACCGATCAAGCAAAAGCTCCGACAATTCACACAAGACGAAAAGGAGGCTATTAGGGCAGAAATAACTCGGCTATTAGCAGCCAGCTTTATCAAGGAGGTGTATCACCCAGAGTGGCTCGCCAATCCAGTCCTTGTACGAGAAAAGAATAATGAATGCAGAATGTGTGTTGATTACACCAACCTCAACAAACACTACCCTAAAGACCCCTTCGGCTTACCTCGCATTGACGAGGTCATAGATTCAACAGCCGGTTCTGAGCTCTTGTGCTTTCTCGATTGCTATTCTGGTTATCACCAGATCTCCTTAAAGGAGGAAGACCAGATCAAAACTTCATTCATCACACCCTTTGGTGCCTATTGCTACACCACCATGTCCTTTGGGCTAAAAAATGCCAGCGCCACCTACCAGAGGGCTATCCAGCGATGCCTCCAGGACCAAATTGAGAAGAATGTTGAGGCCTATGTTGACGATGTGGTAGTTAAGTCTAAGACTGCTGACAACCTCATCGCTAACCTCGAAGAAACTTTCCAAAACCTAAAGAAATTCCAATGGAAGCTGAATCCCACTAAGTGCATATTCAGTGTTCCATCTGGTATACTCCTAGTCAATGTCGTTAGTCGCCATGGCATCGAAGCAAACCCAGAGAAGATAGAAGCGGTTACCAAGATGAAACCGCCGACCTATGTGAAGGATGTCCAGAAGCTAACGGGATGCATGGCGGCTTTAAGTCGTTTCATATCCTGATTGGGCAAAAAGGGTTTGCCATTCTTCAAGCTACTCAAAGCTTCAGAGAAGTTTACCTAGATGCTTAAAGCCAACAAGGCCTTTGCCGAGCTCAAGCAATTCCTCTTAATGCCTCCAGTCATGATGGCACCACAAGCTGGCGAAACCTTATTGATCTACATCGCTACAACCAACCGTGTCATCAGTACTGCCATCGTCGTTGAACGGGAAGAAGCCAGGCACGCCTATAAAGTTCAACGCCCTGTCTACTTCATCAACAAAGTCTTGAACGAGTCTAAGGCTCGATATCCTCAGGTCCAAAAGCTGTTGTACGCTGTCCTTATTACGTCTAGGAAGCTCCACCATTACTTTGAGACATATCAAGTAGCAGTGGTTACTGAGTATCTGCTGGGTGACATCCTTCATAATAAGGAAGCCAATGGCCACATCATTAAATGGGCGGTAGAGCTCGGCACATACTCCATTGATTTTAGGGGCCGCCAGACGATAAAGTCTCAAGTGCTCGCCGATTTCATCACTGAATGGACTGACATGCAAGCTTCTATCTCAGCCGACCGACCCGAGCACTGGGTAATGTCCTTCGACAGCTCCCTCAACCTTGACGGTGCTGGGGCAGGTATCTTTTTTATTTCTCCATCAGGGGATCACCTCTGATATGTCCTCTGAATTCATTTTCCAGCCTCCAATAACACCGCCGAGTACGAAGCTTGTCTCCATGGTCTCCGTATTACCGTCGAACTTGGCGTTAAATGCCTCTTGGTATACGGTGACTCTGCACTAGTCATTAATTAGGTCAACAAAGATTGGTCTTGTACCAGTGACAAGATGGATGCTTACTGCTCAGAAATTAGAAAGTTGTTGGGCAAATTCTATGGTATTGAATACCACCACGTCATACGAGATCAGAACCAAGCAGCCGACTAGCTATCCAAGCTAGGGTCGACCAGAGCCGAGGTCCCGCCCGGTGTCTTCGCCCAAGATCTTCAAACTCCATCCATTAAGCAAGAGCAAGCAGTTCATGAATCTTCCCCTACCGAGCAATTGGTCCTGGTAATTCCTGTGCCGAGTAGTGATTGGTGAGACCCTTTTATCAAGTACTTGACTACTACAGATGTACCGGCTGACAAGACCGAGATGGAATGCCTAATTCGCCGTAGCAAGCATTACGCGCTAGTCGATGGCAAGCTAATGCGGAAGAATGCAAAGGAGGAATTGCTTTAGAAGTGCATATCTCAGGAAGGAGTGGCATTGCTTCAAGAAATCCACGCTGGATCCTATGGCAACCATGCAGCCTCTAGAAGTGTGGTCAACAAAGCTTTCCGAGCAGGTTTCTATTGGCCATTAGCAGTCATAGACACTGAAACACTTGTCCGACGGTGTGAAGGATGCCAATTTTTCACCAAACAGATCCACATTCTAGCTCAGGCTCTGTAGATGATTCCTGCCTCTTGGCTATTCGCATGCTGGGGACTAGACATGATTGGGCCATTCAAGAATGCCGTCGGTGGATTCTGATGGGTTTACATCGCTATTGACAAATTCTCTAGGTGGATCGAGTACAAGCCGCTCGTTCGGTCTACAACAAAGAAAGCAGTGGAGCTCTTCAATGACATCATCCATATGTTTGGGCTACCGAATAGTATCATCACCGACCTTGGTTCTACATTTACCAGCAGTGACTTTTGGGATTTCTGCGAGGATCGGTGTGTATCAGTTGTGCACCCTAGGGCTAATGGCCAGGTTGAGCGAGCGAATGGCATGATTTTAGATGCCCTGAAGAAGAGGTTATATGAGAAGGATCAGAAACATCCAGGCAAATGACTCAAAGAACTACCAGCTATGGTCTTGGGACTAAGGACCCAGCCCAATCGCAACACTGGAGTCTCCCCCTATTTCTTGGTGTTCGGATTAGAGGCCGTGTTACCCGCCGATGTCATTTTCCAAGCACCAAGGATAGAGAACTATGATGAAAAGAACAACGATCAGGCATGACAAGACGATGTCAACCGACTTGAGGAAGAACGCTTGGTCCCATGTGTTCAAATGGCCAAGTACCTGGACAGTCTGCATAAATAATTCAACCGCAATATCCAGCAACAATCCTTCGTGGTCGGCGACATGGTACTCTGTAGGAAACAGAAGACCGACGGGATGCACAAGCTATCTTCACCTTGGGAGGGTCCATACATTGTCAAGGTTGTGACCCGACTAGGATCCTATAGACTCTGCGATTAAGATGGCGTAGACATCCCTAACTCCTGGCACATCGAACACCTCAGGCGTTTCTATCCTTGAGACGTCCTACTAAGATATGTACCCCTATTGTATTTATGCATTTCAATAATGATTTTCTCCATTTGTTGTTTTGTCCATAATTTTCCTCCAATTATCTTTTGGTTTTTCCATGCTAAACATCTTTAAGACGATGCATTCTATCGCCATTCGATTCGCCAACTAGCCACGTTCTCATTCGCGTTATCCAGAAGTAGTCCTATTCTCGATTTAGCACCTAAACGTGCATGGGCAGTAGCATTCTGCGTCATGGGCGGTCGGCAGTGGATCCTCAGTGATGCCTATATTCCTAAGCATGCACAGGAGCTAAGCTATTTATGCCATGGGGTGTGGAATAGCCGGGGCTGATAACAAGATAAAGGACTAACAATGCATCATTAATATTAAAAATTAACACTTTATACGTACTAAACACTAAAGTTTCATTTACAACTGCTCAGCATAATGCCGACAAGCCTGTTGCATTCTAAGTTATCATGGTTCATTGCCAGCATCGCCAAACAGATCCATGTCGTCAGCCAGTTTGATCACCGAATCAAACACCTCCTCCTCTAGCGCGGTGATTTGCTCATCGCTCAGATTTCGGGCAAAGCCACCATCGATTTGTTCGAGCTTCACTGAGGGGTATACTAACCGAACAACTGCCAGTGCATGGCCCATGACAGAACAAGTGACACCACGAGCATAGTGCTTGAAGTTCTCCAGCGCCGATTTGCACCTCTCTATGATAATGTCCAGTCGCGGCGCTCTATTGGGCTCTAGCACTTCTTGGTCGATGAGATCCAGCATGGGTTTTATCCTGTTGGAGATGGTCTTCAACTTTTCTTTACTGGCCTCCAGCCGGAGCTCGAAGTCGCAGAACTATGCATGACTATTGGTACGGATCACTGTAGACAAGAAGGGCAATCGTCTTAAACACGTGTCTCATAGCAAGAGGAGTATTGACATAAGGAATAACTTACGGTTCATTTCTTCGGTGAGTTGTTTTTTCACTGTCAGAGCTTCATCTCTTTCTTTCTCTGCTAGTGCTTTGGCTTCATGCGCTAGTAGAGCTTGGGTCTCCGCCTCCACCTTGGCATCACATGCCAGGCATGCTTTAGTCTCCGCCCGCTTCTACACCAATGAAAGATTACTACCAGCATGGGCAAATTGAGGATATGCAAGCAATAAACCATGGGGCCTAAGGCCTTAATTTTCTCCCAGTCTACACCATCGCCTAGCTAATTCATTAGCTCCTAGTTCTCCACCTCCAGTTGCGTCTTTTCTACTTGCAACTTCTCTCGGTCGACGTGCGCTTCAGTCAGCATCTTCTCTAGAGTCTCCATAGACTCACGCAACCTCTAGTTCTCAGCAATTGACAGAGCCACCCGCTTCAGCTAGTGTGCGTGGTTCTCAGAGATCTTCATTAGCTCCTGCAGTAAACAACAGTTAACTATCATAATCTCCAACTTCAATTGGTCGCGTAGACTAACTTACTTCAATCCCGCCAGACACTGATGGTAGTGCCACCCTGAGCTCCTTCACCTGCTCGCTCGCCTCCTTGTCCTCCACCACCTCAATCATATCTCCATGGCACACGAAGGTCCACAAAAGTTGAGGAGGAGGATCCTGGGTATTTGGCGCTTCGTGCTTAATTTCTTCAATCACCTCAGGGACTCCCTTGCCTGCCTTGGCTGAAAGGTCCTTGTGTGTTTTTGGTAATTGAGTGACAACCTAGGTGGACTAATTGTGTTTATGTGAGATACATAGGTGATTAGTCCATAGGTACATGTGTGTGAGCAACATAAGCCATGAAGGTGAAAATGGCTCGAAGATGTTGCAAAGCTCACACATGTGATGATGAAGGAGCTCATTGCACATGAGACATGACATTGAGTCATGTGATCAAGGTGGAGAAGATCAAGACAAGATTTGGCCTGATGGACTGGGTGCAAGAGTGAAGGGCAAGTCGGAGGCTTTGGAGCGATGGACCGCGTGGTGGTGAGGCTTAAGCAAGACTTGGCGCCGATGGACGAAGGCAACGGTGAAAAGCAAGTAAAGTCAAGATCGATAAACCAATATGATCACGTGATGATATGAAGTGGATCATATCATTGTTGATCATGTTGGTGCATGTGTTGCATCGACATTGGAGGAGATGGAATGAAATGCGCAAGGCAAAGGTATAACCTAGGGCATTTCATTTCACCGGTCATAGGTGAGTAGAGAAGTTTATGATCAAGTTTAGGATAGATGGCCATACTATCAAGTGGGGCAAACTTGTTTGCATATCGGTCATCTAGCGCCACTCGAGTGATCTAACTTTGCATCGTCGCTAGGATCGAGTGGCGTGGCAAGTTGAGTGGCTAATCCTTTGGAAAATGTTTGTGAAAAGCTAACACACACATAGTGGTGTACATTTGGTGGTGTTGGCACATTTACAAAGGAGAAGAAGTTGGAGTTGATGTGGATCAACTCGGTAAAGAAAAGGGATTCAAAACTTCATCGACGGAGTGTCCGCCCGTAGAGTGCGGACAGTCCGACGGTGCCACCAGCGCCCTATACAGAAAAGATAGGGTTTCACAGAGTGCACAGAACGCTGGTCACGTAGTGACCGGATGCTAGGGTCCTGCGTCTGGTTAGTGGCACGCAGTGAAGGTTGCCGTCGGTCTCTTAATCGGATGCAGGGGACCAGACTCTGGCTGAACACTATTTAGCGTCCGGTCGTGCTATTGTGGCAGCGCATAAAGGAGACAGTGAGTTATCGGATGCTGGGTGAGTCCGATCGGGCATGACCGGACGCGTTTGGTCGTGACTGGAACCTTACTAGAAGTGACCAGATGCTAGGGTATTGCGTCCTATCATGATCAAACTGACACGTCCGGTCATGGATGGAACCTTTTGGAAACGACCAGACTCGGCATAGGTGCGTTCGGTCATCACTTGATCGTTGGCGCGTGGCAGCTGACCGTTGAGATCAAGCGGCTAAGGTTGAACGGAGGAGACATGTGGCGTGCATCCATTGATCGAACACTGGTAGGGTGTGTCTGGTCTATCTGACCAGAGCATCCAGTCACCCAGAGCTGTGCCCAGTGAAGGGGTACAACGGCTCTATTTTCATGGGGGCTATAAATAGAAGGTGGTCTCGGCCATGGCTGGTGCTAAGCACCTTGGGGGACTTTGTGTCCATGCTTGAGAGTGCTTAGGAGCCCTCCATCTCACATATGCTTGATAGTGATCATTCGATTGTGTGAGTGAGCGATTCTAGTGTGATTGCATTGTGAGGTTGCATCAAGTGGCACTAGGTGGTCGTCTTGCAAGCCGGTGGTGCTTGTTACTCTAGGAGGTTGCCACCTCCTAGATGGCTTGGTGGTGGTCTCCATCGAAGCCCGCAAGAAGCTTGTGCGGTGCTCTAGAGAAGAGCTTTGTGAGGGGCACTATGCTCGCCCCGCGGGATCCGCGAAGAGCAACTCTAGTTGAGCATGTCATTGAGCTACCCTCACTTTTAGGGTAGGTTCTTGCGGTGCCCGATGTGCCGGCTTGGCGGGTGATGCCAATTAGCCGCCGAACCACCAAGTGAGTGGTTGACACAATGGGGACGTAGCGTGTTGGCAAGCACGTGAACCTCGGGAGAAAATCATCGTGTCAACATTGTTCTTCCCGTTGGTTTGCAATCCCCTTTCACAAGCTTGTAGTTACTTTCATATACATTGTGCTTGTGTTGTTGCTCTTGTAATTAGTTAGCTTGTGTAGCTCACTAGTTACCTTCTTGCTTGTGTAGCGTAGAAGTAGCTCCCTTGCGGGGCTAATTTGGTTTGTGTAACCTTGTTAGTCATATTGTTTAGTTTGTGTAGCTAAGTATTTGCACTCTCTAATTTGGCATTGGTTGCCTTGTTATTGAGCATTACTAGTGATCTTAGGAGCTTTGTGCTTTTGCTTACTAGAATTGTGTAGGAGCTCCCGGTGTGCAAAATACTAGTGGCATAGGTTTATGTGACCTTGCTCCTAGAATTGGTTAGGTGTGCTCTAGCTAGCCCGGCACCTTTGTTACTTAATTAGGATCTTTCCAAGGTGCTAGAGAACATAGATAGAGGGGTGTAGTCTTGGCTAGACCAATTGTTTTAATTCTGCATTTATTTCGGTTAGCCAGCATGATTAAATCTAGAAAGGACTATTCACCCCCCTCTAGTCCACCATCTAGACCCTAACATTGGCGCCCGGTCGGCTTGTGGTCGGATGTAGGGGCCAAGATCCATCACTGGCGTCTAAGCCTGAGGACTAGCCCTTGGCTCTGGGCGACTGGTCAGCTCGGTAGCAACATCTTCATTCATTTGCTCTGGGTGCTCGGGGACTTTGGCTCGGGGACCAGCCCGGTTTTCGGGTATTTGTCACACCCGATTTTAAGGATAAAATGGGATGCATAATCTTATGTGCACCCAGAGATCAGTCACACACATAAGCCGACAAATCATAAATAGTATCATCACAAGGTTTATTATATCACGAATAATAAGACATAGTCTTCACATAAATATAGCGGAAGTATAAAGAAAGATCCCTCACAGAAGCTCCATATCACAGGGACGTCAACTAGTTGACCACAAGTCTAGTAATCCTTAGGAAAGTCGTCGTTATCATAACCATCTGTTACCCATCCGAGATTTTTATCCAAGTAATGAAAAATAAAAAAGCGTAAGTACATGTCGTACTCAACAAGTGTAACATAGGGTTCATGAGGCTCAAAAGGCTTGACACAGGTTTAACAATATTAAGCTTTTAATTGTCACAATTTTAGCATAAGAGTAGCAACAAGTTGTTTCAATCCCAGAGTAAAACACATGATCAATGTAAACATGAATAATGAATAGCATAAACAGATAATTCCTAGTGATCATCTATTCCATAAGGGTTCCAAGGCCGCTTGTGACCATGAGCATGGCTGATATACCAGTTTTCCACTCTGCAGAGATTGTACACTTTCACTATGAGTCATGGTACCCATATGCCCGGGTTTATAACTCCCAAAACACTTCCAAGGTGAGTAGGCAGGGTTCACTATGAAGCCTTTCAAAGGTTCGTCTAACAAATTAGGGCCATTAGATTCACTTGGCAAACAGATGTAGAGCCCCCCTTCTCGATGGCACTATACTCATGGGGACAGAGGCCGCACTATACTCAATTCAGCAAGTCATTCTTACGCCAATAAATGTAACCACTAACAAGCTAGAAAAGGTCCTCATACTGAGCTAAAGCTAGAGCCATGTAGCCCTCATAGCTATACTGTAAGTCCCGGATGATCACTTACAGATATGTCCTTAGAGAGAGGAATCTGAAGCATTTAGAAAGTAGCTAAATACTCCAGCCCCCTATTTCCAATTTGCTAAAAAGTCATATTTTAATGTTTATTGCATATACCATTAGTCAAGTTACAAGATCATTTTTTAATTGAGCACTATCAAAGCTACCCAATGCATATCCCATAGGAGACAAGGCATAAGTTCAATACTAGGGAATCCCTATCAAGGTGACACATGCAACATGAATTAAATGTATTAAACTTAATAGGAAACAAGGATGATCCCATGCTATACTTGCCTTGAACAAAGTACTCCTGCTGACCCCACTCGTCAAAGTAGTACTCTGGTTCACCCATGAATTGCTCACCGTCTATACTAGATAATCACAGCAACATACAAGCATCCAGAAGCAATCATGCATAGTAAACAAAAGCTATAGATCAGAATAGTACACCAACAACATAAAATCAAGACGAAAAGTTTGTAAAATGAATCTACGTCTCACTACAAACACACAGACACGAAAATCACAAAAATCGAAGCTAAAACGAAGAAGTTATGGATTAAACATGATTTCCTTTAGTAAAATAATAGATTAAATCTAACCTCGAATTTTAAAAGTTGAAAACATACTTAACAGTAGTATGAACATGTAGATTATGGAATTACAAACCTAATGCAAGTTGAATGGATCAAATCGGAGTTAAAACGAAGATTTTATGGCTTATAGAAACTAGTGGCAAAACTGTAAATAGATGAAAACATATTTTGGATCTAAACCGAAGGGAACTACGCTTTCTAAAGAAGAAAACGTATTCTAGACTTGCACATTGGACTGCGGGTTCTAATATCAAAAATCCGAGGGGCTCTTTAGAAAAAAAAACAAGGACGACGGGTTGAGATCCAAGTAATTGTAATGGCCTTTTTGCAAATATGCCAGCCGAACCGGCATCATCAATTGTAGGCCGTTGGATTAGCTTTGAGCGGAGCGGATTGGATCGGGCGAGGGAAATACCCGGCGGTGAGGTCGGCGGCGAACCCCCACGGCGGCACCATGGTCGGAGCGGGCGATAGTCGCGGTTTAGGGCCTACGGACCACAGTTTGGCGAACCAAAGGCACAGGGAGAAAGAGGGAGTGACAACGGACTCACCAAGACAAAAAAACAAGGGTGGGAAACCGACGATGACGTGCGAAGGCTGCTCGAACCCAACAACGGAGACAGAGCTTAGGGTTGCGGTGGCTGCAAGCTCTAGGCGAGGGAGGAGGCTTGCTCTAGGGTTTGGTATTAGAACGGCGCGGGCATGGGCACTTTTATGAAGTGGCTGGCTTACAACGCACGTCTGGACGCGACGTAGACAACGCGGACACGGCGGCGGCAGAGGCGATGTCCGGCTCAGACATGAGCCGAAGGAAGGGGAAGATCCTAACAGGTAGGCCCTGGCTGTCAGAGAGGGTGAAGGCGCGCGCGGGCGCGCTGCTTGCCGAGCTGGGCTGCGGGCGAAACTGGGCCAGCGCCCGAGTGAGAGAAGAGGAAGCTGGGCCGCGCTAAAAAAATGGATGACGCGGGCGGCCCAAGAGCAGGAGTGAGGCGACCGGGCCAACTGGGCTGAAAACCAGGGAGGGGAAATTAAATCCTTTACTTTTTCCTAAACAAATTTCCAAACAAATTTTGAATGAAAATTCAAATCAATTTGAAATTTGATTTCAAACCACACAATACAAAAATAATATGCAGCAGCATGAATGCACATACATGTATGTAGACCTATATTTGATTTTATTTTTAACAAAGTTATTGTTTTCCTAAATTTAAATACTCACAAAAGGCATAATTAAATTATTTCTCCTATTTCAAAATCATGCAAATTTTAGGGTGTTACAATTCTACCCCCTTAAAATGAATCTCGGCGAGGATGGCTGCGGCGTTGGAGGGCAGAGTAGGGAGGCGGCGTAGACTCGGGCGGTATTTATGAGGTTGGGTTGGCTTGGGCGGCACGGCATGGCACGTAGAGGAGGCGAACACGAACGGCGTCGGTGGCGCTGAGTCCTACTTGAACACGAGCTAAAGAAGACGGCTCCGACATTTCGGCCAGGGTGGTCAGCAACACAGAGAGGGAGGAAGGGTGAGGACGACGTAGGCTAGTCTGTGGGCTTACTGTGCTGGGCCATCGCAGAAGGAAGGAATGGCCCGACGCAGCTGTTGGGCTGCTAATGGGAAAAGCGGGGCGCGGGGCGATACTGGGCCGGTAGGCCAGCGCGGAGTAGCGGCCATCCAGCCAAAAGCAAAGGAGCAAGAAAGAAATTATTTTCTATTTTTCAAACCATTTTCCAAACCAATTTTGAATGCAAAATTCAAATCAAGTTGAAATTTAATTTCAAATCACACCACTCAAAAATTAATATGCAACAGCATGAATGCACACACATGATTGTAAACCTATATTTAATTTTATTTTTATAAAATTATTATTTTTCTAATTCAAATGCTCACAAAAATGCATAATAAATCAAATTCTCCTATTTAAAAATTATTGCATATTTTAGGGTGTTACAATTCTACCCCCTTAAAATGAATCTCGTCCTCGATATTCGGACGATGCTTACTCAATAAGCTGTGGGTATATTTTTCTCAAATCCTCTTCTCTTTCCTAAGTAGCCTCATCTTATGTATACCAATTCCACTGAACCTTACACATCTTTATAACTCGGCTCTTGTAACTCTTTCTAATATCTCCAAAATCCTTACCAGAAACTCCTCATAAGTGAGATCTTCCTTAACTGTAAGCTCTTCTAACGGTATCTGCTTTTTAGGTACACGTAAACACTTCTTCAACTAGGACACATGGAACACATCATGTACACCTGACAAACTCTCAAGCAATTCCAACTGATAAGCTACTTCTCCACGTCTCTCTAAAATCTTGAAAGGTCCAATATACCTTGGCGCTAACTTTCCTTTCATGTTAAACCTTCTCACACTTCTCATAGGTGACACCTTCAAGTAAACATAATCCCCAACTTTGAAAACCAATTCTCTTCTCCTAGTGTTGGCATAACTCTTCTGTCGATACTGAGCCACTCTCAAATTATCTCTGATCATCCTTACTTGCTCTTCTGCATCTCTTAAAACATCAGGTCCAAACACTCGAGTTTCTCCCATTTGATTCCAAAACAATGGGGTTCTACACTTTCGTCCATATAAAGCTTCGAAAGGTGCCATATTAAGACTCTTCTGATAACTGTTGTTATACAAGAACTCTCTATAAGGCAAACTCTTGTCCCAACTTGTATCATACTGTAATGCACAAGCTCTCAACATGTCCTCTAATATCTGATTAATCCTCTCAGTTTGCCCATCTGTCTGAAGATGATATATTGTACTAAAATTCAACTTTGTTCCCAACGAACTATGTACTTGCTGCCAAAAATGAGATGTAAATTGAGTACCTCGGTCAGACACAATTTTCCTGAGAACTCCATGCAGACACACTATTCTTTTCATATATAATTGGGCTAACCTCGGTCCATTATAAGTAGTCTTGGCCGGTATAAAGTGAGCTACTTTAGTTAACCGATCCACTATCACCCATATTGAATCATAGCCTCTCTGAGTATGTGGTAACCCGATAACCCTATAGGTCTTTGATGTTCAGCTTTGACTCTCTGACACGTATCACATAAAGCAATATATTCAGCAACATCTCTCTTCAGTCCATACCACCAATACTTCTCTTTCAAATACAAATACATCTTGGTACTCTTAGAATGAATAGAGTAAGCAGACTCATGTGCCTCACGAAGAATTGCCTCTCGTATAGCCTTATTCTCAGGCACACATAGTCTTTACCCAAACCAAAGGGTTCCATTATCATCCATATGGAATCCTGGTGCTTTCCAATCACTATGTTCTCCGCTATCTCTTTCAACTTCACATCCTGTAGCTGGCCCTTACGTATTTCTTGCTCCAATTTAGGCTCCAACACCAAATCCACTGCATTAGTGACAAAGCCCAAATTTAGTCTCTCGAATTCAGCACACAACTCACTTGACATCGGTGCCACTTGCACCTCATTGGCATAACTCTTCCTGCTAAGAGCATCAGCAACAACATTCGTGTGATAGAACCGCCCAATTTATACAAGATCAAGTACTGCTGTCCCCGCTAACACGTTGACACGCGCATACTTTCACTTATATAAACCCGGTAGTCCGCCGAGTGTCACGAATGACCTCGGTAAATCAACATCACAACCAAGATCGCGTGATTAAGCAAATACACATCACATACACAGAGTTGCAGCGGAAATAATATTACAAATGGGTTCACAAGTAATAGCACAAGTTTGGGTTTCAAAACCGATTTGTGAAAACAATATAGCTTTCAAATGATTACATTAATATAAGTTCCAAATACATTGCTAGCATAAGTGACATCCTCAGACAAAAGCATATAGATGAGAAATAAATATAGAGTCACCGAGCCCACCGGCGGTTAGCCACCATCTTCAGCAGGCCGAGAACTTCACCTGCAACATGGTGGGATAAACCCTGAGTACTCGATTGTACTCAGCTAGACTTACCCGTCGTAAACCAGAAATAAAGTGACACCAAGGATTATGCAAGGCTTTATTTGGTGGAGCTGAGCTGACAACCTTTTTGCATAAAAGCTGGAGTAATCATTAGCATTATCCACCTATAGTAGCAGTGACTTTTAGCCATTCCCTACCATCTATATTAGCACATGTACTAATCAATCACTTAATTAAGTTGCAAACAATAATAACCATATCAGGTATTTCATGGCTCATTATCATAATCATCATCATCATCATCATTTAACCATATCTTTAAATTTAGTGAATCTACGTTGCCGCTGCTCAGTCAAGTTCTCACTATCCGGGAGAGACGGCGATTCGAATCGATTCCCGTCCAGCTGGAGGGGTATTCCTAACACTCACCCAATCCACCTGATCAATGGTTTCCTCGGGTCACCTTTGGTATGACTCAGGAATCACATCTCCGAGTAGCGCCGCACCCTCAGGGAGTCCACTCTGCCAGGTGGTCAATCTCACCTCGGACTTACGCCAATAGCTCCCCACACATCATTACTACCGCCAGGGTGCGCACTTTCACTTCTCGGTCTTCCGGCCTGAGTTGAGCTACTCGGCTTCGCGGTCGGAACGAGTTATCCGGCCAACTAAGTGATAGGCATGCGTTCAACATGACATGAGGACTACAGCGAATCGGTCCTTAAACGACACAGACGGGGATAGATTCACACCTAAGACCTCCATGCCTTGTTGCTGCACTACCGTCATCCCGTCCGGTCTCTTTTCATTATTAACACATGGTTCTTTTTCATGATAGCAAATATAGCCAACCGTGACCAGAGCTCATCCTACATCTCGCAGGTGATAGGAAATCACCCGACTTCTACCGGTCTAAGCATAGCTAAGCATCATTCGATCCTACACTTAATTAGGATTCATAGGATTTTATCTGGACAAGGTAAGGATATAATGCAACAATTGGTTCCAACCAATTCCTATACTTAATGCATCATCAACAATAAAAGATACTCAAGATATTTGTAAAAACATGGGAGACTTAGAATGCTCCGGGGCTTGCCTGGGATCCGACACAAGTCAGTTCAGTTAGCTTGCACCGTCCTGGTGACATCTCAAGTCCTAGCACTTGCTTAGTCCTTCCATCATCGGGATAGATCCTCCATACACCGTCTTCGGGTTTGGCTCCAACATCACGTCCTTCACATGGTTCATCTAGCGCACCTAGATGAGATGCAAGATGTATGTGTATGAATATGATGAATGGTAACACAAGATGCATCACATAAGCATTCAAGACAAACACAAGATTATGCAAGACATAGACACCAATAGCTATTTAACTAACATCACACAACTAACTATAGAGACCAAGCACATCAAGCATGACACAAGTTTAACAAGGTCACAAGTATCATAACTTGACCATCAACAAGGGCATAAGCCACACTTAGCAACACATGGGGTAAACAACCACAACTAACATATGTCTATTTCTGGACATGCAAACAACAGCTAGAAGATTTAGCTATAACTGGAGTTACACAAATCCAAATGACTTGCAAGAAGACATTTTGGAAAGATTATGAAATTATCTACATTTAATCTATAACCATCATAGCATGATTCACAAGTTAAGTAGGTCGAAATTATACATTTATAGAAACTGGTCCACAATTGATAGAGAGCAGCCATTTCTGAAACCCAACTTTAAACAGGCATAACTCACAAACTACTTGGCAAAATGACACCAAATTTTAATAGAAGCTAGATACATGAATTATCTACAACTTTTATATAAACAAGTTTCACAACAAAGCACATCATCATGAAGAACTTTGCTAAGTTCCCAGATCTGTCCATAAACCACATTTGCAAGAAAATAAATATTAACTTATGTTGCAAACACATAATTAGGCAAAACAAACTTTACCAACATGTCACACATGACTAAAGAACACCAGAAAACCTAGTGTCCATGACCAAATAAATTCTTTTAATACATTTCTTAATTTATTTTAGATAACAAGGTGACTTAATGAACATATACCAAAAGCATACAATAAATTCTACAAAAATTACAGTGGCTCACATATACTCTCAATAGTCTAATGTACAAATTTTACTCAATTTGAATATGTATAGCAACCTCTATGAAAAGGACAAGTTGCTAAAGCAAGAAATCATGTGAGAGCAAGATAAACCAATAACTCACTCATGCAGCAACCAATGACCATGAAATTTTTACCACACATCAAACATCACATGAGTAGCATGTCACAAAAATTTTACTTCATTTGGAGACCTAGATCTACAGTTATGGAAAATAACAAATTCAACTAGCATTACAACCTTACTGCACAAATCTATTTTTGCAGCCAAAACTTTAAACTAAAACATGCTATATTATAGATCTACTGCATATACAATTTCACAAGGATTCCAAAAAGTCCTCATTTGCTATTTTATGAATTTCCTATGAATTACTATGAATTTTCAAAGTTCCAACCGATTTAAAACAAATAGGTCCAAACGGCACTATTCATATGAGTTACAGACTATGCAGTTAGGCCCCTTCCCTTTGTCGAATTCCAGCACGGGGTCCCTGACGCGAATCACAGCAGGGAGGTCGTCGGGGATGGCGATTTCGGCCAGAGGATGCCATGCCGGCGGCAGCGGAGGAGGGCTGCCTGGCCTAGTCGTGGCCAGCTATGGCCATGCCTGGCCCTGGCCGGCCCAAGCTGTAGGCAGCAGCAGTGGCGCAGATGCTGAGCAGCAAGACGGCACTGGCAGCTGGAGGCAGGCGGCCATAGCGGTGAGCAGCGGCGCTCCAGCGACGGACAGCGGAGGAGGAGCAGCGTGGCCATCACGGGATGGAGAGGTGGAGAGGTTGGAGGAGGGAGCGACGACAGCTGTGAGCTCCCGGTCATGGCGAGCGAAACGGATAGGAGAAGGAGACCGAGCAGAGGGAGAGAAAGCGAGTAGAATGGAGAGGAGGGAGGCGAGCGCTCGGGCTCGGCCTCTTCACATCTGAACGGTGCGGTGGCGGACATGCAAGAGAGCAAGGACGCCACGCGGCGTTGCGTGCCTGCGGCCGGTCTGCCATGAACGCGTGCAAGCACAGCAAGCCAATACCACTACGAAATTACGACTGAAACTCTAACTTTACCATCCTCTATCTCCTGATCCAGTGGTCATTTGATAACGGAGCAAGAGGCAAAGTTGTAGGTCTTTGCGAGGTGAACAATATTGCTTTAAGAATCGAGAGCTCACTCGGACTGTATTGGAATATACGAAGGTCCGAAGGAGGACACCCCAAAACTAAATTCAGCAGTTCAGTTTCAGACCGACTGAAACCCATACTTCGTACCTCTTTAACTCCTAAACCACGACGATTTAGCAAAAACTCTATTAATAAAAGTTGTAGATCTACATACTAGCTTCAATTTTTCTTCAAGCGTCAAAGTCTGATTAGGCCTGGTTTGGGAGATACAAGGTTACAAAGTGGGGTACATGAAAGCTCAAACATGAATTTCAGTCATCCCAGACTTAGCCGATTTTCAAGGTTTCAAAACAGCACTGAGTTCAATCTTTGGGCCTCGGTTTGACTTGCTTCAAAGCTGATCTAGCTCTTGATCATTTAACAAAGTTTGTTCTACACCACTCAAACTTCAACTTTTGTTTAGGTTCCACTGCCATGCAAACCCTCTAAGCCACAGTTCAAACCAAGTCAAAGTAGCATCGTGGTAAAGCTTAAATCTGAGTTTTAGACCGATTGATGCATTTTCTTGACATTTGCCCAACATGAACCTTTCATGACTTTTGTTGTAGAGTTCATATAGAGTCATTTGGGCAAGGTTGCAAGGTTTGGTTGACGACCTACATTACCATTCACTTAATAGTGCAATTCAAGCACTTAGTAAAGTCATTCCAATAAGGATATAACTTATCATTTCATGTGACTTTTTGATTCCAAACTTTATGAAACTTTTCCAGTGATCAATATAGATGGATATTGATGTGAAACACATGAAGATATTCCAATAACACCAGCCAAGCATCTATCTTGAAAAGACCTATATGTAAAGCAAGGGTGCAATATCCGCGTTTAGGTTGGGGCTCATTTCCATAGGTTTGACCTTGACATCTCCATCACCACTTAACATGCCATGGTTGAGTTTAAACCCATTGCTTAACTAGTGACAAACACCTGGGGTACAATTCGCCTTTCTAGGATGATAGTGTACCTCTAGATCATAATCTTTGATCAACTCCAACCATTGACGCCGTCTCATATTCAGATCCGTCTGAGTGAAAATGTACTTCAGACTCTTGTGATCAGTATAGATGTCACTCTTGTGCCCAATAAGATAGTGCCTCCAAATCTTCAAAGCATGAACCACCGCTGCTAACTCTAAGTCATGAATAGGATAGGTTAGCTCATGCTTTCTCAACTGTCGGGATACATAAGCCACTACTCTGCCTTCTTGCATAAGAAAACATCCGAGATCTTGATGAGATGCATCACAGTAGATCGAAAAGCTCTTGCTTAGATCTAGCAAAACCAATACTGGGGTTGTAGTCAACCTCTTCTTCAATTCTTCAAAGTTAGCCTGGGACTTCTCGGACCACACAAACTTAGCATTTTTCTCCAACAAAGCTGTCATAGGCTTGGTAAGTTTAGAGAAACCTTCTATGAACCATATATAGTATCCAGCCAATCCCAAGAAACTTCGAATCTCTCCCACATCGGTTGGTGGTTTCCAATTTAATACATCTTTCACCTTGCTTGGATCTACTATGATTCCACCATTAGAGACAACATGGACTAGGAAAGAAACTTCCTTCAACTAGAATTCACACCTGCTTCGCTTAGCATACAACTTGTGTTCCCTGAGCTTCTGCAAGACCAACCTTAGACGTTCAGCGTGCTCTTCTTCTATTTTGGAGAATACCAATATATCATCGATGAATACCGCCACAAACTTATTCAAAAACTTCATGAACACCTTATTCATCAAGTACATAAAGTAGGCAGGTGCATTGGTCAAACCAAAGGACATAATGGTGTACTCATACAAATCATACCTCATAGTAAAAGCTATCTTGGGTATGTCAGTCGCACGAATCTTCAACTGATGATAACCAGAATGAAGATCAATCTTAGAGAAAACACAAGCACCTCTCAACTGATCAAACAAATCATCAATTCTAGGCAACGAATACTTGTTCTTGATAGTAACCTCATTGAGTGACCGATAATCAACACACATCCTCTGAGTACCATCCTTCTTATCAACAAATATAACGGGTGCTCCCCAAGATGACGAAACTAGGATGAATAAAACCTTTCTCTTATAACTCCTTTATTTGTTTCTTAAGTTCTTCTAATTCGTTAACCCCCATTCTATATGGACGCTTAGCTATAGGTGTAGTTCTAGGTAATAATTCTATAATAAATTCAATGTCACGGTCAGGTGGCATACCTGGCAAGTCATCGGGGAACACATTCGGAAATTCATCCACCACAGGGTCCTCCTTGTTGATGTTATCATCAAGCTGGTTCACTGTAGCTATTGGTGGTGTTCGTACTACCACATCAACACTAATTCTATCCCCATTCGGTACGGTCACAATAACTACCTTCTTTTGACATTGAATGACTGCTTGTTGTTGCTTCATCCAGTCCATACCCAGAATCACATCAATACCAGATGTTCTCAACACAATGGGGCTCACTTTGAACTCTACCCCCCTTAAGGATAGACTAGTCGGAAGACAACGATAAGAAGCTTGCATACTACCCCCTGGTGAGCTTACTAATATAGGATCTTTCATGACACATAAGGGTATGCTATGGTTTCTAACAAATGCTTGTGATATGAATGAATACGAAGCTCCAGAATCGAAAAGAACAGTGGCAGGAGTTGAGTTAATATCAAATGTACCGAGCATGACTTTTGGTTCCGCAAGTGTCGTCTCTGTAGACACATGATTCACCTTCCCATAATGTGATGGCTTCTGGTTGCTATTCTGCCTCTGGGGGGTTTGTTGGTTGGGCTTCTCCGAGCAGTTATAAGACAGGTGACCTTGTTTACAATAATAGAAAGACTTGCTAGGAGTGCTAGGGGCACTAGTCTTCATAGGAGTATTGTTAGGCGCTCCCTGTCGTGGTGTCTGTTGACCACTCTACTGCTAAGGACATTGATTGCCATTCTGCTGCTGGTTTTGGTTGCGCTGAGGGTACTAACCATGATTCCACTGATTCGGTGGTCCCTGGTACCTCTACTGAAAGCCTTGCTGAGGGTTGGTGCGCGGATGAGTATTGCTCCCAGAGGCCTGTCCCTGAAGCCTCCTCTTCTTGGCCTCTATCTCCTTGCGCTTATTGTCAATAACAATAGCATGATTCACCAGGGTCTAAAAATTGGGGTATGTATTGGGCATCAGCTGGAGTTGTAGACCATCATACAGACCCTTGAGAAAGCGGCGTTGCTTATCGGCATCATTAGCCACCTCATTTGGAGCATAACGTGACAACTGAGCAAACTTGTCACGATACTCAGCAACGGACATGGATCCCTCCTTCAGAGCTTTGAATTCCTCCTGCTTGAGCTCTATCAATCCTTTAGGTATGTGATAGGATCAGAAATTCTCTCTAAACTCCTGCTAGGTGATAGGAGGAGCATTGGCGGGACATCCATACTCAAATGACTCCCACCAATCTTGAGCTTCTCCCTGGAGCTATCCTGAAGCGTACAACACCTTCTGCTGATCATCGCACTGCGCTATGTTGAGCTATTTTTCCACTGCACGAAGCTAATCATCTGCTTCCAGTGGATTAGTAGCATGAGAAAACACCGGGGGACGGCCCTTCAAAAATTCACCACGCTTATCACGCGGTGCTCCACCAACTGGATGGTTCTACTGATTCTGCACCAACGCTTGCATGAGCTGTGTCTGCACTGCCCGAAGTTGCTCAATTGTCGGTGGCGGTGGTGGTGGTGGATGTGGGGGAACACCTCCACGACCTCGGCCTCTTTCTCTTCGAGACATCTGTCATCCAACAGAAATATTCAAATTTTTTAGAGATTTCCAAGTTAGAGTACATTCTAAAAATTTTCTGGACGAGTTCCAACATCAGTAGATCGGTAAAACAGTCACATATCGAGTTCCAGACATCCAAAAGAGACGTGCTTTATATGGTTGGAAATATTAAGAAATTATCTACAACTTTTATTCAGACCACATTCCCATATTCTGTCGTTAGTTTACTCAAAAATATTATACAACCGAGACTATTCTAGAATCCAGACTGTGCAGAAACTTTATTTTGAAACAGCCATATCTCACAAACCAGATCAGATATAGGGGTGATTATAGAGGCATTGGAAAGATATTTAAGTCTAGTTATTCCCATAAAAATTTCATAATTTTTGGTCAAGTAGATTTTAATTGGCATTGAGATAAGTCCAGACTGCTCTGAAAAACAGATTCAAGAGGACAAGATGTACCAAACCTAACTATTTATTTATTGACTGAAACTTTAATATTCTTAACTATGGAACTTGCGGACAGGCCCACAAAGTTCCAGCACTCATTACAAAAATACAACTCATACATAAACATAATAAAAAATCAACTAGGCACACCAATGTTCACACCGCACTAATAGACTCGACTAGACTCAACTTGACTCATTCTACTATCGTTTTATTACATAAAAGGGACTCCAACATCTATGGGCGAGGTTTATGGGGAAGCACCTCGTACATCTTTGGTAGGTTGAGGCACACCCTTTGCTCATATATCACCTATTGGTGTCTCATAATGGTTTCCTGGTGTGCCTTCAACTGATCCTCCAGTCAGTGAATCTTTGCTACGAACTCATAGCCAAAGTGTACCATCACTTGGGTAGTTGGATCTGTGCCCTGAGGGTCCATCATTGCCCACTCCAACTTAAGGTGTTGGTGAGGGAGGAATCAATATTGGTCATCCTTCATATCCTCAAATCGTCGACCACGGAGACCCATGCATGCTGCAGCGGCTGCATCTTCTATGCTATCCTCCATGGTGGCATAGTGAGCGTGATGTGCATAGTTTGAATCCAGCTAATATGCGCCCTTCTGTTCGTCCTAGATGGAGATGCACACCCTGGTCTTCCAATAGGTGTCCTCCAGAGAGTGTGTATGCTCATTGCAGACGTACTTCACAGCTGCATCTCAATCACCATAGTAGGTCTGAAGAATCCCCATGAGTCAGTGGTGCAAAACGGAGGATTCACACCCTGTCTTATACCAGACCTTTGTTGTCCATCCTAGGGGAGGGATCGTCTCATCCTCTTCAACAACGTCTTCCTCCTCATCAACATCGGACAACAAGATGACATCCATTTCTTTGGGTTCCTCCTGGACTGGCTCAGGTGTAGGTACAGGTGTTGGTGAATCAAATTCTTGTTCTTGGGGTTCCTCCTCCTCAGGCTCCATGGACAAACCACGAGGCGGGTAGTAACCTCTAGTGCTGATGTGGGCAGTCTTACTGGCATGAGGCATCTACAGAATTAGATTTAGTTAGATTAGAAGCAATAATTTTCATAATAGAGTAAGGCAAAAGAAGCATAAAACTTTAGCAAATAGCAAGGGTGAGATGAAAAGCATGAAATGAGTGAAGCAAAAGAAGCTAAAACGACCATTGCTAACTAGGCTTGCGTCCTACAGTCAACATGGCTCTGATACCAATCTGTCACAGCCAATTTTAAGGATAAAATGGGATGCAAAATCTTATGTGCGCCCAGAGATCAGTCACACACATAAGCCGACAAATTATGAATAGTATCATCACAAGTGTTTATTACATCACGAATAAGACAGAGTCTTCACATAAATATAACGGTAGTATAAAGAAAAGATCTCTCGCGGAAGCTCTATATCACAGGGACGTCAACTGGTTGACCACAAGTCTAGTAATCCTCAGGGAAGTCATCATTACCATGGCCATCTGTTACCCATTCGGGATTTTTATCCAAATGATGAAAATAAACAAGCGTAAGTATATGTCGTACTCAACAAGTGTAACATGAGGTTCATGAGACTCAAAAGGCTTGACACAGGTTCAACATCATTCAGCTTTTAGTTGTCACAATTTTAGCTTAAGAGTAGCAACAAGTTGTTTCAATTCCCAATGCAAAACACATGATCAATGTAAACATGAATAATGAATAGTATAAACCAATAATTCTTAGTGTTCATCTATTTTGTAAGGGTTCCAAGGCCGTTCATGACCGTGAGCACGACTGATATACCAGTTTTACACTCTGCAAAGGTTGTACACTTTCACTGTGAGTCGTGATACCCATATGTCCGAGTTAATTACTCCCAAAACACTTCCAAGGTGAGTAGGCAGGGGTCACTATGAAGCCTTTCAAAGGTTCGTCTAACAAGTTAGGGCCACTAGGTTTCTGTGGCCTATGAATATAGGGCTCTCCTTTCGACAGGCACAATGACGCGCAGCCTATACACTGGCAGACAGAGGCCGCACTATATCCAACCCGGAACACACCCCTCTTGCGCCATAAAGGAAACCTCTAACAAGCTAGAAAAGGTCCTCATACTAAGCTAAAGCCAGAGCCATGTAGCCCTCACAGCTATACTGTAAGTCCCGGATGATCACTTACAGATAAGTCCTTAGGAAGAGGAATCTAAAGCATTTAGAAAGTAGCTAAACACTCCAGCCCCTTGTTTCTAAGTTGCTAAAAAGTCATATTTTAATGTTTATTGCATATACCATTAGTCAAGTTACAAGATCATGGTTTAATTGAGCACTAGCAAAGCTACCCAATGCATATCCCATAGGTGACAAGGTATAAGTTCAATTCTAGGGAATCCCTATCAAGGCGACACATGCAACATGAATGTAATGTATTAAAGTAAATAGGAAACAAGAATGATCCCATGCTATACTTGCCTTGAGCAAAGTACTCCTGCTGATCCGGCATGTCAAAGTAATACTCTTGGTCTCCCACGAATTGCTCATCGTCTATACTCGATAATCACAGCAACAAGCATCTAGAAAGCAATCATGCATAGCAAACAAAAACTATAGATTAGAATAGTACACCAACAACATAAAATCAAGATGAAAAGTTTGAAAATGAATCTACGTCTCGCTACGAACACACAGATGCGAAGATTACAAAAATCGGAGCTAAAACGAAGTAGTTATGAATTAAACAAGATTTCCTTTAGTAAAATAATAGATTAAATCTAACCTTGAATTTTAAAAGTTGAAAACCTACATAACAGTAGTATGAACATGTAGATTATGGAATTATGAACCTAACGCAACTTGCACGGATCAAATCGGAGTTAAAACAGAGATTTTATGGCTAAAACAGATTAGTGGCAAAAATGTAAATAAGTGAAAACGTATTTTATATCTAACCGAAACAAAGTATGCTTTCAAAAGAAGAAAACAAAATCTAGAAAGGTGCTATGGACTATAGGTTAAGATCTAATTAGTTGTAAGGGGTTTTTTGCAAAAACGTCAGCGAAGGGGTATCCTTCAATATGGGCCGTTGGATTAGATGCGGGCGGCCAGGATTGGATCGGGCGGTGAAGAGACGACGGCGGCCGGCCAGAATAGGACGGATGTGGCGGCGCCATGGCCGGAACGGCGAAAAGCTCATCGGAGATGTCGGTTAAGAGCCTACGGTGCACGGTTTTCTAAACGGAGAGGTCCAGGAGACAGAGGAGAGGATGGGGAACTCACCGGAACCGAAAAAAACAAGTGGGGAAGCGATGAAGGCAGCACGACGCTCAGTGAGGTGGACGACAATGGTGGCGGCTAGGGCTACGGCGACTCGACATCTCGGAGAGGATGGCTGCGGTGCTGGAGGGCGGAGTAGGGAGGCGGCGCAGACTCGGGCAGTATTTATGAGGTCGGGTTGGCTTGGGAGACACGACATGGCACGTAGAGGAGGCGGACACGAACGGCGTCGGCGGCGCTGAGTCCTGCTCAAACACGAGCTGAAGAAGATGGCTCCGACATGTGGGCCAGGGCGGTCAGCGACACAGAGAGGGAGGAAGGGCGCGAACGACGCAGGACGGTCTGTGGGCTTGCTGTGCTGGGCCATCGCAGAAGGAAGGAACGGCTCGGCGCTGTTGCTGGGCTGCTAGCGGGAAAAGCGGGGCGCGCGGCGGGACTATGCTGGTAGGCCAGCGCGGAGTAGCGGCCAGCAGGCCGAAAGCAAAGGAGGAAGAAAGAAATTCTTTTCTATTTTTCAAACCATTTTCCAAACCAATTTTGAATGCAAAATTCAAATCAAGTTGAAATTTGATTTCAAATCACACCACTCAAAAATTAATATGCAGCAACATGAATGCACACACATGATTGTAAACCTATATTTGATTTTATTTTTATAAAATTATTATTTTCCTAATTCAAATGCTCACAAAAATGCATAATAAATCAAATTCTCCTATTTAAAAATTATTGTAAATTTTAGGGTGTTACAGTGAAGAAGTTGGAGAAGAAAAGGAGGTGATTTGAGTGACCGGACCCTGGTTTTGGTTGGACCGGACCCGGTGGTGGTGAGTCCGGTCACCCTAGCAGAGGTGGCACGGCTCTGTTCTTTGACCGGACCCTAGCGAAGGAGCTCGATCGGACGTGCTGGAACACTGTTCCCGCGTCCGGTCTCGGTGATGTGGCATTGCGTGGCTTGGGCGTGCGGCTGCAGGTGAGGACCGGACTCTGGCTGAGTCCGGTCACCCCCGAGCGGACACGTCCGGTCTTGAAAAATCATCTCTGGAACCTTACTTGAAACGATCGGACGTGTGGTGCTGGTGAGTCCGGTCGTCGAAGCTGTGAGTCCAGTCGACAGCACACAAAATATTGGTGGTAACATGCTTGGAAAAGAATTTGTTGGGGGTTTATGTTGATGCCCTTGAAAATAATAGCAATGGAAACAATGGAGATGAGATGTTACCTAGACCACTCTATTCTATCAAAACTTTGAGAGATGCTATTTGGCTTTGTTGTTTCTTGGCCCCGTTCACATGTAAGTTTCCTCTTATATTAACAATGCTTTGCAATTTTGTAATTTTCTAAAACTATACTATCCTTCTAAACATACGTCTCAGTGTAGGTTAAAAAACTTAAGTGTTCAACTCAAACCTATACAACCTTGGTATGTTTCGTTCTTGCTAGGTCCGTTTGATTAGAATTTATGTCTATCAACATAATCTCCTCTTGTTTTGCAGCATGATGGAAACAAGTGACTTTGTGGAGGGAAATACAAGCTACAAGTTTCGAGGTGAACAAGTTAGATTTTAGCTAGGTGTTAGCGAAAAAATATAGATATTTGTATGATATTGTCAGTTTCCTATGCTTTTGTATGAATGTGGTTTGGCTTTAAGAGTGCACTTGAATGATTTATTAATCAGTATCTTGTTTTGTAAATACAATGGATTTTTCAATGCAATGCCTTCATGGTCCACTTTCTCATTATCTAATCATACAAATTCATTTGTGTCCAGATTTGTTAAAGTCTCTTTATTTCTAGTAAGAAGGCGTTAATTTAAATAAATAATATTCCTATATTAATAGACACACTTATATAGATGCATAAATATCTTTATTTTTTATAAGACACGCTTATATAACGTTTCTATATTAGTAGACGCGAAATATAAATGTGTGTATATAATGCTATATATTTTCTTGAAACGCAAAGTGATGTTACTAGACAATGTATCTATATTGTTAGACACATAATATAAACTAGTGGACATGCACCTGCGTGCCGCACGTGTCTATGAAAAAAAATCATATGTAACAAAAAAATAACAAGGTTAATTATCTAGCTATAAAAATCATGGTATGAACGGTCAAATTCACATAAAAATTCAAAGATGCATTACTCTTGATTATAATCGTGAACAATTTCATTTTTTCTTTATTATTAATATAATGAAAACCATTGAGATAACAAAACATAGAATATGTCTCTCTTCTACATAGCTTTGCACATTCAACGCGGTACAAATTATCATTACTTTGAATAGCTGTTGCGTCTTGCATAAAATCAAAGTCTAAAAATTATACAAATCACATGTTAAAAACATATTGATTACCAACAATATTTGTTGCTTCAGTCAAATCATGATCTTTTCCTGGTATTCTAATGAACAACAACTCACATCTGAAGCAACCTTGTTGTCCTATACATTGCCTACAGAAAATGAGGATGGCTATAGTGCTCCAAATGCCTTAGTGATGTGGAGTGACCAATAATTGTCAATCAATATGCTAAGCTGAAGAAGAAGAAAAAAGATGAGAATTTTCAGCCATGTAGTACCCTCCTTCACGGTGATTGAGTTGCTCTAAACAGGGGCATGGGTGCAGCCAATCAGCAAGTTCCACGGTCATGACAATAGGTTAGCATGTGCAGAACCTCTTCGTTTGATGGCGGCTCATCAACCTTTTTGTTTTGGATTCCTAAAAACCATTAAAATTATTTGGATGTATTTAATAGAAATTGATCAAAGCATTAATTTAACATCATGACCATTTTTTAATAATGTTATATGTTTGACCAATTTTGAGCTAGATGTAACTTGCAATTAATACTTGTGATCGTATATGGGAATTACGAATTGATTATATTGTATATGTATATGAGTTTATATTATATTGTTTGGAAAGATAAAACATAAGAGTTAATGAAAAAGGAATATTGATTGAAACTATATATAGCAACTACCATCCCATAATAGTAGCTGACGATCCAATGGTATTATGCATAAAAAATTGATATATATCTATAATCCATTCTATAACATAAAAGAGCGAAGGAATTATAAAATACCTGTCACTGAAAAGCCTTCTACCCATGTTATGACCGGCCAGTACACGCGCCGGCGTACCATTGGCTAGAGGCCAGCGCATAGGGGAGGCGCCTGGCCAGAGGCCGACGCACAGAAGGCGCCTGGATTAGATGGTCTATTAGCCCAATCATCTTTATTTGCTATTTTCCTCAACTAGGAAATTCGTTTTTAAAAAAAAATAGGATTTATAGAGAGGATATATATATCTGTAAACATTTATTGTTGAAATTAAGCAGAAGCAACTATTATTGTTGTCGGCTTCCTTAGGGAGCCCTAGCCGCCTCTCACCTGCGCCGTGATCCATCATGGCGCCAGTTCACCGCCGTCGCTTCCCTGGTCCTCGTCCTCCCCTCTTCCATCCCTACAACCTTCATAGCAACTCCGGTAGGAACCCTAGCCCTACCAATCTGGTATCGGCAATGTCAGGTCCTCCGGTCACCACCACATCGCTTCCTTCCTCCACTGCGCCGCTGCCCACCTCCCCATCTACACCGCCGCCCACCCCACCCTCCACCACCGCCGCTCCGTCCACTTCAGCACCTGATCCTATGGCCAAGGCCCTAGCGGATTTGGCATGTATGGTCGCTGACCTCTCGCTCGGTTCGCCAACATGGAGGCCCAGATCATGCCTGCACCGTCGCTTGCTGCCTCCCTGCCTCTGGTGCTTCCTTATGGGATGCTAGGGTATGGCATGATGGCCCTGTCCTCACCAGGCACGTCACCAACCAAGCCACTTTCGATCCATCAGATTCCCATGTTGGCTTCTCCATCGCCGCTGCCCTCCTACATCATGGCATCGACGATGGCGTCGATGTATACCATGGCGGGCACCCCGCCACGATAGCAGCCTCGAGCCAGGCGGGCTTGAGTCACTAGCACCAGCAGTACCCTAGCTTCGTCCAGTGGGAGGCTCTTGCCCCAGGCATAGGGCAGGGCATGGCGCCCCCGCGCTACTACAAGCTAGAGTTCACCACCTACGACGGCGCCAAAGATCCCCTGAATTGGCTCAATGACAGTGAGCAGTTTATCAGAGGCCAACGTACCCTCGCGGCGCATCGCGTCTGGCTCACCTCGTACCATCTGGTTGGCGCAGCCTAGACTTGGTACTATGGCCTAGAGCAAGATGAGGGCATGCCGACATGGGATCGCTTCAAGGAGCTATGTAATCTTCACTTCGGGCCGATGGTTAGTGGCGCCCGCTTGTCCGAACTTGCTCGGCTACCCTTCCTGTTGATGGTCCATGAGTACGCCAAACACTTCAACGTGGTGATGTGCCATGCCCGCAACCTGTTGCCACTCCAGAAGGCAGAGCTATTCATGGGCGGTCTTTCGGAGCACATCAAGGTGGATGTGGAGCTACGTGACCTGCAGGACCTCCAGCGGGCTATGCATCTCGCCAGGGTCTACGAGTGCCGCGCCACAACCATCATGTTGGCCTCGGCCTCAGCACCATGTGGGGTGCGACCCCAGCAATGCTTGGGTCTACCGACGCCCCTCACCAAGCCGCTGCAGGGGCTGCCCCTAGAGCCACGGCTCCTGCACTACCTGCGCCGGCCTCAGCCGCTCCTGCTCGGCCGTTTCGTTGCCTTTTGCTAGCCAAACTGCTAGAGCGCCGACGTCAAGGCCTATGCTACAATTGCAATGAGCCCTATGTCCGTGGCCATCAATGTCAATTGCTCTATTACTTGGAGTCCAATAAAACTACCTTGATGACGATGTTCCTGCAGAGGTGGCGGCCCTCACTACCATTCCTGAGGAGGAAGCCAACTTAGCGGCACCTATGGAGACTACTGTCCCGCCGACGGTCTCCCTCTACGCCATCGTGGGCATCTAGATGAAGAACGCCATGCACCTCCATGTTTATGTCCATGGCCACCATCTCTTGCGCTTCTTAACTCTAGCTCCATGCATAACTTCATCGACGCTAGTCTCATGCGCCGACTCCTCCTATCCATAGCATCGTACACCACTATGCAGATCCTAGTGGCCAATGGGGACCGCATTCCTTATGAAGGGGTCACCCGTGATGTGGCGCTGGCCATCGGCACCAAGGAGTTCACCATCAGCTGCTTTGGCATCAACCTCGGCAGATTCAACATCATTCTCAGCATCGAATTCCTCCGCACGCTGGGTCCCATCCTTTGGGACTTTGAAGACCTATGCTTGGCTGTTGACGGTAGTTAACACTCATCATAAACCGTCAATATAACTTGTATAAATGCATAAAAATGATCACCAACATAGGTTTAGAGGTTTAAACTAACAAATTCTAGGAGTTTTGGTGAATCTGTGTTTTCAACAGGGTTTATCCAGAAAACCATCAAGGAGGACCTACTTGTTAGATTTAATTGCGCTTATCCGCAACGAAACAAACTCCAGAGACTCTAGAAGACACCAGAAGGCAAACCATGGCGGTAGAGGGAAGGTGGCTGGTAAGTGGGGCCGACCGGCCCCACCTGCAGGCCGCCTGGCACACTTGGCCCACCTCTCAGCCTCTCCTTCAAATGTCGGTGCTCCACTACCTCCTAGGTTCAATCTACGCCATTGTTTTAAGTCGGTTTGATCGGACGGCTCAGGATTGATGGTTCCCCTAAGCATCAGACAATCAATCAAGAGATCAAACCCTGATCAAAAGAGAAGAACCTCAAAGCTCCACAAATATTTAGGGCATAGCTAGTTAAATTAGATCTAGAGGGAGGCAAGCTTCGCTTGGATTCCTGATCTTGTCAAAGAGTGTGGCTTGGTATGGCCCTTTTGTATCCTATCTCTCTTGTATCTTTTATATTCCATATGTTTGCTACAATTGTTATGACAATGTTCTTAATATTATTCATGTTCCTAGTTATCATGTTCATCGTTTACTTTGATTATATGCTTAGTATAGCTAGATTATCTTTATGTTCAAGCATAAGTTCATATAGCGCTCACTCTAATGTACACGGGGTGAGTGGTCAACATTGTGTAAGCGTGGTGCTTATACGTTGTTTACCTACGGATGCACCCTATATTCTGGGCCATGTGGTAGATCGCGAGTGCGACACTCTCGTTGAGTCCTTTGTAGTCCACTCCACGAATATAGAACAAGTAGGATCTGGTTGTGAAAGAAGTCAGGCTCTGTTCTTGATCTTCCTTAGTAATATCCCTTATGTGTAGATATGAAGTTGATCTTAGCCATAATTATTAAGTATAATTGCACTAATCATAGTATGCCTTGACTTGTAATTAAGAATGACTTAGGAATTAGTTTCTCTATTGTATCTACTTAGCCATGCTAGTGCCATCTAAAGGAGTACTCTGAGTGTTTATTATCATTTATCATTCATATTACATTTATCTCTTGATTTACCCCTGTTATGAGTAGAAGATTGGTTATGGTTTATCTCTCCATCATACGTATTAGTTATCAATATATTCCCATTTCCTCGTCCTTCCCTGAGGTAAAAAAATAAATAATGATACCTGGAATACTCCCGGGTGAAGTGCTACAATAGTATATTATCTGTGAGCTTATGGATACCTTCATTTATATATATTCTTCTAAGTAAGAAATGTCAACAAGCATTTCTGGCAATGTTAACAAGTGTCATATTAATAAATACCAATAAGAATTTCTAGCACCGTTGCCGAGGAAGGTAGCTAGGCAATCAAAAGGGAATATTGATAAACTTTTACCTATTGATGTGATCTAGAAAACCATTTACCTCTGCTCAAACAAGATTACCCTTGTTCTGTCTACTTTTATATCTTATGTAGGTTAATGTATGACTGGTTTGGACCTTCCGACAAACTACATTGAAGATCTAGAAGCACTATTTAGGAGGACTAAGGCTAAACACAAGAAAATTTTAGCTTTAGATTCGAAAGACAACCAGACAAGGCGTAGCTTAACACCAGGTTTTGAAGTCATGGCTGACAAGACTCTCCGTGAATTCTCTGCTCCAACTACGGCTAACATCCATACTGGACCAGCGATCAACATTGGAGACAATGCTTTTGGGCTCAAGCCAGCTCTCATCTACATGGTGCAAGCTAGCCGGTTTTGTGGAAAGGCACATGAAGATGCGAGTGCTCATCTCCAACATTTCCTAGAGATTTGCAACACTTTCACCATCAAAGGAGTTACCAGAGATACCATATTACTGCGCCTCTTCCCATTCTCACTTTTGGGGAAGGCGAAGCAATGGTTCTATGCCAACAAAGATAGAAATACTATGTGGGAAAACTGCTCCACTGCCTTCCTAGCAAAGTTTTTTCCAACGGGCAAAACCAATGCTCTGCGTGGAAGAATTTCAAGTTTTCAGCAGCAACATGATGAATCTGTCCCTGAGGCATGGGAACATTTTTAAGATTACATATCAAAATGTCCTCGTCATGGGATGGAGGATTGGCTACTCATGCAGACTTTCTACCATGGGTTGACAAACAACACCCGTGAAAATATGGATGTCGTAGCTAGAGGTGCATTTTTATCACTCACAATCGCACAAGTAGCAGCTCTCATGGAGAAGATGGCCTCCAACCAAGGTTGGAATGAAGAACGTATTCAGACCCACAAGAGAGGTGGAGGTTTGCATCGACTCAAGGAGGTATGCTGTCTGCCAAGATGGATCTGTTGATGAAGAGGCTTAAAGACTGAGCCAATGAAAAGAAAGAAGTCATGCACATTCATGATTCCCGCATGACGTGTGAAGAATGTGGAAACACTAGCCATTCAGGGAACAACTGTCCTGAAACCCATGAGGATGTGAGCTTCATCAACAATAACAACTGTCATCCTCAATAGAATCAAGGATGGAATCAACAATAGAGGCCAAACTACCAAGGTAATTACCAAGGTAACTATCAAGGTAATCAATTCAATAATTTCAATAACCAGCCATCTTTGAGAGATTTAGTCTCTGGTCAAGCTAAAATTATGGAAGGTTTATTAAGAAAACTAGCTTCCAATGACAAAATTTTTGAAAATATAAACAATAGAATGGATAGCTTCTCCTCAGCTATTGGAAACTAGCATAGCTTTAATAAAATGATAGAATCACAAATAGCTCAGCTGGCAACTGTTGTTCCTTCGACCAACAAAGGTAAGATTCTAGGGCAACCGGAAGATCCCAAAACTGAAAATCTTGTCAATATTCATGATGCATGATTCTATAGACAACCTTCTAGGGGAGGATGGGAGGATTATTCCATGCCCATTAAGAAAGGTGATCCAAGAAGACCTGTCATCCCCATAGCCATTGGACCACATAGTGTTCGAAGAAGCTGTCTATGACTTTGGAGCAAGTGTTAACATCGTGCCAAAGGTAATTTATGAGACAATTCATGGAGATCCTTTGTTGTACACAAATATGCATTTGCAACTTGCAGATCAGTCACTCTGCTACCCCAAGGGAATTCTTGAAGACATCTGTGTATGAGTTGGAGCCTTGTACGTACCCGTAGACTTTGTGGTTTTAGAAACAGGTGGAGATGTAAGGGCACCCATTATCTTGGGCTGACCTTTCCTAAGCACCGCAAAAGCCATCATCTACGCGGACAGTGCCAAGATCTGTTTCATAATTAAGGATAGGAAGGAGAAATTTACTTTCAAGAATCGTATTTTGCATTCCCCTACTCATCCACAGATGACATATTTGCCCGAGGATACAACAGTAAGCAAGAAGAGAAATAACCGAAGGATGAAGAACAGAGCCAGGTAGCCATAAGAAGAATTAGTCAAGATGATCAACACTTTGATCAGAGTACGACCACCTCCTTGCTTCACCATTCCTCACCAACAAGGAAGATCCTAGCATATCGATGATCGAGTGCACAATTGCACAAAGAATCTTCCACAACACCTTCTGCGACATTGGATCGGGTGTCAACATAATGTCTAAGGTAATGTATGACTATTTGTTTGGTGATGAACCTTTGTTTCTACATATACGCAATTACAGATGGTAGACCAAACAATCTAATTTTCAGAGGGAATAGCGAAAGACATCATGGTAAAAATACAAGATTACTATGTCCTGCCGACTTCATGATTCTTGATATGGGAGAAGAAGAAGACGTATCTGTCATCCTTGGAAGACCGTTTGTGGGGGTATGGCCTCTGGTATCCATAAGACAAGACATGGGCCACACCATCAGAGGTGGCCCAGCCCACAAGATCAAGGCGTGCACGGCGCTGCTCGGCGTGCACCGCAAGCTATGGTATAGTACCAAATAGGATACTTTCCTTGTAACCCTACCCCTCCAGAGTATATAAGGAGAGGAAGGGGTCCCCTACTCGACATCTCAATGCAATACATCAGAACATAGGATGTAGGTATTACGTCATACTGATGGCTGAACATGTATAAATCTTATGTCTTGGTGCCTATATTACCATCTTGCTCACCTCTATGACAAATCTACCATCGTGGGATATCCCTCGATGGACTACCGAGCATCTTTTGTCAACAGTTGGTGCGCTAGGTACGGGTGTGCGCTTGATCCATGGCGGGCCAGATGGGATCTCAAGATCAATGTTGTTTGCGACAACGTCCATCGGCAACAGCGACTACGACCTATAGCGGGACTCGCCATGCTTCTCACGCGAGCCTTCCTGCCAGATTGGATCGGCAAGCGTCTGCCGAAGAAGCAAAGCTGGTGACCTAGAGTGTCTCCACGCGATCCTAATTTGATGGCATCGGCAACGACACCTCGCAGCACCATGCAAGATGACGTCAGGCGAGCAAGCAAGGAAGTTACGAACGACAACATGAAAATAATCTAGATCTTGGAGTTCACATGTGCGTGCATGTGTGCCTGCATCATGCATGCACCGATGGATATCTTCGTGACCTGCCTCCAACATGCAAGCCAACACATGTGCCTACTTGGAGAACGACGAGAGTCTCATCTACAAGCACGTACGGGATGATTTTTCCTGTGACTCATCTATCGGCTGCTGCTCATCTACGTTTTCAACATGAGATCAACCTGGTCCGGCTACGTCAAGATACCAAGCGAGCCGCTAAGCAAGCCGTTCGAGCCGTCTAGCGAGCTGCTAAGCGAGCTGCCCACGTCACCGACCAGATAACGCCATACGTCACTGGCCAGACTTTTTGTCTAAAGCTAAGTCATGATTTAATATTTAAATATTCTTCAATCTTCGTATATCGCCATAATGTTTCTCCGAGCTGTTTTCTCCATGTTTCCTCTACAAACAATTTTTCGAACCTCGAACAGTCATGTTGATGCTCGGACGCCTCCAGAGACGGCCCTGTCTCCGGCTCCTCCCTACACGTGCTACAGGCTCCGCGCTCTACGTTATGGGTGGTCGGCTGCGGTTCCTTGGTGACGCCTGTTCCTCCTACATGTGCATGAGCTCCACGCTCGGTGTTATGGTTAACAGATTAGCTAGGGCTAGAGACTCAGCTACACACTAACTGGTCGGGCGGTTTATATTAAATATAATTACATCTTTGCTCCAACTGATCGCCGAGCTACATACGCTATTTTTTCTCTCGAGTTCATATATTTTTACATCATGTACTACCCATTCTACATGTTTGTATTGCAGCATCATCATCCAGGTGATCGGACCACCTGGTGCTCGGACTTCTCCACCGATCAACTGGTCGGACCATTTGGTTCACGAACTCCGTCGCCGACCAGTTGATCGGACTGTTCGCCGGTCGCTTCTACTCAATGCTCACTTCACCGCCGACCAGTTGACCAGACTATTTGTCGCTCATGGTTCATCGCCAGCTACGCCGGTTACTTCTCGGCGCTCGGATTCTTCGTGCTCGAGGACTAAGTGGGCACACTTCACCGCACGGACGTCGCCAGCTACGCCGGAGCTCGGACCTCACCAACTATGCTGGGGACCCCTCGGTGCTCGGACATCACTAGCTATGCCGGGGATTCCTCGGTGCTCGGACCTCGCCAGCTTCACCGGAAACTCCTCGGTGCTCGAACAATCGCTAGCTACGCCGAGGACTCCTCGGTGCTCGGACCTCGCCAACTTCACCGGGAACTCCTTGGTGCTCGGACATCGCCAGCTACACCGGGGACTCCTTGGTGCTCGAACATCAGCCAGCTACACCAGGGACTCCTCGGTGCTCGGATATCGCCAGGTACACTAGGGACTCCTCGGTGCTCAGACATCGCCAGCTACGCGTCGGGGACTCCTCGGTGCTCGGGCCTCGCCAGCTTCACCGGGAACTCCTCGGTGCTCAGACATCGCCAGCTACGCTGGGGACTCCTCGGACATCGCCGGCTACACTGGGGACTCCTCAGTGCTCGGACATCGCTATCTACGCCAGGGACTCCTCAGTGCTCGGACCTCGCCAGCTCCGCTGAGAACTCCTTGGTGCTCGGGCATCACCAGCTATGCTGGGGACTCCTTGGTGCTCGGACCTCGCCAGCTTCACCTAGAACTCCTCGATGCTCGGACATCGCCAGCTATGCTGGGGACTCCTCGGTGCTCAGATATCGCCAGCTATGCCGGGGACTCCTCGGTGCTCGGACATCGCCAGCTACGCTGGGGACTCCTCGGTGCTTAGATCTCGCCAGCTTCGCCAGGAACTCCTCGGTGCTCGGACATCGCCAGCTACATCGGGGACTCCTCGGACATCGCCAGTTACGTTGGGGACTCCTCGGTGCTCGAACCTCGCAGCTTCGCTAGGAACTCCTTGGTGCTCGGACATCACCAGCATACGCCGAGGACTCCTCGGTGCTCGGACATCGCCAGCTACGCCGGGGACTCCTCGGTGGTCGGACCTCGCCAGCTACGCTAGGAACTCCTCGGTGCTCGGACATCACCAGCATACGTCGGGGACCCCTCGATGCTTGGACGTCGCCAGCTACGCCTGGGACTCCTCGGTGCTCGGACATTGCTAGCTACGCCAGGGACTCCTCAGCACTCGGACATCACCCTTGGTGATCGGATCTTGCTACGTCTCATCAGTGTGCTATCAAGCTGCTCCATGTTGTTCGGATCAGGGTGCTGATCTTGGGCATCATGTCTGGGGTCTTGATACGCGCATGTTGGATGACGTCGACAAAGCTTTCAGACTTATTTTTCTTTGACCCTGCTACAAGATTCATTCTTCATCTTCCAGCAGACTCGGGGACTAAGTGGGCACACTTCACCTTGCGGTGAATGTGTGCTTTTCTCATCTCGAGGCTATGCCCGGGGACTAGCTGCCTGCTCGGCTGGTCTTCTACTTTCTGACCCTAGCACCACGTGACTACATCACCTACTGTCAGGCCCAGAGACTAGCTGTGGGGGTATGGCCCCCGGTATCCACAAGACTAGACATGGGCCGCACCATCAGAGGTGGCCCAGCCCACAAGATCAAGGCGTGCACGGCGCTGCTCGGCGTGCACGGCGCTGCTCGGCGTGCACCGCAAGCTATGGTATAGTACCAAATAGGATACTTTCCTTGTAACCCTACCCCTCCAGAGTATATAAGGAGAGGAAGGGGTCCCCTACTCGACATCTCAATGCAATACATCAGAACATAGGATGTAGGTATTACGTCATACTGATGGCTGAACATGTATAAATCTTATGTCTTGGTGCCTATATTACCATCTTGCTCACCTCTATGACAAATCTACCATCGTGGGATATCCCTCGATGGACTACCGAGCATCTTTTGTCAACAGTTGGTGCGCTAGGTACGGGTGTGCGCTTGATCCATGGCGGGCCAGATGGGATCTCAAGATCAATGTTGTTTGCGACAACGTCCTTCGGCAACAGCGACTACGACCTATAGCGGGACTCGCCATGCTTCTCACGCGAGCCTTCCTGCCAGATTGGATCGGCAAGCGTCTGCCGAAGAAGCAAAGCTGGTGACCTAGAGTGTCTCCACGCGATCCTAATTTGATGGCATCGGCAACGACACCTCGCAGCACCATGCAAGATGACGTCAGGCGAGCAAGCAAGGAAGTTACGAACGACAACATGAAAATAATCTAGATCTTGGAGTTCACATGTGCGTGCATGTGTGCCTGCATCATGCATGCACCGATGGATATCTTCGTGACCTGCCTCCAACATGCAAGCCAACACATGTGCCTACTTGGAGAACGACGAGAGTCTCATCTACAAGCACGTACGGGATGATTTTTCCTGTGACTCATCTATCGGCTGCTGCTCATCTACGTTTTCAACATGAGATCAACCTGGTCCGGCTACGTCAAGATACCAAGCGAGCCGCTAAGCAAGCCGTTCGAGCCGTCTAGCGAGCTGCTAAGCGAGCTGCCCACGTCACCGACCAGATAACGCCATACGTCACTGGCCAGACTTTTTGTCTAAAGCTAAGTCATGATTTAATATTTAAATATTCTTCAATCTTCGTATATCGCCATAATGTTTCTCCGAGCTGTTTTCTCCATGTTTCCTCTACAAACAATTTTTCGAACCTTCGAACAGTCATGTTGATGCTCGGACGCCTCCAGAGACGGCCCTGTCTCCGGCTCCTCCCTACACGTGCTACAGGCTCCGCGCTCTACGTTATGGGTGGTCGGCTGCGGTTCCTTGGTGACGCCTGTTCCTCCTACATGTGCATGAGCTCCACGCTCGGTGTTATGGTTAACAGATTAGCTAGGGCTAGAGACTCAGCTACACACTAACTGGTCGGGCGGTTTATATTAAATATAATTACATCTTTGCTCCAACTGATCGCCGAGCTACATACGCTATTTTTTCTCTGGAGTTCATATATTTTTACATCATGTACTACCCATTCTACATGTTTGTATTGCAGCATCATCATCCAGGTGATCGGACCACCTGGTGCTCGGACTTCTCCACCGATCAACTGGTCGGACCATTTGGTTCACGAACTCCGTCGCCGACCAGTTGATCGGACTGTTCGCCGGTCGCTTCTACTCAATGCTCACTTCACCGCCGACCAGTTGACCAGACTATTTGTCGCTCATGGTTCATCGCCAGCTACGCCGGTTACTTCTCGGCGCTCGGATTCTTCGTGCTCGAGGACTAAGTGGGCACACTTCACCGCACGGACGTCGCCAGCTACGCCGGAGCTCGGACCTCACCAACTATGCTGGGGACCCCTCGGTGCTCGGACATCACTAGCTATGCCGGGGATTCCTCGGTGCTCGGACCTCGCCAGCTTCACCGGAAACTCCTCGGTGCTCGAACAATCGCTAGCTACGCCGAGGACTCCTCGGTGCTCGGACCTCGCCAACTTCACCGGGAACTCCTTGGTGCTCGGACATCGCCAGCTACACCGGGGACTCCTTGGTGCTCGAACATCGCCAGCTACACCAGGGACTCCTCGGTGCTCGGATATCGCCAGGTACACTAGGGACTCCTCGGTGCTCAGACATCGCCAGCTACGTCGGGGACTCCTCGGTGCTCGGGCCTCGCCAGCTTCACCGGGAACTCCTCGGTGCTCAGACATCGCCAGCTACGCTGGGGACTCCTCGGACATCGCCGGCTACACTGGGGACTCCTCAGTGCTCGGACATCGCTATCTACGCCAGGGACTCCTCAGTGCTCGGACCTCGCCAGCTTCGCTGAGAACTCCTTGGTGCTCGGGCATCACCAGCTATGCTGGGGACTCCTTGGTGCTCGGACCTCGCCAGCTTCACCTAGAACTCCTCGATGCTCGGACATCGCCAGCTACGCTGGGGACTCCTCGGTGCTCAGATATCGCCAGCTATGCCGGGGACTCCTCGGTGCTCGGACATCGCCAGCTACGCTGGGGACTCCTCGGTGCTTAGATCTCGCCAGCTTCGCCAGGAACTCCTCGGTGCTCGGACATCGCCAGCTACATCGGGGACTCCTCGGACATCGCCAGTTACGTTGGGGACTCCTCGGTGCTCGAACCTCGCCAGCTTCGCTAGGAACTCCTTGGTGCTCGGACATCACCAGCATACGCCGAGGACTCCTCGGTGCTCGGACATCGCCAGCTACGCCGGGGACTCCTCGGTGGTCGGACCTCGCCAGCTACGCTAGGAACTCCTCGGTGCTCGGACATCACCAGCATACGTCGGGGACCCCTCGATGCTTGGACGTCGCCAGCTACGCCTGGGACTCCTCGGTGCTCGGACATTGCTAGCTACGCCAGGGACTCCTCAGCACTCGGACATCACCCTTGGTGATCGGATCTTGCTACGTCTCATCAGTGTGCTATCAAGCTGCTCCATGTTGTTCGGATCAGGGTGCTGATCTTGGGCATCATGTCTGGGGTCTTGATACGCGCATGTTGGATGACGTCGACAAAGCTTTCAGACTTATTTTTCTTTGACCCTGCTACAAGATTCATTCTTCATCTTCCAGCAGACTCGGGGACTAAGTGGGCACACTTCACCTTGCGGTGAATGTGTGCTTTTCTCATCTCGAGGCTATGCCCGGGGACTAGCTGCCTGCTCGGCTGGTCTTCTACTTTCTGACCCTAGCACCACGTGACTACATCACCTACTGTCAGGCCCAGAGACTAGCTGTGGGGGTATGGCCCCCGGTATCCACAAGACTAGACATGGGCCGCACCATCAGAGGTGGCCCAGCCCACAAGATCAAGGCGTGCACGGCGCTGCTTGGCGTGCACTGCAAGCTATTGTATAGTACCAAATAGGATACTTTCCTTGTAACCCTACCCCTCTAGAGTATATAAGGAGAGGCAGGGGTCCCTTACTCGACATCTCAATGCAATACATCAGAACAAAGGATGAAGGTATTATGTCATACTGACGTCCGAACCTGTATAAATCTTGTGCCTTGGTGCCTGTATTACCATCTCGCTCCTGATCTCGCTCACCTTTACGACAAATCTACCATCGTGGGATACCCCTCGGTGGACTGCTGAGCATCTTTTATCGACACCGTTCCTCAACACTACAAACGCGATCATCTTCATTGGATCAGAACAAATCCAAATCCAATTCCCTGGACAAAAGGTATGATGTTATTTCAATAGTTATACAACTTATGAACAACCGAAGAAGATCCACTCCAAGAGGAGGCGTCGACCATCCCAACGCTGGAGGAATCAACTCCCAAAGAATGAGGAAGTAGTAGAAGCTGTGAAGGATGAACCTACTACGCCTAAATCAAGTCCACAGACCAAGCAGGCCTGGAAAGAAAATGTGACATCATCATCAGAATCATCATCACAAGAGGTGCATCCATCAAGGTCTCCATCTTCGGGACCGATTGATGCACCCAAAGAATGAAGAACTTCTCCAGTTAAGTCCTGTTCGGAGGACTTAAAACACTGAACGCTCACCAGGAGGTAAAATTGGTAGTTATCCATATTTATGCTTTCACATTGCATAAATTATTTTCAATTTAGCATATTTATCTTTTCTGCATTTTGCATTGCATTTAGAAAAGAAAAATAAAAGTTCCATTACTGCATTATAAATCTTAAGCCCCATATGAATACTTTTCACGGTGTGTAAAAACCCATAGGAATATTCACCGTGGTGGCATAAAAATAATGAAAATACCATGCATACATCTAGTTATATTCCATTATATCATAAAATCCAAAAATATTAGAAACACGTCCTGCTGAAATTGTGCCAAATCAAAAATCTTTCTAACTCTAAGAACAACTAACCCCTGGACGGCTGACCACTAACCCTTTATTCTAATCCATTCCACGAGTTTTGTTGTTCTTGTTAATATTTTGTTGGATGATGCACAAGATCAAGAGCAAGTTCACTCGGTTGTCTTTATCTCTCCTCATCAGGAACCCAACTTCCTGATGGACAAGTAGGACATCCGTTTGTAAAAACCGCTCTGAGAAAGATTACACCACTTCAACATTCGACCACGACAACAACTAGCTTGGGGAAAGGGCATCCCCATGTATCTAGATAAGTATTTCTTTTCCTTTTTGTTTTACTATTTTTAAAGTTTGCTTTATAGTTATTAAAAAATGCATAACTAAAAACAAAATAAAAATTTTATCCTTATATTATATATATTAGTAATGTGTGATCTAATAATAAAAACAAAATAAAGAGTGTGTGTCTAGTTTTTAAGAGTTGAATACAAAATAAAGGACTCTGAAGATAATCTCTTATAATGGAAATGATGAATAGTTGCTCTGTTATAATTATTTTCAAGTACCTAGTTTTGGATAAGATTGTTTTAATATAAGAATTTATTCTGAACTTGAAACTCGTGGGTAGCATATGCTTGATCTAAGGGTAATTGACGGATATGATATGATAAGGTATGAGCTGTTGTTTATCTTGTTCCAAGTGATACTAAAGTTCTGGAGATTTATCTTTTGAAAAACATAAAAATATTTTTTTTAAGAAAGGCTGTGGAGCTTGCTCCCAGCAATATATTAAAAAAACCAACATAGAAAGGTACAACGGTGTTAGCTAGCTGCTAACAAGAACACAGCTAAAGAAAAAGCTTACCTAAAAGAACTACTAAAAAACAGAAGGCCACAGCCAACTCCAACTAGAAAGAAAGATTACAACATGTTGATCCAATTCATCACTAAGTCACGATGAGCGTGGGGTAGCCTAAAGAGATGAAGTTTAACTTCATTCTTTAACAACTGCTTCCAATTCTCTAGCGAGGGAACTTTTTGATTGAAAATGAAGTCATTCGGCTCCTTCCAGATGCACCAAGCACTAATCATGAATAAATCCATGAAGTAGAGACCAACAAAACTGCCACATTGGTGTATTAGCATTTGACAGACACTCTATTGCAGGTCCCACTGTATGCCAATAGCAAACCATGCGCTAACACTTGAAGTGCATTCAAAAAATTGATGCAGTGAGGTCTCATCTACCTGCTCTTGACATAGCACACAATGATACCCTTCTTCAAGATGCTTGTGCCTTCTTCGTAGCAAGTCTGTTGTATTAAGTCTATCTATCAACAGTAACCAAGCAAAAAACTTTAATTTTGGTATGCACTTTGCTTTCCAAATCCAACAAAAGGGAGCAGGCGGTGTGACAGCCCCAAAGTGATGCCGATAGAATTGCCTGGAGCTATAGAGGCCACCACTCCACTAGTACACCCAAACATCATCGTGATCACTATCACTCTGAGAGAGTCCAGATCCTCTCTGAAGAATAGGAATTCATTGTATGCCGCCCTAGACATTGGCAGCCTGAAGATATCTAGCAAATTTTTCTACAGCTAAGCCAGCCTTTACCGACAAATTCTTGTTATTGGCATAGGCATAAAGGTTGGGATACTTGAGGGAGAATGGTTGTTGTTGAAGATTGTCCTCCCAGAGACCAACTGTATAACCCATACCTGTCAAACAATGAGCAATGCCTTTGAATTGTATAGTCAACTTGAGAATATCTTTCCACTAGAAAGATCCTCTTGCAGAAACAAGGTGAGGTACTTTATGTTGATAGTAGGTATTCCAGATCAACTGAACCCATGGAACATCAACTTTGTTGTAAAATTTATGGAGATGCTTTAGCAATAAAGCATCATTTTGCAAATACAAATTCTTTACTCCAAGCCCTCCTTTGTCCTTTGGCACAATCACCATCTGAAAGGTCCTTGTTTGGTTTCGGTAATTAAGTGACAACCTAGGTGGACTAACTGTGTTTAATGTGAGATACACAGACGATTAGTCCACAGGTACATCATGTGTGAGCAAACTATGCCATGACGGTAAAATGACTTGGATACATTGCAAAGCTCACACATGTGTTGAAGGAGCTCATTGCATATGAGACATGACATGGAGTCATGTGAGTAAGGTGGAGAAGATCAAGACAAGACTTGGCTTGATGGACCGGTTGCAAGAGTGAAAGGGCAAGTTTGAGGCTTTGGAGCGATGAACCGCATGGCGGTGAAGCTTGAGCAAGACTTGGCGCTGATGGACGAAGACAATGGTGAACAGCAAGTGAGGTCAAGATCGATGAACCAACAAGGTCACATGATGATATGAAGTGGATCATATCATTTGTGATATGGTTGGTGAATGTATTGCATCAATATTGGAGGAGATGGAATGGAATGCGCAAGGCAAAGGTATAATCTTGTCGGCACAAAAAATGACAACACGCAGCAAGCCTGAAGGATCTGCTTGATGGAGAAAGGCTGGAGATCCGCTTGGCTTCAACGCAGGACTAGTCGACCCTGCGAATTTCCCAAGGGCGTGCCGGTCAATTTGACCTACAATTGACAAGGAGAGAAAGTTTATCAGTAATTTAAGGTGGAACATGCCGGTTTTGCCTACACAGTTCCAAGTGTGCCGCTTCGGGAGCAGCCAGACGGGAAAATCGACTAAATAGCCGATATGAGAAGAAATCGACTATTCAGGACTGTAACACTCGCGGGTCATGATTGATTTTATAGTAATGAATGCAACATGCCCAGATATAAGTAACATCATCAGCTAGATAAATATAACCGATGTAAAGCATTGAGCTGATAAGTTTAACGAGAAAGGATATAACATGCGAATAAAATCGACTGTCCAGTACAAATGGATCTACAAATGCTCTGAATCTAATCTGCTACCATCAACAGTGAGGTTCAACCAGATCGATGCAGCTATGATGATAACAACAAACTAAAGCTAAAGAATCTATAAAACCATCTATACTTTGACAGGTTTCTAAAAGACATGCTATATGTGTGAAAGCACAGGCGAATCGGCTGAAATAGCCGATTCAGGTAAAAAAAGATCATAGCATGAGAACAATCGACTATTTCATATGAATAGATTTATATACTCATCAAATCTAATCTATTATCTTTAATAGTGGGGTTCGATTGGATCGATGACAGCCATAATAAAGATAACAGATTAAACCTTTTAAAGCGAACAGATCTATTCACATTTAGCAGAATCATGAAGATACACTATAGGCGTTAAAGTATAGGCGATCGGCTATTTAGCCGATGCAAGCATAGCAAACAACCAGGGTCATACCTAGTCGAAAGCAAATCTACCAACCAGCATACTCCAATATAAAGTACTAACAGTGGGGATCGACCAGATCGTTACATCCATAATAGCGAGCTATAGACCAGATTCAACTAGCTGGTAAACCTTCTCAAGATCAGGCATGCCTTAACCACATACTATGCATGATCAATATCGAAGTAGAACAACTGATAAAACATAATCCATCGTTTAAAGTAAGAATCATCGCAATGTGATAGAATAAACGATGGACTAAAAGGGTGTGAGGCCGATCTAGATCAATCTCGATCGGGCAGGTTGATATTGCTAAAACTAATGACAATAAGAACATTAGCAAGATCGATAACTTAATGAATCTACTCGAAGGATGCCACCCTTAAGTAGAGTCGATAACTTGACCTTAGTCTAATTCGAGCAGTGGAGGTCGAACTTAACCGATGCAGCCATACTTGAACTAGACAAGGATCGATAACTAGCTTATACTAGAGCTCATAAGAGGTCGGCTGGACCGATGCATCCTTACAAATAGAGGTATAAGCCATGATGGTACTTACAGACAAGCCAGAGGTTGGCCAGACCGATGTAGCCCTACTTGTTGAAGAACTCGGCGAGATCTACACTACTCCTACTTCTAAGGGTTGGCGTGAAGCTGAAAAAGTAATTGGTATTGATTGATTGGATGATCTCTCTACAATAGCCGGGGTCCAATATTTATACTCGAAACCTAAGAGTGAATCCTACTCAAATATGACTCATTACAATTTTTAGTATAAGAGAAAACATTCCTAACTTAAGATAACTTGGATCCTAATCTTTCCCTTTTTGTAGAGTTCGACATGTTTCTCCCGACGCCAACCATAGCTTATTGATGTTGTCTGCTGACGTCATCCGAAGAGAGCCGATCCCAGTACCACATCTGAACTAACTGATATCAATCCTTATGCAATCGATTCCTTGATGACACAATCTTGGAAGCTTCGTGTTCCTACGTTCTTCTCCCCAAATTTTGTTGTAAACACATGCCCCCCAATTTTGGGATAAAAGTAATTTTATTCCAAAATTACTACGTCTGTACCCCCGATGGGTCCGTAGTCATGGGTAGAGAATCTGGATCTGGGGCCTACTATCCATCACCTTCACCAACGTCCTTGCCTTCTTATGAGCCCATACCTCAAAGGTTCACGAGAGCACTATCGCTTCATGGGCGCTTGGATCCATCCTTCCAGACCGACTATAAATGTCTATCCAACTATGGTGAGAGCAACCCAAAAACTCAGTTATATTTCTCTTCTGCTTGCCTCCTCGAGTGCCCTTGGCTCTGCTAGACCCTCCATGGTATAATTCCTTGCTATGAGGGTCTTGAGTGGTTAGAAGAATTCTTGTGCATAGGGTGATTGTGCCGCTCATTTCAGCGCCTTGTCGAGCAAGAGAATCAGCTGCTGTGGTTAGAAGAATTCTTGTGACATCACCTGAGTTTTCTCACCATGATCGCAGAGCTATTCTAGTGTTTGCAAGGGTTAAAATGTGTGGCCACCTTCCCCTTATTCACTCTATCAAATGCTCATCGGGTGAAACCACAGACTTCTTTCCCATGGTTTCCCAGCCACCGAGAAATCGGTTGGATATATGGGCATCTTTTTGGCAGGCGGCCTTTTCTCTCCCTTGATGCCACTTCTATCAGCGGGCCGATATGACTCGGTCCATAATGACCTTCAGCCTTGCGGGGATCCGGACTCCCTCAATCCAAAGAAGTTTTAGTGGGTTCATCGTCAGTTAATGTAAACCTCTTGTATCAATCCTACAGTATCTTGTAATTATGGGAAGCAATAAGTCCGAATTCGTTGTTATTTCATGATCCGTTCCCTGATTTTCTGGAGTGTTGATCTGTTTCCATAATGACTTCAATTCCATAACCTCGACGAAGCCTATCTTCTCACCTCCCAAGCTATATATATGGGCCATGGCTGTGGATCAAAAATCAACCTGCTTCATCCCAAACCTTCTGTGTCTTTGGTGCGATTTGCTTTTCAATAGGCTCAAAGGCATGGAGAACGGCAAGAGGTCTGCTGAAGAGGACCTTGATGAGTCTGTGCCACCACACTAGCATCTTCGTCATCAGGAGGATGCAACCCATGATCTTGGGCGGATGGACCTTCATCACTGTCTCGAAACATGGGGCTGACTCCACTCAAGCGAGGCTAGCCGAGGCTGAGGCTAGAATCATAGGTGAAATGTCCACCACAATTTTCCATTTTTCTTAGTTTTGTCTTCAAGATCTTGATTATCCCTCCCTCGAATCTTTCTAGACCTATCGGCCTAGTTGGAAAGCCTTCGATCAGCTACAGAGTATGCGGCAGGACTCATCAACGCCAGGGGTGCCATGCCGGTGGTTCGCCTGTATGACATCCCAAACCGCATTAGAGAGGTTGCCCTTCATGGTGTTCGTCATGGTGCTGCCGTGGCATTGGCTATTGCGCAAGCTCGCTCTAGCCACGAGCTTCGACTTCTTCTCCATGGTTTCCCAGCCACCGAACACCCTGAGGACCATGAGCGCCTAGTCAAGGACTTCTTCAACACCACCAACTCTGTAGTCCTCGCTTCCCAGGCCGAAGACATAGTGAACAAAGTGTTCCCTGGCCTTTAGTTTGTAATAGGAGAAGCTAGCAAACAATCTCTTCTTTTGCTCTATACTCATGTTCCATGTACCAATTTGTCTGTGCTTGTTTTTGTTGTATAGGCGATACATATCATATCAGCTTTTTCCCCTTCGGTCTGTTTTTTGAACTAGAGGCGATACCCTTCTGGTACCGACTATTAGAGCCGATGATTGAACAAATTGGCTATCAAGTATTAATCCAAATGCTAGGATAATATTTCTTTAGATATTTTCCATTGATTGCTCTGTCAAACTCCTCTTCTCCTTCCAGTGTTTCCAAAATATAAGAATTGTCAGGCGCACAACGTTTAATCCGATAAGGTCCTTCCCAATTAGGTGACCACTTGCCGAACTTGCTATCGGTAATTTCACCTTCTAGACCAAGTCCCCTTTAAAAAATTGTTTGCTCTTGACCATCTTATTGTAATACTTCACAATCCTTAGCTTATTGGCTTCGATATTCTCAAGAGCACGCGGTCGATAGCAACTTCGGTCTTCCAAGTCATCCATCATAAGATTCTTGTAAACTTCGGCTGACAATCATTTTGCAGTGTGACACGCCTTGATCCAGTTTGAATCTCCTAGGGAAGGACTACATTATGACCATACACAAGTTCATAAGGTGATGCTTTAATTGATCCATGACAGGCCATCCTATATGCCCATAATGCCTCATTAAGCGTTGAATGCCGCTTCCTTGGCTGTTCTTTGATCTTTTTCTTGATCAGCTTAATCATGATTTGATTGGACGCCTCTGCCTAGCCATTAGCCTGAGCATAGTAAGGAGAAGAATTTAATAACTTAATTCTCATACTAGCAGCAAAATCTCTGAACCCTTCTGATGTGAACATTGTCCCCTGATCAGTAGTGATAGTTTGAGGAATCCCAAAACGATACACAATATGCTCCTTGACAAAATCAACCATGCTCTTTGAGGTTAATGTCTTCAAAGGAATTGCCTCAACCCACTTAGTGAAGTAATCTGTTGCTACCAATATAAACTTATGTCCTTTACTTGAAGGCAGAAAAATCTGGCCAATTAGATCAATTCCCCAACCTCCAAACGGCCACGGTTTGATTATTGGATTCATAGCCGATGTGGGTGATTTTTGAATATTACCAAAACGTTGACAATTCTGGCACCCCTTATAATATTCAAAACAATCTTCTAGTATTGTTGGAAAAAATATCCAGTCCTACGAATAATTCATTTCATCTTATAAGCCAATTGATGAGCTCCACATATCCCTTCATGTACTTCACCCATCAATACTTTAGCCTCTTCTTGATTTAAGCATTTAAGTAACACCCCATCGACTGTCTTGTAATATAGCTGATCATCTAGCAAAATATACTTAGTCGATTTATACCTTAGTTTCCTAGTAACCTTCTGTGATGGATTTTTAAGGTAATCGGCTATTTCATCTCTCCAATCATTAGTCAAGGTTTCACTACTTAAGATCTCTTGAAACACTCAATAACCTGACGCACTTTGAGCTAACCGATTAGCCTCTTGATTCTATGCTCTCGGAATATGCTAAAGGGAAATATGAGGAAACTCCTTGAGTAACCTCTGGCATTTATCATAGTATCCCCTTAGAATATCATCTTTACATTTGTATAGACCGATTAACTGATTAATAATTAACTGTGAATCTCCAAATACTTAGATTGACTCAGCCTTTACTTCATGAAGAAGCTAGAGTCCCTTAAGAATAGCTTCATATTCTGCTTGATTGTTGGTAATTATTGGTTCAGTTGGAAAAGCGAACTCAAAACTTGCCCCTCGAGGTGAAACAATAACAATACCAATGCCACCACCTTACTTACATGATGATCCATCAAAGAATAGCGTCCAAGCTATCAGCTCTACATAGCCAATACTCGGTTTATGATGCTGAGTGACAAAATTGGCTATTACTTGTCCTTTGACTGCTTTAGCTGATTCATACCTCAAGTCAAATTCTGACAATGAAAGAATCCACTTCCCCATTCTTCGATTTAATATCGGCATTGATAGCATATGCTTGATCACATCAGCCTTGGAAACAACTGTACACTCAGCCGATAGCAAGTAATGTCGCAACTTAGTGCAAGAGAAATATAAGCACAAGCATAACTTTTCAATAGGAGAATATCTTGTTTCTGGATCCAAAAGTCTTCTACTTAGATAGAAAACAACTCATTCTTTTCCTTTAAACTCTTGCATTAAGGCCAATCTAATCGTTTGGTCATCGGCCGATACGTACAACTTAAAAGGCTTACCTTGCCGAGGTGGGACCAGCACGGGTGGACATTTCATGTATTCTTTTATCTCCTCAAACGCCTTTCATTGTATATCACCGCACTTCAATTCTTGATCAATTTTCAACTTCAACAAGGGAGAAAACGGCAGAACCTTTTCCGACAAATTTAAAATAAACCTCCTAATAAAATTAATCTTACCAAGGAAAGATTATAACTCTATTTTAGTAGCCAGGGGCACTACCTCATCAATTACTTTCATACTTTTTTGACCAATTTTGATTCCTCTCTCGTGGACCATAAAACCCAAAAATTGTCCAGCTGATACTCCAAAGGCACACTTATTGGGATTCATCTTTAGACCATGTTTTCTTGTGCACTCCAAAGTCTCCCACAAATCTGCTAGATGTTCCTTGTACCCCTTAGATTTTACCATCACATTGTCAGTGTAGATTTCAACAATCCTGCCGATCAACTTATGAAAAATATAATTCATTGCCCTCTGATAAGTTGCACCGGCATTCTTTAAACCAAAGGTCATCACAATCCATTCAAATAAACTGATTGCACCAGGGCACCTAAAAGCTATTTTTGCTATGTCTTCTTCAGCCATAAAAATTTGATTATATCCTGCATTGCCGTCCATGAAACTAATAACCTTGTGCCCGGCTGCTGCATCTACCAACATATCGGCTATCGGCATTGGATAACCATCCATGGGTGTAGCCTTGTTCAGATCTCTGAAATCAATGCAAACTCTTAACTTCCCATTCTTCTTATACACAGGAACAACATTCGATATCCACTCTGTATATCGGCACGGTCGGATAAATTTTGCTTCTAGTAATCTTTCAATCTCCTTTTTGATATCGTCAAGAACGTTTGGGTTGAATCTCCTCGGAGCTTGTTTAAATGGCCGACATCTAGGTTTGATTTGCAACCGATGTTCAACAATTGATCGGTCTAGACCAGGCATCTCATAATATTCCCAAGCGAAACAATATTTAAATTCCTTTAATAAATCTACCAACTCTCACTTATACTCAGGATCCAACTTAGCACTTACATACGTCGGCCTAGGCCTATCTCTAGAACTAATATCTATCTCTTCTAATTCATCAGCCAACATAAAGCCATGTCCTAATTTACCATCCATACCATTTATTGGATTATCCATTAAAACAAACTCTCAGAGCCGACTGCTTGGATCGGCTATTGGCCTTCATCATTGATTTTATTGAACCCTTCTTCCCATAGCTTGCCAGAAAAACACTCGAAGTCTTCTAGCTCCCAATACATTGGATCAGCTGTTGCGACACTCAGAATCATCGGCATGAACTAGCTCAACATCGTCTCCATGCCACTAAATCAAGCATTGATGCATAGTCGATGGTATACAACAATTTGCATGAATCCAATCACGGCCAAGGAGTAAACTATATGAACCTTTTCCATCAATGACAAAGAATGTGAGGAGCAAAGTTTTACTTCTGATTGTCAATTCAACGTTCATTGCTCCCCTGGTCTTGGATGCATTACCCCCGAAATCCTTAAGCATCATGTCGGTCTCAATCAAATCTCCTGGTCCCTTGCCAAGTTTACAAAAAGTAGTATAAGGCATAAGATTGACAGAAGCACCTCCATCCACCAACATTTTGCTCATCGGCTTCCTATCAATGAAACCTTTTACATATAAAGCTTTTAAGTGCCGATGCTTGACTGGCTTATCGAATATAGCTTGATGCACAACTATCAACTTGGCAACTATCTCCTCATACTCTGATTCATCAAAATCTGAATAGACTTCTTGGTCGGCTGGAGCTCTAAATTCTGACGGCAATAGAAAAACCATTTGAATATTAGCCGATGGTTGACCCCTATCGGCTGTTTGTTTAGCACGCCACACTTGATGTCTACCAGATGCCTGAGCCTGTTCTAGCTCTCAGTTCCTTAGGCGTTGCACCCTTCTTTTCTGGCTTCTTATCAAACCTCCTGGACACCATTGCCCTTCTTGCCAAACATACTCTTCCTCATTATCTTCTTCTTCATAATCAGCCCAATTTTGATCAACAACTCGCTTCCCAAGCCGATCATGAACACTTCTGTTTTTTAAGCACCGATCCATATTATTATGATGATACTCATCTCGAGCATGGATAGACCGGTGGTTGGCTTGAGATTGCCTAAACTCCCAATATTGCTCACTACACTCTGGGCAATCATTTCTAGTTGGCAATTTCAAACCTTCATTCCAACAATGTCTGAAGAAAGGACAATTCTAATGTGATTCAGCTTTCTTTCTTTCATACCTCTCTTTCTCCTGTTGACGTTGGTATTCTTTCTCTTCTAACCAACGCTGATAATCCTTTTCCTTCTATCGTTGCCATTTATTAAACAAAATTCGAGATGTGACGCATGGCCTTATTGCCCCGTCCCTTGATGTCTCTCCCTGCTCATATTGGCTCTTCTGTTGGTCGCGATGCCTTCTAATCTTTCTATATTCATCAGCCGATATTTGCATCTTGGGATCGACTGTTTCAGTTTCTTTTGCTCTGGTTGATGTCAGGACCTTAGTCTTCCCTTTGAGCAACTTCGCATCAACCATATTCTAATCTCTTGGGAAAGGATTATCATCAACTTTCATCTTCTGAGGTGTATCAAATTTGAGCTTCGCTTGCTGAATAGCCCTCTGTAGATGTTGCCGAAAAATTCTGTACTCGTTAGTAGAATGAGAAGTAGCATTATGAAACTTACAAAACTTCTTATTCTTCAACTGATTAGGAGGTAACATAACATGGTTGGTGGGCAACTTGATCTGTCCTCTCTCAAGCAAGAAATCAAAAAGCTTGTCCGGTTTTGTGACATCAAAATCATAGCGCTCTTCAATTCCTCTTCCCAAGGATTTGGCACCATTACTGTCTTCTTACCCCAATTCCATTCGGCCACAACAATCTCTTCTTCATCGTTCTCATCACCATCATCAACTGAATATGGATTATAGGCTTTGGCAATTGTGGCATTCTTCTGGAATCGGGTATTCCTACGCATATTCTAGAATTGGCTATTGAGTGTTGGCACTTGTTGAGCCAACTGACCTAAACTGTCAAACTCTTGCCCCAGCAGCTTCTCTCTCCACATTGGCAACATTCCTTGAATGGTCAAAGCAGCTAGTTGATCATCACTTAGATTCAATGAGAAGCACAAATTTTCGGTGTCTTGGAACCTCTGAAGAAACTCGGCACCTGATTCATTAGTTCTCTGCCTTATGATCATCAAATCTGTGATTTTCTTTTCTCCTGTCCCAGTATAGAAATATGTATGAAACATCTTCTCTAGGTCAGCCCAATTGACAATGGAATTAACTAGCAACGATGAAAACTAAGTGAAGGCTGGTCTTGACAGGGACAAAGAGAAGAAACGAACTCGGTGAGCCTCCTAAATGGATGCTTTGCCCAACTGTGTAAGATACCGACTGACATGTTCTATTGTGCTTGTGCTATATTGGCCAGTGAACTTAGCAAACTCTGAGAGCCTATAATTTGTAGGAAGAGTGACCAAATCATACCACTCTGGAAATGGACGTTTGTACGAAAAGGTCTGCCCTTTTGGCTTCAAACTGAACTAATTCTTCATCATCTCGGTCACTCTGAGCAACAACTCATCAGCACTTGAATCTAGATTTCTCTACAATTGTTGACCCATCTACGGATCAAAATTCTGGGTACCTTGATACCCTGGATTTGGAATCATATGAAGGGTATTGTAATCTATGCCATAATGATATCCTTGTGGGATCTCTATTTATTGGGTCCTTTGCTGATTTGTTGCCTGAAGTCTCTAGTTGTAAATGCTGGGATCTGTATCTCTATGAATCCTTTGAACCGATGGCGCTATTTTTGAGTCGACATCAGTATTTGGCCTGATGTGCCACCAAAATTAACCATTTGATTCTGAACTTACCCCGTCAGCTATTGCACATACTGTACTGTTGATGCAGGATTATTTTGTATTTGATTAGTAGTGGTGCCTTAGACTTGCTCAGATGAGCTCTGAACTGCCTGGACATCATCATTACCAGTTAGTGTTGCTTCTTGATGGCTAGTACCGGCTTGATTAGTCCCTTGAGTCGATGGATGTGGAATGTTGTAATAAGCCGGTCCAACCTGATCAATTGGATATCTATGAAACACCTCTTTCATGGTATTGTGGAATGTGTTCAAGAAAGTTGTATTATGGTGCAACATGGCATGATGAATAGATTTGTTTACATCATCTACGAAGAAACGCCTACCATTAGCTTTGTCTGTATCTTACTGCCCATGCATCGAAACTCTTGGTAGTGGATATTTCTAAACAACTTTATTGTCACATGTCTTGGTGTAGGACAACAAACACTTGTTCTAAAATTCTTCTATAGCTTTACTAATGACATCTTTATCCTTATTAGGTAAGTCTTCATAAGGCACCATAAGGATGTCCCTATTGTTGTGAGTTGCCATGATAATTGTGGTGTCCCACCGGGCGTGCCAGAACGCGTGTCGGCACAAAAAATGTCAGCACGCAGCAAGACGAAAGGATCTGCTTGATGGAGCAAGGTTGGAGATTCGCTTGGCTTCAACGCAGGACCAGTTGACCCTGCGAATTTCTTGAGGGCATGCCAGTCAATTTGACCTGCAATTGGCAAGGAGAGAAAGTTTATCAGTAATTTAAGGTGGAACATGGCGGTTTCGCCCAGACAGTCCAAGTGTGCCGCTTCGGGAGCAGCCAGATGGGAAAATCGACTAAATAGCCGATACGAGACAAAATCGACTGTTAAGGACTGTAACACTCACGGATCATGATTGATTTTATAGTAACGAATGCAATGTGCCTAGATATAAGTAACATCATCAGCTAGATAAATATAACCGATGTAAAGCATTGAGCCGATAAGTTTAACGAGAAAGGATATAACATGCGAACAAAATCAACTGTCTAGTACAAATGGATCTACAAATGCTCTGAATCTAATCTGCTACCATCAACAGTGAGGTTCGACTGGATCGATGCAGCTATGATGATAACAACAAACTAAAGCTAAAGAATCCATAAAACCATCTATACGCTGACAGGTTTCTGAAAGACATGCTATATGTGTGAAAGCATAGGCGAATTGGCTGAAATAGCCGATTCAGGTAAAAAAATATCATAGCATGAGAACAATCAACTATTTAATACGAACAGATTTATAAACTCATCGAATCTAATCTATTATCTTTAACAGTGTGGTTCGACCGGATCGATGGTAGCCATAATAAAGATAACATATTAAACCTTTTAAAGAGAACATATCTATTCATATTTACCAGAATCATGAAGACACACTATAAGCGTTAAAGTATAGGCGATCGGCTATTTAGCTGATGTAGGCATAGCAAACAGCCAGGGTCATGCCTAGTCGAAAGCAAATCTACCAACCAGCATACTCTGATCTAAAGTACTAACAGTGGGTATCGACCGGATCGTTACATCCATAATAGCGAGCTATAGACCAGATTCAACTAGCTGGTAAACCTTCTCAAGATCAGGCATGCCTTAACCTCTCACTATGCACGATCAATATCGAAGTAGAACAGCCAATAAAACATAATCCATCGTTTAAAGTAAGAATCATCGCCGTTCCCGCGTTCTTCTCCCCAAATTTTGGTGTAAACAAATCTATAGGGCATTTCATTTCACCGTTCATAGGTGAGTAGAGAAGTTTATGACTGGGTTTAGGATAGATGGTTGTACTATCAAGAGGGGCAAACTTGTTTATATATCGGTCATCTAATGCCACTCGAGTGATCTAACTTTGCATCGTTGCTAGGATCGAGTGGCGTGGTGAATTGAGTGACTAATCCTTTGGAAAATGTTTGTGAAAAGCTAACACACAAGCAAAAGTTGGTGATCACTTGGTGGTGTTAGCACATTTGCAAATGTGAAGAAGTTGGTAAAGAAGAGGAGGTGAAACTGGGCTCAGAGTGCTGCCTAGGTGGCACCGCCACCCCTAGGGCGGTGCGCACCTGGAGGCCAAGAGGGAGGAGTTGGTTGGTGCCCTAGGGGGGCACCGCCACTGCCTGTCTAGTGGAACCACCATCCCTAGGGTGGTGCCCACTAGACTGAGGCCGAGAGCAGCAGCATGGGTGACTCGGTCACCGCCGTGTCTGGCGTGCACTGCCGTGAAGAGGGCGGTGGCACCGCTAGGGGCTGTCCGGTGCACTGCCGGGGCACCTCCCCTTTTATCCAGAGAGTTGGTGTTTCGCGCAGTTGGCCGAGGGGTCACCACCACCCCTATGGCGGTGCACCACTCTGAGCTGTCCGGTGACCCTGTTGGAATTCAACCGTTGGGGAGGGCACCACCATGTTCGGTGCCCTCACAGAAACCAGTAGCTTTGCTCCAACAACTCTATTTGGCTTGGGGGCTATAAATAGAGGTGGAGCTCAGCCTTGGGCTGGTTGCTGAGAACTGTTAAGCCTTGGTGGCTTGTGTAGGTGTGCTTGGGAGCCCTCTAACTCACTTGAGCTTGATAGTGATCATCCGATCGAGTGAGTGAGCGATTCTAGTGCGATTGTATCGTGAGGTTGCATCGAGTGGCACTAGGTGATCGTGTTGCAAGCCAGTGGGGCTTGTTACTCTTGGAGGTTGCCACCTCCTAGATGGCTTGGTGGCTTGTGACTCCGTTGAAGCATGCGAGAAGATTGTGCGGTGCTCTAGAGGAGGATTTGTGAGGGGGATTGTGCTCACCCACGGGGATCACGAAGAGCAACTCTAGTTAAGCATGTCATTGAGCTACCCTCACTTTCTGGGTAGGTTCTTGCGGTGCCCGATGTGTGGGCTTGGTGGGTGATGCCAATTAGCCGCCGAACCACCAAGTGAGCGGTCGACACAACGGGGACGTAGCTTGGTGGCAACCAAGTGAACCTCGGGAAAAAATCACTGTGTCAACATTGTCTTCATCATCTTCTCGGTGGTTTGCATTCCATGCAACACATGCTTGTATTTACATTTCATACATTGTGCTTGTGTAGTTGCTCTTGTGACTAGTTTAGCTTTAGTAGCTTCCTAGTTGCCTTCTTGCTTGTGTAGCATAGAAGTAGCTCCTTTGCGTGGCTATTTTGGTTTTAGTAACCTTATTAGTCACATTGCTTAGTTTGTGTAGCTAAGTAATTTGTACTCTCTAATTTGGCTGGTGCAGCCTTGTTATTGAGCATTGCTAGTGAGCTTAGGGGCTTTGTGCGCTTTGCATCACTAGTTGTGTAGGAGCTCTCCCGGTTGCTTGAAGTACTAGTTGCAAAGGTTTGTGTGACCTTGCAAGCTAGAATTGTTTAGGTGAGCTCTAGCTAGCCTAACACCTTTGTTGCTTAATTAGGATCTATATAAGGTGCTTGTGTACTTAGATAGTGGGGTGTAGTCTTGGCTAGACCGATAGTTTTAATTCCACATTTGTTTCGGTTAGCCGACGCGTTTAATTTTGAGAAAGAACTATTCACCCCCATCTAGTCTGCCATCTCGACCCTACACATGGTATCGGAGCTAGGTCTCTCATTTGTGGTCTTCACTGACCCGAGAGGATGGTGGCTTATGGGCTAGATGTTGAGTGTCCATACACATTTGATGGCACACACTTTGCACGATGGAAAAATTGGATGACATGCAATTTTAAGTTTATTTTGCCTCAAATGTGGTGGATCGTAGATGTGGGCTTTTCTCATGCGTTGGATGAAAAGAATGTAACTAAAGAGCAAATGAAATGCCTACATCTCGATTGCCAAGCTACTAACATTTTCTATCAATCTATGAAAGATAACATATTTGGGGAGATCATGTGCATGAAGAGCGCCCATGATATTTGGTTGTACCTCAACTTGATATATGGGAGTGTCTCCAATGATGATGATGAGCCCAAGGAGGTGGTGGATGAGTATGTTGAGCATGACCACAATTCAGTGATTGTGGAAGATTGCTCCACCTCATGGTCAAGTGATGATGATGATGATCGATCCACTACAAGTTCACTTGACAAGATTGATGATGCCACAAGTGTTGCAAATGATGATGCTACCTCATGCACACTTGATGGTGATGATGATGGATCATGCCCGGATGACATTGCTACTACAAGCTCTCCTACATCATCACATTGCTTCATGTCACAAGGTGACACTAAGGTATCTAATGCTAATGTGGTTGATCATGTTGATTTATATGATGAGCTTGTTAGTAGACTTGCCAGCATGACCATGTCTTTAGAAAATGAGAAAGCTAAAACATTGAAATTGGAAAATAAAAACTCATTTCTAAAGAACTCATGTGAAGAACATAAGCATCGTACCGTCCCTCGCTATTCCCTCAGGGAAATGGATTGATTGGTCCGCCATCTACAACTGCATATATTTAGGGAACAAAGGTTCATTACCGAATAAATATTCATACATTACCTTGGACATTATATTGACACCCGATCCAATGTCACAGAAGGTCTTGTGAAAGATTCTTTTTTCAATGGTACACTCGATCGTCGGTACGCCAGGGTCATCCTTCTTAGCAAGGAATGGTGAAGCGAGGAGGTGGTCGTACTCAGATCGGAGTGTGTTGATCGTGTTGACTGTTTCTTCTTGTGGCTGATTGGTCTTCTTGTTCTTCCTCCTTCTTTGGTTGTTCTTCTTGGTCACTGTTGTCTCTTCGGGCAGGTATGCCTTTTGTGGATGACTAGGGGATTGTAAGATGCGGTTCTTGAATGAGAACTTATCCTTCTTGTCCTTGATTGCGAAGCAGATCTTGGCACTATCCACGTAGATGATGGCTTTTGCAGTGCTTAAGAAAGGTCAGCCTAGGATGATGGGTGCCCTTTCATCTCCACCTATTTCCAAAACCACAAAGTCTACAAGAACATATGATTGTCCCACTCGGATGATGGCATCTTCAAGAACTCCCTTGGGGTAGCAGAGTGATTGATCTGCAAGCTACAAACGTATATTTGTGTACAACAAAGTATCTCCATTAATTTTATCATAGAGTACCTTAGGCATGATGTTGACACTTGCTCTAAAGTCACAGATAGCTTCTCGAAAGATATGAGGTCCAATGGCGATAGGGATGATATGTCTCCCTGGATCACCTTTCTTGTTAGGCAAGGTGTAATCTATCCACGTCCCCATCGATGGCTCCATGTAGTTGTAAGCTACATTGTGAATATCGATAAGATTTGTAGCTTCTAAATCTTCTGGCTGCCCCTAGAATCTTACCTTTATCGGATGGAGGAACATCAGCCGCCAGCTGAGCTATTTGTGATTCTATCATTTTATTAAAGCTATGCTGGTTCTTAATGGCAGAAGCAAAGCTATCCATTCTATTATTTATGTTTTCTAATATTTTATCATTGGTAGCTACCTTATTAGATAATCCTTCCATAAGTGTAGATTGGCTAGCAATTAATTCTCTCAAGGCTAGTTGATTGAAGTTATTATAATTATTACCTTGAGGGTTACCTTGGTAGTTACCTTGATAGTTTGGCCTCTGTTGTTGGTTCCATCCTTCATTCTATTGAGGACGATAGTAGTTGTTGTTGACAAAGTTTACATCCTCTTGGTTTTCAGGACAGTTGTTCCCTAAATGCCCAGTGTTGCCACATACTTCACACGTCATGCGTGAATCATGAATGTGCATGACTTCTTGCTTTTCATTAGCTCAGTCTTTGAACTTCTTCATCAGTAGGTCCATCTTGGCAGATAGCATGTCTATCTCCTTGAGTTGATGCATACCTCCACCTCTCTTGTGGGTCGGAACACATTCTTCATTCTAGCCCTGGTTGGAGGCCATCTTCTCCACAAGAGTGGTCGCAGCTAGAAGTGTAAGTGACAAGAATGCACCTCCAGCAGTAGCATCCATGGTCTCACGAGTACTATTGGTTAACCCATGGTAGAATGTCTGCATGAGTAGACAATTCTCCATCCCATGATGAGGACATTCTAATATATAGTCTTGAAAGCATTCCCATGCCTCAGGGACAGATTCATCATGTTGTTGCTGAAAACTTGAAATTCTCCCACGCAGAGCATTGGTCTTGCCTATGGGAAAGAACTTTGCTAGGAAGGCAGTGGAGCAGTTATCCCATGTAGTGTTTCTATCTTTGTTGGCGTAGAACCACTGCTTCGCCTTCCCCAAAAGTGAAAATGGGAAGAGGTGAAGTAGTATGGTGTCCTTGGTTACTCCCTTGATGTTGAAAGTGCTGCAGATTTCCAGAAAGTGTTGGAGATGTGCACTCACATCTTGTTAACACTGGATTTTGGTCGACTTCGGAAGATGACAGGTGGACCCACATACAGGAAGAAGGACATTCGGCAAACAAAACGAGCGGTCGGCTAAATACTTGTGCGGTTGGTTACTTCAGAAGGTGGTGACTCCATTTGGGAAAGCAGAAGATGGCAGGCAAAGCCGATCGAAAAGATGAAAGTTGTAATAATAAAGGACTCTGAGAGTTTAGGGCAAGGAATCGTAGTTTCCAAGTTTGTTTAAGAGTTCCTTTGTAAATCGTAGTCTTTTAGGACTCGTGTTTTGTCTAGGGTATAAATATTGACCCTCGACCATTGTAAAGGGGGTTCACAACCAAATCAATACAACCGGCCCCGTGCCAACTTTCAAGTCCTTTTGTCGTGTCGTCGAGTTCTTCGAGAGGAGTCATCGATCCGTCGACCTCCGTAAGTTCCGACAACCTTGTTATCATGTTTAGTATCATGCGGTGAATTTAGACGTGATGCAAGTAGTCTTGTTCGTTTTCAATGATCGTGCGGCGAATCTTTGTTTGACACGCAAGAAGTCTTTGCTTATGCTTTGTTTATGAGTAGATACCGTGCGGCAGGCGTTTGCTCAATATGCTTAGTGAAGGCAAGATAGTTATCGGCTCTATTAGATACGGCAAAATCTAAATAGATTCATTAAGTTATCCTGTGTTGCATGTTTTGAATATTTTATATATTTGTAACACACTTCTGCCCAATCTAGATTGATATTGTTCGGCCCTCTCTTATGGTTTTATTCGTGCTTCAATGATCATTACTTTCGTATTACCTTTGCAAATAGATAACATGCTCGTAATGGCTGAATTATTTTAATCTAGATTGTCACATGTCGTGGGTTCATGCATGTTAATTACGTTTAAGCTTTGACGAAACTAGGTGTCGTGCGGCAGATGCAGGTTTTAGATTAGTTTAATCGTGTTTATTTGCACGTTCCTTCTTCATGGACCCCAACTCGGCTGGATTGCTGAGCTTGGATATGCATTAACGCATAATCAATTTCACTTGTTCAAACATGTCTTCCCATGCATATGCATTCGGCAATCAGATCTTTACGTATGTCCATCCTACGATTAGCCGAATGATTTATAAACTTGTTGGCAGACAGCTTCCTATAGCTGTATGTCGTTGTAAGTGGCTTCAGGGCCGTATATATGGAACTGTCTGGTCTCACCCGACATGTTCCGGTTTGGCATTTAACTGTTTTATCCCTTGTTAGTTTTTTTCAGGTCAAACTGACTGGCACGTTTCCGGATCACGAAGCACCCGGGCACCCAATTGAAGCTACGCTTTCCGGCTTGCTGTGTGTGGGGCACAGTGCATCACATTTTGTGTCAACACACTTTTTGGCACGCCCGGTGGGACAATCTGTTAGTTCAAGATGGCGTCTGAGATCAACAATGATCATGTTCTGGATGTGAGTATGGCAGAATTGCCAGATAATTATAGGGATTTAGTGCTACAAGCATGTGAGCAATACCAACGGAAGTGTTTGATGTCTTTTTCTAAAAACAAGAGCAATAAAGTGTTTCAAAAGCAGTCAATGCCAAGGGTTCTTCTTCCACATCAAACTGATTACACTGAAGAGGAGGATGCTCAGAAGATGGCAGCCCTGGTTTATAAAGCTATGGGAGAAACCATGACAAACCATCACACAGCTTTTCTGAATACCTTTCGGACAATCATGATCAGTACTTTTGGTCCAATGGTTGATAAGTACTTTGAAGAAAATGTTGGCCCATTCAGTGGACCGACACTTTTGAATGTTCCAAAGCATCAAGAGAAGCTTGCTGGAAAAGAAGGACCATTGACTGCAAATATAGGTGGATTGACTCACACTAGAAAGCAATCACATCCCACCTATGGCCAGGTAACATTTGGTACCACAGGAGAAGTGCCACCTTCAGCTTATAGAGTTTCTCCAGCATCAAACAGATTGTAGAAGAATATGTATGGAGATGGGTATCAAGAATTTACTGATTACAATGCTATCAATGCTGTGCCAAATCCAGGGTATAGGAGTGTTTCAGGATTGCCTTCTAGAGTACAAGTACAAGGAAATCAGGATTCAGGCATTGATGTTTTGATGCACAGGATGGCTGATATGATGCAGAATCAGTTCGGCTTGAAGCCAAAAAATCAATCCTATTCATACAAGTCTCCTTACCCAGAGTGGTACAACAGAGTGGCGTTACCTCCAAGGGTGAAGCCTCCAATGGATTTAACCAAGTTTTCTGGTCAAGATGATACTAGTACCATAGAGCACGTCAGTCGGTACTTAATGCAGCTTGGAGAAGCTGCTTCAGATGAAGCTTGGAGGATTCGATATTTTCCTTTGTCTCTTACAGGACCAGCTTTCACGTGGTTCACGTCTTTACCAGCTCATTCCATTAGTACGTGGGCAGAGCTAGAGCAGAAGTTTCATTCATATTTCTACACGGGTACTAATGAGAAGAAGTTGGTCGATCTCATGAGTCTGAGGATGAGAACAAATGAGACACCATTGGAATATCTTCGCAGATTTAGGGAGACCAAGAATATGTGTTATTCTCTGAATTTACCAGATGATCAACTACCTGGAATAGCTATAGCAGGAATGTTGCCGAATATCAAGGAGAAGTTGTTCGGCATGGAGTTTGATGATCTTGGCCAACTTGCACAGCGTTTAGCAGCTATGAGTAATCAGGCCCAAGGATTCAAGAGAGATAATCGCTTTCAGAAGAACAATGCCACTAATGAGGTGTATCAAGGTTTTCTAGAGGAAGCGACTGAGTATATTGATGAAGATAAGATAGCTGCAGCTGAGTTGAATTGGGCAAAGGAGTCTACTCAAATTAGTCAACGCTGGTTGAAACAACAAAAGGGAACCTATGATTTTGATGTTACTAAGGCAGACATGCTTTTTGCATTATTGATGAAGGAAGGACGCATCAAGTTGCCAGAAGGACATCCCATGCTACGTCCTGAGGGAGTGAAAGACAAAAAGTATTGTGGTTTCCATAACACTAATTCTCACTCTATCAATGATTGCCGAGTGTTCAGAATACGAATCCAGAAAGCTATCCAAGAGGGACATTTGAGGTTTGATGGCAAGATGAAAATTGATGATCAGCCTTTTCCACAAAATATGATTTATTTCTCTGTGAATATGGTCTCTGCCAATGATCTCAAAGGTAAAGGCAAGATGAAGGTGTTGACTTCTGATAGAGCAAAGAAAAATGGTGCTGTTGACCCGGATCGGCAAGTCACTAGTAGAGAGTTGCAGCAACGAGTTCGGTTTCAGAATAGCCGAACCGAGAAAGGTCAAACTTCCAAACCCAGAGTTACATCACGTATTTTGCTAAACAAGTGGCAGAGAGAGCAAGAGAAGGAATACTATAAGAAGCAATGGTTTATGGAAGAATGCCGGAGGTATGAGGAAGAGGTATACCAAAGGGAGCAAGAAGAATACATGACAGAACAGGAGCAGTCTCATTGGGGTTGTTCATTCTTTAGGCATTGTTGGAATGAAGGCTTGAGGTTACCTGCTAGAAATAATTGTCCGGAGTGTAGTGCTCAGTACTCCGAGTATAGGCAATCTCGAGTCAACCGCCGTCCCGTCTATGAAAGACTTGGAACGAAGGTTCCTGAAGATGATCGGCGCTTAAAAACAGATGATTTTGAGAATCAGCAAAGGAAGAGATTTGCAGGTCAAGGTTGGATTCATGATAAAGTGCATGATGAAGAAGTTGATTCCTATAGATACGTATGGCAAAAAGGACAGTGGTGTCCTCCAGGCCTGAGGAAAAGTCAGAAAAGAAGAGTTCAACGGTTGAGGAATAGGGAGTTGAAACAGGAAGTTACCAAAACAAAGCAAATATGGCGCGCCCTAAGAAGAAGCTCGATGAATGTGGTCCTTCTATTGGTGATGCTTGCATGGCTTTCTTCCTCCCATCGAGTTTATATAGCTCCGAAAGCTAAGATGTCCAAGAAGAGGTGTACTCGATTTTGATGAAAGTGAATGTCGAGGATTTGATGGCTGACTTGTATTAACACAAGAAAGTGTTTTTGACAAACCAATCAAGAATCGTCACTTGAGACCACTCTATTTAAAGGGATATGTCAATGGCAAGCCTTTAACTAAGATGTTTGTTGATGGAGGGCTGCTATCAATATGATGCCTTATACTACCTTGTAAAGCTTGGGATGACTAATGAAGAATTGTTGAAAACCCGACATGGTGCTTAGGGACTTTCTTTGGCAACCCTTCCGATACCCGAGGTGCTATCCATGTCGAGCTGACTATTGGGTCGAAAACTCTGATTACTACCTTTTTTGTCATTGATGGCAAGGGGGCATATAGTCTACTCTTGGGCAGAGATTGGATCCATGCTAATTGCTGTATTCCTTCAACCATGCATCAAATTCTCATTCAATGGATTGGAGATGACGTTGAAGTTGTACATGCTGATGATTCGGTAAGTGTTGCTGCCGCAGAATCTACCTACTGGGAATATGAAGGCGTCGATTGTTTCTCTGGAAAAGTGTGGAAAGAAGGTCCTGTAAATGTTTTCAGCGAGGGCCAACAGCCGATCCAAGCAGTCGGCTCTCATAGTAATTTTTAATGGGAAATCCTATCGATGGCAACAAAGGAAAGTTGGGACGTGGTTTTATGTCGGCTGATAAGTTGGAAGAAATTGATGTTGGTGATGGTTCTAAGCCAAGGCCGATGTATATTAGTGCAAAGTTAGACCCAGAATATAAATCAAAGTTGATAGATCTGTTGAAAGAGTTTAAAGATTGTTTTGCTTGGGATTACACGGAAATGCCTGGATTGGATCGTTCCATTGTTGAGCATCGATTACCCATTAAACCTGGATTTCGTCCTTACAAACAACCTCCACGGAAGATATACAAAGAGGAGGTGTTGGCTGATGTGAAGAAGGAGGTTGAAAGATTAATAGAAGCAAACTTCATTCGGCCCTGCAAGTATGCAGAGTGGATTTCAAATATAGTACCGGTATACAAGAAAAATGGAAAAATGAGGGTTTGCATAGATTTCAGAAATCTTAATAAGGCCACTCCCATGGATGGTTACCCAATGCCAGTTGCCGATTTACTAGTAGATGCAGCAGCAGGTTATGAAGTCATTAGTTTTATGGATGGTAATGCTGGCTATAATCAAATTTTTATGGCAATGGAAGATATTTCAAAAACAGCCTTCAGATGTCCTGGTCATATTGGTTTGTTTGAATGGATAGTCATGAAATTTGGGTTAAAGAATGCCGGTGCAACTTATCAAAGAGCTATGAATTATATTTTTCACGAGCTAATCGGCAAGATTGTAGAGATCTTCATCGATGATGTAGTGGTCAAGTCTAGAAATCATGAAGGACATTTAGCCGACTTAAGAAAGACTCTGGAGTGCACAAGAAAGCATGGCTTGAAGATAAATCCAAACAAATGTGCCTTTGGAGTTTCGGCTGGTGAGTTTTTGGGATTTTTAGTTCATAAAGGAGAAATTGAAGTTGGGAAAAAGAGCATGGAAGCAATAGACAAAGTTGTGCCGCCAACCAATCTCTCGCTGTAATTACAATCATTGTTAGGCAAAATCAACTTTGTAAGAAGATTCATATCCAATCTATCGAGAGAGTTTTACCCTTTTCTCCTTTATTAAAGCTCAAGAAGGATCAAAAATTTGTATGGGGTGATATACAACAAAAGGCTTTTGATGAGATCAAGCAATATATGAAGGCACCACTGTCTTTGGTACCTCCACAACTTGACAAGCCTTTTAAGTTGTATGTGGCGGCCGATAGCCTAACGATAGGATCGGCCCTTATGCAAGAATTTGAAGGAAAAGAAAGAGTCATAGCTTATCTTAGCCGAAAACTGCTAGACCCGGAAACAAGGTATTCGGCTACAGAAAAACTTTGCTTGTGTGTGTATTACTCATGTACCAAATTTCGGCACTATTTGTTGAATGCCGAATGCGTGGTAGTTTCTAGTTTTGATGTAATCAAACATATGCTATCAATGCCAATTTTGAATGGAAGAATTGGCAAATGGATTTTAGCATTGTCAGAATTTAATTTAAGGTACGAATCGGCAAAAGGCGGTAAAGGGTCAAATTATTGCCGATTTTATTACCCAACATCGGGATCTTTTCTGTTGAGGCGATAAGCATTGTGCCTTGGGCCTTGTTCTTCGATGGATCATCTTGTAACAAAGGTGGTGGTGCTGGTATTCTCTTGATTTCCCCACAAGGAAAAACTTTTGAGTATGCGGTTCCTATTGAATTTCATGTTACTAATAATCAGCAGAGTATGAAGCATTGCTTAGAGGGCTTGACTTCTTATAGAAGTAAAGGCCGTTTGTTGTTGAAATCTTTGGGGATTACGAGTTGGTGATTAATCAACTGAGTGGTCGATATGAATGCAAGAACAATGTGTTAAGAGAATATTATGAGGAGTGTAGAGAACTTTTGAAGAATTTTACGGTAGTAACCTTGCATCATATCCCTAGAGAGTATAATGAAGAAGCAAATAAGTTAGCTCAAGTCGCTTACGGATATCGAGAGAGAGGAAGTTTTTGCTATAGAAGAAGGTGTTTTAAATACTGATCAAGTAGATGGTGATTGGAGATACGAAATTACCAATTATCTGAAAGGTCCATCTCAAAAAGTTTCCCGAAAACTCAGATACAAAGCTCTCAAATTTGTGTTCCTTGATGATCAGTTATATTACAAGTCCATCGATGGAGTATTGCTCAAATGTTTAAGTCAAGAAGAGGCCAAGAGAGTGATGTATGAGGTTCACGAAGGATTGTGTGGTGCACACCAGCCAGCTTATCGGATGAAGTGGATAATTAGGAGAACTGGTTATTTTTGGCCTACTATGTTGGAGGATTGTTTTGAATATTACAAAGGGTGTCACAATTGTAAAAAATTCGGCAATATTCAAAAAGTTTCAGCATCTGTTATGAATCCCATAATCAAGCCTTGGCCGTTCAGAGGATGGGGTATAGATTTAATTGGTCAGATCAATCCACCTTGTAGTAAGGGACACAAATTTGTACTCTTGGCCATGGATTATTTCACCAAGTGGGTTGAAGCTATCCCTTTGAAGAAGGTAATGTCAGAAAATATGATCAGTTTTGTTAAGGAACATATAATTCACAGATTCAGGATTCCTCAAACTATAACAACTGATCAAGGAACTCAGTTTACTTCTTCAGAATTCTGTGATTTTGCCAAAGATATGGGAATTAAGTTGTATAATTCTTCTCCTTATTATGCACAAGCTAATGGCCAGGCAGAAGCATCAAATAAGATTATGATTAAAATCATCCAAAAGAAGATTGATGAAAAACCAAGGAGATGGCACTTAGTTCTTAATGAAGCATTGTGGGCTTACCGAATGGCTTGTCATGGGTCCACTCAAACGTCTCCCTATGAACTGGTTTATGGGCATCATGCTGTATTACCATGGGAATTACGGTCAGGTTCAAGGCGAGTTGTGTTACAGAAAGAATTAGTAGAAGAAGATTATAAGAGTCTGATGATGGATGAATTGGAAGATTTACATTTGATTCGTCTCAAGGCATTGGAAAATATTGAGAAAAATAAAATACGCATTGCCAAGTATTATAACAAAAGGGTTAGGCTGAAGCAATTCGCAGAAGGAGACTTGGTTTGGAAAACTATATTGCCAGTTGGAACAAAGGATAGAGCGTTCGGCAAATGGTCTCCAAATTGGGAAGGTCCTTTCCGAATAGTAGAATGTGTACCTAGCAATGCATACATATTGAAGACTTTATTTGGGGAGGAGTTTACCAGAGCCATCAATGGAAGGTTTCTTAAGAAATATTACCCCAGTGTTGAGGTTGGTTCATGAACGTAGATCAGAAAAGCCGATAAAAGGAAAATCGCCTTTAGCCTAAAAAATAAAACTGAGAATAGCCGATATTGTTCATATCGCCTTTAGCACAAAATAGCCGATGCAGTTTGCATCGCCTCTAGCACAAGAATGTTTATGCAAGACCGGGGTGTTTTCAGCATTTTTCTGACAATCGCAGGCAGAATTTTACCGAAAAGAATCAAAGAAATAAGCATTCTTCCAAAAGACAAGTTTATTCACAGAAGTCCATCCTAATACAAACTACTCATCAAATAACCTGTTGAGGACGGACTGGGGATTTGTGGACTCGGCAAGGGCGACGGCATGATCATCGTAGACCTCTAGACGCTCATCGATGTCGTCGATTTCGTCCGGGCGTCCTCCAGCGAAGCCGACTGGCTGGAAGGAGTAGTCTTCGTTGGTTCGGGAGGTCATTGCCGCCAGCCCGAGAGAAACACCAAGGTGCACACCTTGGTTGATGGCCTGATCAACACGGCCGTCCACAGCATCAAGGCGTGCCTCGGATGTATCCCCCTGGGCATTCACCTTGTCAGCAACCTTGTTCGCCGCCGCCTTCAGGCGATTGTTCTCCGCAGAAAGAGCTGGGCAGAAAAGAAAAAAAAAGTGGGTCAGCAAGCAGGGGAAGCCAGAATGATAAAACCAAATGAAGATATCAAACCGGTGATGGCGTCGCAGAGTTGCTTCCGCTGGTCCTCCCATTCGGCTTGCTCGATGCCGAATTTCTTGGAGACGTCGCCTAGCTCCTCCCGGGCCTCGTCCCTCTCCTGGCGAAACTTGAGCGCTTCCTCATGAGAATATGGATGGTGTGCATCTGCTGGTTCCGCCGGGCCCCAAGGATTGGGATGATAGGAGCTTGAAGAGCTGGAGGATCCGGAGGAGCTGGATGATGGAGTTCCCGGTTGAGCTGCTGTCGCCGGAGGGAGGAGATGATATTGACTGGAGCTGATGACCCTTATCCTGATGAATGAGGAAGAAAGATCGAAACTAAGAGATGAACAAATTGCAAGGGGGCAAAAAGACGATTCGTACCCACGGCGCCGGTAGCGCGATGCTCTGCTTCCTTCCACCTCTCCGTCGGCAGGTCGCTTGCCACAATCGCCACTGTTCGCCATTTGCTTTGGTGGAGGTTAGGGTTTTCTTCTGGAATGAATCGAACAAAGGAAGTGGAGGAGACGGATATGAGAATGCTAAAACGGAGATAACGATGAAGGCTAACGGAAGGGTCTATTTATAAGCCGAAGCGAAGAATCGTGGCGAATTCCACGGAGTCGTGGGGCGGGAATGCCGAACGATGGTGTAGGGTTTTTCCTTTCAGCTGGGCCACTACTGGGCTGGGCCAGGCATGGATTAAGTCAGGCATCGTTCGACTATATCCTTGATTTGTTGGAGCCAGTATTGCTCGGCTATACCCTCACAACATTTAAATTAGGATTCGTTCGGCTATCGGAAGAATGGAAACAATCGGCTACATTCTAATCGAGAAATTTAAAGGAAAATGGCCGACTGCTTTTTCAAACTATGCAAACATAAAGTTGATTGATCAAGGGACAGAGGATATCACACTTAAGTTTATTACAAGCTCAATGTCTACTTGTTCAGAAGTTGATTGATTGCCTCTATGGCTTCAGTCCTGATTCGGCTAACATTATCTAGCACTTTCTGATCCTCATCTTCAGAACTCTGGATGCTGGATAACTTAGTTTTGATTTGCTGATCTTCTTTGATGGCCGAAGTTATCTTTAGTGAAGCTGCTTCTATGTTCTTCGGCAAATTAGCTATATGGGCCCTGTGAGACTCAATTTTGGCATTCAGTTCGGCTAGTTGAGCTTCTAGTCCGCTTTTTCATCCTCCATGGCTTTCGATTCAGGCTCCAAGATTGTCAAGGAATTTCTTGTAGTGCGGATATGAGAGTGAAGATCTTTAATCTCCAGCTTCTTCAA